>OX336887.1:15195041-15795041 GCA_946959425.1 Argyrosomus regius | reverse complement strand
GCTGCATAATGTCTTTACCTCCAATTACACCTGAGCTTAGGCTGCTAATCCAAATGTTAATACGCAGATAAAAAAAAAAAAAAAAACATTCTCATAGTTTGGCTCTGGATTTAGCATCTAGAGACCTGTTCGGGGATAAAGCCGAGCTGAAAATATCCAGTTTGTGTTTCCTAGTGTGACTCAGTCTATAAATTTTTAGCTCCCACCTGGCTCCCAAAGCAGTCGGGCAGTCGGCCAGGTCCAGCCTCCTGCTGACCTCCCCACAGAAAGATTTGACAGGCCCGAGACTTTGAGTCAACCACTATCTGCCCTGAAACAGACACATGTACACAGCAGTTGGCTAGCTCTCCCTTGGACAGCAATAAAAATAAATCCTTGCTGTGCGGAGGGCCAGCATCCTTCACTTATTTATCTGTAGCAGAATAAACGGCATGTTTGCTAATGTAGGTTCTAATGAATGCTGCTAAAACCAAATGTCTACATTTAGGTTTTGATTAGTGTTTGATATCGTGCATTTTTTTTTTATTATCTGCAAGCCTTTCATTAAATCCAGCTATAACCAATAGGCACAGTCCTGACTCAGTCGGACTCTAATGGTGGTCCTCTGCCAAGCCATTTGCACATCAATCCCATGTTATACTCCAAATAAAAACTTGTAGACAAGCCCATGGGAACAAAGCAAAGTGGTCCTGACCTTTTAGTTGAGGATTACCCCAGCATGGGCAACTAATGAGAGCACCTAAACAATAATGGCATGGAATAATAATACACTGCCAGTTAATGGCCAGGTGGTAGCGCTAATGTTTGGTTTCTACTGTAAGGTCAGACACACGAGTTTCCCGCTGTGAGGAAGTCAATTAGACGCAATAATGAGGGTTGAGTTTTAGCTTGTAAATAAGTTTTAATACGACTTGGGGAAATCATAAATCTTGGTCTGAAATGGACTAAATATGTCCAGCTTCATGACATAATTAACTATATAGAGGACATTTCAAATTAGCTTTGGCTATATTGAAATATAGTGGTTCATTTCCACAACAGATACTGCTCTCCTGTTGTCATTTTGAAGCATCACAGTCTGTGTATCTGTCACGTCAGTACCACATCTGACCATTTGAGGTCAGTGTGGTACTGCAGCTCTCGTCATTATGGCAGGCTGGCTTCTCGGAGGGTGCGACAGCTCAAAATCTGCAGTGCTCACCTCTCTTACCTTCTGCTGCACCTCGCTCTCACTGAGACAAATAAAAGCTCACAGTGCCACGGTTGAAGTACACACGAAATTCCCTCTTGTGAAACAACACTCCAGGTTCATGGGCATAGAAAATTGCTGCTGTGCAGGAACTTCATGGTACCACCATGCTGGAATTAATTCATCAGATACCTCTTTCTATACCTTTTTCAGATCGATACAGGAGCAGTGTGATAAATGGAACGAGGTCCTTTTAGTGTGAGACTTGGCCCCTTTCTGCAGCTTCTCAGTTGCTGCATTCTTAATTGATTAAAGCTATTGATTATGCCTCCCAAAGCCTCCAGACTAAAATCGGCCTCTATCTGCCGTGGGCCAGATACCCAAATATCATATTCGCAAAAGGTGGAGTCCGTGCCAAGAGGAGAGAGATGGCGTGTGTGCTGGTGTGGCTGCTCACACGAATAAATGAATAGGAAAGATTTAGTTTAGAGGAAAAAACAGAGACATCTATCTTCCATACGCCTAGTTATGCAGGAGAGGAATCCCCCTATCTCGACACACACTCTCTGCACCCACCGTAATTACTCACCACCACTGCGGGAGTGTCTGTAAGTTTCCTTCACGAAGCCACTGCCTGCCTGGCTCTCTTGTTATCAAAGTCAGCAGACTCTTCAAGACTGGGCTGAAGTGTCCAAAGTTCCCTTCACCCCTGGAACTTAGCCTCATTGTGAGTTCACCCCCTGCTGCGAATTGGCTGAAAGAGGCAGCAAGGTCACAGATTTGTTCCCCACTCTTACAGTTAGAGCAACAGTCCCCGGAGCTGGTTGTTGGTGAGGATACAGTGGCTTGCTCAAGGGCACTTTAGCAAGGTGTGCGCTTCCAGCATTCAGGCTTAAACCCAAGTCTTCCGGTTGTCACTTGCTGTTCTTTTAAGCTCTTGTATTAATTTCAGTTCATGCAGCCAGAGGGAGTTTATTTTTTACTTTTTAAAATAAGAGAAAGAAAAATGGCAGTCACTGCAGAACAACGTGACGCTGGTGATGGCCTTCATCAAACAGAAAACAGGAAATGAATAATAAAAATTTGGCCTTTTGTAGATATATTGGATGATTATTCTGTTGTACTTTTTAATCTTACCCAAAAGAGCTTTTTTTGGTTCAGAGAGAAGCTGATACGCAGTTTCTTCACAGTTTTCTGCTGGTTTCTGTAACTGTAATCTTTAATGGTAATATAAATCCCTTGAAACAGTATTCAGTTTCATCATGTCTTTCTTTAATTAGCCACACGAGCTGTCTGTCGGTCAGTCAGTCCATGACCTTGGTCTAGATATCACCCAACAAATGTTGGATGGAGTGCTATAACACTTGGTACAGGTATCGATGGCGCTCAGAGGATGAATCCTAATGACTTTGGTGATCGCCTAACCTCCATAATAGTCGACGTTTTTGGGGTTTCAGTGAAATATCTGAACAACTGTTATTTAATTCCCATCAGTCTTAACAATACATCGTGTTTAAGTACTACTTTGCATAAAAACTTTGAAGAAAAAAAAAGATTTTGTTCAGAAATGACCAATAGTACTACACATATACAGCTCGACTGTTCAGAGACAAGTTTACAGCCATGCTGGTGACTGTGAAGCTGCACAGCGGAGCTTTGAGCTAAATGCTAATATGCTGATGTTTTACAAGCATGTTTCCCAAGAACACCACCTTAGTTTAGCATGTTAGCATGCTAAAATTTGCTATTCGGTACGAAATAAAGTACATCTGAGGCTGATACAATACAGTCTTTACAGGGGCAAAATTTTCCAACAGGCTGGTACAAGATATTTCACAACTTTGACCTGTTGGTGGCTTTAAATGTAAAGTCAGGGCAACAACAAAGTCCTTAGGGTTCATCCTCTGGGAACCTTGAATGTTTACGTTTCATGGTTATCAATCAAATAGTTGTGATATTTCAGTTTGGACCAAGGTTGTGGACACAAACTGGTCAAAAGACGAGTTTTACCATCCCTAAAGAGATACTGACACATTGACATTATCAACTGCACATGGATAAAATACGCCGCACAGGCACACGTTCATGCTGACGACATGATAAACCGTTCTGATGTAGGTTTATTTTGACGCCATCCTATAAAATTTTATTACATTTACCATTAACCATTAGTCTAAATATCAAAAAAATATTTTTGACCTCAGCCTCACAGAACATCTAGCGTGGCTATAAACTCCTCGTCTTGTTGTGTACGTTACTTTCTGTGACAGGCAGAGAGGTTCATTAAATCTAGACTTATTTCAAGACAATACTGTTGAGTGTTGCTCCACTTTTATTTTTTTGAAGGTAGCAACTTGTATCATTTTTTCCCCTCAACTTTCATGAGCATATTTCATTTCATCCTCTCTTGGGGCAAAAAAAATAATTTAAAAAAATGGATTGTAAGTGTTTTCTTTTTTTTTTACCCCACACCAGAAGCAGGAGGAGAGGAAACCTGCGTTTGCCAAATCAGTGTGTATATGCATACTGAGGAAGTGTGTGTGTGTTGTCAGCAGTTTACATGTCTGTCACTGAACACATTTTCCCACACACATAACTAACTTTGTGCGTGTATTGGCAGTGTGTCAGCGGTGCTACAATGCAACTAGAATTAAACCCATTAGTGCAAACATGGTGTACACAGGCAGAGACGGTACTTTCACATTTCAGGAGTGACGTCTACAGCTCTTGTCTTCCCTGTTAACATTGTTGGTCCCTAATCTTTCGTGTTAGCGGCCATATTTCCAAACAAAAATATCAGTAAACATACATCATGTGTTTACATCTTATTATCTGTCTGTTTTCACAAAACGGTTTTCTGTTGGTGCTTCTGCTTCTCGTCTCAAAATGTCACCGCTTATTGCGGGATGAGTGTGGGGTCATAGGAGGTTAAAGGTCACTGGTGTTGGAGACACAGGGTGGAGTCTGGGAAAATGCAGGAGGGTAGTCAAGGAGACGACAATACGCAACAAAACACCTGTACTGATTTTCCGGGAGAATCCGGTCATGATTCACGGCGAGGCGGTGTGTTGTGTGTTGTGTGTGTGTGTGACTGTGTGTGACTGTGTGTAATCTGGGTGACGGGAGCTTATTAAATCTGCCAACACAAACGAGGAATGTGCATGTGTTTTTGGGATGGAGGGGAGGAGGGAGGGGGAAGATAGGCCCGGGAGGGAGGTGTACTGAGATGCTGAGCAAGCGGTGCGAGCGATTGACAGCGCAGCACATTGTGCCTGGAAAATGGGGGGGAAACGGGGCAACATGAAATGTATCAGCAAAGACAGGCAGGTACGGGCTGCAGCCTCCCGCTGTCAGCCTGACATCAGCGCTGCTCTCATTAGAGTGGGAGCATGCACGTATTGCAGTCACACAGACTCATTTAACCACAGCATTTACATCAATCTTCTGATTATGCAGTCTCTCATTCTTGCACATTGTGCAGCTACAGAGGGCGTGTGGCAAAGCCTCGCATTCACACAATCTTAATACCTAGCAGACACTTTATATCCACTTTGTTGTCATACTGTCTGCGTCGCCTCCATTCACACGTCTGTCATCATTTGGAAAGAAGACCTTATAAAAGCTGCTTATTAAAGACTGACTCAGCTTCTTCCTGCAGATGTGACACCTGGTTCATCAACCTGCAAAACAAGCCTCATTGTTTCCATTAAGTACTATAGTGAGTGAGTGTGTGTGTGTGTGTCTACCTGCCCCCCCCCCCCCCATGTTTGTTAGCATGCTACTGCAGCTAGCTGGTAATTAGCCCCGAAGCCCTCCTCGTTGCCTGCCTGTTTGTTTACAATGGTTAGGAGCAGATTCCCTCCTGAGAGTCAGAGGCGTCGCTGCGCTCAAGAGACTGAGCAGACGATGTCAAATTAAAAAGATAGGAAATTCCTGACTCCTCAGAATCATGCAGGGAAGTGGGGAGGGGGGTTAATAGGAGAGAGTTGACAGATTTGTAAGGATCAAGGTGTGTCTGTGATCAAACCTGGTGGTGTCTTTTACTGATGCTTTTGTTTATTATCCAAATCATATCATATGGTTGGAATAGAGTTGGACTCACTTCACAGAATTTTAAAAAAAATTACTTTAACGGCATCATTTATTTCCAGAAACGAGGTCACGTTTACTTTGGGTTATCTGTCAACAGTTTTCATAGACTTTTTATGTAGAGATTAGCTCTAATGAAAGACAAAATTCTGACAATTTTTATGCAAATGAGGCCAAAGTATTAGAGACGATGATGTGCGACAAATCTCTAACTCACATTAGAGGCTTTGTTTATCACTTGTTCACAAATTCTCACCATTCTCAACCATTCACCCACTGAAAAACACATTTTGTTTTATGTTACTTGCATAACAATAAAACTAAAGCAAAGAGCAGAGCCTTGATACAGTTCTGTATTTTTAGGAGCTGGAATAACAACTGTCCAAGTCCCCTTTTCTAAAGAAGCACTAGATTTGATTAGATTTGGACTTGAAATGTTTTGATTTTGAAGCACAACACAAACAGTTTGAATGTTTGCATCATATTAGAGAGAGGAAGCATCACCGAAATGCTTTCTTCATTCTTCATGAATTCTACGTGTTTCCTGTAGAATCAACTTGTTTCATTTCATTTTTAATTCGAGTGCAGAGATCTACATCTCATTTTAAGATGCTCATTCTTTAAAAAATCCTGAAATAAGGGGAAATGTTGCCGCGACAGAGTGGAATATTCCAGCCCTCAGGCCCGTTTACACAATATATTCTTGTTTCCGCAAGAAAAATGAGCCCCTGTGGCTGAATCTGACTGTTCGTCTGCCTTTTTTTGGTTATGAATCACTTCTTTATAGTTGGACACTATCTTTGGACACACAGCAAGTCCTTTATATCGAGATTCATTTGAAGGTTTGTGTGTAAAAGCATGTTGTAGAGACAAATTCTCATCTACGAACACGCGTTGACAGAAAATGAGAGCCAGTGTCCTGCTCATGTGTAGTTAACCCCGCGTTGACGCTTCACACCTCCCTCCTGTTGTTCCTCCAATCTGTCAAGTGTGTGTGTGTGTGTGTGTGTGTATGTGTGTGTGTGTGTGTGTGACTTTGTCAATATCACCCACAAGGGTTCCCCTGCTACCCCGCTGATAGGGATTAAACATTCATGATCATGTTTATTAATGACCAGCAGGCATTAGGGATCTCCGGGCTGTCATACACACACACACACACACACACACACACACACACACACACATTCATAAGTATTTTTTTCTTCTTTTTTTAAACCACACATAGTCAAACACATTTGCACTTTCTCTAGTACACCTACACAGTCTTACTCTTGTTCACACTCTCACACAACCTCTTCCTATTAACCCACCCACACATATCAGATACGCAGACACACATTCTCTCTTGATCTCATACACCTACACACACAGAAAACACACTCCTGAATAAATCTCCCTCGTCTGTCTTCATGTTTTTTAATTTGGTAATAAGCTCTGAAGTGTGTGCGTGTGTGTGTGTGTGTGTGTCCGTGTGTGTGTGATATGGATCCACTGGCGAGTTAAGTAGAAAAAAAAAAACAGATTTCCTGTCTCCGTGTCTCTCTGGACCGCTGCTCTGAACTCTCCCAGGGGTGGAGGGATGGACCGAGGACCTCGCTGAGAACATCTGTGACGGCCGGCCCCAGCAGAGACCACAGTGTGACAGGGCCTATCCATAGCAGATGTCACATCAGTGTGTGTGTGCATGTGTGCGAGAGAGAGAGAGAGAGAGTGTGTGTGTCATGTAATCAGGGTTGAGAAGTCCATGACCTCGAGGATATATAGAGGAAATGCTCTCATCCGCTCTTCCTTCCTGTCCCTCTTTTCATTAGTCTCCTTTCCTGGAGATGTAGTGGTAAATAAACAGGTGGATAAACATGACCAACGGCAGCTGATCATGCTATAATTATTATTATAAAGTCAGATCTTTCTAACCTTTTCCTTCTTCGTCCCCTTCACCCTTTATGTCAGGGACAATTTGTCCTCTTTTGATGTGATATAAAAACTATACATGCTTTGCCCCGCAGCCTCTGCAAATGAAATGAAAAATGAGTGATGAGCAGAGGAGCGCTGATGCTGCACTCCTCACATTGTCCCATCTGATTCTACATCTACTCTCTCTTCCCTCCGTGTCTCCCCATGGTTGGACACTTCTTTCTTTCCCCTCATTATTCTTCCGCTCTGCTTCCTCCCGTTATCCTTTATTATTCCTCCGACCATTTGCCTCTCACCTCTCTACTCCTCTACGTCTCTACGTTCTCTGCACTCCATCCTCTCCTCGTTCCTCTTTTTTTTTTCTTTTACTCTCCAGCGAAGCGCGTCGCAGTCTGCTCAGATTCCCTGGTAACTGAGCCTCTCGATGGGAGCTACAGCCTGGTTCATAAAACTAAAAATGCTGTTTAAAAAAGGTTATTTTTAGGTCTAATTTCCATCATGTGCAGTGAGGCTATAGAGAGCATTAAAGTACCTTCAAACTGGAGGGAATTCACCCTTTTAGAGGGAAATCACCAGTTAGTTGGTTCTCTTTGCTGTTAAGCTGAGAACATAGACTATACAATTACTACGTGTCCTTGGTCAAACCACTTTGCGGCACTCTACGCCTTCCGTGTTGTGTGTGATATGTAATATATGTAATGATATGTCAGAAAAACATGGATGGGTCTGGAGTGTGCACTGATGTCAGACAATAGACACAACAAGAGCGCTGCCTGAGCAGTATAATTCAGTACAACATCCCTGCAACGAATGCCACCCTTGCAGAGCTGTTTATGTTCGGTTTGAGTCAGAGGAGAAACGTTGAAATTGGGATTAAACGTCAAAGTATGATTCAAGCTTGAATTGGAAGCTAAATTCAGAACAACCGGTAATGATCTTGGTGGGGGGAGCAGAGGGGTCTGACAGGGTGAAGGAGGGAGTCGAAGCAGACAGTCTGCCAACCTGTTTGGCCTCCACCCTTTCCCTCTCTTTCTGCCCCATCTTATTCCTCCCCCCCACGCCTTGAGTGTCACGTGGGACACCAGGGAGAAAATGAGAAACATGAACCTGGCACTCATCTCGAGCGTAAGAGTCACTGCCTGGTCAGACCTGACCATTCTGGACCACGATGGGGGCTAAAGTCGGTAGCCAGGGAGGGGGAAAGAGAGTCAGGATGGGCAGAATAACTGTTAGATCTGGTGAACTGACTTTCACATAAAAGCAGTTACAACCTGGATCATATTTTCATAGTTTTGGTGCCATGCCAACCGTGAGCAGGTAGGAGTGAGTGTACACAATACATAAACACAGGAGGTGGACAAAATAACAGAAACACATGAAACAACTTTCATCATCAAATCACATCATCGTAATTACAAGGTCAGCTACACAGGCAGAGCAACCAATGTACCAATTAGTGGTGTGTGTCAGCTGTAAAAGAGGTCTGACAATCACTTTTTAATGAATGCTGTGTGGTTTATATTATATGGGATGTGGATTTATACGTTTTTAACATTTAACATTAGCCTAATTTAGCTGATGTAGCTACCGTTTATACTTGGACCTGTTTCAGTTCAGTAACTTTATACTCATCCGCTGCTCCAATCAACCTCAACAACAGCGCAGAAAGAGAAAACCTCATATTTTTTTCACTGTTGAGATGAATCTTGTTACACACATTAAAATGACACTGTGTAATATATGCAGAAGTGTTAACACGGAGCACTGGAGTCCCAGAAACACATCATTTGACTGGTAAATGAACCCTCGGCCCAACTGCCAAAAGTCAAATGGGTAAAAAAAAAAAGAGTCTTCAACGGGACTGAAGGGTTACTAGTTCAAAATAAAAGCAGGCCAAGCCTGCAGACCGCACAGGAATAGAAAGAATGCTGTTCATCTGTAATAAACATGAGCCGGATAAACGTGCTATGGGGCCTTTGGGTAAAATAATGAGCTGTGGGGCCCCTAAACCCCCAATGCCTTCCACTCTCACTGCAGTTTGTATATTTATTTTTATATACCATAACAAACAGCTGTTTTTCTGTGTGGTAAGTAGATTAAATTACATAAATATAAGTACAAAAGTGAAATCATGAATATCTAAAGACATTTTCAGTTAAATTAGCACAACCTATTCGACACACATTAAGTCTGGAGCTTTCAGGGCCCCTTGAGTTCCCGGGCCCTGCAGCAGTTGCCCACTTTGCCCTGTTGGTAGCATCGGTATAAACTAAATTGTTTCCCATGACCTCCTAAATCACCAGACCTAAACAACATTAAACCTGTTTAAGACCTGGACCCTTTCTTTCTTATAGAAAGTTCAATTTCCTGTTACCCACAGGACTGAGGATTTGTGCAGCAGCAAAAGTGGACACGAAGCTCCTTTGAAGGAGGAACGTTATTGGTGTTTCTGTTATTTTGTCCTCTACCTGTACATCCAAACACTCCCTGTTGTCCTCTGATCAGTGGATGCTCTGCCCTTTCTATCCTCATTCACACACTTTGTTGTCAAATCAAACACGCATGCGCACACACACACACACACACACACACACACCACAGCACACAGGAGAACTAATCCGATTTCACAGCCCAAATGAAAAGAGTCTCAAATGCACTCACATCCATTAGCTATTATTAGCTAAATAGGCTAATAGGTAAACAAACACACACACACACACACGCACACACACACACACACACACACACACACACACACAAAGGGCTGCTGTAGAAAAGACAAACACCAGGGGAGACCAGCTGCTACAAAATGGAAACGTGTTGAGTGCTTTTCTTTTGTTCACAGCTCTCCCACATGAATACACAAAGTCCACCAAGCATGGCTTTTTAAAATGGACCTGAAGAACCAAATATTAAATTAACTTTAACTCAATAGCTCGAGTGATATGTGATATTTTAAGTCTGGAATTTTCCCGCCGCATTGTTTCTACAGCCTGTCCGCAGACTCATTGTGTTAACTGACGTTTGTTAGCTACTGTTGCTACGCCTGTCAAGCTTTCTGTTCTCACACAGAACATACGCAGTGATACAATGATAACCTTGGCAGATTTCCCACTCAGAACATATAATAATAATAATTTCTGTATAATATTTTACAGGCTAAAATGACAACTGATGCTGGCAGGTTTCATCAGCTGTAGCTAGCTAGCTAATTAAGTTAATTTTAGCTCCATGTGCTGGTTTAAAACACTGTCTCCAGGTGACTTTTTCCTTCTGACTTGTTTTAAAATGAGAAGCCTCTAAAAATTCCTCTGTCAACGTCCTCTTCAGTCTTTTCACCTCTGTCACTATGTGCATAGAGGCTGCTGGCCCTGGTTATGTTGCCCACTTGCTCAGCTCTGGGATGACGCTGGCTCCACTCTCCGTTAGCATTTGCCTATGCCCCAGGCCTGAGAATCTCCTCTTTTCTGTGGTCCAAAACACCTGTGGTACAAACACTAACACTCCCTCAGTGCTTTGGACTCACAGCAGCCCGGCTAACAAACTGAGCTAACATTAACTAACAGCAGCTTTAGTTCACAGCAGATTACTGACAAAAGTGAACTGAACTGTAAATCACAGAGAGTTGATGCACAGCAGCTGGAGGACAGAAGACAGAAAACATTTACTCCAGTTCACCAAAATCAGTGAAATAGTTTGTGGTGTGCGGCTTAGTGTTGTAAAGCATTACATACTTCTCATGGGTGATCGTACCCGGAGCACAAAGTTACATAGTGCAAGAACAGGAGAGACACCATCCTCCACCTGTTTACACGTCAGTGTAGCATCAAAATGATTTTAAATTGGTTATTTTATAGTTGAAAAGTTACACAGTGTATGCTAGTTATAGCTGGACATGCTTACAATTGTGGTTTACATTAGAGAGTTAAATACACTATTGATTCCATTCCTTGTGCTTTTGTTCTTGCTTTTTGTAAAGGCTAAAAAAAAGACATCACTTTCCAAACTATATTGAGTACAGCTCGATGCACACCACTTAAATATGTGGAGAAATCGAAAGCTTGGCAGACCTGCCATAATAACCGTAGTTTATCCCCAAGGAGACATTAAAAACTGCTTATGAGCCTAAAACACAGACACAAACTTGGAAGTCTAAGCTTACCAGCACACAAACTAATCCATTGTTACCATGCGTGCCTCCACAGGGCCTGTAAACAAACCAGTCCAGACAGTTTTGGGGGGGGGGGGGGGGGGGTATCAGATTTCCATTAAGAGCTCCAGGTCATTCATTTCCTACTTTGTTTAAAAACCTGAGCTGCAAGACAGACAACCGCCTCGCTTGGGTTTGGTGCTCTCTGTTACTCTTGCATCGTACTGGTTGGCGATGATTTTGTGGGTAAGAGCAGGGTGAGTGTTTCTAATTAAGAAAGTGAAATGAGCAGATTTTAACAAGGTAATTTTAACAGCCCTGTGCTCCACTCCTGTCACATGGGTGTGAAAGTGTTTCTCAGCAGGGAGCGAGGAGGTAATGGGTGTGGGAATGTTACCTTTAGTGGGCTGGCAGAGGGACAGTCACAGTCCTAATGGAGCAATAAGAGCCCATTTGTTTCTAACACCTTCGATCCACAGAGGCCGACAGTATCACCACCACAGCTACATTAATTGGTAAAAAAAGTAATTGCGTGGTTGAAAGTTGTCACAATTAAATAATGTAATTAACACAACTGTTATTCTCAGCCTTTAACTTTCTACTCGAGTTGAGTTGTATGGCTTGTTTTCAGCTTGTCTGTTGCCTTTATTGAATTAGAATGAGCAGAATTTAGCCTCGGTACAACCCAATACAAATCACATGACGCTTCACAGTGAATGATTGCATTTGGCTCATTGGTGTCAGCCTTTGCCATTTTTTTTTTCACTGAATAGAGCTTTTGATTTTCAATGTACGCTTGTTGGCTTGTAATACATTCTCATTTGACTTAATTTTAGCCTACAATAACTAAATCAAGTGTCTTGTGTTTGCTCTGGATTCCCCTCCACTGGCCTCTGGCTGCAATGTTGTAGTTGTAGTTATTTGACCAAGAGTGAAGAGATTTGAAGCAGGTTAAGTTGTCACTCCAGCCCAGAGCTACAGTCTGCTTCCTTATTCTCTGTCTGTGAGTCTATAAAAGACGAGACTTGTCCAGTCCTGATCTGTCTTTCATAAAGTAATCTTCCCACAGTCGCTCAATCATTTATATCCTTCCCTCTCATGTGGGATATATTTGGCTACTTACTCTCAACTTTGTCATTGTCAAATCTGCCCTACATTCGGTTAAAGAAGATGTAAAAAATGGGCACCCATGTGTGTTTTCTTGGGTGCTTTTTTAAGATCGAGGTCTGATGTCATGCTGACCGCACTCTGAGCTGTTCAACATGAGTCCATCGGTCATATTTTCTATGTCTGGACGTGGTACAATGCGACCGTGTGCCAGACTTGACACGGCCTGGTGGGAAGATAAACATGGTTTTTAAGGATAAGCAATTTTCTTGTCAGTCATTGCAGATTCACTCGCTCTAATAGCCAGAGAGAAAATCCAGGCAGCTGGATGCTTTTGAGCTAATGTAGGTGGTTGCCTGGAAGGAATTGGTAAAAAGCTTGAAATTCAGTGCAGATAAAACACTGGGGCTTAAAGAGTGAAGAAAAGACTGTTGTTCACTGAGTTTTCTTTGTGTGGCATTGTAGCCATAAGGGCTTTAACAGAACTATAAGACAGATTTCAGTATTTCACACAACAGATGCTCATATTTATACACAGAGCTTATCTGAGTGGGCAAGCATTGGCTTATACAATAAACTATAAGTGGACATTCTGATTTTAGCTTTATGGAGTGAAACTGATATGATCGTCACACCAAATGACATAACTGTTGACAAGATAAATGCACATCCTGGCTCATGTGCTGCTGTTGCCTAATTCTATCATCGTGATTTTATTCTTGGTGGTGTCTATCTGATGGCACTTGTGGGCAATTGGAATAAAAAGTGTGAGATGCAAATAATGAAAAAGTAATTACATTCACTCCCACATATTATTATCACCTACTGTAGCATGGCAGTGTTTTACAACCTTTAGTTGTTTGTTAACCCTTAAAACGAAGATCCCTCGACACAGGTTGCATGTTTTTGGGTGATCCCTGACCCCTCGGATTTACCGTATGACCCTTTATGAAGTAAGGAACTTTGATTTGTTTTTTTAAAAACTGATGTTGCATAATTTGGAAACCATTTTGGAAAGTTCTCCCTTTCATTCTGTTTCGTCTGCTTCTTGTGCGAACCTCCTTAAGTGAGGATCATCGACACTCAACTTGTTTGGGTTTTCTCTCCAGAAATAACCACGATGACTGATTGATCCCATGACTTGTCTTGTCTTGATAATCCCGGCTTCATTTGCTAGAGAGGTGCGGATATCCTCTAACAACCTCAGTGAGTTTACCTTGAAATTATTCATTTCAGAGTAATGATGGAAAATGGCAATCAGCCAGTGAGAGAGAGAGAAAATAGAGGTGCGGAATATACATTAAGCTTTTGACACTTTTTGCAGACACAGTGGACTCAGGTGCAAATGTGGTCTTTCATTTACCCGACACAGAATTTCTTTCTGAAGTACAGCCTCGCTTGCCTATCTTTTTAGCCCCATCATTGTTTTACAGTCCCATCCTCCCATTCATCAAATGCCTCAACCCTTCCTCCACACACAGGGACACAAAACCCTAATTCAACGCCTCACTCTGTCACACCCTTGCGATAGTTTCTTCACCTAGAACTCAAGTAATCAACAGCTCAGGCTCACAGAGCCCCCCTACCTGCTCTCTGTTGCTCTTCCTCCTCTCGGTAATGACATATCTGTGTGGCAGACAGGCAGTCAGACAGACAGATGATGCAACGTTTGGGAGACATATCCATCACATATGTGGCTTGCTACTCTAATGCATCCATGCAGGTTTATATATCCCGTGACAGCAGGCACAGCCTGCTTTATCAAGCATCTACCTTCTCCATCATGTGGATTTATTTCTGCACAGAATGAAACTGTGGGTGATGTTGCTGCTGAGTAATTTTCACAGGTCTACAGTTCAAGGAATTCATTCAAAAAGCCATTGTGTAAGAGTCTCTTTTTTTTTTTTTTTTTACAGTAAAAGGTCTGAAGTTTTTATCTAATACTAATGAAATCATGTACAGGAAGGTAAATCTTTAAGGGCTCGGCGTGTCCTTCAAAGATCTGAATAGCACTGGCGTGAGAGGTTGGCTACTGTGACACGCAGTTGTCGTCATTGATTTCTCATTAGTTAAGCCCTCAGGAGTCTGCAAGCTATCGCTTGGATCAGATCTGTCGTGTTCAATTAAAAGCCTTAGCAAAATACCCCGGCTTTTTTCATGCCTTATCTTCACTGTATTCCCTTTTATGCGTAATTAAAGCTTTCCTTTGTCTATTGTGTGAGCCGCTGCAGTCGCCTCTTTGTGGTCATAGATGCTTTAATGTCAGCTCCTGTATTTGAAAACAAGTAAGGAGTTGTCTCAGGGTGTGGCGTGAGCATGTCTGATTATAGCCCTCCCTTGTGTCTCACAGACACACACCTTGTGACAACTCCTTCCTTGTGTTTCTGGACATTGTCTTGCACAAAAACCATTTTCCCTTCCAGGCAGACCGCAGAGCACCTTCTGCACCATCCTGCCAGCGTTTGAAACAACTGTACGATACAATTTTCTCCCAGCCACAGCAAGCCATTAAAGCTTACATGACAAATGAGCGTCATAATAGCATGTGGACTCTGAACAGGCCAGCCCTCATACAGTGGTAATAATGGTCAGATCACATTGTACAACGGACAGCAGTGAGAAGAGTGAGAAAATCACTTAGCAGGGGATCTGCCATCCTCCTCCCCTACTCTCACATTCAGTAACACACACTCACATACACATAGAACTGCTACGACGACCCTATTAAAGGAGCCATAATGGCAGAGCAAAGTGGTGACAGTCTGGACTGGGGGTGTTGAGAAAGCGCTGAGGTGCTGATAAGTGTGTGCACATGTGTGTGAGCCAATACCTTCCTGCCTATCTGTAGGATATTTTTTTTTTTTGCATCAGCAGAAAAAAAAGAGAGAAAATGCTGGCTGAGCTCACTGTTTTTCTGCTCCCTGTTGTGTTTTAAAGTAATAAACTGGCAAAACCAATATTTCAGCCATCACTGGTCCTCCTACCAGTTTGTGCGTGAGCTCATGGGAAAGGCCTGGGCAGAGCTGTTGTCTTGTGTCAAACTGACAGACACACAGACAGACAGAAAGGGATGATGGGTGGCAGGATGTCTATCAGAGCCAATTAAGTTTAATGAGATGTGGAGTGACCAGAACTCCTGAAAGCTGTCACATGACACAGAGGGTTTCTATGTGGCCGTGGCCAGAATATCCAGAATGCTGCCCTGAACAACATTACAAACTGGGTGGGGATCTGCAGTATGTCACTAGTAACACTGATGACATTTGCTCGGTTGATTATCGCTGTAATCATGGTTCAACGTAATGGTTATTCTGGACGACTGAGAAGAAACCTGGGTTACATGAGTGTTTGAATGGCTCAAGAATAAAAATGTTGGATTCATCACCTTGTTCGTGTCCTTTTAGACTCCTTTAATGCATCGTAAGATAAGAAAGAAAATGCTTGGCTAAGTGGAGCTGAATACCCTGTGGCTAAATACAAGTAAATGGACACGAGAGGCTGCTTGTTGTGTAGACAGATCTAAACTGATCTGTGATGAAAGGAGCAGTACAGCATCTGCAGCTACGACTGGCAGCAGAGATAGGTATCTCCATTCAGACCCCAAAGTAGCAGCTGTAAAGAGGCTGATATGCAGATTAGATGGGTCTGGCTGGCCACATAACGAAACATCCCTGATTGTGATTTACAAGAATTGTAAGGGAGAGAACAGGAAGGAAGGCTGGCCATCATGACTGTGTTATAAGGGGGGTGGAGGCATTTTGATGTGGGTGACTGAGAATGACAGATAGGAATGAATACCTAAACTTAAGGTCCAAGAATAACAATCACAGTTCTCTTCACTGGCATGCTGTTTGAATGTCTTAAGAAACCAAACCTGTTTCCTATCACACTGTTCTATCAGTTCATTAGTCCATGTGGCAGACAGGTTTGTTGGTGTTATGCAAAATATGCTCACCCCGTTCACCTTTCCGAGCAAACCAGCTGGCTGAGAACCTGAGGGCAGGAAACATGTCAGGTCAAGGGCTGCCAAAATCCAAATTCAGTAAGAGTTTGACTCAAGGAAGTCAAATTAAACCTAATTTAGATCATGAAAAAGTGAAACCTGTGATGCCATACAGAACATCGTCTAAAGCCTGATTTATAGTTTCCACGTCTGTGTCCGCCAAGTGTCACCTAACCCTATCCATGATGATCCGAGTTCTGAGAGTTTCTAGAACTGAAGCAGCAAAGGCTGAGATATCCTGACTTTTAGTCTGAACGGAATCGCTGTTGTGAAGCCGAAAATATGCAGCACTGACTTGGATGTGGCGCTTCTTCCACTTCCCGGTTAATCACAATATTGTGGATCATCGGCGGACCTAAGGCAAACTAATTTTGCATAACTTTAATATAATTTGAACAGGTGAGTTAAAAAAAAAATCCACCTTCAGTACAGTTGTCATGAATGGGGAAATTAACTATAGAGACTAAAACCATTTTGTGAACCAGGCTGTAAACATGTTTATTTCTGCTGTGAAGTTGGGCATTTTAATATGGGCGCTTATGGAGATTGACTCACTTCTGCAGCCTGTCTCAAGTGGCCGCTGGAGGAATTACAGATTTGAGCACTTCCACATTAGCTTCATCTCCCAGCATCGGAGGTCGCTGCTTGAGTGCGTCTCAGGCTCCAAAAACACTGCATTTCCCACAATGCAACTTAATAGCGTTGCTCATTATACCACCTAACTTTTTTTCAGGTTTAATTTGTGAAGCAGGTTTTACAACTCAAGTTTTTAATTTACTTGAAATTAAATAGTAATTAAACTATATTTGATTTCGCGGAGGAATCCCTGTCCCTGGCATTTTGTGTGAGGGACCCCTAAAATGTCCACAAACCACTGTTTGGGAACCAGTGATCCACATATTTAGATATACTTTTAATGAATCCTCTGTATTCCGTGTTGTAGTGAAGAACACGGCCATCCCCCCTTCTGTGTGTCCGTGGGAAGGAGGAGTTTAACCCCACATTGTCTGGGAGGAGCCCGCAGTCTCTTGGCGCTCCGTCCCAGGATCATTTGGTCTGGAAACAAGAGGAGTCGTGGAAGTACGCTCGAAGAAAAACCGATTTTTTAAACATTTCTATTAAATGCAACAGCATTACATTTAGCGGCTGCGGAGAGGGAAAGACGTGAACGCTGGGAGAGGCATGCTTTATCAGAGGAAACACTAGCCGGTAAGTTGCAGGCGAACTTCTTTGTACAGTCACGTTGGTTTTTAAAGGTCTCCGTTCATTGGCGTGTGTGCGCGCTTTGTCCACCTAAACGCATCTTTAATCAGGATATTCGCACAAAGTTTGTGTGGTAAACAAAAGTGTGGTAAAATACAGACTCCTCATTGGTTGATGGGAGTAGCAGCTGTGACTGAAATCATTTTCCTGACATGTGATTGTCGCTCATTATAATTGTTTCATGGCAAAAGACGTTTTAATGAGAGAGAACACCATGGATCAGTATATTAAAAGTAGTTATTCATCTGTGTTTTGTCCCAGAGACAAACAGTATGACCTCTCCCTTTTATCTTTATAATAATCACATATTGGACCTCATTAAAATTCAATATCCTTTTTTAAAAAAACGAATTTGGTTTGATAAATAAAATAAATTACATCCTGTCAGCATGCTCAGCCATGGGAATTAATTAAAACTCCACACCAAAGGTATTTGGGTGTCATCCCAGGGACACAATAGATCACTTGAGTGTGGAGATGTTCAACATGTAGCCCACAGCAGTGTCACAGAGGCTGCTTATTGCTCCCCTTTCTTCCTCCTGATTTATGAACTGAGAGATTGGGAGCATAAGGCCATTCCACTAAATGCTGGGGTACGCTCGGCTGTTGTGTTTCGGGTGTGATTTACCTTCAGCTTGTATTGTTGTTTGGCCGTGTGCAGGGGTTGAAGGGTTTTCTGGCTACATACAGAGGTAACAAAAGGGGCCCCGGGACCCCTGGAGTGAAGGGGCAAACAAAATCTAAGGAGCAGGAGGGAAGGGCCTGGCATGCCTTTTGGGATTGTGGACCCTCTGTCATGGAAACGCACACCCGAAGGTGTCAGTCTGACTGTCCTGCTACCTTTGCACGCTGCCGTGGAGGGTTGTAATAATAAAAACAGAGGCTAATGTTTGACTTAGAGAGGCTGGCCGGCCTGGTCATTGATCTGTGTGAAGGCTGTCCAGTATTCTTGCAGCTGCGTGTTGGTAAAGAAATTTGATATTTTAATGGTAATTAATGCGATTAATGATTATTGAACGCTGGATTTAATGACTGTAAATGGTTACTAATCATTTACTCGGATAATTTCTAACCAGGAATTAGGCTGAGCCCAACATGAGTGCAAGAGAAAAGAATGTCTTCTGTTTATTTTTCTGGAGGGGGAACATGCTGTGTGATTGGTTTATATTTCATCTGGCCTTTAAGCCATCCCCTGCCTGTTTAATGGACTATACAGAAATAGTTATTTACTTACATAATTACTGTTGTCCTCATGTGTGCACCCTGTGTTTTTTCTTCTTGGAGACCAGTAACAAAATCGCCGGGTCAGAAGCTGTGGCACCACATGCATGCTTTTGCTTTTGTGGTTTACATTTTTGTGGCAAAGAAATCCTCAACCACGAGGAACATTATGTTTTTACTATTCTGCCCCCCCAGTTGGGATGGGGTCTTGAACCAGAGTGATACTGATTGAGTGTGACCTGCAATTTCCTTTTTAGTGGAAAATGCAATCGTTTTCCTTGTCCAGTCTTTCTTTTAGTGACACAAGTTGTGAGTTATGCCTTTCAACTGGTAGGACTGTTGGTTGTCAGAGTTGTTTACTAGTGACAAAAGGGAACATGTAATACTACTCCGTCTCCTGGGTGGCACAGAGTTGTTTCACAGGCTCATCTCTTGTCTTAATTTAAGTTGAAAGGCTCAGTAACATCATGAAACGGTGACATCATTACCACAGGAACTTCCCTCATGAAACAATCTGTTCTGAAGTCAGTTGATAAACAGTGTGTAACTTTGTGGCGTTGTGTAAAGAGGAATAATTTGTCTGTTATGGAAAAATTACTCTTCTCGTCATTGATAAATATCCTCTGTGCGAAAGGCGACTTTTGTCAAGCATGAGACTTGGAATTGTTCTCCTCTCTGCAGACCATTTGGCCGGCTGTGTGTAAAGTGTAAAGTACCCATCGCTGTTAATTCTGAAGTGCGAGCACACTGGCCAAGAAACGCCAATGTTTCATGTCTTCTCCCCTGCACATTTTTCTCCATATAAGGTGGCGTGCATGTGACTTATCAGGCATGGGTAACATCTGTGCTTATTGTCACACGGGGATGAAGGCCTTTTACTGTCTCTAGGTGGAGAGGCACTGCAGGGGGAAACCACTGGGTCTCCACATGACTGGTGCATCTTCTAGACAAAAGAATTTGAAGTGGATCAAATTTAGATCAACAAAAACGTTCTCTTCTTGTCCATTTCTCAGCATATTCACAATGAAATGTCCTTCTGTTTCAGGGACGTCCAGTCAGGCAAGCATAATGGTGGCCTGTATGTTTCTATTTCTTACTTCTGTGGTTGAGATTATATTTGGCTTTCAAAGTGTTTGCTGGTAGCGTACGGCCAGCAGTGTCTGGAGTGGTTGCTATAAAAAGCAGGTGAACTAAAAGCTGGTGTTGACAGCATCTTGGCCGAGACTTCTCATTTGCTACCGCACTCACTGAGACGCCAACCGAAAGACACGTGGCTGGCTTTGACCTCCCACACAACTACAGGTCGAAGAACTATCACCAACCGACGACCGTGACCTGCCTTTTAGTGGCAGTTTGGACAGAAATAATAACTGAATGCCGTGACTAAAAAACTGCCAAAAAAAGTCGCTTTGTACCTTGTGTGCTGCATAATTCAGTGATTCTGAATTTAACTTGTTTTGCTGTGGGCTGGTGGACATACACACCCATCCACTTTGAGGGATTTGTTCAGTCAGCTGCACTTTGTGTATCTGCTCCAACACGAGATCTCCGGCTCTGCTGCACACACAGGAACCTTCTGTCCAGCTCAGCAGAGCGACGTGGTCTCATCCAGCTGAACCGACAAGAAAGCCACAACTCCCGGACATTTGAGGAGATTAATGCATGGGTCCAAATCGAATTACACTTCTTTAAGGTCACCTGCTAAAGAATGGCCTGTAAGGTTTGTAAAGAAAATTAAGATTAAATGGTGGCGGGCGCTTTAACAATGTATCAAACGAGGTATCCGATTAAGAGTCACAGATGGTCGGGGTGTTGGTTAAGAAGGGAGTGAGGTAGCTCTTAAACAATGCCAAACGACTTCACTTGTGATCAGGACTTTCATTAACCCCAAAGAAATAACTGCAAGACACGCAATTACCATTCTTTTATTGATGGTCATATAAATCGTATGGCGAATGGTGAACACGAGGTAAAAAGCCCCCATGGCAGCAGTTGAGTAGCAGTGCATGAAATTCTTGTAATCTCACCAGGCGGCATACAATATTTCAGTCTGGAAGAGGCTGTGCTGTCTCAGCACTTTGAATCCGAGCAAGTGATTTACAAACCGTGGATATACCAGACGTTGTTTGATTATCAAAATGTATGAACAATGAGGTGGACAGGACAAGCAGTATTGGGTACAGAAGCTATTTGCTGGTATATTGATCTGCGTATGGGACTTGATATCTTGACTATCGGGCTGCTGTTGCATTGTGTTTGTGATCTTCTATGCTCAAAGAATATTCTTTCAGCGTGTTGCTGCTGCGTGTAAAATACTTTTTGAACCTTTTGATTATAAATTCAACTGAAAACAGTCATGTCGCCTCATGTCTCTGCTTTGTACAGCAGTATGTATGTGACATGACATTTGTGTTTCTGATGCGTCTTTCAAAGACGGCACGTGTTGGCACATCTTTCAGGCAATCAACAGCCCAGTTTGTATGGAAATACTCCACTCTGCAACCCCCCTCTAAGCCTTTCTACCGGTCAATCCTTATAACAATAGAAATTGTGATTGATCTGCCCTACCTTGGTCCAGTAGCCATAAGGTCTCACTTACTAGCCTTGCCCTATTAGAAAGGCAAACACAGCTGGTGCTACAGGCCAAAGTGCTCGGTTCTTTCGATGTTCAGTTGGCGCCATGTGTCTTGTGTTGCTCCCATGATGGATGGAGCAAATTCTGGGTACATATTTACTCCCAACACATCCCACCTGCTCATCAGTGGGTGGAGATTGATCGTCTTATTGTTTTTGATGAAAGCTTGGAAGCCCACCCTCCTCTGATGTACTTTTGTATAGCACGTCAGGCTAGGCAATTGATTGTGCTAATTCAGAATCATCTGTTAAATATTCAAAGCTGTGTTCATCCCTTTGAACTGCGTGGTATTAATTGTCTCATATCTCTTTGCTTTTTTTTAAGTTGATTTAGATAACAAATTTCTGGATTACCATAGCGTTATCAGTATCCTGTCACAATATGATTTTCCTGAAAGATTAAATAATAACAAAGTTAGAAAGAGCAGATGGAGAGAGTGTCGTGATGTGCTCATATCCATCACTGACCACCACATGGATCCAACCGTCCAATAGCCCATTCATCATAGTCTACCTTTAGCTTCCATATATCACTCATCACAACACAAGATTGTTATAACTCTGCACTCTCAAAAGATATTGATGTTGTTCCCCTTCTTTTGCTTGCTCAGTAGCTTGCTCCACTGAACTGCATGGGATATGACGTGCCCTTATCTTCTGTTTCCTGGGCTTTGCGACAGACGTGAAGTGCTTTGGAGAGTCTTTGGCAGCCGTTTTATTCGTGTTATGTTGAGGAACATTTTCAGGCTCATTAGCACTCCTTCCCCTGTCCAGCCCCCTCCCCACTTTAGGAGTCTGTGGTTTGATCTCCGAACAAGATAAGCTCCTTTCTTCACTTCTCGGTCTCCAGGCCTTGTCATGTTGATTCAGTCATTTGGCATTAGGCCAGTGTAAACCGAGACGAGGTCCTGATTGCTTAAGGTCACTGGCAATCTTGGCATCCACTCAGTGAACATGCTCAATTAAAGTTTTCTTGAAAATCCTTTTCTCCAAAGAGGTAAACGTGTCCAAATAACCTGTTTCCTGGGGCAATATCATCGTCAAGGCTTATTTGGCAGGCCTCAGTTGTCAGAATAAAAAGGATATGTGAGTGAAGGAACTCATTTTATGTCAAGATAAGAGCAAAAAACAGGAACTGTAGGGGCATTTTATCAGGTTTATCAGTTTTAGCAGTCTACGGCTTTGTGAAATAGCAGCAAAATAGTATAATATACATCACATTCTTGGTAAGGGAGGAAGCCAAGTGGGGTATCGGCCAGGCTGCAGGAGGAGAACCTGTGTGTGGGCTTGCTTGTTTTTACGGCACCCTTTGGATGCCCAAAGATTGACTAGCCCGTCTCCATTTCTCACTATGGTCGACTTGGGTTTCCTCATCGCCCAGAAACTTCCAACTTCAGTTTTCTCTGCTCCGCTAGTGCCAAAACATGATCTCTTCTTGGCTTGGAGAGCTGTTTAACCCAGGTTTCGCTCTCCTTGGCCTAGGGGGAACAACTTGCTCACACTGCCTGGCTTAGCTCTCCTGGCTGCACAGTCTACTGTTCGGGTGGTTTTCACAGTTGATGGGCACAGGTGCAAAGGCAGGTGCAAAGGCCTAACTAGACTTTTCCAGCCAGCAAGCTTTGTACAAACCAAAAAGAGAAACCATTTTCCATGTTATGTTTTAGGAACTAATGTGTGTCTTTGAAATCATTACGCTTTCCAGTTTTGACACATTTTCTTTGCCACCAAACAACCCTTAGCTCACCCCTAACAAATAACACAAGGGCAGAACATTTAAACAAAGTCACAAGGGCCAGTCTTATTGCTGGTAGGTTTCTCTGTGGGTTGACGCTAAGTCAAGCAGATTACATAGAGTGCAGGTCGCTGCTCAGCTTGTTGCAACCTGGGAAAGTCCTGCAATATTAATATGCCTTCTTCCTCAAATGTTGTTACAGCAGATGCCACCAGGCTTTCATAAATGTTGCTTAAGTCTTAGCAGTCGCATGAAGGTGGGTTCACATTCATGTCAGATCTCGGGTTATTAAAACTTGCCACTCATCGAAGCTCATTGCAATATTACTGAATATCTGAACCTGATATTGGAGGACAACCAGTTCACCAGGCGACTATAAACACGGTAGACGTGTGTGAGCTGTGTACAGGGGATACCACAGGCTATTAATGGTATTTGACATTCAACTGTCATTGGAGAAGCTGACTCCTAATTTGTCTGCAGCTCGATTCTAATGTTATTAAAGGTGCTGGAGCCAAGAAAGTGAAGCTCTTTGTTGATACAGTCCCACTGATCTGGTTCCTCTGTCCAAGCACTACTACTACGTTTGACCCAAAAAGGGGGGTCAACACTGCAGCATTGACAGATTTGTTTGCAACCATGTCAGACTAGCTGTTCCCTCTTGTTTCCAGTCTTTATGCTTACTTAAATTAGCAGTCTGCTGGCTCCAGATTCATATTTACCTAAAGTCATAAGTGGCATCAATCTTGTCATCTGACAAAAATATTACTATAACCACGGCTTCCTGGTATAATTGCTCATAAAATAGGACAAAAGAGTCGAGATATATCCTCAGTACTTCAAAATCAAAGCAGCCTTCAGGTGGTCATGACTTGGCTTTTGCTTGGACTTCATGACCTCACCTTTCTCTATGTCCTAGCCATGACACTTAAAGCCATGGCAAAGCAAAGTACGGGTCATCTCACTCAACCCGTCAAACCTCCCTCGTGGTTTGATCCCACTCAACAGGACCATTGTTGGCTTTCCCAGATATATCTCCCTCCATGTGGATGGTTTGTGAGCAGTGTCTACAATTTAGACTGGCTCTATGTGGTAAAAAGGGGAACAACTGACTCACAGCTACAAGGGATGTGCATATCCTGTGTGTGTGTGTGTGTGTGTGTGTGTGTGTGTGTGTGTGTGTGTGTGTGTGTGTGTGTGTGTGTGTGTGTGTGTGTGTGTGTGTGTGTGTGTGTGTGTGTGTGTGTGTGTGTGTGTGTGTGTGCGCATATGAAAAAATCACTGCTGAAGTATGTGGGGGCCACAGTGGCGCACATGTTGAATAGCAGCTCTTCTTGCATTCTTTCTAGCTGAATAACAAGAACTCTGTGTTACACGGCATAACTCTCTCAAAGCCTTCAACGACCACGTTGATGGAGTAGCTGTGTGTGAACCGCCTGTTGGCTTTACCAGGGTGAGAGTTTTGATCTCAGTCTGCTATCTAATCACAGAAAATAAAACGCCTCTCAGACACGTCGCATTTCTCTACATCCATCGGCCTTTTATACGCTCGTTGATATTCGCAGTGCATGTGACATGATCTGCTGTAAAGTGAATGCGTACAGCGGTGAAGTCATTCATTATAAATTATTTCCCCTTTGGAGGATGAAATCATTTATTCACAGTCTCATGAGGTTAGTGATCCAAGGAGCACGCCCTGACTGGTGACTAATATGTTGTGTCACTCAACCCACAGACATGCACTGGATACACTTTGGTGTCTTAAGTTACTGCAATTCATCTTCTCTGTCAATAAAAACAAGTCCTAGAAAGCTTTTTTTTTGCCGTAGGTGTCTATGCTGTGACATTTTTTATCAGGGCTTGCCAATTTCCTCAGTCCAAATGTCTGTTTCTGCCTGGCAAAGACTCTAACTGTAAAAGAATGACTTTAATAACTATGATATTTTCTTGAAGTTATTTTGAAAACCAAGCTTGTCTCTTTAGGCGCTCGTCCTGCTCCTCGGTAGTAATTTTCTGTGTGCGAGCGAGCGGTTTTGTCTCCAGTGGCGAGCCCTGTGGCCTGCTCGCGTGGAGAAATCGGCCTCACTGGAAACTTGTGGTTGCCTTTTTTTTTAAAGCTAATAACAATATCATACAGTGCATAGGTTCATACTGGCATGCTCGGGCTTAAACTAATAATAACAATGCTGCGAAAACGCCAGGAACCGGGGTTTCCTGGCGGTTGAGATGATTTTTACAGTTGAAGGAGCTGAGTGAAAGCTGTACTTACACAGTCATGTCGTATTATTAGCCTCATGTATCATTTCTCTCTCTGTTGCTTGCCTTCACTCAACGGATAACATGTTAATATCTCCTGTAGCTGATGAAATTTTGAATTAAGGAACCTTAATTAACACATTTTATCTTCTTTTCATTAGTCGGTGGGCAGCTTTACTGAAATGATGATTACGTGTGTGTGAGGGGGGGTCTAAGTGTTCATGTTTGCTCCCAGACATGCCTGCTGCTTTTGCTAATCATGCTATCATACAGTGCCACAGGCCTTTTTTTCTAAGCCAACAAGTATTTTAACAAGCTGGGAGACTGCACTCATTCTTTCCGATCTTTTACCAACATCCATATCATCAAGCTTAACGTCTGGGCTTTTTGGCAAGCCGTGCTGTACGTTTTGGCTAGCCACAGGAGTCCAAGGCCACGATACATGCATACATAGCATGAAAAACGTTGAGAAACTTCAGTATCATCTTCTATATGCTGTGGGGCATCTGAGGCGCTTTGATATAGTTTGAGACAAAACAGACTTCTGCAGACAAGTCAGATCAGGTTAGATTGTTTAAACCTCTGTACAGCTCTGTGGTCTGTGTTATTGCTGTTCAATGTGGGTTGCAGTGTATGAGTCTTGGCAGTGTGTATTGTCAGAACACGCTGTTCCCTATTCTTCCCTTTCTCGCTTTCTCCAGCAACTTTCTTTGCACCTTTTCATATCTTTCATGCTCTCGGTGGGTGTAGAGGAAACAGTTGCCGTATCTCCACCAGTACTGAGAGCAACAGAGGATGGTTTGTAGTCGGCCTTCTGCCTCAAGGGTTAAGTATCCATCTCCATTCCCTCTAAACCCACCCCTGCTTAGGAGGAGAAGGCTGTGAATAAATACCACCCTTGTCCTCTCATAATGGAACAGCTTGACCTCCCGTGACCTCCGCTGGTCGGAGCATCTGCCTGTCGATTCCACCAGCCCGTCCTGAGGGACATCACTGGCCTGTCGCATCTGCCCGTGAGCAGTAATTCAATTGGTTGAGGAATTTATTTTACAGAATAAAAATTAAGGACTGGCCTATAATTTTTCAGAGTGACAAAAGAAGCCCATCGACTGGAATATGCCGTTGATTTATAGTCTGTAATCGTGTGAAAGTACTTGTTTCTTTCTGGGCAATGTGCATGACGACTGCATAATGAGCTCTGTTCTCATTGGCATTCTCGAGCCTCCCTATATGGATGGGATAATAACGAGGTTGGCAGGGGCCTTAATTTAATCATGTTGGTAAGAGCGGTGCACATGTGGCACAGCTGCTAGCGCTTAGTCGAGTTTTGCCGTGCCCTCAGATGAGGTGTCCGCATTGGCTTGTTTCTGTGTTATCTGTCTTTATGAACCACATTCCTCAGTGAAAAGGCTTTGCAGAGCCGGACAAAGGAGTTTGTTCTGCAAAGATTTGTCTGTGACTTTTCTGCGGCAATCGAATTAGCTCACGTGCCTATGTATCCGCGTGACTAGTGAAACTGGTTTTGGTGTTTTTCCTGCAACCAGCACAGGTCAGTCTTTGTTGTTGCGTTTATTTAACTTCCCCAGTTCTCAAGCGCTTTGTCAAGCACCTGTTCAGGATTATGGGTTGATAACAGCTCCTGGCTAATTTCTTGTGATAATTCAACGGTGAAATCTAATCTCACCTCTGCCATTTGGACTTTTTAGAGCGAGCTTTATAGAAATCCTGCCACGATGTTAAGAGTCAAAATCTGTTTCTACTTGAAATGAAAAGGAGTCAGGGACAAAGCGCAAACCTCACACGTACGCACTTAAACGCGCACATGCACTGGCGAACACATTTTCTTCAAACAGGTTTCCCACATCATTCTGTATACTCCAAAGAATTGCATGTTAACCTATGACACAGTTTGGTGACAGAAACTAGGTCACGGGTTGTGTAGTGACTGAGCATCTGCTGCTGGGAAAGAGGCAAGGAGACATGCAAAGTGTGCGTCGACACACACTCGCCACAGGTGTTAAAACCTGTTTGTGAGTGTTGAGCTGTCCTCTGCATGATGTGTTCGATGTGGCCTTATTTATCACACTTAGGCTTTGTCCCCACAAACAAATTTGGCCACAGCGGTCACACATGTTTTTATACACCCGGGTGTGGTTGTTTTTTTTGTCATGATTGCTCCACCTCTGTGGTCTTATATATTTAATATGGATTATCTTTAATCGAATGACACATCTATTCACACAAATAAAAGTTTCGATTTGACAATTAGGGTTGTGTCTGCATGACGCTTATGCCGTTTGTGCATCAAGTTGCATTCATGTACATCCTATGCAGACATTTGAGAGCCTGCTGCATGCACATGAGTAGCCTCAGACATCCAGAACTGGTAACTCTGGGGATGAGTACAATTTCCTTGTGTGTGTGTGTGTGTGTGTGTGTGTGTGTGTGTGTTTGCGTCTGGCTCCACACCAGCTGTCTCGCCCATCATCAGTGCTCTCAGGATGCTGAGCAGACAGTCCAGCTCAGATTTCTCTCCTCTTATCTGTGCCATGGACAGTAACAGATACTGTATATTACGTCCAGCTGGGCTCGAACCTGCAATAAAACAAATTGTTTTGGTTAATGATAACGGGAGCAATAGTGTTTCTGCTTTGCTGTAAAAGCGAGATTGCACTAAGCTGGTCTTATTTCATAACCTGTTTATTGCTTCGGGAATTTACCAACCTTTGATCAACAGCCAGCTCAGCAGAGAATATTAGTTATTCTCCTTCTTCTGTAGAGAGCCAGTAGCTGTGAGCAGCTTTATGTCAGAGGATAGTTACTTCATGTGGAGATTTACATGAGCTTTCTCTGCCTGTGAGCTCAGAACTGTGTTTACTAAAGCTGTAAAAGTGGGATACATACTTTCTTTTTAGGGGCTGCACAAGTGTTTAAAGACATTTCTATGCTGTATGTATGTAAACATGCATGCATATAGGCTCCAGGTACAGCAGGATGTGTCTAAACAGTGGTGATTTCACCTGATGGATAGTTTATTTAGCCGTCCAGACTGTGGTCCTGTGTTTACAGGGCTCTGATGTAGGTCCACGACCTCATGCTGACAACCCCAGCGCTTTATCGTACCATCTACAGCCGGTCGCCTGGCTCCACTCGGCTCAGCTCAGAGAAGAGGATGTATGCTTGTCTCACACAGGCTCAACAGTGTGACGAGAATACTAAAGCGTCCTCTGGTGAATCATCACATTCATTTTTATTTCAAACAGATAGAAACTGCATTCCTGCGTCGTCTAATGGATTTGTGAAGTGGTTTCAAATTGACCACTGACAAAAAAAAAGAAAAAAGGTCATTTCTAAGAAGAAAAGCAGTCCTGAAAATTGTTTTTGAAAGTTCAGTCTCGCTTGTTTCCGGCATTCAAAGCAAGTTGATTGTCGCTGAGTTATCTTTATATCTAATGCAATATTATATTGCAGCACGCTAACTGATTTGTCACGTCTAGATGGTTACTCACCAGGTAAAATCTATCCTGAGCACTTAACAGAGACAATCTTTCAGACACGCTAATGTGTTTTTTTTTTTAAAAAAGGCTTTATTAGGGTCTGTAATTGCTTCAGGTAATGGCCTCTAATGGCTAGCTGAGGATCAGCTCCTTTGTTACCTATCTTAACCTTGACCAAGATGAACAAACCACCCAGACAGGACCAGACTAGTCTCACCACCTCTAATAGACTTAAAGCGTCAGCTTGGCTTTCGCCTGTCAGTTTGTCACAGTTTACGGCTTCAGCAGACATGACTGTGATGTATGCACGGGGGAGAAAGTGCTGAGCTAGTGCCAACAAGTACTACGACCTCGGCCGTTGCCTATCTTTGTATTTTCTCACCTGCTCATTATTTTCATAGATTTGTTTACTTGTGTTATCAGTCAGATGGTCTCCTGACCTGTGCGGTCATGAGAATAATGAATTTTAACAGAGCGAGCTGAGTGATTCATGTTCTGTTTGGCCTGAGTGTGATCTACACTTTGGCCCTTAATAGGCCATAAAAGGAGAGGCACTGCCAGTTGGAGCGCTAGTTTACCATGAACATATGGCCTCGCCTTGGCATAGGGAGATAATATTTGAATTACCATATCCATTAGTGTCAACCTGTCCTCTGGCTTTTCCAAGTTTAAATCACATGCTAGTGATCCATCAGCTTACACAGTGCCAACAGATTTCTGAGTAAAGCATCGGGCAAAAAGTTACTCCAGGGGGCTGCGACTGGTGCTCTACACCCGGGGTGGGGGAGGCCACGAGGGCAAACTCCCTCTGGCGTCAGAGCGCCTCAAGAATGCAGAGAGGGATTAATGCATGTCTGTGGCAGTGATGGATGAGACTGGGAGACACACACACACACACACATACATACATATAATGATATGTACACCCATAGAGCATCTGGATTCTGGACTCTTTGGCCCTCCCCATGCAGCAGTATGTGCCAGCTTAGGTGTGTGTGTGGTTTGTGTGTTTGTGTGTGCGTGTCTGCTGGGACAAAGCCAGACTTGGTTGTTTGCCCTACTACCCCAGATAGAGCTGTATTCACTAGCCGCATGTCATTTTGAGTGGAAGTCCAACCTTTTGTCATGCTAGTTCAGGTCCGGGGCATGTTGTGTGATTCGTTTTTATCCGTTTCAAATCGCGGATTGATCGATTTTTTTTTTTTTTTTTGGCTCCCTCGATAGATTTTTCTTTCCTGCAGAGTTCAGTGATTGATGCTGCGTGTGTGTGTGTTTGTGGTTTTAAATATGTATGTGCGACTTCTGCTTTCTGTACGACACCCATCAATTACTGTACACTCGCACTTCTATCTGCTCCCAAATCGCCCAGCACCTCATTGTTTCTCTAAAACCTCTGGTGATTCTGTGTGACCTCTAGCAGCTAGCTCTGTGTGACTGATATTGTACCGCAATGGTCAATGATCTCTGATGGATCACCTTAGGGAGCCTGGAGTGTGTCTCACATGACTGCCGCAGTACACTACAGTGGCTATTGCTATGGTAATGAGTGAGTGAGTTGCGGCCTGATCGTATTAATCAGTAGAGCTCACGCCACGGAGCGTGTGACAGATTATCCTGCAGCGCACAAAGGACAGCCACAGTCACTTCCAGTGGAGATAATACAGTTTGCGAATTGGTTTAATGCGTCTGTATTACGTAGGCGTTCTCACACGTATGCGGAAACAACACTATAGTTGCTGTGAACCGTGGCAAAAAGCTGAGGAGGAGAAAAAGGTTTTGTCTTTAATGATGATGCCTGAGATTCAAACTCTTGAAGGTTAACAACTCATGTCGCTGTTCCTTTCCTGTTTCTCCGCCTCAAAGGCACCTTTCTTTCTGTATCTCTTATCAACAGGAAGATAATTAGATATCTCTTCCCCCCTTTGTGCGTGGAAGCTGCCGTGCTTTGCCCCGTCTTTCTTGGGCAGGGCTGGGCGAGTGCTTGTTTTCCCTGGAGGCTCTGGGTGTCTTATCTGACCCTGCGGCTGCTAAATACTCCACATGGTTTGTGTGCACCGCCTGTCACTCATTCTATTACTTTTACCGTCACCTCCAGGCGTTTTCCTTATATCTCTAAAGCGTGGAGAAGACAGGGGCTCTAATAGCTTCTCGCTCTGCTTTGATTAGACTATATGACACTGACACAAAGCTGAGTAAACAACTTGGCTGAGATTTCTGCTGCAGCACAGATGTTGACGTGCGTCTGAACATAATGATTGCACCAGAAATCAGTCTGGCTAAATTGTTTGGAATATCAGTCAATCTGAAAGCAAGATACTGTATCTCTGGATCAAGTTCAAGTACATGCCGCGTGTGTGTGTGTGTGTGCGCATGTCTTTGCCTTTTTTCCTTCACAGATTTAACTCTCAAAACGACCTTCTTCTGTCCATTAAGCTGCTTAATTAGCAGTGAAGCTGATTTGCACCTGCAGTCTTCCAGCTGTTGTGATCTCACACATGCACACACACACATCTTTTTGTGAGGGCTGTTAACCTATTCCTCCCTCTGCCATTCAAAACACACATGCAAACGTGCACACGCTTTGAGACACATACACACTATCAGGCAGCAGATGGGTACTGACACCCCCTTGAGGATGTACTGAGCCAGTGTCTCCCCGAAACAAAGCATCAGATGATGTTTCCACCACATTTCTTATTTTAGATTTTTTTTTTTTTTTTTTTTTACAGAGAACAAACCCTCCGGTGCTGTCCTCTCCATACAACACACTAACACACCACACGCAGACACACATCACCCTTCTTTTGTTAGCAGAGAGCCTGCATGTGGCGACACATCCTGGTTAATTTAAAGCGGGACTCTCTCTGTGTTTTGGGCTGCCATGTCTGACAGGAGCTCCCAATCTGTAGAAAATGAACTGAGCTGACAGCAGGGGGAGGCTGGCAGAAAATAGAGATTTCACTGTGTGGGACAGAGGCATGAGGAGGCGGAGAAGGAGCAATAGAGGATGGATCATGGGAGGGATAACCTTTTGAATGATTTGAATGTTACAGAACACGAAAGAAACTTTTTCTTAATGTGAGCGAATTTGTATGAAGGTTGTCTCTATTTTTTGATGTTCAGTTTAAAAGAAAATATTAAAATTCCCTCCCAGTAGTTGAATTGTTTAAAGAGGAGTGGAGGGGTGGAGTGGATTTGAGGGTGGAAGCCAACCACCAAACAAAAGACTTGACCTTTCACCCTGACTTAAAGCATCCCAGCTTAAGTAAATTCCATCAGTCTACACCCCGAATTCCTCCGGCCATTTAGTTATCGTTTCTAATTTCCAGGCCCTTGATATTTAAATCCATGTTTCTCTGTGAGGCAGTTTACTAATCTCTGCTAAAATGAGCAATTAAGATCAATTTATTCCCTCCCAACGGTACATTTCGTTCACAAATTGCCGCAGACTGCAGTCCCCAGCGAGCAGGATAATCAATGGCATCAAACAATAAACGGCCTCCAGCTATGAGAGTGGCTCCATCCTGCTGTTTAGAAGTGAGACAAGAAATATTAGCATGCCAGCTGAAAACCGACTCTCCCCCGACTCTTTCTCCGCAACATTTGTCAAGCCGGTCCCACGAGCATCACTTGACGCATCGGAGATGGATTATTGCAAGCAATCCATCTGAGAAAAAATGCAATGTAATTTATCTATTTTACATAAAACCAATCATTTACATGGAAAGTTATAAGGTGTCTACCTCTACCTCTTCTTTCAGGTCAAGACATAAATGGGATGCATCTATTTGTACATGTAGAGTTGCTCTCTTTAAAAGGAAAAACTTTTATTTTTGATCATTTAGTTCAGAAAATGTTGAATTGTGGATATTTTACTTTAAAATTTTTTAATCAGTTACCAAAATTGCTGTTGATTAATTGGCTGTTAATGGGCTAATCAGTAAGTCGACTAATTGTTCTAGCACTAGTGTAAAAACAAGAGTCTACAGCCATGTTAGCAGCTCTGTGAGGCTGTACACTAATATCAGCATACCAGCATACAAATTGCGATTTAGACGGGTAAGCTAACCCTAACCCTATGTTTACCACACTCACCATATTAGTAGTATTTAACATTTTGACCTGATCTGAACAACACCTGAACAAAATGAAAAGTTAAGGGATCAGAGTTCATCCTGAGGGCAACATGCATTTGCAAACCACATGCTGCTGCTATAGTTGTTGAGTAATTACAAGAAAGACCAAAAATGTGAACCTTATATTTGAAGAAAAGCTAGGGGATCATAAAAGACAGTAAGATTTCTTCCTCTAGGGACCACAATTGTCTGTATTTCTTGGCAATCCACCAAATAATTGTTGAGATAACTTTATCAGATCAGCGTTATCAAAGTTTATGACCTGATGTCGGTTTCACGGTAGTAATTGTGGTCACAAATTGGAGGTAAGGATTTCTGCGAGGGACTTGTCACACTGCCATTATTGGCAAAAGAGGCCATCAGGGGTCATCTAGACCTCCGTATCAGTGGGGATTCTTGGTGTTTGAAAGCTTTATCCCAAAGCAAAGCTCTGCTGATAAACTCTTTGAAGCCTGTTTAACCATGCATGCAGTACTCCCGAATTCCTCCACGAGAAAGCCTGTTAGGTATCTGAGTAAGATATACAAAGGTATGGGTCTCAATAATTATCATGATGGAGTGCATTTTGACGTTCAGCTTCCGAGTCGGGCATTAGCTGAGCAGTTTAAGATGTGAGCATGAGTCTGTTACACAGAGCTTGGACGTAGAGGGATTTAATTTGGCTCTGAGGAGCTTGATGGAGCCTTAATTGATCTTAATTAGGGGTCAGACCATTTGGCCCCATTTTGGAATTAGACCCAGCACCTGCTCTTTATGAATATGCATCACACCCTGCCTTCTCTTTTTTTCTTAGCGCCTCACTCTTTTCAGTGTGTTGTTGACCAACCTTTTAGCCGCCTCCATCTATACCCGGACAAAGGGTTTTGAGAGGAGCTCAGGCTTGGCCACGGGGACTATTGTGTTGTTAACAATGTTGTTTAGCTCTTGTGAACGCTGCTAATATTGTGTCCCTAAGCTGACGTCTCTATGTCAAGCAGCCGGCTGATGGAAGACTACTCTGCTACAGCTGCTCATGCAGCGTTGCATGGTCATGCCTTTGAATAGCTATTCAGACCAAGATGAATTTCTAGAGAGGAACCTGATTGTGTATTCTAGTTAAATAGACTCTCATGTTTTCCATTTGTAGGAGTGGTGCAAGATCTCCCTGAACACCAATAATGTTCAACCAGCTCCTCTGGAATAAACAACTGGCTCGCGGGAGAGTTGGGAGCAGCTTTAGGAACAGTTTGGCACATTTGGTCCAGTTCTGATGCTGTGTTGTGCTCTGGTGTGGCTTTCTGAATGTGTCCAGTTTGACTGTATGACCACAGTTATGTGAACCATAGACAAATGGAGGCGCGCGTGTGTTTTTAGACTGACGGCGGTCTCAAGTTCGTCTCCTCTGAAATGAGGCTTAGTCACAACAGCGTTTCAGAAATTCTAATTCCAGCAAAGGCTTTGACTCATTTTCTTGCATTTTTATTCAGTTCCTCAAAATAATCTGATCATTGGGCTCCTCTGTTCCTTAGAAACTTTCAAACATCTTAGCCGTAACTTTGTTTCTCATGTGTTATTTCCTCTTTTTCACATCAAGCCTCTGAACTTTTCTCTTATTGTATGGCTCACACTTACCCATATGTACACACACACACACACATAGATATATATACACACATGCTTTCTTTCTGTTTCCTCGGTAGCTGGCTGCCTCCGTGGCCTCCTCCTTGGGTCATTGTGGTATTTAGGGTCAGACAAGAGCTCCAGTCATTGCGCCCTCCCCAGTGCCTCCCAGGCAGCGCTGTAGCCAACTTACGCCAGCTTGTCTGGCCCAATCGCCTCAAACAGCTATGGAAAACCGCCTCGACTGTAACAAGGCCTGCATCCTCCTCCTAGCCAACGGAAAAGCGGGATATAGGAAAAACAACACTGTGGAGTAGTGGAGCCTTTTTTTTTTTTTTTTTTGCAGTGAAATGGATGAGAGCTATAAAACATCCTTGCTTCTCTTTCTCAGAGAGCTCCTCTGTTGAGAACTTTTCACTTTTTCCTCCCAGCTCTCTTGCTTTTCCTCTTGGCGCTCCGTTACCCAGGGTTACCCCGGGAGGATTGTGATTCGCTGCTGCTTCGTAGCCGGGAGGGAGTTTCCACGTGTCCTCCAGTGTGTCTGGGCGTGTGAGTCAGATGCGGCGTGTATGTTGCTTTAAGACTCAACGAGCCTTCACAGGGAGAATCCACTTTGAGATCACACAACAGCAGCTAGATTTCTCCTTTGCAAGCTGTTCAAAGAGCTCTTAGATTAAAGCCCGGGGACAGAGAGGTAAGGGATGTTATGGCCTCTGTGTTTTATCTTTCTCTCCCTTTGTTTCTCCTATTTACTGGATTAAGAGGAGGCTGGGCTGAAGAGGTTGCATTGTGTTTCCCATTGTCCAGATCCACAGATGTGGGTTACACTATGTGTTTGCATGAGTGAGTGCTGTTTAGTTTCCACCTGTATCTGTAAGATAGTAGTTTGTGCTTTAGTTTTTATCTCTAGTGTATGGTCTGCCTAGCTGTAAAAGCCTGCAGCATGTAGTCTCACCATGTAAATGAAGATACAACAAAGTGACCCTTCACAATCTCTTATCACTTCTGCTGCTGTGTGCTTCAGAGTTGACACGTTCACTCGTGAGAATAACTGAGTTTGACAAACTTGCCACTTTGTCTAAACTTTGTATCTCATGCTGAAGTCACTGGTTACTTGCTCAGTGGGAGCACATTGCCTGAAAATGTTTGGAAGCGCTTTCATTTTCTTGGCATCACTCTGGAATGACAGTGGCATACGTGTATAAATCTTTCAGGAGGCTGCCATGTCATTTTTGGTCAGGAGCCAGGCGCAGAGCCTCTAAATGCATAATGAAAAAGTCCAAAAGACACTTAACAAGCACTGTGATGGATGTTTGGTGGCTTTGGCTGAATCCACCACGCAGTAATATGCGCTTTCAGCGAGTGATTCATAGATGGACATTTCTCCTCATAAGCAAACAACCGCAGGATACTTTAAATCTGGTTCGTATGACAAAAACTCAGCAGGAGACGGCCCTGCTCTTTTGGCTCCACTACTTTCTTTTCTTCGCTTCCTGTTGTTGTTTTTGTACTGGAAGAACTTGTGGGTTGTTTTGCATAAGTTTGAATTGAAGCCGTGTCGGAAAAGAGTGAAGCTTTAAGCATACTGCTCCTTTAAGAGCTCAGTTGTCAAAGCGCCAGCGGAAAGTGATAAGAGACAAGTCCCGTGGGCTGTGATTTGACAGGAGGAAGGCAGTGTGATTGTGTTAACAGTCACTACCAATAACAAATGACCTCATAGTTCTTATTTCACGGCGTAATAATTGAAAAAGCATGGAACATTGCTGGCACTTAATTTTGAAAGAGATTATTTTGGCCACTTTGTCATTTGCATCTTTTAATTTATGCTTTCTTCCATCAGGACCACATGTTAACTAAGCCTTGTACCATATGGTAATCATGTATTTTATTGCTCCGCTGTTGTGGGGGATAACTGCAAAGTCCAGCAAGATTTCTGTATCTCCAAGGTTTTATGGCATAGTAGGTGAAAAGCTGCAGTAACGGCATCATGATATTACTGTGTTAGTTCTCTTGGGAATCGCTCTGCTGTGTCAATAGTTTGCTCCTCAAGTTTAGATTCAAGGACATGAAGGTCAGAGTTTGAGCCTTAGTTCTCCAGACTCTATGTTTGTGAGGTTGCAGCTCCTCTTCAACAAATCCACGGTGGTCTTCATGTAAGAGCAAGACAGTTTCTTCCTTAACACATGTCCTCACGTACCTACTGTGTTTATACCATGTCGAGGTGTGGCTCATTCCTTACCATTCACCCGAACTCCAAATCCAAGATACACACAGTGCCAGACTAAACATGGAGCTTACGTGGGAGTCACCCAAGGGCAGCCTGAGAAGAATGCCAGGTCATGGGGTGTGTCGGTGTTGCGTTAGGGTGGCAATGGTCCCTTGGCCCATGAGCAGATGGCCTGTAGGAAGCCTATTGATGAGAACACAGCGCTGAAGGGGAAGAGGGAGGGAGAGTTCAGACTGGGGCGCAGTGGTTTGCAGCTAAAAGGAAGACTTGTCTTGTTGTTCTCCCAAAAAACAGTCGCACAATACTCCAGTTCAAGTCGCAGCAGAAGGCGAACGTGTGTGTCCTTAGGTTTGTGTGTTGGCGCGCCTTTGAGCCTTTCATAGCCACGGCCCTGCTCTGCGTGAATAAACGTTGCAAGAAAAGCGTCAGCGGTGGTGTTTTAAAAGAAGGCAGTCATGGTGACAAGTTCGACAAGCAGCTTTATGCTGAGTCCTAGTGTTGTCAGCAGCTGCTTTCTTGGCCTTTACTCCACAGAGAGCATTGTTTACTTACTCTCCATTCATGTAGAGGGACTTAAAAAAACATCACTTTCCTGGATGCAAGACAAACTCCAAAATATTCCTCTCTTTGCTATGTTTACTGGGAACAGATTTCAAATTTCAGGTGGTGTATGTATAGAAATATTTTTTGGGGGTAAGTGAGTAAGAAATTATGGCAGTTTTCTCACAGATTTATAGGTTAATGAAGGGGATTCAAATGCTCAGTCGGACTAGTCAAGTGCAGTTGACCATGCATCCATAAGGCTTATCGGCTTGGCTTTGCCTAGGGTCCATGTGCACCATGGCCCCAGTTCACCCAGCATGACAAAGCTGGAAGTTCTTCTTGTGTTAGTGTCAGAAAGCTGCTTGCATAGGTGGTTTCAGGACTATAGTGCTCAGACTTTTTTTCTCACTCTCAGTGCTGCTTTTATTCAATATCTTCTCCCTCACAAGGAATGAAGCAAGTGTTTGGTTAATCCTCTGATCAGCTCAGAGCGATGATTCAAGTTCATCACCAGGCCTACATGCCTGCAGCCAAGTTTCCACTGTTCTTTCAAGTGCTACTTTTTTTCTCTCGTTCTAAATAATTTAAAGTAAGACAGAATAATTTCCTTGCGTGGCTCCTCGTCGTGTTTGATTTGTATTTTTTTGGTAATATAAGTCTAGATCTTGGCCCCCCCTCAATTGCTTGACATTTAAAATGTTTGAGCTCCCTCTCAACTTCATGTACCGAACACACTCAGACAGTAGTCCATTTACTCAGTCAACACTGTTTAATCTCACCTCACAGTCAAGGTGCATCCAAGCAAGAGCAGATAAACTCTTAATGCCACAGATCACTTAATCCTGAAAGTTAGGGCTTTTGGCAGGGGGGTGTTTACACTGTAACCTTACACATGCTGTACGTGTGCGCCTAGGCTTAGCGGAGTTAGCGCTATTTGAAAGCCTCTCCCTGGAGTGTGCGCTTACATGCATGTAAGTGGGTTATATTACACGCAGAAGACTGTCACACTGCTTCTCAGAAGATGCCTCTACAAAGAGCGCTCCTCAGCCGTTTCTGGTTTTGGATGCTGCCCCCGGACAAATTTGGCGGTGACTAGTGAAAAAAAAGGAGCAAGCTAGGATTCCAAAGTTTAAAAATAAACAGACGGGCAAACTGTAGCCGGCTTTCAAAAACTTTCCCAACCCCGATCAAAGACGACGTCATTTACTTGTGGGGAGGTGGAAAAATGCTACTAATGTTTGGTTTGGATGGCTGATTGGGGGAGAGTTGGGGGGTGGAGTGAATTTTTAAACTAGTCATACTGTAGTGCCAGGGTGGCATGACTGTACTGTGGTGTGTTGTATCGCACAAAGCTCGGTTGATGTGATTCTACCGGGAATGTGATCGGAGTGAAGTTTATTGGACTTCTTCGATACTTAAAGGCTGCATAGTTTTTTGAGAGGAAATGTTTTCGTCTGATCTTGGCTGAATCATTTTTTTTTGAAATCCTGCCACTAAAACATTTTTTTTTTCCAAGATATAAAACATCTTAAACTCCCACAAGTAGGAAAATCTCAGATGCTGCCGATGCTTCGTTTATCCCAGTGAGAAACAAGTAGTGCTGCCTACCGAACACTGTCCTCTCCCAAATGCTGGGGGATTAGGTCGTCTCTTTAAACTGGCACACCTGTTATCAAACGTGGAGCTCATTGCATGTGGTGAATTACAGTCCTGTGGAAAGAGACCAAGCACTAAGTCAACTTCTCTCTGTGTGTTTCAGATGAGCCAGACGACAAATCAGGAATCAGTTTATTTTAAGAAATGAGGCGGAAAGAACCTTCCACATAGAAGCTCCAATCTGAGACGAGACTTTCAGACCGGTGAGTGTAAGAACTGTGGCCTCATATCTGGGTTATATGCTTGATTTTATTTAACTGGTATACTCATTAAAGTCTGTTAATTCCAGTTAAAGACGGATTTTACTTCAAATAATTATTTGGTAATTTTTTTTCAACCTGGATTTTTGTTGTAGCGCCTTCACATAGGGAGGCAATCCCTTCCACATGTTTAGAGGTTTGTTTAAGTTCCTAATCTACTTGGTGTCCTAATTTGAAGGCTTGAAGACTGATTTAGTCTTACCTATTATGTAAGCACATCACAGACAGTACTCGTCTCTTACAGTCCAAGCAGTTAATGTGCTATAGCGTCAACCTGTGTGATGAAATGTCAGGTCACGGCTGTCCGTCACTAATGTAAGAGTGTTGTGGACAGTCTGGAAGTGATCTTGCATTGTCTTGAACTCTGTCACACATAACAGCCATGACAGCTTAAAGCCCGTCCATCTGATTTGACTGTTCTATAGAAAGAATGTAAGACTGTAGTAAAATGAGACCATACAGGTTAATGACCAGATGTGAATTACATGAGGAAGATATTAGACCTGCTGCTGTTTTACTCTGGAAACACCCACAATGATAATGTGTGTGTAAGGTATGGTTTTATGGGAGTGTAGTCATTATTGTTTATGAGTGATAGGTTAATTTTATGTCTCTGATGAGCTGGCATTATGTCAGACCATGTCATATATATTATACTCCCTTATGTTATGTTTCCCTTTTGCTATTTTTTTCCAGGCAGCGATGGGAAATTCAGAGAGCCAATATAGCATCCAGGGCCCCAAAGGAACCAGCTTTGTCTTCCCTGGGAAACCGAAGCCATGCTCACTGAAGCTTCGCTCATCTGACGCTCTGTCTCCCCATTCATGGTGGAAAAGTGCCCCATTAGGCTCAGGGTACAAGGCCAGATGTGTCGGTCGTGGCTGTTTGTCCCCTGCTAAAAGTCGGCCACCTTACTCCCCTAGGCACTATGACTACGTCTCAAAGGGAACAAGGGGCAACCCAAGCGAGCATCGCTGGCATCGATCAGCTGGATGTGGTATACAAAGGCGACATATGTCAGATGAATATGAGGATAATCCATATGGGGCTGATCTTAATGGGCACACACTGAATGGACACGGTGATGAGCATGAGGCTTTAGAGGAACAGAGCAGCCCACGGGTTGTGATCAAGAAGGATGGCAGTCTCAGGGTGGAGTTCACAAACACCTCAGGCAATCCTCTCCTTCTGGACGAGGCTTCTGGTCCTGTACAACTGCTCAAGTTCTCCCCTAACCTGGAGTCTGCCTCCACTCCTAGTCTGCCTGGCTCAAGTGGCAGTAGACAAGAGGGCCACTGCAGTGGTCCACCGCCAGCCTCTACCTCCTCAACGGCCAGGACCAGCAAGGGAAGCTCACTGAGCTCTGATGGTTCCTGGTATGACTCTCCATGGGGGCCCAGCACAGAGCTGTGTGAGCAGGACCAACCCTGCTCTGCCAGCAGGACCCTAGTCCACTCCCCCATCCACCAGCTGGACTCTTTTACTGAACAGTCTCCCCCTGTGTCCATCACAGACCTCTACAAGGACTCCACAATGGCTGCCACCTTTCCCACAGCCAGGGACCTTGCCTCCCAGTTACAAGAACCTCCACCAAGCCAGAGGCCACACCGAGCCTCTTTTGCATCCGTCCTGGATGTTCCACTGGAGGAAGAATGCCCTGAGGCTCGCCAGTATTCATCATATACCCTGCCCTGTCGCAGGGCCAAAGCCCACACCATGAGTGAGGATCTAGACCAGTATCCTGACCAGGAACAGCACCAGGAGCAGACTGGACCTGATTTCATCTTCCATAAGAAAGACTCCATCAAAAACCGCATAAGACGCCTCAGTGACTGGACGGGCAGCCTCAGCCGCAAGAAGAGGAAGTCTCAGGTAAGTTTGGCCAGGATGAATTGTGGGGCACATTGATTTAGTCTTGTGCTCTGCATTTCTAAAAGATGTACACTCCTTTATCACTCACAGGGGGGTTCATACAGGGATCTTCTCTTCTTGGTATGTAAAACAAAAGGTTGCATACATGTAGTGTTTGCAGCCAACCCCATAACTTATACCCCTCATAGTTTACGCACAGTACAGAGTAGATAAATGCTCTCTTTTTGTAGTCTTCTGTAGTTGTAGTTACCCCTAGCCTTAGAGCTACAGCTTAGTAGACAGGAGAGGCCTCAGTAACAGCCACACACAGATAGTTTCCTGTCTGGCAAGGTTTATTTGATTGTGAGCCACAGCGGTGGTCCTGGCATGGCCAGGAACCAACCACCGTCCTCTGGTCCTTAGCACCACAACACCAGCTGTCTGAGGACAGGGCACAGTGGGGCGGCACAAAATGAAATTTGTAAGGCGGCCAGCGCTGGGTCTTGTTGTTTTTGTGAGGGTGGAACAAGGATGAGAGGTACTTTCTATTACAATGTTAGCCATGGATGAACCGGCAAGGAAGAGAAGTTGGGCGCTGGTGTGCAGATGTCATGATGACTGTATCTGGGTGGGTACATCTGAGTATTATTGCATACTGATTGTGATTAGTTGTTGAATGTACAGTACTTGTTGCATGTTGACGTTTTTAGTTCTTTTGTTTGCAGTCAGATGTACATGTAGGCTGTGAGGGTGATCTCACAGAATGATAGAGAAAGATACCGAATAGTATTAACTAAGGAAGTGCATAGAAATTCAGAAATAGAGCATGGATACAGTAAATTCCTAGCATATGACGTACAGAGCAGACAGCTGATACATTTTCCCAGTAGTAAAATGATACTTGTACCATACAGGCATGGGTCAGAGGAGAGGTTGGAAATAACCGCAGTTTGCCTGCATGTGTCCCGCACATGATTTTACGAACCATGTGATTTTTGTCCTACAAACAGTACATTCTTAATAGCTTTAGTTTGACATCAAACATTTGTTGGAACTGAGCACGAACTCGTGTCCCTCTCTGTCTTTGAGGCTTGAAAGCCAATTGTTTCTGCATTAATTCGTTTAGCTTTGCCTTGTAAAAGTTTTAAGAACGCTGTTTGGACACTGCCAAGAGAATAGCTGTAAGCCTTTGAGAGGCTCTGTTAGAGTGAAACTAAATCCTAGCTGAAGATTTAACCCCACCCCTCCTCTAATGTAAATGAATGACTTCTGGTTTTTCTAGCTGTTGTGTGGTACACATTTTCTGGGCTCCTCTCGCAGTCCTTAGAGAGTAAATCTGCTAATAGGGATTGGTGTTCACTCAGTTGGGTTCGACAACAAACCAAAGGATAAAACAGAACAACCGCTGTATTCAGTTGGTCTTTTCTTCTGTGTTAGAGTAAGAATCTGTGAGTTTCTCTTTGTGCTTAAGCAGCCAATGCTAAGTGAAATATATGAGATACTTTGCCTTGACACTGCAACTCGGTCCTGTAGTGACAAATACGCAGCAGACTGACAGTATTCATTTTAAGTGTTACACAGCTTTCACTTTACATTAGTAATGTCTGCCTCTAAATCTCCTGCTAGCCGTAATGCCATGCTAATCTATCATGGGTGTTTGGCTGTTTAAGGGGGCTGGCTATAGGACCCACTGACTTACTTCAGTCATCCAGAAATAAAGCATATAAAAAGATGTTTTTCCTTACAGAGATCCTCAAGAAACATTTTAATCAGCTGTGGTAAATAAAATCCATTTATAGCACCAGGTATTGGCAATGAATTTTAACAAGCTGGGCTCTGTTTTAGAGGCAAATGCAACTACATTTACATTGAAGCTTGACATCGTTTAATTGGACACATATATAAAAAACAGAATTACTGTTTGATACCTGCAGTTCTCAATCATAGTGACTGTCATGGCCTGCAACAAGTTCATGGATAGGTTACTGGGGTGCTTCAAGCTAATTATGGCACTGAATTTCCTCTGTCCTTTGGGGGCCATTTTGCCGACTGCCAAACCTCAGTGGCATATATCTCCAAGGCCTGGATACAGTGCCTCCTTTCAGCTCAGCCCAAAATCAGGAGCACCTCCAGCTCTGATTCCCCTCCACCTGGACTCTGTTGTGGGTTTAAAGGTCACACCGCAACCCTGATGCCAAAGGCCAAGAACCTGCTTGTAATGAAAAGCAGCTGGAATACAACTGGGAGGGGGTGGGCACATTCAGGCTATGTCGGCTAAAGGAAACTAGGAAAAAGCTGAAAAAGACCCACCCTGTGCTCAGTACACATTTCCTTATGGCTTTATTATACAAATACTGTGTGTTTCGTGGTGGCGGGTGGACATAATGGTTAAACAAAGACTATCCTCAACTGAACGCTATGGGTTCAATGGGTTCATCGCTGTCCTGGAGCAGAACACGGACTCTAAGCTTTCTGGTTACAGGATGTGATAAGAAAATACTCCTTCAGGAATCAATAAAAACACAATTCCAGTATATTAACAATAGTAATAGCATAAATGAGGATGGAGAAGGCATGGATGAAGCTGAGTGAGACACAGGAACAAACAAAGACGGAGGATGAGCTCCGGCATGACGGCACATACTGTCTGTCTGCATGTTGAGAGCACTCTGCTCTGTTGCCAGGGGCAGAATCAATGCTGCAATCTAGTCAAGTGTAGGTATGCTGTCATTAGGCTTGAAAGAGTGCAATTCCATCAAGTGTTCATTTGGGGAATTGGGAAGCCGCAGCCGACCTCAAATGACGTGAAATTGTCTGAGCCTGGAGGTTTCCAACCTCCCAGGTGCCATCACAGGAAATTTGTCCCACTTTCTCAGCCTAGCGAAAGATTCAGAGACTGTAATGTAGACTTTGAAGTAGGTTTCAGTGGTTTGACTCGATTTTTCAAGAGTTTCTCCTCCAGTTTTGCAACACCTTGGGCTAATTAAAAGAAGCACAGTTTTGTCCCAATGTAAGCTTTGTTGTAGATGGAGGTGTATACATCTGGGGGCGAATATGTGTTTAGGTGAGAACAGCTAGTTAACCAGCCCAATACTCCCAATAGTTACTGTTTAGTTATCATGCTGTCCATCATCCTGTAGCCTCCCATGCTCCTCTCACCTTCTCTACTTGTTGTCCCTCATCAGGAGACCAGGTACAAGGACCTGAGCGATGCCTTTGACAGTGGGGTTGATGGCCTGACTGCAGACACCAGCTCCCCTTCCCAAGTTTCAAGCCTCCTCTGGTTCCCAGGAGCCTCCAGGGCCCAATCATCAGGAGCCATTCACCAAACGACTAGCGATGCCATCCGCCAGAATATCTATGAGAACTTCATGAGGGAGCTGGAGATAGGTGCTGGACCAGGCGGTGGAGTGGCAGGCGGTGAAAGAAGAGACCCATCCACGGGCACCGAAGAAGGGGAGAGCAGCAGCGAGTCGGCTGAGGGCTCCCTGGAGCAGCTGGATCTGCTGTTTGAAAAGGAGCAGGGGGTGGTCAGACGGGCCGGCTGGCTTTCTTTCAAACCCCTCGTCACCCTGCACAAGGATAGGAAGCTGGAGCTGGTGACCCGCCGCAAGTGGAAGCAGTACTGGGTGACCCTGAAAGGTGAGCTTGAATGTAGGAGGTGGGGTGTGCAAGTGAGGGAAACGATTATGTGCCTTGAAATTGAGTCAAAGAATGTGCTGTCCTGTGGTTCTTAAATAAGTCAAAGTTATGTAGATTATCCAAATTCTAATTCAATAATTCAGTTTTGAGGAGTGGGGGGGTTCCTCTTCATTCTCAGGGTTTTCCTGAGAGGAGTCATGTCCTTGACCAGGTTATCATAATTGAGTTTGAGTGATTGTGTTTCCTTACAGGCAGTTTTGCTTTTGCTTCTGGCCAAATGGAAAAAAATCAGGCCACCAAATGTGTGTGTATGTACACATAACTGCTTTTACAACACTAAAGTAGTACAAAAAAATAAAGGGTATAAGCAAGGACTGTCTTTTGGGAGTATGTAAAACTTTTGTACTTCTATCTTCCCCAGTACTGCAGAACTTCATTCGTTAGATGTTTTACCAAGGATGTTTTGTCTCTAAAACATTACGTGACAAACTGCTATAAAAACCCCAAACACTGATGTACACTTCTGCATCACATACTACGATTTGTCTATCTTTGTGTCAGTACTTCTACTCTCTCTCTTTTCCAGGATGTACATTACTGTTCTACGAGACTTACGGTAAAGGCTCTCCGGAGCAGGAGTTGTCACCTCGCTATGCTCTCTTGGCTGAGGACAGCATTGTCCAGGCAGTTCCCGAGCACCCGAAGAAGGAGAATGTTTTCTGCCTCAGCAACTCGTATGGAGACGTTTACCTCTTCCAGGTGAAGCACGCCAGTTGGTCCCTGAACATTTCTTTGAAATGTTGCATTTCAACATCAATAAGAATTTACATCAACTAGAAAGTCACAAGTTATTGTTTGACTGTAACGTATTGCCACATTGTTTCCCTTGCTCTCATACAAAACACTACACCATCCTATATACGAATGATCAATAAAGTAACACATACACTGCAGTGCACAGTTTCAGTACACGGTTGTAGGTGAATTATACCAGGCATACACTTCCCTTCCCTCAAGTGTAGCATATGAAATGACAAATTTTGCCGACTGAGGACCCAAACTTTCCAGCTAAGGGGTCTGAGAGCACATCCTATTTGACCATTGTGCTTACTGACCTACATATTACTACCAAATTCAGGCCTAGCCTCAGCTCTTTCCGTGCAGCCTCCTCCATTTTAAGATCGCAAACTTCCCAGAGTGCAGTATGTCGTGGTGCCCGGACCTATATCTAATCAAATAATGTGTAGTTGACATGGCCCCAGAGGCAATCAGAGAGGAAATCATTCTGTAACATGAAGACAGCGTGGGTTTTATTCTTTTTAGTTTCGACAACATGGCCTGTTGAGCATGATTTATTTTCCATCTAAACGTCTGATTTCTCAACCAACGTGCTGCTCCTGAGTGAATCACCATATAAAGACACAATGATGATGATCATGTAATGGCTCATTAACAGGCAAAACGTATGTTTGATTTCAGCAGTAGATCTGAGTTTTTTCATAGGCACCATTAATCACATTTTCTTTTATTGATCCAGCAAAGCCCAGCTTGCCACCCAATGATCTTATTGTGATATATGATCGAATAACACAATAGCAGTGCATTGGCAATCCTAGCAGATTAATCAGCTGTCACATCTCTGAATCCAACTTGTAACGGGAAATATTGGCCTGGCTGCTTCATCAAATCGAACTTCCTGTCCCTCTTTGCCCTTACAGGCCAGCAACCAGACCGACCTGGAGAACTGGGTGACAGCCATCCATTCTGCCAGTGCCTCCCTTCTGGCCAAGCGCCAGGGGAAGGAGGATACAGTGCGCCTGCTGCGGAGCCAGGTCCGCAGCCTGCTGCAGAAGATCGACATGGATGGGAAGATGAAGAAGATGGCTGAGCTGCAGCTGACGGTGGTCAGCGACCCCAAGAACCGCAGGGCTATTGAGAACCAGGTGAGGCGATGGTGAGAGGCGATATTCTGATGGTGAGAATATCAGAGGCCTCTGTAACATTTTGCACTGCACTATTTTTGCTGGATTATGTTCGAGCATTGATAGATCAGGAGGTGTGACATTTGCTCTTTTCATGCCAAGTTATGATCCCTAGACTCCTCTGTGTGTCGCTATTCCATGTGATTCGTATGCCCTACTTAATTTTCCTGTTTTTGTGTCTGTGGTGACAAGCTTGTTCTTTATTTTTGTCTTTGGGTGGGTGGGTGGGTGGGTGAAGTGTCCTAAATGCATCAGTCCCCAAACGCATCGCGACGGGCCCAGGGGAGCAGCTCGCTCCCCGAGCATCAGATTGGGATTCCAGATGTTTCCTGGTAATGGGCTCTCAACATGCATTATCCTCTTCCTCCTCCTCCTCCTCCTCCTCATGGCCTGGGGGAGAATCCAAAGCACCCAGCACTGTGCTGTAGCCCACATACAGCAGATTACTGCCGGATATAAAAAGCCCATAACCTATAGCTGAGCAAGAACCCAAATACTTTTACAAGAAACTGGTGTTGTGGAATGTGGGAAAATCCAACAGCTTTTTTCATCACCTGTGACTCAGGTGGCCAGTGACTTGAAGTGCGTCTTAAAGCAAATTTATACTTCCTGCATCTGCGTAGGTTTTAGCTCACGTGTATGTGTGCTGACTGCTTATCCGCGAGAAATTGACACTTGCACATATGCTGCTGTAGCCGTCAGTTTTCGGAGGGCTGTTATTTGGTGTTAAGTTAAAGCGTGCCGAGTGGAAATACGAGTATGTTATTATGAGGAACCAGTGAGATAGAAGCTGGACAGCTCACCGCAGTAATGACCAATGGAGATGTCACTGCCTGACTACGAGACTGACTGACTGCATGCTTGTATCTGTTTCCAATTAACCAGTATGCCACCTCAGAGTAGACGAGGAGACAGACGGGGTTGGAGTCAATGATAGGGTCAGAGGGGTATGGGACAGCACTCTGATACAGGCGCCCCGAGGCTGATGATAGATTTAAGGTTTCGGTGGGGTTGTCTAGCACCAACAGGGCATTACTTTGATGTGCCCTGCCCCCACCCGTGTGTACTGAAATCAGTGCCAGGAGACCTCTTTTGAAGACTGCCTTTGCCCCCTTTCACACACACACACACACACACACACACACACACACACACACACACACGCGCACACACACACACGCACGCACGCACACACACACACACACACACACACACACACACACACACACACGCACACGCGTGCACACACACACACACACACACACACGCACACACACACAGCGATCAAGTTGCATTGAAAGACTTATTATGCATTAGGGCTTTTACAGAGAGCCAGGGGCAGATGTTAAAGAGGGAAAATAAGAAAAGATGAGAATCTGTTCAAAGAAAGGCTTATTTCTGCTGAGCCTAATGGCTCTGAAATGGATGTAAATAAGTTGTGCACGCAGGCCAGATGGGCCCAAACATGCCCTTCTTTTCACTGATGTTGGTTGATTGTCTCACTGAACTGAATCAAGCCCGCTAGCTGCATAAAGACTGCATATAGGCCTCCATTAAAAAATTCTTTTCATCAGGGATGCACCCCAGCATGAATCATCAAATCGGATTTCATGCACAGGGCTATTTTAGTACATCCCTGAATGAAGATGCAGATATTTGACTGTTGACAAACAGATCCAGATGACGGTTAAATCTGAAGCATGCTCGGATCTTGTGTGACAGTTACACAGAGACATTTCTCTAAAGGAACCACCCTAAATTAGTCTTTTATTTTTTGAGGAAGGAACTTTACTCAGTAATTCCTCCCTTCAAAATGAAACAATCTTCAAAATACAACTTAATTCACAGCTCCTCCAGAACATCGTGTTATACAGAATGACTCGAGAACAATAAAACATAAAAAATGTGTTTTAGTTACTATCAAAGGATTTATGTAAAAGGTCTTTGAGTTCAGGTTCAGCAGAGTAACTCTAAGAATGACAGGAATGTGAAAATGACACAAAAAGTCATCCATGTGTCTTACGTTTCATGCTAACCATGCTAATGCTAAAGCTACCCATAAGCTCTCTATAGTCCAAAGCAGTGACTGGTAATTAGCTGGTAACACAGTGTAACAGTCATTAGCATCAGTTAGCAAACTGATTCAGTAATGTCTGTTGTTCAGCAATATCCTGCTAAAGTTTGCTAACATTAGCTACTAAAAGGTACATGTCATAACAGACCGAGGAAGTCTAGTAACTGCAAAACTCCTGAGTGGTGTGTATGAAGTACGAAGAGTGTGTTTTATTCTTTAGGACTTTTAATTTTAATTTGTAAGAGGAGAGATGTGTCTCTTATAAGCTGCATATTCTGTTAAGTGTGAAGCACCTGGGCAAATGTTTCATCAAAGCAGACTTTGTAGTAATTAGTATATTTCAAAACTGAACCATACTGAGGTAAATTTGATCTATGCATCCTTATCTGTCCCTGCTTCAAGAGGGGCTAATGCCTCACTCTATTGTTTATTCATTTTTTCAATGATTTAAATAACCAACATGCCAGTTGCAAGGTTATTTTTTAACCACTGCATGTGGATTCTTAGCTGTCGTCCTCATGGTCGAAGTCTGGAATGGGAATAATGGCTGGATGTCATTGACTCAAGGCTTGTTAACCAAGGCCACCTGCACATACACAGGCATTTTCATGGGTGAAGCACATGACATAAGCCCTGTATGGTCTCATGGGGACTTCTGGGCAACTTCTTTGTTTAAAATGCTTGAAAAGTCAGAGGTTCATAAAACACCACCCTCCTGTCCCTACTCAGTGTGTTCCTAATTCTAAAAAATGCCATCCTAGTGAATGAAGCCTAATTGGACAACGCCATAGGGTGTGTTATTGTAAATGAACTCACAGTGCAGACGAGAGCTATTAAAGTCAGTTGTTATAGAGGGTTGTTTAACTTGAGTGTTCTCATTAAAACCAGTCTCCAGCCAACAAAATAAGTACTTTCTCATAGCTTACATAGTGCAAACGGGGATAGAGGGAATGCAACTGTAAACTGTGTGTCTGTACGGGGTTGGACGTTTTAATGGGTGGTCTGTGCAACATCACCCCTCTCTCTAGACTTACATAAAAAATGGGCATTAGAAATTATTGCGCTCACACTCACTCCTCTGCAAGATATGCAGTCCCTCATCACTATCAACCCCTCCACAAATTTGTGCCCTCACCCTCCACCAACATCTGCAAGCAATTGCAGCTTGATGGAAAGTACTCTACTGACCCTGGATCTCCCTTTTCTGCCTCCCCCCATTCTCCCCATCTCCTAGCCCCCTCTTTTCTCAGCCATCACACAAAAACAGTCACAAAATTCACTCTATCAAACCTTCTTGATATTAACAGTCTCCCTTTTTCCTTCAGATCCAGCAGTGGGAGCAGAACCTGGAGAGGTTTAACATGGATCTGTTTAGGATGCGCTGTTACCTGGCCAGTCTACAAGGTGGAGAACTGCCCAACCCAAAGAGCCTGCTCGCAATCGCCAGCCGCCCAACCAAATCCACCCTGGGACGCCTGGGGATCTTCTCTGTGTCCTCCTTCCATGCACTGGTGAGGAAGCCCAGGATAGGCCTTGGGATAAATGACTAAAGAGGACCAGCAGTGTATCTTGTTTTGATGCTTTTGAAAACATTCCTTTTTACATGTGACACTTCAGTTTTAATTTACATGATGTAGAACAGCAACCTTGAAAATCTTTTAATCATTTGAAACTAAAAAAAAAGTTCCTACAAACACTCCCTTTATGCATTACTGGAGGAAAATAAACCTAATTAAGATGCTCTGATTAGACGTGATTCTTGTTGAGCTAAATGATTGCACTCCTGATAGTGTGTATCTGTTCAGATCTGTTCCAGAGATGAGGCCACTCTCAGGAAGCGCTCATTGTCCCTGACTTACAGACAGCGCAAGAGAGGCCTTTTCTCCTCGCTCAAAGGCCTCGACAATCTTACAAAGAGAGGCCGGGACAAGAGGCCCTCCGCATCACAGGTACTACTGAACACACACAGATCCTCACAGATATTAAAATGATAGATAGAGGTACCAAAATGTAACCAGAAGTGATTCTTTTTGTTAAGAGTTTAAAGGATGTAGCAAAGTCCTCCTCATTTTGTATTCTTGCCAGCGTTGAAAGCACTTAGACCTTGAAGTGACACGAAATAATCTCTCTTGAATCCCGGAGTAATGAAACTGTTCAGGTGGTCTGGATTAACAGATTCTTAATGCAGGATCACCCACTTCATGTATTCAGCAGGGGAAACTGCCCACACGCAACACACACATAACATGAGCGTGCAGTCTCTTGGGACGTACCGCTGAGAAAAGCTGCGTCTTGTTACTTAACGCTCTTGAGTGCACGTTGTGCATATTTGTTAATGAAGCAACCTGAAGACATGTTGCCTTATGGCTTACTTGCACGTACAATCCTTGACATGAAAGGAAGCAAGAGATTGGTACGGTCTTGCAGCACTTTTAGCACATTTCCCCCCTGAGGATGATTTTATTAATTAGAAGCACATAAGCTTACACCCCCCCCTGCGTCCTGGTAATTTTGAGTGTGCACCTCCCATCAACATAAACACAGAGGAGCATTCCTCACCCAGGTGCAGAGGGGTAGTCTAAATCCTCTCAGGTTGGTAATTAGACTCATACAAGCTGGTTATTTATTGATACAGAAAACCACCACTCTGTGCCCTGAAGATACAGCCCTGGAGAACACTCTACTCTTGGTGGTCTATTTTCAGAATCGCCACAGGAAGAGTGCGTTTGCTCGAGTCTTTTATAGACCCAGATTCATTAATTGAGTGTATAGGAAGGGAGTGGAGTGTGGTTCTGATGAACATCAGTCTCCCTTCATTTTTTCTTGATGCTGTGAAGTCAATATGGAGTCTTTTTGTTTTGGAGCGATCCAGTCATGTTCTTCAGTAGGTGAGGTGACTCCTGCCTGTTTACAAAATGTTCCCTGTCCTCTTTCTTATCTGGCTCACCCGTCCCACCACCTGCCCTGTGATATTTATGTTTGTGTATTTGCGCACGTCTGTCAGCGGCTGGTTATGTGTGTGCGCGTACACATGTATTATTATTTTTCTGGGGAACTCCAGCCGGCCGGCCTAATGAGGCCCAGTTACAGTTCGCAGTGCAGAAGGTCGCGGTGGCGCTGCAGCACACACATGAATTATTGAAAGCCATGTGTGGTAGATGGCATTCTCCACTCTTTCTTCAGCCCCGCAGACATCAGCAGATGGTTGGTGTAAAGACGCTAAATATTAAACAGCCTTCCCTTTTTTATTTATTTTTTGTCCAGGTCCCCCTTCTCTTACAAGTTTTAGTGCTTTTCGGGTATTTGTCTCTTTACATAGAGGCTAATACGGAACAGAAAATGACTGGTAAAGTACCTTGAGGGTACAGTGTGCTGGTTTTTCCTAGACATCTGCTGTTTTTGTGTTGTTATTTTTTAATTTAAATCATTGCAGTGTTTCAGTTTTCTGTTGTTCTCTGCGGGAAATTCAGTCGTAGCCATTTTAAGTGACATCATCCGCTCCCTGGCTGTTCTGTCACATGTTTACAAGAGAAGGATTTGGACAGCGAAGGCCGTCTGAGGAACCAAACTCTCCTCCGTGCACTTAATCTTGTTGCCCTCTCAGGTTCTCAGTGCTTTGTCCAAGACTTTTGAGATATCTTCTTTTGGTGCTTTCCTCCCTTTGCTCTCCATTTATTCCCCTTTCTACCTCTATCCTGCTTATTTAATCCCTTAAACCTAGTTTCATCCTTCTTGCTCTCCCACCCCAATTTCTCTCACCATTTGTCTTCCCCCCCCCCCCTTCAGCCGCATCCTCTCTCTCAAACCCCCCCCCCGTTTCTCAGAGCGTAAACATCAGAGTGTTAGCTGGCGGTACTTCTCCCACAGTTTCCATACTGACTCATCTGTGTTGACTAAGCCTAAATCTCATTTACCACTGCGACGCCACGCTCTACAACCTTGCCCCAAAGTCATGCCCCCCCCCCCCCCCCTTCCAACATCTCCTTCCCTCTCGTTTTCTCTTCTCTTATCCCTCTTAGGGGAGCTATGTATACAGTAAAGGAGCTGGCCGGCACTGGGCTGTGGGAAGTAGGCCAGAAAGGTCTGAGGATTTGTGGGAGAGTTGGTAAAGCTTTCTAAAATTAGTCAGTTTACGGCGAAGCAGCACTGTTTACAGCCACTTTATAAATGTACTCGTGTTGGGGAGGGAGAGTTACTGTATTCGCTGCTCGGAGGTCAGATGAGGGTTCCTGCCCACCATAACGGGAGCTGAGAGAGTTTGACTTTTTTTAGAAGGCGACTTCTTGCGATTGTTTTTATAGAAAAGTAATCTTGCAAGTCTCTTCCATACACCAAGTGTAGCGTGCATACTATCGCACCACACTCACAGCAGAATACAAGCACTTTGAGCTTTTTTCAGACCCATTTTGAGAACATAATGCCCCATTTCTGTCACCAGCCATGCCACCTATCATGTGTCTTCTGCCCGGTGACAAAGTATATCCGCAAAACCTGATAACTGCAGTCTGTTTGAGCGAAGACTGGTGTTACACCCTCACATAGCGGTGTGATGGCTCCGTGTCACTGCTCTATTATAGCGTTGTTAAAGCCCTCTCAGGCTGGAAAGTCACCTCTAGCACTGGGCTTAGCCTCACACAACATGCCTAACAATCACAAGTCGGGAAGAGGAGAGGTTGAAGATGGTATGGATCAAGGATGGAGAGATTTCAACTCGAAATGGGTGGATGTGGAGATGGAGAGGGAGGGGAGTGCTTGTTCTCCTGATCTGTAACTGAACTGTTTACCCCTTTCATCTCTCTCCTACAGAGAATGTACTCCGTATCCACACACACACACACACACACACCACCTTCACACACACACCACCTTCACTCACACACACACACACAGCATATTTCCACCATTGCACCTTCAAAGGCTACAGATCCTGTTTGGAAACGGTATCAAAGCATTGCACCAGCCGCACGTAGTTTTTAATTAGCTACATAATAGCACTGCGTGTGTCTAAAATTGTGTTGCTGAAGTGGCTGGGCACTTAATCGCTCATGAGTCAATCAGTGCGGTGCCCTACTGTCTGTACCTCTAACTGTCTTTCTCTTGTTTTCAGATCTTTGAGAGCGACGCTGGAGGTCAAACATACACCCTACCTCCCAGGAGCACTGAGGTGAGTCACAGCGCTCGGTAACTTTTTACAGTTTGTGGATCTTTGATATATCTTTTAAAATTCCACCGCCATCTGTCACACCCCGTCCCGTGGTACCATTTTATGTGCCGAATTATCAGATTTCAGCGTGAAGAAACTGGTCCGCCGTTACTTTGACCTCTGCTGTGTTTTCGTGGCTCTGATAGGGGGCTGTGCAAAGATATTGTTACGCATAGGGTGTGTGTATGTGTGTGAGAGAGGATCAGAAAGTGTGTGTGTGTCTGCCTGTGTATATTACTTCAAAGCAGAGATTCTTTTCATGTTGATTTGCAGGTGTATGAAAGATAAATAGACAGCATATCCAACAAGACCTCAGAAGATTTTTAATAGAGGTAGAACAGTGGTAAACTCTGATGTGGACATGGCTCCAATTAACAGCATAATTGAGTTAATAGACCGACCAGAAGCACTGATTTAAAAGTGTGAATGTATAGGTTTATGGTCAAAGTCTTGAATGACTGAGTGTGAATGTCAGCCATCTGAGCAGCCAGACACTGGAACTGCAGCATTCGCAGGTTATTTGGTAGTTATACATGCTTAGATCAAAGAAGTGTGAAATACTGCTGCAAGCTTTGGCTCCAAACCTCGCTCTTTTCAAGCTTCCACATGTCTTCGTCAGGCTTTTTCATGTCCTGCTTCAGCAGAGTAGGCAATGTTTGCGGCCTGTTACAGCATCATTTTGCTCATTCTTCATCCTTTATATCTATTATGATAATTTTGTGCTTCTGTTTGCTGAGATTTCTGAACACATGTAACATTGCTGCATTCCCAGATCGTAGCTGACTTGCTAAGGTTATTTCTGATAGGAATGATGTACAGTTTTTCAGATAAGACCCAGGTAGCAATACATTAACCAGGATTATCCTTTGAGGGCCCAGTGTGTAAGATTTATGGGAACTCTATTTGCAGAATATGGCAGAAATTGAATATAATATGCATAACTATGTTCTCATTAGTTTATAATCACCTGAAAAAGATGATGTGCTACCTTAGAATTAACCTTTTATTTCTACCGACATTGTGGGTCCATCATGTTGAACCATGTTGTATTTCTACAGTAGCCCAAAACGGATATACCGAACACTGGCACTGGGCAGGGGACTTTCACATTTTCTGCTGTGTGTCATGGCTACCGTAGTTTCTGCTTCACATTAAGCAGGAGCAGTAGCATGTGAAATGAGGCGGTTGCAGTCGACAACTACGCCAATAGATGTCGCTAAATCCTACATGCTGGTTCTTTAAAGGAATAGTTCGATACGTTCTTGCGGAAAGTTAGTTGAAAAGATTTATATCACTTTTGTATTTGTCATCAGCCAGTTAGGTTAGCTTAACTTAGCATAAAGGCTAGGATCCTTGCTCTGTCTAAAGGTAACAGAATACTGACTAAAGATACCTTAATGGCAGACTAATGTGCCATTTTAGAGTCCAGCACAAAACCTCACCTAAATAAACAAATGTTTGTTTCTACACTTTGAGCCATGATTTTCCCCACATTTCCAACCTTTATGCTAAGCTTACCGCCTTCTGGACGTAGCTTCATATTTAACCAACAAACAGTCCTCTAACTCAACTCGTGGCAAGAAAGAGAATACGAATATTTCACAAAATGTCAAACTATTTCTTTAATGGAGAACTTCTCCAACTGTCTTTTGACCAAGAAACTGAATATCTAATAACTGAGCTGAGCCTGTGTTCTGTTACAAGTATCCATAAGATCTGTGTTATAAATATCTTTGCTCTTTGTCCCTTCAAATAAAATCTTATCAAAGCCTTCCTGGACGAAGACAGACACTGACAGATGAGCATAATGAACACTTTTAGACCGAGCAGGCTGGGTGTTATGAAGATCGCTGTTCCACAGGATGCAGTGATTCATATTATGAGTCTGTGGTGAATGTGGCGAGTGTTAAAATTGCCCCCATTAAGGGCCTTGAAATGGACAGGAAGTGGTTCGGGGAAACAATAACGGCCTTCATCGGGTCGACGCTTTAATGTTTCTAAAAATGCGGTTGAGTGTTTCGATCATTCCTAGATTTGGACGCGGATGTGGAAAATGGCTTGATTTAGTGGGGATTAAGAGTCTTCAGGGTGGGAAGAAGGAAAAGAGAGAGGATAACACAGCTGTATTGATTTTTATCAGCACATACAGTTCTTCATCTTTGTCTTGATGGCTTTGCGTCTGTTGTCCTACTTGGGTCTGAAATCCTTTGAATAACACTAATAAGCAATCATCTTCCTCTAATCCTTTGACTCGAGTCAAGTGAAGGGTGTGTTTGTATGTGTGTGCCTGCGTTTCTTGTAGTCGTATAACTTGTGTGAGCTTGTATAGCTTATGTTCATGCATGTGGTTACTGTCCTCATCGACACAATTATAATCAACTAGAAATTTCAGCAGGCTGCGGATGTGCTGATGCTGTCTAGCTGTAGACTGTGACTGTTGCTTAAAGAAGAGAGACAGAGAGATAAACATCTATATGAGATGAACTTGTCAGTAATATAGAGGCTGTCATGGACTCCATAGAGGTTAAAACACAACCATAGTTTACTCTTCAAATGCTCCATCCACCCACTCAGTCTGTCAGCAGCGGGGTGCGTGAATATGTTTTGACTGCTAGACAACATGACACAAATGCTCAACTTTTGTTACTATTTCTAACTTCTCACACTCATTTTGAGCAATTCATATATGGAAATGTTCCAGAGTGGGGTGGTTAAAGCTGGAGATTCAGGTTTAGCTCCCTCTCCTTTCATGTTCCTCATCTGTGGAAATGAAATACAACCTGCGACACGTGTTTTGTGTCTCATTTTTAAAAAAAACTTTACCGGCTGGTGATCACGATCCCAGCACTCAAGCCCATGACATATTGATCTCTCATTCTGTGTCACCACATCTCACCACACTCCGCTACCCACAGACACACCTCTGCTTTAACTTTGAAGTCACTTCTAAAGAACTGGCACTAGTGCTGGCCATTAAGGGTGGTCATGACTGTCACCTCGTGTGTGTCAGGGTGTGGAAAAGTGTGTCATGGTGTTGGAAAGAGGAACATTGGGTGGACCTTTTGGGGAAATGAAGGGTAATACTCTTTTAATAGATGTAATGGAAGGAAATTGTCTGAAATTGTCTTCAACTACTGTTCTGTTTCTTCTTCATGGTCACCATATCTATTTGAGGCAGCGCTGTAATATTTGTGTCACCTAGTTGCTAAGTGGAACAGAAAGGGTGTATTTTTCGCAGCGGCCACTAAACCGTCCTTTACTCCACATTCCATCTTTAGAAGCTCCAGGGTGGAGGACTGCTTGCTTGGAAATAATTTCCACACTTTAGAGGAAAGTCTGAAGTATTGGTTTAAATTATTTGGCTGAATACGCACACACACACACACACACACACACACACACATCTCACCACACAGGGCACTTGTTGAAGTCCAGCGCGTGCCTGGACTGGACTCTTGGCAGTCGTTCGTGGAGCGTTGACCAGGCAACCGTCGGCCTGTTACAACCCTCTCTTACCATGAATGAGTGTACAGTGTTAGTCAGCTGCTGGTCAGGTCAGTGTAGGCAACCAAATCTTAGTTTTCCGGTCACACCATGTTGCTGGGACACAAACGGGGCGGTTATGCAACCAGTTGCCATGACGGCTTGTTTTTTTCATCCTCTGTTTGCAAGCATGACCTCACATCCCTAAAGAGGTGGGTGTTGAAGTGGCACCTTGTGTTCCTCCATCCCTACAGGTTAGGGAAACATTTTTCTCAGAACATTGGTGGCCTTTATTTTGGCTGTGAGGCTAGTCAAGGGGACATTTAGATGGAAAATGAGGCTAATGTTTGTCTGTGTGTGTGAGTGTGTGTGTTTGTCTGAGCTACCCTGAGAATGCTACTTGTGTGCATTTGTATCTGTGTGGAGCTAAGTGATGCTCTAAATCAGAGGCCTTAGCTTGTCCCTATAGGCTTTTTGTATGGCAGGGAAAAAAGGTCTTTTTCCTCTTGAGGTGATGCATCAACAGCAGGCGGCCAGCTTCTGAAATAGACATAAAAGCTCACACACATGCACATTAAACATTAAGCCTCAGAGACACACACACACACACACACACCACTCTGCAGTTTTATGATCTCATAATGCATTTAAAACATCGCTATATACCCAGACCTATTCACTTATGCAATTATCCCTCTTGGTCCCATGTCTCAGTTGAACCAAGAAGTCATATCGTCTTTGTCAGAAGTGCTGAATCACTGGCTTCTTCAGACCATGAGTTTCAGTACATTTGGTGTGATTGAGCCTTTCCTCAAGATTCAGGGCCTTGATAATTGCGGTCTTAGGCTGCGCTGTGGCGTCTCTCCCACAGCCCCCTCAATGAAGCAGTGGCGCTTTTCCCTCCAGAGACACAGAGTCGCAACCAAAACCCCCAAATGGCTGCCTGTGAGGCCGAGTGGTGGGTTAAACCCCCCCTCTCTGCCTTAATACCCAACTTAAACCTCACTGTTAATGCCACCAACAAATGATAACCTTCAAATGGCTGATCTGAAGGTTTGACTGATGTTTAAATAAATTGTCCCGATACATCACTTTCGTCTAAATTACTCTTGTGGTTTTTCAAACCAAATAAGTCCTGGAGCGCTCTGCATCTCCTCTGGACGTCTAGACTCTAGCCAGTTGACCCTTGCCAATCGTCTTGTGTACACGGTCATTACGATGACTATTATGTGGAGCAACTGCCATCTATGTTGTCAAATGAATTTCTGAAAGGCTAATTGTATGACATCTTTGATCCGCTGCTTGATCCACAGCCAAGCATTTAAACTAATGGAACTGTATTGATTTGTGTGCTTGTTGTCACAAGTCTACCGCTCCCTCTCTGTTTACCTCCTTCTTCCCCTCCTCTGTTCACTCTCTCCTACATCCAATCCTGCTCGCCTCCTTCCTTTTTTTTTAAATCTTTCTTTACCCTCCCGTCTTACCCTCTTTTCATCTCCCCCACAGAGGCTGGACGTGATGACCAGCATTTACTCCATGTCGCCCCCTGATGGCAGTGTGTGGGACAGCATGAGGGGTGCCACAGACGTGCTGACGTGTGTCTACATGCCAGACGGCCTGACAGTCCAAGTTCCCGTCAGCAGAGACCAGACAGCGGCTGACCTTCTCTCTGCAGCCTGCAAGGTTGGCGGCCAGTTGCGGAGAAATGATGACACCCACTACAGTTATTGCGCATTCCTGACAGTTGTTGTGGACAAACAAACAAAAGCAGTGTTTTTGTCATCTAGTAGAATTTCTCTGATCCTGCTGTTCATACCTAATGGTGAAAATTTATTTTCCTGTGATGTGGGAATGGAAACTTTTTCCAGCTGTGTCAGGTGTGGACTTGTTAATGGTCTTTGTTAAAGCAAATCCGGTTGTACCATGCTCCCTAAGGCTTGAAATAACACACCTATTCATCCAGGGTCTGACTTCACACTGTCCCCTAAGAATGACTGCAAATAGATGGACACACAAACACACACACACACACACACACACACACACACACACACACACACACACACACATATACACACTATAGTCCCTTAAGCAAATTACAGCAAATTTCTGATCACTAAGTGTAAAGTCAGTGAATAATTCACGCCTCGGCCATACAGCAGCTGTCAGACAAAGCGCTGGTGCATGAAATGTGGCAGATGATTTTGTGCATACAGGCGGCTGAACATTAAGGGACTCTTGTGTAAACAGGTGAAACAGCTGGACCCGCGTCTGCACTGTCTCCGATTGCACAGACGAGCAGGACAGGACGTGGAGGTTCGATACGTGGCTCCTGGAGAGCTCCTCTGTGATGTGGTGAGGAGGGCAAAAAAAAAAATCACACATAGGTCCAAAGCGCTCTTCATTATCTGCGTTTATTTAATGTGTATTGATTTGTTTGATGTAACCCTGCAGGTCAATGATCAGCTGGAAGTGGTCCCAGCTAATGTGTTTACGCTGCACATGAGCAGGCCGAGCGGCAGCGGAGACTTTGGTGAGTTGGCCACATATGTGGCCTGATTCATGTCTACCTGTGTGTGTAATTTTATGCACGCCTTGTGAGTTTATGTAGTCCTGCTGTCGATCTAACTCTCTTTGTTTGTCTCCATCTTTGTTTCCCGTCCTTCTACCAGGTTTTGCAATAACAGGACACATAGACAGCCAGAGAAACAGCAGGATTTTTGTCAGTGAAGTGCTTCCTGATGGACTGGCATTCAATGAAGGTGTCCAACCCGCTTAAGAATGACACAAATAAACCAATAATGATATCACATATATGATCTACGTCACTTTTACCACCTCTTTCTTTTGACAATATACTCGTATGTGTTCCCAGGTCTGCGTCCAGGCGATGAGATCCTTGTGCTAAATGGCCGGTGTGTGTCTGGACTGGACCTGGCGCTGATCCAGACGCTGTTTGCTGAACAAACCCTGCACCTGAGCCTGAGGCGGGATGGACCCCGGCCGCCAAACGCGACCTCCAACCAAGTGGCCCCTCCTTTAAAACACCACAGCAAGCACCACCGAGCCAAGTCCTCCTCAGGTGCTTAAATACATACATGACATTACACCTAGTCATTAGTAAGAATGTATTTGTACTAAGAGGTTTCAGATTGTTACTTAATTCAAACACTTGACAGTAAAGTTGAAAGAGGGGTTGATATCGATACACTTTAGTTTCAGTTTGCTAGCGTCTCCGCCTTGTGTGTTGATGGTGAGAGAGAGAGAGAGAGAGACACACACACACACAAAGAGAGTGAGAGAGAGAGAGACACACACACACACAAAGAGAGAGAGAGAGAGAATTTGAAATGCTCGGCACACCCATCAGGACAGTTCTGTGTAAATATTAAATGTCACAACCTGCCTGATGAGGCCACGACAGTGGGTGACACAACATTTTCAAAAGTTGAACAAAGTAATTTATTAAACCAACTCGGATTAATTAAATACGTGACAAATGTACAAAAAACACGTGGAGAACGGAGATCAGTGCAGTCTGTAGTTTTGGGACGTGTTTTTGTGAGCGTTGTGAGGTTCGTGTTAAAGTAAAGGGAAGAGCTGAAGGGGAACTAAAGCTGTAACATAACCAAATGGGCGCCCGTTGACTAGAAACACCAGGTCCAGGTGTTCCAGTTGGCACTGATGATCGCCTGCCCCACCCGCCAGGTATCTGAAAAGCAGGTAGACAAAAGACAGATTGATAGGGAAGAGCAGGGGTATTATAGTTTTCTTTCTTTAACCATACTGTGTCATTCTTCCTGTGAACAGCCTGGATCTGCCCAGTTCACACCCAGTGTACATTTAGACATTTACATTTAGTCATTTAGCAGACGCTTTTATCCAAAGCGACTTACAGAAAAGGGAACAATCAAGGTATAAGGGACAAATCAAGGTATATGCGTGTATCCAGTCATACTTCGGTTTTGTTGTTTACTGCATGTGCGGTCAGTTTTGTGATTAGCTTATCTATGTAGGTTTGTCTTTGAGATGCTCTTTGATGTGTTCTTTGTAAGGAAGTGGATTTACTGTATATTTAACCTAACAGTTGCTCGATGGTCAGCTGCTCACATTGGCAGTATTTGCTGAGAAAGTGAATAGTTTTGTCACCTAAACCACAAAGCAGCAGCCACGCTTCCGTTCCAGTTAAGAACTCGTTCAGAGCTCTACTTCCTCAAAAGAGACTTGTTCTCGCTTCGCTGTCAGGAGTCAAAAGAAGAAAAAGCGGTAAAAAAAAAAAAAAAACGAAAGCTCCAGATGAAGTTTCACAGCTCTGCGTATCCTCGGGGAGAGGAAAGGCCACAAGGGGCTTTTGACCGTAGAGGGCTCATTATCGCTGTGGATGTATAGTGTCCTGTCAGCTCAGTTTAATCTCACTGCAGACAAGAGGTGTCACAACTGAACAGTAAGGTCATCCATGTCGCTGGACAAACACAGCTGATACCCGGCTGGTAGGGATACATTTGTCTCACTCTAAAAGGTAAGAGAAATTCAACTCAACTCACCAAAGAAGATGACTATCTGTGCTGTCATTATGATTGAGATTTGTTAGTTGTTTTTTTGGTAAGACTTTAATAAGACCTAATCAGATTAAAACCTACATTTTAAACCACAGTTAGAGAAATTGTTTTGGTGCAGTCAGGGAGGATCTAATACTGAACATCAGGCACAAAAATGATCTGTACATCACAAATTGGCCAGGGAAGGATATATTATGAGGAACAAAGAGACTGTGGGTAAAACTTGCAGGATGTTACAGGTTCATGACGCACTTAACCCCATCTGGATGAACTTAATAATTTGAACATGTCAAGATTCACCAAAACGGTGCTACTGACATTCTCCTGCAAAGTGTGCAGAACATTTGATGCATCTTTATTGACCTTTCTCGTTGTTTGGCATTTAAAAAAAAACAGCCCAAACAAACAGTGAGTTTCAGAGAAAGTGTTGAGTATTATTTTAATGATGGTAATTCATTAGTGTTTCCTCTGCCACAGCCATAATTGAACACAAAGGGATTAATGACTTGAAGGCCTCATTACTGTAAGTGGAGTGATCAAAGTGTCTGCAGATTTCGTCTCCGTCTCTAGAGGGCGTATGATCCCAGGCAGGCTGATAAGGAGGCAGGGAGGTAAATGCCGGCAGTGGGGAATTAGCACTTGTCTGACTTTCACGATGGCATTCCTATAAGGAAACATGTCTGTCATGTCGATTTATTCAGTCTGATGCAAACATATAAGACAAGAGAATCAGATTCAGATGTCTAGATATCTTTTGTGACTCTCCTCCAGCAGTCTGACATTTAGTTGACTATGATTGTCAGTTTAAGAAAGAGAAGTTCAGCTACACAGGAGGGCCAGAATTTTTTCTTTTGTTTCGCGCTGTCACGTTGGCCTACCTCCCAGGCTGCAATCAGGAATAAAGTCTTTTCATGTTCCAACTGCTAGAGAGAGAGTTTGTCCTCGGGACCTTGAATCACCATGAAAAGTAGCCAAAATCTGGACTCTGATAATGTCATCCTGTCAGGACATTTCATATGCAAATGTACATTTTTATTAGGTGGAAGACCCAACAGTGAACTTTATCTACAAAACCGTTTTTGTGAATCTTTAATTAGATTTTTTTTTTCTTTTTTGGGATGACTGAATACCGTTGCCATTTTTAGAAGTCCCGTGCGACTGGCAGGCGCCCATGATTTTTTTTTTTTAGACTGTATCTAGCCAGCATTGTTTGTGTTTTGTGGTTGGTAGAAGGATGTGCTTCAGCAAAAACCACTGACGCACAGATGCAGTGATGGGGGGTGTGAGCATAAAACGCTACACACACACACACACACACACACACACACACACACACACACACACACACACACACACACACACACACATGGAGTGGCAAAGAATCTAATGTTAAAACTGTCTCTCTATTTCTGTCTCTCCAGATGTGTGCACTGCAGCTGACGGTGATGAGTCCCTGTGTGTAGGACTCGAGGATTGTCACTCCCACTGCACACACAGGCCTGTACAGCACAGCAAGGTAGGAGGAGCGTGTGTGTGTGTGTGTGTGTTTCTATTGTCTTGGCATCCACACACAGTACCCCTCTCTCTCTTTCCAGCTTCTTTTGTCTGAATAAAAGTGTGCACATTGTTGTGTGTGTGTTGGTGCCCACTCACAGTGGCAACTGTAGGGCTGTCAGAAACCAGACTGGCACCAATCTTTAGCATTACCGTAATTAGGATACTCCATCATAGCCACAGGTATAAACACAGCTTATTACTGTCATGCAGACTGAGAGAAGAGGCTGTGTCACACTCCCACTGCCTCCTACAACACACACACACACACACACACACATACAGTGAACATTGCACATGAAAACATGCATGCCAGGGGGCAAAGCCAAATGTCTCAGAAGAAACAGTTGTCTAATATGCTCCTGTCATCCTCACCTTCACGTAAACACACATCTGCTTTTCTAGAGCTGCAGTCGTTTATTTAGTGAATATACTGAAGGCAGGCAGACATCTTCTTGCTCGTGACGTCTTCTTGGTGAGCTTGTTTCTGCTTTGAGAGTCCTGGCTTTGGTCGTAAACACAATATTAGGTGCCCTGTGATTAAAACAACTCTGGAATTTCCTCTGAAATCAGCTGTAGAGAAATATCTCCTCCGTAAAAATGCCAAATGGTTGTCCCTCATTATTTATGGCAGATTGCATGCCTATTTCTGTCCCGTCTGTTGTTGAATATCCGGTCAGGTTTTTGATATGTAAACCAACTTTATTGAAGTCATTAAACTGAGCAGGAGCCTGGCCCGTCGGGAATTACGCCTCGACGCTGTGGCAATGTAACACGGGAAAATGTGTGTGCGTGTGTTTATGGAGAGCAGTAATGAGCGCGTGTGTGTGGTCATCACGAAAAAGCCATGTGTTAATGATGTAGACATGGCGGGAAGCCTGTGAGCGGATATGTGCACGCTTTCATGCATATTCACCTTCTCTTGCATCATTCAGCTAATATTTTGCATCCTTTTAAGCCATGTCGTCGTCGTCCACAATGAGACTGCATGTTTGGCACCAACCTGCTCGTTATGTAATATTATGGGCTAAATGAAAAAGGGAATAGGCAGTCGTGTTGTGCTTATTTCATTAATGATTCATTGATAGTAAATCCAGGCTAAATATCCAGAAAGCATCGCTAATTGCCGTGGCTGCCATGGCTTTACTCTAATTGTCTGTGTCAGAAGATGCCGCGCAGTATTTGACCCGAGGTCAGCCAGGAGGCAGATTAGAGAGGACAATTTGCCCTCTTCTTCTTCTCTCTCTATTCGTCTCTTTTTGTTTGCCCGGTGACATGAGTCAGTCCCACTGCACGGGGATCTGCACTGCACCATCACTGCTGCTGATGCTCAGCTCCCTGCCGTTTATCTTTTACTGAGGAATGAAAAGAAGAATGGGAGATAGGTGCACGTATGTATGTGAGGGAGGTTTGTGAATGCGTGTGCTTATGTCACTGCATACGTGCACATTTGGGGCACATTTGGGGCACAAAGGGGGGAGGGGGGGGGGGGGGGGGGCTCACTGGGGAGAGTCAGCCACTGTGAAGGTGATAAAAAAACAACACACACAGGGTGAGATATTGGTGCTGGTAAATCAGATTTTTTGCTGTCACGAAGAGCAGAATTTAATCACTGCTGGGCCATCAGTGTGTTCTCTGGGGCGGGGAGAAAGAAATCGAGTCACCGGGTAGAAAATCAGCCATGTATCAGCATATAGGTGCACACATGCGTGCACACTGCGCCCTGAAATTCAATAGAAATGGATGGAAGGGAAGGACTAATTTCAAGCCTTTTGTCACACCTTGTAATCGGCCGCCTCACCAGACTGACTACCTTTTGATTAATTGCTCTGTTGCGTTCCAATTTGCACCCATTACACAAGAGAGATCTGTGTGTTTGTGTGTGTTTTTTGAGGTGAAGCGCTGACTAGGCACAGTTAACAATGTTGTTTACCATCGGGATTCTCACTTTGATTCCAGTGCCTTGGAGTTACTTAATGATACATTTGGCTATAGAGCGCCATAACAATTGGTTTAACACAGCGTTGTGGTACCGTAATGAGCTTATCCAATCGATTTTGCAGAAGACAACGGAATAAGTCGTGGACAACTCCCACGAGGCATTGATTTGACATGCATTACACTGGTGTAGTGATGTAGTGCAGTCGTAAGGATGTGTATAGGCAGAATCACAATTGCTGCATCCATTTTGCTCGTGCCTCACTTAATCTCCACTAGTTTAGCAGCTGAAAGTGCAGCGTTGAGGCTTGATGGGGATTTGTTGGCAGGCAGGTCATCAACACATCCTTACGCACACATGTGAACACACACACACACACACACACACACACACACACACACATCTATAGTGTACCAGGCAATCCTAATGGACAGATGGAAGGATGTGGGAAGTAATCTGGCGTGGTCTTGATTTCACCACATGGCACCAGTCCAGTGTAAGGAACTCGCACACATGTACCCATGCATATATGGATGAACATACCAGGTATTCAATACCATGTACTGAAGCCAACAAACTAAAAAAAACTACAATTTCACCTGTTCCAGCCTCTCAGATGGAAATATTTGCTGCTTTTAAGAAATTTAAGAAATGTAATTTTTAATTAAAATTATCACTAGTTACAGCCCCACTTTGATGTAACCTGTAAAAGGTTTTACGTTTTATGACAGACAATTAAACATATATAAGACATAAACAGTATAAAAAGTGTAAATGTCAACATTTCGCTGGTTTTAGCTTCTCATATGCAAGTATTTCCGGGTTGTCTACAGTGGCAAACTATATGTTTGGCTTTTTAGACTATTCTTTGGACAAAATGTCACTGAAGCCTTTGGAAACTTTTCTTTTTAAAACTTAAATTAACCAAACTATTATTCGAAGAACAGTCTCTAGAGTAATGAATATAGTTTTGGCTCTAGATTTATGTGTTCTTGTTTTGTTGTAGAACAAATGAAACTCAATAATTGTGTTGTTTAATCAGGTCCTGGCTTGCTTCCATGTTACTTTAATGTCAAGTTCCATTATGTAGCCAAATCTGTGATATTCTTTTATTCTATAAATAGCAGTCCTATATTTTGCAAAGTAACCAGTCATGTCTCGTATTAAACCACTGTGGACAGACGTATTAAGCCGCTTTGCTTTTGTCCAGACTAGACATTTCAGTAAGAGCATTTAAATGCACTAATGGACTCCACTATGGCTGGAGCCGTCCTCCGCCTGGCTGTCAGTACACGCAGATTTGGCTTGATTCACTTGATTTTAAGTCGTTATATTATAATGCTCTGAATTAGAATAAGCCGTTAAATTAGCGGACTGTGACATTTATGCAGTTTCCCTTACCTCTTCCTCTTTTCGTCTGCTCTCAGTGTTTATTTCATTTAAGAGACTGATGTGAGAAACCCCTTTTAAAACTTGCGACTAACAGAAAGTTGAATTATTCAGTTTCGACTCTCCTCTCTTACCATGAGCTCTAGCCTTCAAAAAGATACTTTAGGTGCCTACAGATATGAGGTTGTTTCATCGTCTTCAAACGTAATCCTTCAGCCAAGGAAGTCTTCCTTGGAGCTACAGCCATCCCCTTCCCAAACTTTAGAGAATCTACTTCAGACAACTGGGATTTTAAGGACGTGTGTGTGACTAAGCCCATCAGCCGCCATCTGGCCTTGGGCAGGCTAATAATCTGGGCTTACTGCTGTCAGCACAGTTAACGGTAGTCTGTCAGTCAACCCCACTGTAAACAAGTTGGAAAGACGGAGCCGGAGATAAAAAAAAAAGTTAAAAGGAAGTAGTGACGGCGGGATCAACAGGGACCCGGATCCAACATGACCCAGATCCGGCTAGTATGACCACACCAGGGGTGCCTGGTGCAGACATGGCAGTAGCTATACCAATTGCAGCCGCAACAGTGAACGATGAAGATCCTCAACCATGCCTGTACCTCACCACCTTAATCGAGCTCTTTATGTGGGATCGCTCGCCTGCCCAGGCCCTGTGCTCCCTCTTGGCAATGTGCTGGTTTTGGCCGTCTGGCTGCGAGGCAGAGGAGAAGGACCTTTTCCTGGGCTCTGTGCTCATGAGTCTGGGACGGTTCCTCAAAGACAAGCTGGCCTGCCTGGCTCAGGACATAGCTGCCTGCCTGTCTTGCTGGAGAGACCTCAAAGGGGACAAACAAGCGGTAACTATGGGCTGCTGTGCTCGTTGTTTGTGGCAGGTTTTAACTGAAGTAGCTGATAATATGAATTTTCGCACCTTCGGTGAAAACATTCACACGACTCCCACAACCGTCTGTGTGTATTTGGTAAAAATATCTCAAGTAAGTCTGTAGTATTTTTTATTTTATTAGCATGTTAACCATAATTTTAAAGACGAATGAATTTAATTCAGTAGTATTTTGGTCTATGAATTATTTGCAGACTTGCTAGTGGCGTGACTCTACGTTGGTCCACCACTTTGAAACATCTCAAAAACTATGGGAACAAATGAAATTGGGTTCAGATATTCGTGGTGCCCAGAGGATAAATGCCTGAATTGTCGTTAAGCACATCATAAATTTGTCCAATACTTTGGTTTATGACCAAATACCTACAGCCTCAGCTGTACTGTAATGTAAACATTTCCTACTAAACATCAGCAGGTTAGCATGCTGACAGTGTTAGCTGCTAACAGGCTGTAGAGTGCCTATCTGTACCGTCTCTACTCAACCATATACTGGTGATCTTAAATTTCCACTTGTAAGATTTATAGTATAGTCAGATGGAAGCAGGTCAAAAGGTCATGGTGTTAGCTTTTGCTCCGTCTCTCCTGCCTTTATTGCTATCCATGATGCTATCGCAGCAGTTTGGGCTCTATTGGAATTAATTGTATTCGTTTGACTAACAGTTAGAGCCTTTTATTCGCTCAAACGGTTGTGTGCCTCGTGGGTCTATTATGTGTTAGTATCATGTCGTCTCTGGCAGTTGTATGGCGTGGATGGTTCAGGGTGCTTTGGTTGCTTCTGAATCACCCAGAGTAAGTCAAGAAGGAGACCGGGTGACAGCACGAGGATTTCCATTAGTCATTCTATAGACTTGTTTGTCATCAAACATTGGGAACAAGCATTTCCACTTAACCTTTCATTTAGTTTCAGGCATCTTGGTGCAGTAAGAATAGTGTGTCGCGCTAGCATTACTATGCCTTTGTACTGGCAGTCATGCAGTGGAGTGGATCTGAATAGCCTGGGGGACTCAGTAGAATGGGTGCTTTAATCTGAAGCTGGTTTCATTATTAAAACACACTACTCTCCCAAAGTCCTCTGAGACTTGGCTGAATAATATTTGTTTAGGATGAATAATAAAAGGCGTAAATGGGCTTGAGTGGAGCGCAACGGGACCAGCCCTCCCTCTCATCTTCCTCTCTCCTCCCCTCCACTCTGCTTGATTTATGAGCATGTGTCTTCTTTTATTGAGCTTTGAAGAGAAGATGGCATCGTGGCACTATAGCCCACTAACATGGCAAATGAATCACTGGCCTGCCTACCGGCCACTGGACCCCTCTCACTCTCTCTGTGTGTTTCTTCCTCTCTCGCTCTCTCTTATAGTGTCATGACAAGGCTGTTTCCTGTGAAGGATGGTTAAAGCCAGCCCCAGGGACACGCCTGTATTTCATCCCCTCTTCTTTATCCTCTCCCGCCCCACGTTTGTTTGTTTATTTCAGCTAAGATGAGGCCTCTCCACTGGTAAAGCGCAAAGGCTTCTCCTTTGATTTGAGCGGCGTTTCATCTGCAAAGCAGACTGAGCTCTGTACATAATGACTCCATTGGAGCGTTAAAGGGAGATGGAGACAGTGTTTAGTATTTATCTTGCAACCTCCCAGTCTGACAGAGCTAAGCTGTGTTTTTTGTGTGTGTGTGTTTACACACAACATTTGGAAAAAAACAAGTATTGGAGTATGACACAAATCAGTGTCATGTTTGCATGTGAATGTTTGCATATGCCATGCAAGGGCAGGGCAACGGCATCCTGCAGGACAAGTGCATGTGAGGATCATGAGCATTGATTCCTCAGTATGATTCAAACTAAATGTTCGTTGGATTTTCGAACGGCATCTGGAACCTCACTCTTGTTCACTTTACACAGCGTTTGGCCAGGAACAGAAAAGTAGGCGTAATTGGAACTTCTCTTTTGACGATTCTTTTGCCTTCATCACTTTTTGTGTGAGCAATCAAGTGCAACACCACAAATGAACGACACATTGTACGACCTATTTTGTTTGTTTGAAAAGTTTAAAAAAAGCAGCAACCATGAACCGCAACGGGCCTGGTTCACATCCAGCTGTGGGGCTGCTGTTGCATGTCACTCGTATTCTCCCTTTCCTCTTGTTTCCTGTCTTCTTTGTACTGTGTCTCTCTGAAAAAAAGACATACATACTCCCCCCAAAATACTTGGAAAAAAAGTTCCCTGATTTTAGGAGGGGAAGCAGATGAACAGTAGAAGGAACCTTGACACACCTTGACACTGCATTATCTTCTTACAGGATTTCAGAAAAGAAAGTGCGAAGCCTTACACACTACTCTCACAGCTCCAAAAAAGTGGTTATAATCAAGCTGATTTTCATGGGCAGAGCCTTCATCTGATTATTTATTCCCTGTGAAAGTACCTTGTGCAATGAGCAATACATGTCACGTTTTATTCCTGTGTGTGAAGCCATAGTTAACATTCCTGCACCAGCTCAGAGCCTCCCATTTTTGAGTCAGCCATTCCTCTGTCTGTGGAGGTAACAAGCCAGAACAGTCTGCATTGTACTGCTGCTATTGAGAGACTGGACACTGATGCAGCCCCCGGCCTCTCCATTCAACTTTCTGGAAATTACACTGAGGCCACATGGAGCCAAACAGGGGAGAACCAGAGCAAGAGGAAGAAGACAGAGGGAAGTAGGATTGATGGCACGATGTGAATGTAAAGATGTAGGAAGACCAGCGCTGATGGAAAGAGACAGAGGCACGAGAGAGGAAATAGGTGCCAGTGGAAGAACTCCCCTCTATTTGCACAAGCCGAGTGGCCAGACCGTCCTCTACCGATTGATATGCAAAACAAGCCGGCAGCAAGCACTTTTTCTCTGCCTACGTTTACAGAATGGCAGGATCAATGGCTCGATCCCCATCAAAGCCCCCTCTGCCTCAGAGATGTAGGTGTTCTCAAGAGTGAGGCTTCTGACCCGGGCCTCGCAGAGAGACGGCAGCAGTGGACCCTAATGAGAGAGTGGGGACGGAGGAGAAGTTGAAGAGCCATTAGATGGAAAATTAGAGGTGGACGTAACAAGACGAGAGATCTCTAAACCAGCTATTCATTTCTGTTACGGGTATTTTCTCTGGTTCGGTTGCAAAGTTGTATTGACACTATTTCTGGAGCCGTCATGCCAGCATCCAGGGGAGGCAAACTGCGTAGGAAGGGCTGCTCACTGGCCCGGAGGACCCAGCGGCAGGCCACAGCAGCATGGAGGCTGCTCTACAGACTGCTCTTCATGGTGAGCAGAGGATTGAAAGAGGAAGGAGAATATTTAGAATATATAAAAACTGTTATTCTCGTAATATTTGATGCAGTCATTGAAGGGGCCTCATTAAAAGAGAGGATGGAAAGTCATCAGCATGCACTCCACTTTCAAGTATCACTGCTCCTGTGAGGGAGCGGGTACAAGAGAAGCTTGTTTTTTTTGGTTAACGTTGATATTGATGTGCTGAGTGAGGAGAAGGCTGCTGTTTTAGATTTAACTTGTGAAAATGTGAGTGGATTTATAAAAATAAGGAATTATATTTGACCTAAAGGGAGCATTTTGTGATGAAACATGTTGCCTTGACATTTCAGGGGTGTAAGAAGTAGAGATCATGTACATGTGTGTATGGCAGCTGACTAAATATGAAAAGAAATGCTGCCGGACACTGTCAGAAGGAAACTGAGTAGACAGAGACAAAATGACTCAACAGCCTCTCACTTCATTTTATTTTTATTTTTACCTGAAGGTCAACAAAGACCTCTTTTCTAAATTGACTGAAGGGTATACATGGCGAGAAAAGGTAGAAACAAGAGCTGTCAGCTGTCAGCGGGGAAAAAACCTGAATAGGAATTCACAGCAGCGCTGTCGGATCCACTCTCCTTCCCTGGCGCTCTCAGGCTTTTTTTCCCCCGCCTCTGCTGGCTCCCGTCCTCGGCTCTTAATTGGTTATTTGGGCTAGCTGTCAGGCTGTGTTGGTGGGATTGTTGTGAGGCAATCACAATTCCTGAGTCACGACGGTGAGTAACCCCCCCCCCCCCCCCCTCCCCGCCAGCCCCTCCATCTTTTCTTCGTCTCCCTTTCTTTCTGCCCACTCTCCTTGTCACGCTTCAATGCAGGTGCCTGCCATTTAGTGTCGATGAAAATCGTACTCGGTTAGGAAGCTGCGTTGAGACGTAAAGTGTGTTTCCATGTCCACACGCTCCTGAGCGTCCAATCAAGCACATGTTTCTTTTCCTCCGGCTCCTTTGGCTCCTCCACCATCTCATCGAGATGAACGTGAGCCTATAGCCTTCCAGCGTGTGGGTGTGATGAGAATTAACTCAGCACTTGGGTGGCTGTGTGTGCTACTGGGCTGCACAGGTTTCTAGAGACCCCGGCGGGCCTCCCCTTTCCTCCAGCAGATATGACTCTTATCTGTCTCCGCAAGGCTGCTCTCCCCTGTCTGGATCTACCAATGGGCTGTTTGATGAATATGTCGCTCTGATATCCTTCAACCTCTGTTTCCTTCTGGCAGTCTGCCCTGTCTGCCTCCCTGGTGCAATATGGAGTTTTTCCCAGAGTGTGTATCCGTAAATGAAGGCTGACTGGCACCGTGTGGGGCAGCATCATCAGTGTCTTGTACATTTTGTGTTCTTCAATAAGACAGTGTGTGTAATGGCTTAGTTACATGGGTGATAGTCTCTATTTGTTTACGTGCTGCATGAATGTTGACCTGAACACAATCAGAGTAAATGCTTGCAAAAAGGTTGTTTCAGCTCAGACATCGAAGTAGATGATTGTAGGCAAAAAATATAGTACGTACTCCAACAGGAGAAAGTATTACTTTATACTAGATAAAGTTTGGTAAATGGACTGTACATATATAGCGCCTTTCTAGTCTTCCGACCACTCAAAGGTCTCATTCACCCATTCACACACATTCATACACTGATGGCATTGGCTGCCATGCAAGGTGCAAACTGCTCATCAGTTTTAGGAGGTAACCATTCATGCGCGTTCACACGTTCACACCTTCGGGTCAATTATCTGATTGGTGGACGACCCGTTCTACCTCCTGAGCCACAGTCGCCCCCCTCTTTAAGATCTATCACGAGCGTGATAAGGCCTTTTTCACCCAGTGGTGTGGCTAAAAAGGGATCGCAATGATGGTCCGTCCAACCACCTGAAATATCTATTGCATAACATTTTCTACAGACATTCCAGATAATTTATAATTAACCCGTAATTAAGTGATAACCTGAATTTCAATACTTTCATTTGCCAGTTCTTTGTTTTACCAAATACCTGCTAAACTGATCACTAAACTAACCATCACTACAGTGCTGCTTTGCTAACACGCTAAACTAAAATGGTGATGTTATACCCGCTAAACAACAACAGCAGTGTTAACAACACTGTGAGCATATTAGCATGCTGATGTTAGCATCCACTTGAAAGCACTGCTGTGCCTGAGTACATCTTAACAGGACCGCAAGTGCAGCTGTAGATTAGTTTTGATTATTAATGGAGCACGGCGTTTACTGTTAACCCAGTCAGTGTGTATTTATGTGTACAGGTATGTCCATTTTCAGTGTGTGTGTTTGTCTTGCACTCTCCAATCAGAATATTGGTCTCTCCACCAGCGCAGAGGGAGTCATTAAGTCCCTTCATAATTATCATCCCACATACAAAGAGTTGGAGCACTGCTGTGGGCGGTGGATCACTTGAAAGAGGCTTAGCCCAGACATACATAGAGGACATAGAGAGACATTTTCCCCTTCTGTCTCTTTTCTTTCTTTCCACTCCCTTCCAGTCTGTCGCCCTCACACGATCTATACTGAAGCATCGTAGGGCCATCTCTGGAGTGACCGAGCTATAATGAGCAAGCTGATGAGTCGCGGGCTTATTAATGGAAGCCTTGATTGTCTGTGGGCTCCAGAGGAGTGGACGGGGGTGTTATGGGTGGTAGCTCACACCAGTTTCAGAGCAGAATGACTCAGACAAGCGTCCGCACACTGCTTGGGAAGTGTGTGTACGTGTGCGTATCGATGCCTGCCGTGTCAGAATGAAGGGTGTATCGATCCATGTGCATTGCTTTTCAGTCTTTAGTAGTTGCTAAAGTAGCTGCACTTAAATGCTTGCTCATGCGATACAAACAAACACACAAAAACACACAGGAAGGCAGAGAGTGCTGAGCAGCTGTTTTGCCTGGCATTTTGGCCATCCTACCGTTCTGTGTTGCTGTGCAGCGGATTGGAACCTGCTATTACTGGCACTTATCATCCTCTGCTGATTTCAGTGACTGGCCACAGATTATAATGCTACATCATGTCATTCACTTGGAACAAGTAGGGGCTGGTCATCAAGAGGCTATTTTTAGCCCAGAAATCACATTATAATTGATGACTTATGCACTGCAGTCTAGCAAAGCGTGGTGCTGTTTAAGAAGTGTTGTGCTTGAGGAGCTTGGTAAGACGTTGGTTTCTGAATGTGCACATATATAGCATGTATTTTACAGTGGCAACAACAGTGTAATATAGAGAGACTGGAGAGGTTTTTCCCCTCACTGCTTCTGTTTTTTTTTTTAAATATCCCAGGGAATAGAACAGAGAGGCTGATAATGGTTCATTTTCTGCCACAGTTGCTCACAGACTACAAAACCTTACTTGCCACAGGCAAGACTTCGCAGTGTGGGGCCTACGGCTCATGTTAATGTTCCATACTCCAGGCAAACTAGTCCAATGCAAAGTAATGTGCATTATCCAGTTTCTGTCTGTAAATGGTATGACGCTGAGTTCTTCGTGGGGTCTCGCCTAACAAAGAAGTACAAAGCAGACTTTTTGTGAATGAGCAGATGTGTAAAATGAGATGCTCCCCGCTAATACGCGACCACTTGGGATCTCCTGGCGTGTCACATTTTCTGGAATTGACATGACACAAAGCTGCATAACTGTCAATTATGGATTTAGAAGAATAATGTTATGTGCTATAATGCTATCTGCTGGGATATCCAGTTAGCCTTTCAGATACACTGTAAAGTCTTTGATGCAAAGCCAATTAGCATAGAATGCATAACTAAATCTCTATAACGCTCTTGGTATACCCAGGAGAATCACTGACCGTGCACAGTGTAGAATTATATACATCATTATTTTATGCAGCTATAGAGCTGAAATAATTAGTGGTGAACAGTTAAATGAGGGGGGTAAATGACTTAGATCTTCCATGTTAATAATCCTTGAGAATATGTTTCTGTGCAGATATGTGCATGCATGCATGCTCACAACAAGTGTGATCCTCCTTTTATCCAGCTGGCTGTTATAATCCCTGAGCTGCCTAACCTAAATACACCCCTTTCTCTGTGTCACCCCCCCTGCAGAGTGTCGACACAGTGTGCACGCTCTACCAGTCGTTCCAGGAAGGGGCGGGCTCGGGCCCCGGAGGTTTGATGGACAGCGCAAAGGAACCTCCAGTAAGGCATGGAGGGGGTGCCACGGGAGACGCCACCCTGCTCAGACCTTGCCCTAAACATATGAGTGCCACTGAGAGGTTACGCAAAGTCATCCAGGAGCTCGTGGACACTGAGAAGTCTTATGTGAAGGTGAGACTGCAAAGCTTTGCTTCTGTCATAATAAAATAACTCATAAGACGCCAACATGAATATTTGATTCAACTCGTCCTTGTTCTTTCTAAAGATTTTTTTTACTCGTTGGTTATACAATAGTATTATTATATCCATTTTTATTTCACCCAGACAAAAAAAGGCATCATAGTATCTTTTGAAGCTAACCCGAGAGCTACTCCACATTCACATGATGTAAAATAATACGTACAATCACTGGCAGCTGCCCAGGACTTAAGGGAAGAATTGAAAATATGGGGGAAAATATGCTCTTTTGCTTTCTTGTTGAAAGTTAGATGAGTACACGCATACCACTCTCATGTGTGCATGGTAAAAAATAAAGCAGGAGCCAGCAGCTGGATAGCTTAGCTTAGCATAAAGACTCTAAAAGGGAAACAGCTTGCTTTGTTCTGTCCTGAGGTAACAAACCTGCCTGTCAGCACCTCGTAGCTCGCTAATTAACATGTTATATGATGTTTGTTTAATTTGTACAAAAAGTATAGTGTGCAAATGGTGATAAGTTGTGGTTTCAAGCAAGCAGTTGTGACAAGAGGAAGGTGTCCCTGGTCACGAAATAATCTAGCACATAACCCCTTGTAAATTATCTTTTTTCAGATTGGATTTCCAATTTTCTATTTATGCATCTTGACCGGTTAGAAACACATAAACCTTATTCTGATGCAGACAGAGTGAGGCTAGCGGTTGTAGCTGTTCCCGGTCTTTATGTTAAGCTAAGTTAACTGTTACAGTTATATATTTACAGTACATATACAGTGGTATTAATCTTCACATCTAACGCTCAGCAAGAAATACACACATTTCTCAAACTTTGCTTTTTTATTTATATTATGCTTTTGTGATCTAAAAACAAGAGAAAAACTGAAAGCTGTTTCCTGTGTCACAGTTAGAGCTCCTCCTTCCCTCCTCCTCCTGTCTAGTCTAGTGAGTCTAGTTTATCTTCCTCCCGCCCAATCATTTTGCTGCCCTCATGTTTTCCAATACGACCTTTTCCTTCCCGACGCACATTAAGGAGCGGCATTCATGATCTTCTTGACTCTGCGACACTTGTCATTGCTGGCATTTTTTTTTTCCCTTTTCTTCTTTATCTCCTCATTTTTCATTAAGTCCCTTTCCCCGTCCACCCCTCTCTTTCAACCTGCTGTTGATTTGTAATTGAGGGAGGAGATTGTCTTCCCGGAGTGCCTTGATGCAGGCCTGCTCGCCCGTATCCATGCACCACTTGCAACTGCTTGGGGAGGGGACGAGGAGGAGGAGGCGTAAGCTCATAAATCAACCTAATGAGAATATCCCCAGTGATACCAAGACAAGCTACAGCCACATTAAAGTAGTGGGGGGAGATGAGGGGAGATATGAGGGAGAAGATGGAGGAATAAGGTGAGGGACTGTGGGAGGGAGAGTTGGAGGTTATAAAGGGAGAAACTAGAAGTGATCTGATGATGAAAGGGATTTTAAAGGACAGGCAGGTTAAGGAATGAGCTTTTGAATCCTTATGACTGACCTCCTGTATTTTTTTTGTGTGTGCAGGACCTGGCATGTTTGTTTGAGATCTACCTGAAGCCTCTGCAGAATGAAACCTTCCTCACACTGGACGAGGTGAGTGGCACAAGTGTGTGTTATCATGTCAAGTATGCTAAACGTGACGACAGGTGTCTGTCCTGAGAGATGCCGAGGCTATATAGAATGTCGAATTCATTGAGTGTCGATTACCCGGAGGTGATGTCGATGAACTCTGCTCGTCCATATCTCGCTCATTACCACTGTGACTGGCTGGAGGACAAATTAGCATTCCCCTGCACTGACCTTCTAGCATCCCACAGGGACACACCAATAAAGGCTAGCTTAACTGTAAACCCACCCTTCAAGCATTCATCTCAGAGTCACACACTGCAATGTAGCTGATTTCAGTGCACATTTCTCATTAACAAAGTGGAGTTTTTCTCCCATTTGCAATTAAACTGTTGTTGCGTGTTCCTCTGTCAACATATGGTAGTAGCTGCAGCATGCTAATGACCTCAGCCCTGTGTGTGCTGCTCTGTACCAGGCGTGACCTCAAACACAGGAAGCCTCTCCCAAGATATGCTAGTCGATAGGCCACCGAGCACTGGGGCAAATTAAAAGGCCATTATGGGACAGCGGGACGTGTCCTGACACAAAATGGACGAGGGCATGTTAGCCCCCGAACAGCTTTTAATGAAGGGAAGTGTTGACTCTGGGTATGTGTGTCGGAGATGGTGTGTTAGACTGCACGACTTTGTACGTGTGTGTGTGCTACACTTGTAGCGGGGCCATAGCTTGTCCCTAAGTGCCTTTGTCAGAGATGGAGCCATCAGAGTGGAGGTTTTATAACACTCCAGGGTGCCTGTCTGACTGACTGTTATGAATTACAGGCACTCTTGGCTTTTTTTTTTCTTGTAGCCTCATATTCCTTCACTCTCTCCCTTCTCCCCCTCCCACTCTGCTCTCTGCCATTTTCCTTTCATACATCCTTATCCATCACCTTCCCACAATTCCCTGCTACCTCTCCTTTCATCTCCTCTTTCTATCCATTATCCTACAAAACTCCCCTGTTCTCCTCCTCAGATGGAGAGTCTTTTTGGCAGCCTGCCAGAGATGTTGGACTTCCAGAGGGTCTTCCTACAGACCCTTGAGGAGAGGATTGCCTCCTCGCCTGACTTCAGCACCCTGGAGACCCCCTCACAGTTCAAGGTGAGATGCACACACGGTAACATATCACATTATTGATTAAAATGTCCAAAGATTTAGTGTAGATTCCATGGATGAGTATACAGAATAACATTATTTTCCAACCAGGTGATTTTAGCAACTACTCTGAAAGAAAGGCATGATCTTTGAGGTCTTGAGGGTTATAAATAATTGAGTTGGTGTGACAGGAGTGTTGCCAGCAGATTTATAGGCTTGACATGACAACGCGTGGGGTCTATTGATCGAGGCGGCGGTTCACTGGTTGGATTGCGAGCTGTTGAAAGCTGGTGTGCTCGAGAGGGTTAGGCGAGAGGGAGAGGACAGAGGGGTCGTTTTGAATAGTCTCCCAGGAGAAGGAGGACAGAGTCGCCTGGTCATGTTCTGCCTCTTTACTTTTCTCTCTTTGTACTCATTCGGCTTTGTGTAGCATCCCTCTGACACTCTCCATCTGTGTGTGACACTCCTGTCTTTGTTTTTCCTCTCACACCCTCTCTGTTTACAGAAGCTACTGTTTTCTCTCGGGGGTTCCTTTCTCTACTACGCTGACCACTTCAAGCTCTACAGCGGTTTCTGTGCCAACCACATCAAGGTCCAGAAGGTCCTGGAGAGAGGTACGACACACGCCTTCACACGCATGAACAGTACATTTGTGGCCTGATCACATGCTTACTGTACAACGGGAGATTGAGAAGTAGCAGATAAAAGCTAATCCAGTGATCCACTCCCTGCTACACTCAGCTTCCTTGCACCTACGTTGCATCAGAGACACCTCACGGCACTCAGTGTTGAAGGTTTGGCCTCCTCTCTTGGGAAACAAATCCATTATATAAAGAAGTAAATGTTCCAGGTGACTGATTCCTCTCCAGTTTACCGCAAAACCTGATCCATCTTCATCCGCAACATAATGCACAGACACACACACACACACACACACGCACACACACACACAGAACATAGTTGGGAGACACCTTTCATTTTGTGATCTATGATCTCGAAACATTCAAAGCCTGTTAGCTGTTTTCCAAGCAGACGAAGTGAAAACAAATACATGTATTAATACACAGACTTTGGATAACCTTGTCCGCTAACTGCAGATATGCGACCATAGCAACATAAGAGCCTTAATAATTCCTTGCGTCCCCCTCAGCATGTGACAGAGTAGAAATTTTAAAGTTGATTTATGGCTGTTAAGACGCCGGCCTTTGCTGCCACTATTTGGGAACGTTGCCCAGCACTGAGAAAAATATAAGAAGATTGGCTTCTCCGCTGACATGGGGGGGTGCTTAAATCTGCCCCATTAGTAGTATTGTGTGGGATACTGCTCGGAGTAAGCAGCAGGATGGATATTTAATTAGATTATAAAGAAAACACTCAGAAAACTCTGATGGTTATCAAAACACTCAGAGTTTTCTTCTTTGTTAAATATTTTGAAAGATCATGAAAATTATGTTTAATGATACATTATGCCACCATCAGGCTATAAAAAGCCCTTCCTGCAATCACGCCCTCTTATTACTTTTATAGATGTGCTGTTAAAAAAAACCCTGAATCTGTGATCCAAACGTAAGCAGAAGGCTAACCGTATCATCAAAGACTGGACCCTTTGGTTATGACTGACTGTCCTTTTCAGACAGATCTTGGCAAAGTGATTATTCTCCAAGTCCTTCAGTCTGTGGGCAGTGCCAACTCGATGCAAAATGGCTCCAAATGTTCCCCGTGCCAGATTCGAAGTACTCTACTTATAGGGTTCATACACCCTGTTCTTTAACCAAAGCTTTAAATGGTGGGGTGTAAAGTATTATAGCTGTTCACACACACTAATATTAGAACATGTAGCTAAATAATTGCACAGTACAGATAAGGATGGGCAAGAAAAACAAGGTGATCGAGTACATGTTTGGCTCAGAGTGATGTGCAGCCTGGTCACAACCAGCAAGGACACGGAGAAGAGATCTGTGGGAGTTTGTCAACCCTTTAAGTAATTATATGCCCGTCTCTGCCATCTTCATTACCCCTCCTCCCTTTCCTATCATGCCAAGGGCCCTGGGTTGCCTAGTTTCTCTGTTTATTTGTCGACTCGTTAATTGCCTGCCAATTACTCTGGGAGGTGTCGATGCTGCTGTCTGTCTGTGGCTGGGAGTGCTATAATTAATACTTTAATGGCCCCCCTCGGTAAGCGCAGTGGAAGCATACTGCTCCGGGAAAATGTCATCACCTTTACAGAAAGCTCTTTCTGTATTATACCTGCCATTTCACACTACGCTCTCAAGTCCCAACTTGGTCATTATCACCACATTGTAAATAAGACAGCTTTAGTATTTAAGTAACTCATCACAGTTCTGCTCATTTTTCTTTTACTTTCGTTTTGTGGAAACACATTGTCTCCAATTTATTAGAACACTCAGCTGTAATGTGCTGATTATAATAGATTCACCTAAATACTGCAGTGGTCATGGTAGGTTGAGGAGAAGCCTACAGTACCCCCTGCTGGAGGCATCTTATTGCACCACGATCCTGCACTACCCTGCACAGGACTATGTCAGATTACAATAGAGAGCCACACATCTCTCTCACGATGTATGCACGAGGCTGCCAGAGTACATCAGGAAACACAAACACCAAAAACAAAGATGACAAACGGCTGAGAGACTCATCTTAATTTAGCATGTGTGTGTTTTTGTTTTCCAGCTAAGACAGATCAGGCCTTCAAGGAATTCCTGGATGCGAGGAACCCCACCAAGCAGCACTCGTCCACCCTGGAGTCCTACCTGATTAAACCGGTGCAGAGGGTGCTCAAGTACCCCCTGCTGCTCAGGGAGCTGGTCTCCCTCACTGACATAGACAGTGAGGAGCACTACCACCTCACCGGTAAGGAGAGGACGACATATACGTTTACACACTCACCCACACATACACATGGGGAGGATGTGCTCAAAATGTTCACACGTTGTAATTTCTGTGTCATGCCATCATTGCATGGGAACATGAAGTGACAGATCTTGGTGAATAAGAACAGGCATCTCCCTCCCCAAAGACAATGAGCAAACAAAATCTGCTACTGTAATACAAAGCACCCACATATACAGTTGACAGCTGATCCTTGTTAACACTTCATTCTGTTCTTGTCGCTGCAGAGGCTCTAAAAGCCATGGAGAAGGTGGCCAGCCACATAAACGAGATGCAGAAGATCTACGAGGATTATGGCTCCGTGTTTGATCAGCTAGTTGCCGAGCAGACCGGCCACGATAAAGAGGTAGACGCACACTTCAGAATCATATTTCTAATCACAAAGCGTACTAAATATATTAAAAGTTCACAGAGTTTCTCAGGACGTCTGCTACAATAAATACTTCTCACATTTAAACAACTTCAATCCAGTTAACTATCAGTACATCAGAGCGGAGCTGTTTATCTTAAGTTGTTTTCTCTGCATCGCCTCTAGGGATTGAATACATTTACAAATTGATGGAATACTTAGTTGGTAACCACTGCATAAATATTCATAGTGAATATTAAGTAGTGTTGTGAAGGGGACTGTATGTTTTCAACATATTTAACAGCTCTCAGATAAAGGTTTGCTTGAAAATCAGCTTTCATCCCATGTACAAACACTAGTTTGTAGTGTCTGTGGAAGCCCATTCATGGACTCAGATAGTTAGTATGTATCTCACACAGCAGTGAAAAGCCAAAGTCTGGCTTGTTGTTCTCCCGCTGTCGCTGCTTCTCTTTTAAATTCTCTCCTGTGTGTCTCTGTCAGGTCACAGAGATCTCTATGGGAGAGTTTCTCATGCATTCCTCAGTGGTCTGGCTCAATCCGCATCCGTCGCTGGGCCGCATGAGAAAAGACCCTGAAATGACCGTGTTTGGTGAGTCTGCACGCTGCCACCATCGCTGTTACATTCTGCCAGACTCCAGCTGTTCCAATCAAACTCAGTACTTTTTAAATCTCAAAGGTTTTGGGCAGAAATTACCAAAAGAAATGACTAAACCAAATAGCAGACACTCCAATATTGGATCCATTTTGCTGCACAGCCACAGTAGCATTATTTCAATATCCGTAGCTGTAGCACTGATATACTTCAAGCCTTCAATCTGGCATCTAAAATGCTTCTGTGGGTTGCTCTCCTTTAGTCGGTTTTCCCCAAGAGGCATTCGCAGTCAAAACTAAGACGCTGATGTGTTCTCTCTCACCAGTGTTCAAGAAAGCGGTGATATTGGTCTACAGGGAAAACAACAAGCTGAAGAAGAAGGTATGTATTGTATCTGTTGCACTCATTTACTCTCACATGCCACGTGTCTTTGGTGTGAAATGTAGCATTTTTCTTTTCTGTGACGACCAGACGAACCATCGTTCGGCCCATTCTCACGGAGATTCGGACCCCTTTAAGTTCCGTTGGCTCATCCCGCTCTCTGCGCTGCAAGTCAGATTGGGAAATACTGCAGGTAAGAGGGGCCGGCACACTGCCACATTATCCCCACTAAATCACTCACAAAGTACATCCACTAAATCTTTTTGTTCTTTCTCCCCCTTCATATTCCCCCGCACACACACACAGACACCCCTAAGCTCATTCTCCTCGCCCACACACATGCGTACACATCTTCTGGCATTTCTATTCAGCGCCCTCCCTCCCTCCTTATCATCTTCTGAAACCATAAACCATATTTGGACTGTGTGATTAAAAGCCTCTCCTTTATTTCCCCGTTCTCTCAGGAACAGGCACGGAAAGCAGCTGCATCTGGGAGCTGATTCACTCCAGGTCTGAAGTGGAAGGCAGGCCGGAGACCGTCTTTCAGCTGTATAGCAGGTTAGAGATCAATCTTTCAGGTGGAATTAATCTTGATTAATACTAGTATGCATTCATTGATTCCTTCGTCTTTTTTTTTTTTTTTTACCCACTGCACATGTTGTCCAACCAGGCGAGAAATAAAAATGATCAGGTGGTCAGACAGGCTGTAAACAAGCCAACAGTTTAGCCAGATTATATAACGCACTTTATTTGGAGGCAAAGCCAAAGTGAGTATGCTCGTAATGTTGGTAATCTCTCACTGCACAGGAAAACTACGATAAGTACAATAGGTCAAACTTGAACCAGAAGGTTGCTCTGTAGATGTTTACAACAAACAGTCTGTGTAATATATATGTATTTCTTTTACAGTTCCCCCTTAGCTTTCTTCTTTTCTAAATAAATTTGGCTAACTTCTTCATTTTGCATCATCTGACTGCTTACACCATCAGTCTTTTTTGCAATGTCTTACAGTTGCTCTTACTGATGTAAAGAATGGTTTAAGGCTGCAAAAACATACCCCAGTACTGATAAACTGAAATTACCTTAACCTTTTCAAATATGTAGTCATTCCCTCAGCTCCAACTCATGAAGTCAAACCAGTATTTAGGATGGATGGATGTTTATCCAGCTTAAAGCCACTGAACACCCAAATCTACGAAAGCCTTCTAACTATGTAATTTAGGATCTTATAGTAGATAATAGTAACCATCTAAAAGTATTAGGAATTAGTTTCAAACCACATTTGAAATATTGTTACGTTTTTGTGAGCGTACTTGATATTGGGTTTGAATTGGGCGTGGTTATGTTTGGACAATTCTCATTCAGTCTGCCTCAAAACCAACAAGGAGCAAACAGGAGCCGAAAGTAACTTGACTTTCCTACGTTTAGTGTAAAAAATCAACTCAAGCTGTGAAGAAAGGACATTTCGACACAGTTTACGGAAAAATACAACTGTACACTTCTGTATTCAAGTTTCTCTTTTTACCGTACTAAGATTAGATGTTACGTCAAGTCAACTTTATTTGTCAACACTGCTATATGTACAGGACATACAGAGAATTTAAATTTCGTTTCCCTCATATTCCTGGTGCAAAACAAGCTATAAACAGGAAATTTATTAAATATATAAATGTATAAAGAAATATAGAAAATATAGCAAATATAAAAAGATATAAACAGTTTAAATGTAGATGGCATAAAAAAAATAAACACGACAAAAACTTAAAATCACTCGAGCACACCGATGAAGACATACATGTATACACCACATTATTGGGACAGAGAGGAGCTGCGGCATCCAACCGCACCCAACTTTTCAACAAAAAAAAACCCACTGTAAAACTCACCAAAACTGTCTTAGGTTAGACTTTCCACTATTCAAACAATCACCAACACTGGTTTGGTGGTTGATAAAAATCAATTCACTGAGTGGGATGTGAAAATACTTGCGTAAAATTGTTGCTTTTGTTGAAGAGTTGAGCCAACAACTCTGTTGAGTTTGGTCTGGTGGCTTTGAAGAGAGCGTAGATAACAGCTACAGTTCCCCCGTCAGAAAGAGCTGTCTGACAGCAAAGCAGTGAAAATACTCACACACTTAAACTGGTATTGATTTTTTCCTTTTTCTTTCCTTCTGTGGCTAAAATATGTTCCCTCGTCCACAGCAGCACATTGCTTAACTTGCATGTCGGTACTGATGAGTTAGATGTCAGTCAAAATCTGCCATGTCTTTACATCTTGAAAAATGGTCTGAACAGCAACATGAGCTACTTTGAAGTCAGTTTTCTAATAGTTATGAATGATTAATTTCAATCAGATTCATGTGGATGCTTAATGAGTCGCTCAACTTTGATATCGTATATGCATTTTTACTATTTCAAGACACTTTTCCAGAGACTTTAAAACAAACAATCAAGCCCATTTCTTCAAACATCGTCTATTGTAAGAGTACGACTGAAGCATAATAACTTCCTCTAAAAACATTCTGAAAAATATGCTCTATATCCTCTATTAAATTTGCAGCAGTTAATACAGCATAGCACGAAGATGCAAACAGGAGGAAGTTATTTGCCAGCCTGTCCAGAGTTCTCTCTCATTTTCCAAAATGTCAAACTATACCTGCAGCGATGACTCATAGCACAAAACTAAAAAATGTATTTCCACTAGAAAAATACAAAATGTTTCACTTTGTCCTTTTTGTAGCTCAATCTAATATCAAATCAATAATCGTGATCCATTGCAATTGCTTCTGCTGCTGTTTTAGTATTTAAGGGTATACATACATGCAGATAGTAGTGAGAGTGAAGTCTGTGACCAAATTCGTAATTCTCGTGACACACTGTTAAATTGGGATCATTCCTAATGAATTAAGTCACCCATTTCACCGGAGACACAATGGAAGTCTCTCACCAATCCCCTTAATCTATATTTAGCCTCTGATATCAAGTTTAACATACCCTGTGCTCATGTTACTATGGTGCCTCTGCTGTGTCCTTCTCAGTGTGCCAGAGAGCAAGGTCAACATCATCAAGGTGATCCGCTCCATCCTCAGGGAGAACGTGAGGAGGAATATGAAGAGCGAGGGTACGTTGGAGAGGGGCTGTAAGGAGCGCCTGGTCCCCCTGCGCAGCACCCTGCCCTCCTCTGCAAGGCTAGGTGAGTGTTCAGGAGCTTTCTTATATAAAAATGCGAGGAGATGTGAAGAGATATTTCTGTCAATTTAAGTTCTACAAACAACACTTGACATTTGTTTTGAGTACCTGGCGCTGCTTCTTTGGAAAGTTTCCTATAAAAACACGTCCACACAGAGCGGATGAGTGATTCTTGCTGACTGGTATTTAGCCTTTAAGGTCATTTGGCTTTAAAAATAATCAACTGTGTAATGCAAAGTATGCATGTACTGCTAATGCTGGAGGGGCTTATGGTGCAAGTGTTGAGCTCAGATAAGACTGGCATTTCTGACTCCCATCTCCACATTTGTTACCAGGTTCCTCCAGGGCTTCCTGGTTGTGTAAGCAGCCACTTGGAGATCTCTCCACCCAGGCCGGGAATCCCAAGCTGGGCCCAGACTCAGACGAGGGAAGCCTGAGCAGTGGAACCTACAGTTTGTCTGGGGCTCCCCCACCTTGCACCTCCTCTGACTCGCATATCCTTCCTGTCCAGACACCTGGATCCAACTCGCAACCCCGCTCCACCTCAGCTGTGAAAGAGTCAGATATTTTAAGTGATGAGGACGATGACGGCTTTAGCGAGGGGGGAACGAGGACTGACAGTGGAGACAGCAGTTCCCCAACTAGCGCCATCGAGGCTCAGTTCCTCCAACTTCAACTCTCAGAGGACGCTGTGTCAAAATGTGCACCGGCTCCCTGTGTTCAGCCTGAGAGAGTTGGGGACACTCCAGAGACTCAACCCAAACTGATGCGAGGACATTTCAGTGCTGTTAAAAGGAAACCGAGCAGTTTCAGGAGGAGCCAGGGTGCACTGTTGAAGATGAAGGCTCACAGCAGGTCACTGGACAGCCAGGCAGATGCAGCATCGCCTTCAGGGGTAGTGGACCTCAACACATTGCTGGAGAGGGAGTTCAGCGTTCAAAGTCTGACTTCTGTAGTGAATGAAGACTGTTTCTATGACCCAGCTGAGAGCTGTGCCACTGACTCTGGAGATACCACCCCTCTTAGGGGGCTGGATGGACATTAGCAGAACTATACTGTACCCAGGCCACAAGTTAATGGTCACGAAAGGTGAAATGTGCTGACCAAAGCCCCTGCGTCACAAGAGGGGCGGTTGTGAAGCTGTGCCACAACTTGGAAGTCTGTTTAGTAAGCCACACACCAGCCTGCTAAAAGTTAGCCGTAAATTATCTGTTCTAATGGAAGCCTATTGGCTGACAGACCCAGTTTCTCCCCGCAGAGAGACGAAGCGATGTGATTTCTGTCCCAATGATAATGACTGCAATGAATCTGCCAAGCACTGATGCGTTCCCGCGATCTCCTCAGCTCTCTGGGCTTTGCCTCATCCCAACAAAACCGTCTGAGTGACGTATTCCATCCGTGTTTTCCCTGCAGCTCATGCTGATTGGCAGTTTTTATTTGGTTTTTGACCTTTTCTACGAGGAAATGGGGAGAGTGTCCTTGGTCTGTCAGTCACAAAAAGTTAAAAGGAGTCTACAGTGCATATAGAGCAATGGGAGACTAAGATGAAAGTTTGAGTTTGTTGAGTCTTTGTGCTACATGTTGCTTGCCAGGCAGGAGGCTTTCACAGTGTTCAGGCTTGGTAAACTATTCATATGTATTTGGTTTCACAGAATCAACTACTACAAGTCACCGCTTATTATAAACGACGTTACCATTAAAAATTAAATGAGGCACTAAATCAAGATCCACCCAAAGAGCCACATCTGTCAAATCAGACTTCCTGAGAAGAGATTGGCCTAAATAAATAAACAGGAAGGACGCAGACTTTCCAAACTAAGCCTTTTTGCTGTCTTTGGTGCACTAAAGTACACTGTTTGCCTATATATTTTAAATATTTTTTATCTGTACAGGTTTTAATGTAATTAATGCTGTTTTTATTTATTAATAGGTTTGATTATGTATATCTTAGCAATGTAACTTTTTGGGTGAAGGCTTGAACCGATGGCTAAAGATTTGGTCCATTAGTAAATAAAAAAAAAAGATGCAATACAGCTTGACGTTTTTTTTTCTTCCCCCACTTCATTTAACATGTAGCCTACTGGACTTTGGTTGTCTTTCCCTGAAAATTGAAATTTCCAGTGTACGCATTGGAAAGTGTTTTTGAGAAATGGCTGCTCGATTGAATGATTCAAACTGCAATAATGTTTTAAACCCCAATGTTTTTGTTTATGTGTCCTGTGTATATAATCTTTTATATCTTTGAGACGTTTCTGTATTCTCTTTATACATACTTGACACTGTACAGGTAAGAAACAAGGCAGGAATTTGCGACAAATGCAGCTGATATTTTTGTAAAACGTTTGCCATAGCATAAAGTACATGTTGAGGTACTAAAGGCAAACCACTACTACATTCTTTACCTTCTCAGTTCAACTTTACCATGCCTTTAATGCTAGCATACCAATGAATGTGAATGCCCCATTCTTATGAAATTGTTTTATAAATAAAAGTTTTATCTGTGAATGATGCCTGGAGAACAATGCTTTCAACTTTCAGCTCAGCTGTCAGTTCAGTTTTACAGATCCTTTCTGTGCTATTGACAGGTAAAGCAGTGCTGGGAAGTAAGTATCTTATCTCAGGCTTGGTCCCTTAGCTAGACTTGCCACCGGTCCCTGATTAGCTGTCATAAGAAATACACAAGTCTATATCCGTGTATTGGAAGAAAAGGTATATCTTCAATAAAATAATTATCTGACAGAAGTGGGGCACAGTTACATGACGAAAGAAAGCTTTACTGTGGTGCTAGGTTTTTATACACAGACGTGTGAAATTAACCAAGCAATATGTGGGAAATGTTCAGTTGGCTGAACACATTCAGCATCTCCACAAGGACAATAATTAGTTTTCATATTTCTTATTCTCTTTTATATTAAAGTCAGCAGACTGAAAAAACACCCAAATTATAAATTAAATGATGTTTTGTCAGTCTCTCCACTTAGCCCCAGTATCATCCGCATGGCTAGATGGCTTTTATTTGGAGACATCTGCCGACATTTTGGCACCCAAACAGGAGTTAAATAGAATAAAATGATTGTGCTTAAAGCCAGCCTATGGAATATTTATTGTACAATAGCCAACTGTAGCCACAACTATGAGATCATGTTTCAAACTAAAACTAGGTAAAAGCACCACCATAAACTACTGGTCATACCAGACCAAGTATAGCTGTAGAAGTAAAACCCTGTGTATCAAAGTGTTTTTTATTGCTTGTAAACTTACTTGTAACAGGAAGTATGTGATATTTTGTTTTTTAAAAGTTACACAGTGTCACTTTAAAGCTTCAAAAATCTGATGTAAAAAGCTTCAAAGCAATGTGTCTGACCCTTTAAGACACTTTGCAGCATGCTGCCACTTGTTCGCTTTGATGCACTCTACTGGGCTATACAAGTTTAGCTTTATGTAAGACCGTGATTAGTATTTTGAGCCACACAGGATTATTTCCTGACAGAGTGAACAGGTGTAGAAGACCACCAGACAGCCAAGCAGGATGATGAAGCATCCAAATATGTGTGGACAGGTAATGCTGGCACAGTAACAGAGGGAGTGTCCTTTTTTTTATTATTATTATTTTATAGTCACTGCATTTCACAATCAGTGACAAATCACTCGGAGTAAATCTGTCATGATGATGCCTGGATAGCAGCTACAGTGTGAGCCGTTAGCTGGCTGCAGGGATGAAATTGTGTATGGTTCAGGTATCTGGTGTGATTTATCAGATTAACATGCAGTGACAGACAACTGTGGCAGTTTAATGGTTTGAAAACCACGCTAAAAGCTATCCAGATTCATTCTGAAAGGTGGTGAGCCGAGGATCATTATTCTTGATTTATGTTACGTTTTGCCAGAATGATTCACACTCATTTTGTCTGGGAATGACTGTAAAATGTAAAATGTCCTCCAATCACCTCTAACCTGCCACAGTCATTCCCTCTTGAGTCTGGACACCACAGACCTCATCACAGGTGTCAAACCACACATAGTTATTAGCATGTAATATAGCATAGATAATATAATATCATTATTACACGTGATAACACATGTGTAAAGGGTGAATTTATTCCTCACTAAATTTCAGAGGTGCATATTATATATTTCACATCACTAGTTATTTGAAAACTAAAGTTTCCATATTAATATTTTAAACATAAGTTAATTTTCTTATGTTACGTCTACAATATGCCTCAGGCTAACACTGAAAAATTAATTCATCACCTCGAGGCTTGACTATTGCAATGCTCTCTTGTTTGGCCTCCCTGGAAAAAAAACTTTTAGTTTGCCTAAAACTTGTTCAGAACTCACCAGCCTAAGACCAGACAGAGACCTCATATAACTCCTATTTTCAAGTCAATGCATTGATTGTCTGTTAGTTTTAAAACAGATTTTAAGATCTTATTTGTTGTACTGATTGGCCTAAGTAATGGACTCCCAATAGTCCCTCCACAAAAACACATGGGGAATCCGCCTTCAGTGGGCCTCATCTTTGGAACAGTCTGCCTATGGTTGCTGAAAACGTGTGAAAAGACTTTGAACGATATATTACTGAAATGTGGAGTCAGAGGTTTAAACAGTTTTTCACCAGTTTTCAGTCCAGGATTTTGTGGGCGGTCCTAAAGGGTGGCTCGATGACACACTGAGGCCACCCTGAGCATACCCCTGCACCCCTAGCAGAGAGATAGAGATTAATTCATCTCGCTCAGAGTGTTTCAAAGTTAGTCATGTCATTTTATGAACTCATCTGACACGTTTCAGTTGCTTCAAAATGACTGCTTCACTGCTCCCAAGAGTGGGCGTGGTTTCAGCACATTCAGTGGACACGCCCCCACAGTCCTGGAGCTGAGGATACTGCTCATTTTTTACCTGATTTTGACACCTAATTTCATAAACTTGTTGATATTTTTAATCATTCAAATTTGGCTGGGTGGTTAATAACACTTTCTTCTTTGGTCTTAAAAAACCCAGAACACATTTATTCTTACTTTACAATTTAATGGATGTGAATTTAGTTAAACATTTTATTGTTACAGGTTTGTTACTTGCTGAATTCGTCCTTCATTTCTATGCATTTGTTTTGAAACCTTTTTTCTTTTCTTATTAGCTGTTGCAACATTTTATCATTCTATTTTTTTTTTGCAAAATTCCATTCATTGTTTCTATTTTTTGCTCTTTGAAGCACGCATGTTTGAGTCCAATACCTGACAGTGGATTTGACGTGAGGGTGTAGTTTTGACTCACTTGTAACTGCAGAACTCGGTTATCTCACACACTTTTTTAATTGACGTCTAGTAGACAGCTGAAGAGTTATTCATTAATAAAATGTGGACGGTAACATTTAAACATATTATACAGTCCAAACAAACGCGATTACAACGTGGCACACGAGCAGCTGTGCTCCTGCACAGGTGTTTCTAATCAGTGGCTAATTACCTTCCACTTGTGCTTGACGTCAGTTCTCTTCCCATACAAATCCTTCAAAATAAAGGTCATCATAACACAAAACTATATTATGTTTTTTTTTAGTGTCCCTGAGCTATCTTTGTAACATTGCGGTTGCCAGCATAGCAGCCCTGCATACCTATCTGCCATGCAGATCTGATGAAATTCTGATTGTAGTTGGAGATTAACACCCACCAATAATCAAAACTGAGTGAGTGAATCTTCTCTCTGGCAAGTCAACCATATCACACCATCTGCCACACTGGCAAGCAACAGCCCTGCCATGTTCTGTTGGTGATAATCTGCTCTAGCATTCAAAGGAGGAGTATTTTATTGATATAAAACCTTAAAATAACAACACCAGGTTTGGATTTATTTAACACACGTCATAATTACTGTATTCTGTACAGGAAAGGTAACAAATGAGTAACATCAGTGCCTCCACAAACATTTGTGATCATCAATTCCTCTTCCTTTAATACAACAAATTCCCATCACTTTCCTCTTCCCTTCAAGCTCTGACTCCCAAGTGACTACAATATAGTACACAGTGGATGGAAAAACTGGCCTGGATACGGTGCTGCCATGTTGTTCTCATTCTCTAAACCACCCTGAAAACAGTGACATTTCCTTCAGGTCCCACAGGACAAGGTGTTATGCAAGTTAAATCTCAAGTAAGAACTGGGACATATAGATACCCACTTTTAAAGAGCTATTACGGGTGACTAGCTTTCTTTATTCTCCCAAAAACACATATCTGCTTTGAGATATCGCATCCTGGAACAAGGGGCTTGGAGCTGATCCAAAACCCACCCAGGATCTTTACATGCCTTGTGGTTCTTGTCTCTGCTCCAGGATTTCATGTATACCAAGTTACCGATTGCTCCCTGTGTGCAGGGAAAAGCGTTTTAAAAATACATGCATATGCCAGGTGGAAATGTCAAGGCTAAGAGCAGTCTGTTGTCTCCCTCTGTTAACAGAGGCTATTAAAGGAATTCTCTCGGTTTCTGGGCTTCTTCTCTCTCTTTCAGCAGAGCTGTTCAGGACTTGGTGGCGTGCCGGTTGGCGTGCCAATAAACGTGTCCATTGGTATGTGTTTTTGCCCAGTGAGGTGCTTCAGTCTGAGCTCCTCTCTGAACTCATAACTGAGGAGACCTGGCTCATTGGTACAGAGATGAGCATAGGCATCTGCTAAAGCCCTGATATGGGGTATGGTAAGTTCTGTCGGGCGTAGAATGGGGTCCACATCTGCCTTCTGCATCATCTCCTGTGTCAGCTCCATGCGACATGCCTCTGGGAACAACTTTCTGAGGGTGATAAAAATGATACAGTACATGATAAGTATAGATTCCTACACTCAGGTCGCTTTGATAATCTTAATAATCATGCAAGTTTAATGACATAAAGTTCAAACAGAAAGAAATTATCCCTCAGCAATTATTTCAAATCTGTGAAGTTAATTGAAATCACACAAAGGGCTAGAACAGCTCATGAATTGTTAATTTGTTCCACTGCCATGCTCTATAGTCGAGGGATGTAGATACTGTCAGACACCTCACACCGACACAAACTTCTCAAACGTAGAGAGGGCAGCTATAATTTAAATGTCTAATTTTTTATTTATTTTGCTGGCTCTCATCCTCAAAAGCTCTCCCACTCCCAGAATATTCAATACAGAGAGGTAGCCATTTAATTTTTAAGACATTTGTCCGTCTAAAATATTCTTTTCTATTCTCTCTCTGCAGGTTGGTGAGCAATAGCCAATTCCACACACTCTGGAGTACAGATGCTTTTTAGGCGCTTCAGCGCTGGTGCCTCCTCTCCAATTTGGTGGTGCTGCTGCTGCCAACTCAGTGCAATTACATCAAATATGTTGCCTCGTCTTCCTATGCAACCTCAATGACTCATAATTGCTGCTCTCTTTCACACAGCCAGTGCTCTTTTGTTATCCGGGCCTACATACGCTTTTCTAACAGGCACAGAGGGTGATGGGCAGCATGCACATTCATGTGGGCGTGTGGGTTTAAACAAGAAGTGTGCTCTGATGTTCTTCAGACTTCAGAGTCTGAAAGCCTTGAAAGTTGTTTCATTGTCAGAGTGGAGTGTGTGACCAAGAAAAGCAAATCAAAAACCGTCCTAATTAATGATGACATGACGACATGGCTGTCAGAAAATGAAGAGAATAGAATAGAAAATGTTGAGAGAGAAAGATACATGAGGGTGAAACAAGATTAAAAAGTATAAGAGAGAGAGAGGAAAGAGAAGTAGCTGCTTTAAAAGCGACATCAAGTTGTGTAATTGTGCTTACTCTACTCCTTTATGGCAGTGCTTCCTGCGGAACTGGAAAATATTCCTGACGACTTTCTCCACCAGCTTGAAGGGCTGCTGGATCTGGGGCTGAACCAGAGGGGTGAAGTTGACTACTCCCACATCCACCTACACAAACACACGCAGGAGGAGGAATATAAACAGCAGGGGGTTAGCAAAGACCTTCAGACTAGATTGCATTAGTTATGGGTGAGGAGGAAGGAGAATGCAAAGTGTGGAGAGAGAAATTCTGGAGAGAAAGGTTTCCTGACAAATGGTGAGAGAGATACAAAGCTGGACAATGGGAGAGAGAGAAAGAGGTGGCCGGATCAACACACTGGGATAAAAGAAAAGAGGAAAGGCAGAAAATAAGATGACGCAGCATGGCTGGCTGGCGAGCCGGTTCCAGTTGCCACAGTAACACCTGTGCGATGGACCATAGAAACTGAGCCTGTCTCTATCTTTCCTGTCTCTCTTCCTGTCAGTGCATCACCGCTGACTTTCTTAATACCTACGAGCCTGAGTCACTGTAGCACTCGTCTCTTCATCCCACTGTCTTTGGCAATCCAGCTCTTCCCTTTCCACTGAGCGTGCAACCAGTGGAGCATGATATAGATCCAGTGGTGGGTGTGTTAGGCTTTCCTGCATTATGAGAAGTATGCAGAATGTTTGCTATTCACCAGTTATTACTGATTACTTTTAGCCAACAGTTTAAACTGTTTATGGTTTACCTTTTAACTAACTACTTCAACTGTTTATTCATTTCCTTTAGCTAATTATTTCAACTGTTTATGTTTTTTTAGCTATTTAATTAGACAATTCATGCTTTACATTGAGCTTACAGTCTAAATGTTGTAGCTAACCTCTTTGCTTACTTGCTAGTTGTTGCACACACATGTTCTATTCTAAATTTAATTGAGAATAATTACTTGGATTAATTAATTAGAATTAAATGTATTTTTTAGCTTTTCAAACTTATTATTTTTCTAACTTATTTTTTCCAACTAATGCAGGCCTATCCACAAGGGTACAAGTATTTCTGGTAGGGAATTATTGCACTACAGTAGAGTACTGGTGGTAGTGGTAACTTTGGATCCAGTTCTTCACTAGCTGCTGTCTCCTGATCCTTTCTGTGTCGGCCCTAAGCTGACATGACACACTATTGAAGTAATCGTGCCAGACTCAGCAGAGCCTAACTCTTGCTCTCAGATTCCTCCCTCTTTAACACAAGCACACATACATCCAGCACTTTTTTTTTTTTTGCTTGTTCTACCATAAAGGATCATCTACTCTGTATCTTTTGATTTCATGATAGCATCAGAAGAACCAAAATACATTAATGAATCTCTGGATCGGTGTTTTAGCGGCACAAAGGGGACAATCATCTTTTAAGGGCATTTCACATGATGTCGTTCAGTCCTGCAAGATATAGCTTGAAGGGCTACAGCACAGTCAGAGAGATACTCTGCTGTGTGTGGACCAATAGCACAGCCAGGCAGCGGGCAGCAGAGCAGAGCAGAGCAGAGCAGTCGCTTGTTTGTTTCCATAGTTGGTCATAGTCGTAATTCTCTAGTGAGGGAGCACTGAGAGCGACTGTACTCTGACTGTCAATGGGGCATCAGTAGCATTAGTCTTAATAATATTACATTTCATTGCCCTTAAGTGCTTTTTGCTTTTCTAAGACTCTTTGTGTAGCACAAAATAATAAAAGTAGCTCATGTCTCAGATCTGAACATGGAGTAGGTCGTTTTTGATGAAGAATACACAAGCTGTAATGTGTAAAAACAGAGAAGACAGATGTTGCATGCTATACGTGCGCAGGTATGTAAACGAGAGGAGACACAAGCTGTAAAGGAAGGAAGCGTGCAGGTGTATAAATGGGAATGTTACACAGCATGTTAACTTAACAAGTCAAGCATGCAAAATACACCCACCCGCAGACATGCTCCCCCTCTTATACATACAAACACATACACAGAGGTAAAATAAAAGGACATTAACGCAGCTCAGACTATATGCCCTGCGGAGCTCCTCCATTCCCAATGCTTATATTTCTGGATTGTGTGACTCACTCTCATTCACAGCTGCCTTTTTTTGCTTTTCTGTGCTAGGGGGCTGGCGTCGATAATTAGGGGAGGAAAACTAAAGTGGTCCAAGGACGCACGAAGGATATCTAATGAGCTGTTTAGATTCCCCTTTTCTGTGAACAAGTAGCTGGAGCGCTCGGGAGCACTTGTAAACCGCAGCACTATCTCTTATCAGATCTATAGATCCCCCGTTGTAGAGATGCCTGGCTCCTGCTTCCTGCCGCAGTGGCATTTAATGGGACGGCAGTGGTGGAGACTGTTAGTCTCAACAGCCCCGAAGGCTAGGTGCAATAATAGTGCAGAGAAAGCTACAAACTCCTGGGTTCAGCATTCGATGGTTTGACGTGGGCGAAGAGAGGTTATGAGTTGTAGCTGTAAGTGCATGTACTGTACAGCTATTAAGTAAATCTCGTGTTTAATTTTAATGTCAATTTTTGTCATGCCGAACATTGGGTCATGACTTCATGGTTTATTTGTGTCGGTAATGGCCTTGGCTTCTTCGTCTTGATATGTTCATAATTAATACACTAACCCTTTTAGTTCAGATGATGCATTTTAAATACAAAGGCCAGTGTGGCAGGTGTTGTCAAGGGCATTGAGAGCTGTGGCTGCATCATTAAGTTTGCATTACAAGAGTCAATTCCTCCACCTGTCACATCAGACAGGATCTAAGGATCTTGGTCAGGTTATATCTAGATTTTAAAATGTCTCTATCAGTGCTTTGGTGATGCAAGATCAGACCACCATCTGTTAGGAATAAGCAATAAAAAGGAATGCCTTTAATTTCACTCTCTGCTGGAATAATTAGGCCATTTATATTCCACACTTCATGATTTAAGAGAGGAGCAAGGGGAAAAGTCGATATTGGGACTATACAGGCGGCGGCATTTCAGCCGTCGGCTTGTCCAAGTCACTTTGCTGCTATGATTTATGTGTGGCCTTGCAACAGGGCTTCACTAGGTAGCACCACTGGAATATATCCTGCTCCCTGTCGTTAATCCTTCCCCCTGATAACCTCAACATGCAAGGAAACTCCATCTTAAATCATGCACCGCCACCTGGACCCTCAACTGAGGTGCTATGAACATGCCTTCACCCCCAGCCCTCGCGCCGAAACCTTTAAAATACTTTGCATCTGCAGGGAGATTCTGAACTGGGGTAGCAGACTGACTTATTGACCCTATATGACAAGCTTAATATCTCTCCCTTGCTCTGGTTCTCCTATCTCTCACCCCTCTCCTGTTTTTCTTTACACGGCTTACAGTATCAGGATCATACATACAGGGCAGACAGAGAGGGGAAAGACTCTGCCTGTAATCATCCTGTAGGCTTGAGCAAACCATTGTATTTAACAAGGAAAAACAAGTGAATCATTACCACTAATTTGGCCTTGGATTAGATTATTACGTAAGGATACATACTCAAGCTCTTGCTCCAACTCTCAATCCAGCAAGAACGATGACTTTAAAAGACTTTGAACCCGCCAAAAAACCAACACCTTGCATTTCTACTGCAAAAAAAGAAGCTTTTATAATGCTGATTCCTCTGCTGGAAAGGGCAAAAAATACGAAAGATCTCTATCTAAAAGTCACACGTCTGCTTTTGTCCACAACTCTAAAACCTTTTCTGACACTTCAGTACAATAGTGCCATATCCACATTAACATACCCGTGAGTTACCATATTTCATGTGTTTGACCTTCTCAAACCTCAGCAGGGAACTCTATTACTCCAGCTTTGCCCCTTGGTTCTCCAGCTTCCCTTTCCCCCATTTCCACCTCTGATGTCTCTTTCTTGGTCAGTTCTTGCCCAATGGCGTGTGAGCAGTAATTTGTCATGTCCCTCTAAGCGTAACCAAGACGAGTTGGCAGGGGCCCTGGGGCACCAGCCACTGTGCTACCTGAACCACCAACACTTGCGCTTACATAATGGCAGGCAGGTTCTGAGAAAGAGCAGGGGGGATGGAAAGAAAGCTATATACAGCCAGGGAATACAAGAGAGAAAAGCTCACAGAGATCCTGCAACAAAAGGGAGAAGAGCTGCATTAATCATGACGATACCTTGAGAAGACAACCTCCATTACATCACTGGAGGGAGACAGCGTCTCAGAGAGGAGACGGCAGCAGTCACGGCTGCTCAATATACTAGGCTGATGTTGCTTGAGGGGTTTGGGGAGGAAGGGCTTTGGCTTCCTGTGCAGCCCAGTGTACTTCCCATGAAATTGCCCATGGCATGCACGCAGGACATTCAAGCAAGACTGTAGCCCTGCTCTTTGACAGGATCAGCTCCTTGGAGACGCACTTCCGTCATAGAAAAGCTTGAACTTTGCCCAAATATGTGACATTTTGTGGACCAGCAGAAAAGCAAATGGGGACAACATGGGAAAAATGGGGATACGTGAAAAATATCAGAAATGCCATGCCATATTTGTTCACGCGGGAGTCAATCTTCAATCAGATGAGCTGACCCATTGATCAAGTCAATGCAGGTAGCGTTGCAACATGTCACAAGTGTTTTGCCTTGGACAGGTTTACACATATTATGTATGGTGAAACTAGATCCCTGTTTTGCAACAAGATTGCATTGACAGTGACATTACAGCTATCACACAACACCTTGCATCTCTGCTGTGAACAAACCGCCTTTGCGAGACGATGAGCACGAAAACCAATTACGCAACGGGAGGACATAAAAGAGGGAAAATGCAAATTGAACGATAAAAGCCCCTTGTATGGGCAAAAAGAAGCATGGCTGGTCCGGCTGTGCCTCAGAGCTATGCTGCATAAAAGGTTGGAGAGCTCTGCTGTGAGGTGATAAAATAAAGGGGAACTCGCTTATAATAGCCCGCAATATCTTCACACATCACAGCGTCACACATCTGCACTCACCGGTTGTATGTTAACTGGGTTTTGCTCTTCTCTCCTTCCATCCACACCCACTAATCTATTTATTTATTTATCTTACTCCCCACAGAACAACACCAGCATCAGCACTTAGGATCTCATCGCTTACAAGAAGACAGGTCACACACGCCATAATGTTTGTAGAAAAAAAATGGAAAATTTCTCTCTTCCTGCTACAGTGGTTTCCCACGAGGAGTTCTGGGAATGTCGCGCTGAAGGTCGACATCAACATCACACTGAAGTTAATGTGGTGAGCACCATCCCTGCATGCTGGCCAGTTCTCATTTCAAGAAAAAGGTCTCTTAGGGGTAGTTTAAAGGGAAAACAATGGTGGCTGGAGAGGAGGACCGGGCCATATTAAACAAACAGATCAATAACTTAACAAATCAATTGCTACCAACCTATCTACACGTAATAGCTACACATCACTGTTGGTCAATGTCTGGTTGTTACACTGTAAGTGGGGGGACAGGGCGAAATTATTTCCCGCAGCTTGCTTGTTTTTGCTGATTTGCCCATGCAGCAAAATAATAACAACACACATCTGCGTTTCCAAGGGTATCAGCCCTATTAGTCCTATCTGATTTTTTCCCCCCCTCTTTCTCATTTTGTCCTTTTTGTCATTCATGAATCAAGGCCGTCCTAGCCACTCCCACCCTCGTTTTATGTCCTCTACTGAGAGGAGAGGAAAGACAGGCAAAGACAGGGAAGCAGCTGTGAGTTTTAGGTTCCTGCTGACTGATGCCTGATGAAGATGATGCCCCAGGGAGGGTCAGTTTTGGCATGGTAGGGTACACATGCTCCTCTGGCCTCTGGACTATAAACACATAAACAAAGCTTTGTTGAACACAATTCTGATCAGCTGATCTTTCTTCTGTCTTAATTAGATTACCCTTCCCAGTTGTGCAGTGGGGCTATGTTTGGAAATCTTATCTTGGCTTTGCATCTTGGCAATCTTTTATCTTTTAACAACAGCGGCATTGCGTTATGATTACTGAGCAGCTCAACACAGGAATGGGATGGATTTTATTTTAAATTGTTATGTAAGTTTACATTACAAAGCAAGAAGGGAGTTTTCTCTGCTAGAAGAGAGACAAATAATGCTGCATTTGAGCAACAAATACCATTGTGCAAAGCGTCATAAGTCATATCATATGATGAGGAGGTTGTTACATTTTGCAATTCCACACATTTTTGATATTTATTAAGTATTACTACACCATTAGCTGACTGTTGAGTCTGGGAGGTTTAGCAACATACACAGTTAAATTAAATTAAATTCAAACACTTTGCTATCCCAATCCCAAAACTGTCATAGAGACCATTTCTTTGGGAGAAGGCAGTTCCAATAAAAGCTGTTCAGAGAAGTCTGAGTATTTCCTTACTTAGTGTAACATGGATGTTGTTTCTGGAGATACATTTTCACTGAAATGTATACAATTGACATTCACCTCCAGAAATAACAGACGCTGGGCAAATAAAACCAAAGCTTTCTGCACAGACACCTGGAGAGGTGGGTGAGAAATGTTTTTGTAATTTGGATGAACAGGACTTTTGCCGCTTTACAAAAATAAAGTGCTCTTAGACATGTCAGCTAATGTTTACATTTAGCTATCTGACCCTGGAATAAACAATTGCCATAAGAACTATTTCTTTGGGGGGGAATGTTCCAATAAAAGCTGTTCAGAGAAGTCTGAGGATTTAGGTGATACATTAGGTTTTTTTTACTTGTTTACAGTGGAATAAGTCAGATTTTTATGAAGGTAAATGACAAGTAAGCTAGCTAACTCAAAGTGACACGAGAGTAATGGTTATTCCGTTGGTAGTTGTCATAGAGGGAGCAGGTGACGGTTTTGACGTTTCAGTGTGGTTTAGTAACATAGACAGTTAACAATATTATGTTTTTGTAGTTTGGTGAACAGACTCTTGCAGCTTTAAAAAAGCTGACTTTTGTCATGTGGTTATTCAAATTACTTAGTTAATTGGCAACAATAAGAAACGAGTAAGCTAGCTAACTCAAAGTGACACAGTTCTTCTGTTGGTCGTTGTCATGGAGCGAGTAGGTGACCGTTATAACAGTAGCAGTTGGCAACGTTTCATTGAGGTTTAGCAACATAGATAGGTAACAATATTATGTTTTTGTAGTTTGGGTGAACAGACTCTTGCGGGGTTTTTTTTTTTAAAAAAAGGTGCTTTTAGACCTGTCAGCTAACGTCGGTTATGCTAAATATTTAGTTAACTGGCAACAATAAGAAAGGAGTTAGCTAGCTAAGTCAAAGTAACACAAGAGTAACGGTTGTTCCGTTGGTCGTTGTCATGGAGCGGGTAGGTGACGGTTGTAGCAGTTGACAACGTTTCAGTGAGGTTTAGCCGTTTACAAAGTTGTTGTTGTGAGGGAGAGACTGCCATTCTCCAGCACACACACACACACACACACACACACAAACCGGTGAGGAGGGGAGGGAGGGAGAGAGAGAGAGAGAGAGAGAGCGAGTGAGGGATGGGGAGGGAGAGACAGCCGGAGCGCTACGGTTATTTCTCCCGGGCTCCGGCTGAGGCTGTGTGGTCTTACAGAGCGGGGATGTCCGCTGACACTCTGTTGCTAAGGAAATGGACGGCTTGAACGGCTCCGTGGTCCGGGCTGATATCTCGTCCTCGCCCCCTCGCCAGCCCACTGTCTTTCTTCAATGTGTGTGTTTACAGGAATCACTGCGAACAACGTGACGCGTCAGCGCCAGCTCTGCACCAGCCGGGGTAAGGGATTATTTCAACATCGCTGTTTTTTTTTTGTTTGTTTGTTTTTTTTAACCCTCCTTTGGATCACAAAACAACAGCAAAAAATTAGACTGGAGATTATTTAATCAAAGCTGGAACGACCTATTTGATTGTTTAGGAGGACCACAATGCGCCGGCAAGTCAGACAAATTAATAATAAAAACAGAACTAGTGCATTCATAAAGTTTAATTCTGGCAGCTGACTAAATTAAATAAAGTAAATGTCCCCTCGAGATAATGTTGTGTGTCTGCTAAAAAGGTAGACTCAGTTTATCAGGTGAACAGCACTTACATCAAAGTGGTAGTATATACAGTATATATATGTATGAGTAGGGTGAGGACACTGCAGCTTTAAGTCCACATAGCAATTGAGCATTGCAAATACCACAAACTCATTTCTCCCTCTCCAATAACAGCTCTATGGGGGCTCCGGTAAGGAAAAGGAGAAGGCAGCACATAGAAGATGAACACATGCACAACAACCCCTGGTTGTTTTGCTTACCTACAGTACAGTCACACCAGAGCCAGCTCTCTTAGCGCTCACGCTTCATGCTGCCCCTTTGTTTCCAGCCAGAAAAGTCTGTGCTTGTGTAAGGTGAAAGAAAGAGGTAGAGCGAGGGCACCCACTCAGTTCAATTTCATTTCCGTCTGTCTGTCTCTCTCTCTTTCCTCCTCCTCCTCACCTCCTCCAGTCCAGCGGAGCCGCAGCTGAAGAGCTGAGGAAAACTGGAGATTTGACTGGCAGCTGGTACACCACCAACCAAGGGAGGGGAGAGAGAGAGAGAGAGAGAGGCGGCTGGGCAGCGGGGTCGACGAGCCTGGCTGGCGCTGGGTGAATGCTGCCTGACGAGGACGAGGGCTGAGGCGGCGGCGGCGGCAGCAGGAGCAGGAGCAGCGTCAACTTGAAGAAGAAAAAAAAACAGGAGCATGGCATCCACGGGCATGCAGATATTTGGATTTGTCCTAGCACTGTTGGGCATCATGGGTGCCATGGTCGCCACTTTGCTGCCCAACTGGAAGGTCAGTGCAGATGTGGGCTCCAACATCATCACAGCGATTTCCCAGATGCAGGGTCTGTGGATGGACTGCACATGGTACAGCACAGGCATGTTCAGTTGCACACTTAAATATTCGGTGCTTTCACTACCTGCGTACTTGCAGACTGCCCGCACCACTATGGTGCTCTGCTGTGTACTGGCTGCCATGGGCCTCTGCCTCGCATCCCTGGGACTAAAATGCACGCGTTGGGGAGGTGGACGGCGCTCCAAGCGGCACGCTGCGATTGCCAGCGGTGGCTGCTTCGTTGCTGCAGGCTTTCTGTGTCTGGTGCCTGCTTCCTGGTTCACCAACGAGGTCATCACCAACTTCCTGGACTCCAGCGTGCCCGAGAGCAATAAGTTTGAGCCTGGGGGCGCTGTGTACGTGGCCTTTGTTTCTGCAGGATTCCTGTTCATGGGAGGGTGCATCTTCTGTATGTCCTGCTCGGGGAAGAGACACGGACCCCAGGATCTGGTCCTGCTCCCTCCCCCTGACAAATTGCTGCTCCAGCAGCAGCAACAGCAACAGCTGCTTCAGCAGCAGCAGGAGCTCCAGCACCAGTACTGCTCTCTCTCCCCATTAGACAATAAGACTGGCTACAGCCTGCAGGACTATGTGTAATAAAGCAGCGCTGCGCGCGCTACGGCTAAAGGGAGACGAGCCTGAGGGGAAACCATCGCGGCTTATGCTACACACTGGGCTCTACTCCAGATGGAGGTGGAGGAAAAAAAAATGAGAAAGGAGGGCAATAACTTTGAATGCGTTTTCCTCTTCTCCTCTATCTCGCTCTTCTACCCTTTTCTGTTTTGCAAGCACAAGCAGTGGAGGTATTCCCTAAGCAGCGCCTTGGAACAAACAGTGTGAATGTGTAAGGAGCCAGGATAAGGTGCTGCAGCATCGGAGGCAGCCGCTAACCAAATGCAGACATCCTTCATCAGTAAATCACAGAAAGAGTTCCCCGGGGGACGGATTAAGCAAATAAGGAGCCTTCCGTGTAGATCTTTTTTTTTTCTTCCCCTCGCCAAAGGTTTGAATTGAAAGAAAAAAAGCAATCATTTAGCTGCTATTTACAATCGTTTGGTAACCTCCCAGTTGACAGAATAGGCAATATAAACGTCTGAGAGCAGTAGGTGGAAACCCTTTCATAGCAAGCCATTGTAGTTTTTTCGTATACTTATCCACTAGAATGCTACGTGGAACTGATTCAAATAAATTGTCATATTTTTGTTAGCTACTAGAATGATGTTGATATTTTTGCCTCTAAAAAGCATGCTGTGTGGAGCCTGTCTGTGTATTAATACAGTGGAATGCCTGGTAGAAGACTGAGACATAGCCACAAAATGCCTGTGCCTGAAAAGCTGTAGAAACATTACCCCGCTGTAACTGTTCAAAGAGGACTGTCAGGAGGAGTAGATGTGGGCTGCTGGGCTGGATTTGAGACAAAATGCAGACAAACAGTTGCCTGCCCCTCTCTCCCTCTCTCTCGCTCTCTCTCTCTCTCTCTCTCTCGCTCTCTCTCTGCAGGTTGACATATGAGAAAGATGGGAGAGAAATTTATAGAAAGACATTCAATCCTTCAGCAGAGTGGGCTATCTGATATGCTGTTTTAATATTTCCACACAGATAAAAACATACTGCCTGTAAGTAGCAGCCGCCCATCCCAATCCATCTATCCATTCCTGCACACCCACACACGCTTACTCATGCTTTTGTGTGTCTATGCGTACACAGTAAACACTCTCAGACACGCCGGCTCTTTGCATGTGCTTTTCCACTCGTGTCATCCTCCTCCACACTGCCATGGAAACCAAATTCACCATTCAGATATCTTTATTGTCTGGGGGGGAACGTGCATGTCAATCAGTGATTTCAAGTTGTTTAGCGCTTTGATCACAACCTCTGCTCATGCCACTTGCGCTAATCCCCGTTATTAGCCAGTGACATGAAGCAGCATCCCTGTTACGTGGTCAGAGGTTTTGCCGTAGTATCTATACCATGCAAGTAGTCGTGCAGGGATGGACGGATGTTTAATGGTGCAGTGGCAGAGAGGGGGGAAAAAAAAAAAAAAAAAAAAACGAAGCAGAAAAAGGGGAAGCATCTCGAGTCATGGTCGGCCGGGTAGCTGTGTGGCATGCAGCTAAAAAAGGTTTGAGTCATTCTCCATATGTGACTTGTTTTCCAAGTGCGTCAGCAGTGCGCATACGCTACCACCCTGCACCTGCAGCTGGTCTCAGTGTCTTAAATTGCAGCCACTTCACTATGTCACCATTCCTCTTCTCCCTACCTGTCACTCCCCTCACTCCTGCTCCCAATCCCCCCCCCCCCACCTCCACACTCCTTCTGTCCTGCTCGTGTCACGCACCACATGGATGGTGATCGCTGACAAGAGAAAGCTGATGCATGTTGAAAGCATGGCCGCTCCAACACATGCGCGCACATAAACAAAACTCCCACCTACTCATATGTCTGTAGCACTGTTCCGCTTTTCATGCAGTCATATTCCTGAGTGTGTCGACTCTTCTATGGGGGAGGATATTGGAGGAATATTGTTTTCGTGCTTGAGACAGGCCTTGGCAGTGATGTATGGAACTGCATATTCTCTCAATCTCTCTCATAAACATGCAGCTTCCTGGGGCAGAGCAGATGGCTGAGCCCAGCTCGCCACCTGCAGGCGGCTGCCGGCACACCACGGGCATCTCTGTGGGCACCACTGCCGGCCCTGGCAGCCCTTTAGGGGCCAGATTTTTACCCCACCCTCACTGAACCATCTTGCCCAGCACAGACAGAACTGGCCTCCTGACAATAACTCACTGCCCAGGCACCATAACCAATGCAATAAACAAAGTAAAGAATGTGCCATGTCATCAACTAATACCGACACGTTACGCGTTTCGAGAATGTGCCAAATCGTCTCATGAGGACACGTTTTAATACTATCTGGAGTTCTTTCTGTTTATTTTTTTATTGCGTTGTTTGTACATGAATTATACATTATGGATTTGTGATTTGTTCTGCCAGACTAAGTCTCAAGTCAACTAGATGCTTGTGTACAGTCCAGTGCAGCTTTTCGAGGGTTATTTTAAATCCTCTTTATTCCTCATTTCCAAAAAGCACATCAAGACTTCACTGGGCAACGAGAGTTTCATTGGAAAGACACGAGTGTCATATTTTCTAGATGAAAAAAAAAAAAGTATTTGTATTAGGAATTCTGGTTCATTGTAAGTCTGTGACATCTGTACACAAGTATCTAGGCTGTTTAAGGTGTTTGTTTTTACTGAGGGATCAGGACTCCCTCCGATTGTTTCAATATAAAATACAATGTCATGTTCATACCATATCTTCTTTATAAGAAGACGAATCAATGCACCTTTGCTTGTGTTACTTTACTTGACAACGGTTTGTTTCAAATGGCTGAGCATTCCAAGCTCCCTGGACCAGTACCAATACATAACACAACTGGCACTCTGGAAAAAACAAAAAAAAAAAAAAAGAAGGGAACGATTTCTGTCTGAAAAGATTTAGCAGGGAAAAAACAAGCTAGAGACTTCTCTTTTTTTTTGTGGCTGTGCAGCTTGATCATCAGCACGCAATTTCATTAGCTTATAAATGGCCAGAGTGCAAAGTGACTAGGTCCTAAAAGTCTAAAGAGTTACGACTCTTCTGCATATACTGTAACAAGACATCGAGTTTATCATTTTGATAATTGCAGCTTATTTTTGTGGATGCTTTAGCACTTCTTACGTTGCCAGAGCATATTTGTGATGATGAACAGTACACAAGTTCTGATACAGTTGTCTCAATGTGCTTGTGCAAGTAGTTCTATTTTTTACCAATAAAACTATTTTGTGAAAGCAACATACCTACCGTATATAGTCTGTGTGCTTTTATGGATGTGGCTGATAAGGATGGAGACAGAATTCATCCTCCTGCCAAATCTACAGATTGTTGGATAGCACAGGCTGTGCCGAGTGTAGGCAGGCACGCTGCTCAATGCAGCACTCAGGAATACAGCAGTATCAGTCCGACTAAAATATGCATCCATAAAACATTACTATGTGCAAATGGGTTTTGAAAAAGGAATTCTTCCTTCAATTATTCCTCACTAAGATGATGGCATGGGCTAACGCAGCATGTCTCAGGGGCTGCCTTCCGGCTTCATCAGGGACGACTTTGAAAAAGAAAATTCTGGCATTGCAGATTTAATAAAATGCATTAAAAAATATAAAATAAATCCTGATCATGAAAATGCAGATCATCACTTAAAATTTGTCTCACATGACCCTTTCCTCGTGTCACGACGTCAGCAAATTATTTCATCACTACTCACTATGTAAATAGCATACAATGTTTTTTTAAAGATATTTCTGGGCTTTTCGAGCTTTATCGGATAGAGACAGCTGAAGAGTGACAGGAAAGTAGAGAGAGAGAGAGAGAGAGACAGGCAATGACATGCAGCAAAGGGCAGCAGGTCAGCAGCTAACCGGCGCCTATACAGTGGGTTCATTACTGAGGCTGAACCTTTACAAGCCAGCAAGGATGTAGGTAATTTTATTCAACACAACAGGAGGTGCTGTCTGGTGGCCAAGAAGCCACACACGACTGGTTAATGGTAGATGGAGTGTACTTATATAGCGTCTTTCTAGCGTCCAGGTGGTTAATGGAATGGGCATTATCTCAGTCTGCAAGTGTTTCTGACACAGAGTCATGAGTTTCCTGACAACATGTAGAGCAGCTGCTGATAATCAAATCAAATCAGAGTTGACCACAAAAGAAAGATAATACATAACAGTAGGAGATTATGTATGACAGACAATCACATGAGAGCCAAACAGATGTCAGCCGCAATTTATCACTAAGATGAATATACCCCGATGCATCTGCAATAAGCAGATATTAGCTTATTGCAGATAGATCTGTAGTATGCTGGCTGATAAGTAACAACAAGTTGTTAGACGCGGTATCTCCATTAAATCGTTTGTTCAACAGACAGCACCGACGATCGATTAGTCAATACAGAATAATTGATTCATTGTTTAAGTCATCCAGCTGCTTAACTGGGTGGGTTAGCTGCTTTTCTTCATCTTACATGATTACAACGTGAATCTCTCTGAGTTCTGGACTGCAAAAACAATTTGCTGACATCACTTGAAGCTTCAGGGAATTCTGATCACCATTTTAAGGTTTTAGCATTCTCCCAAATGATGAATCGGCCGATTAAACAATAATAATAATCATCATTAGTTGCAGTCCTACTGACAATTTTGAAGTATAACAAGTCCCGCTCAGTACATACCTCAGTCTTAATTTTTAATAACTAAATTCAAGTGGTTATTTGCCAATGTGTTGGTATTCAACGATTTTAAACAGTCAGTCAAGCTTTAATCCATGATATTAAAAAAATTGGACACATGCAAATGCATTAATGGGAAATGATCTGTAAGAAAGACCCCATCCTGCAAATCTGTTTCATTAAACTGACTTCTCTTTTGCCAAAAATAACAATTTTTATGGTTCTGACATAAAACTAAAATAAACAAGAAGAATGGCAAAAACTAAAACCAACATCTTTGGATGCAGAACTTTTTGAATGACAATGTCTTGGAGCTTGAATGGAGCAAATCAGAATATCGTATGGTATGTTCCTCAATTTTAATATTGGGATCATATAATATATTCTATACACTTCAATTGGCGTGCTTATTAAATAGTTTCTTTCCAAAAGCATCTGGGGCTCTCATTACAGCTGATTGGAGCATCACCAACACCGGCTTCTGAGTGAGAATGTGCTTTCCCGAAACAAACATGGATTATTCACGTCTCTCTCTCTCTCTCTCTCTCTCTCTCTCTCTCTCTCTCTCTCTCTCTCTCATTCTCCCACTCCTCTTGGTTACGCAACAAGAGTGCAGATCAAATAACTACTCCTCTCGTGGGGAAACGCTAATAAGATCTGCTCCTCTGTGTATTTAACCTACATTTTCCATCAAAGGTTTTCACCCCGAGTTGCCGCTATGACAGATCAGGAATGTGAGCTTAGATGAGGGGAGGTGAGCTCTTGTCAGTTTGAGGCAGGGGTTAATGATGCGTCAGGATCTTCTCTTTGAACTTCCCTGACACGTGAAAAAAATTAATTCATAGATTTTCTGATTGACCCTCTTGACCATCAAATAACCTTTCCAAAGATCGACCACAGAAAAAGAAACTGTGGAAGACAATGAGGCGATGACTGCACACAGTAGTGTGTTAATACTCTCCACCGTCCATGCTGGCAGACACAAAAGAGTGAGACAGATATCGGAGCGCGTTAAAGAGCCGTCATGCCATCGCTCACCAAAACTCCATTAGCGATCACCACCTTGCTCAAAATACAGTAAGCGCCTAAATCACTCCTGTATGTCACCATGCTTAATGTGTGGCTCTTTGTTTTGGACAGCCGTTATGCTCGTGAAGGTTCATTTTGGAGATATAATGCGGTCATCAATGCTGAGGGAGAACGACCTTCCTTTGTTGGGAGTAGCTCTCCTCTGGTACCCAGTGTTCGTGTGAGGCTGAGGGAATAATAGCAACGACCTTGGCTGGGCAGTTAACTGCTGAGAAAGGCAGTAAAAGCTGAGGGAGATGACAAAAGGAGCCGCTTGTAGGAAAACAATACACTCTGACAGCTCAAAGGAGGCCCTTTAATATTTCAGCTCGGAGCAAGGGGCGGGACGCGTGGCTGGGAGGATTCGTAAGCTGAAGGTGAGGGAGGCTAAACGGTTGAAAGGTGTGGACACAGGAGGGGTTTTTCTGCAATCTATATCTAGCCACTGTAGAGCTTATTGCTTTGTGTTACATGAGATAATATTAGTGGGAGCAGAGAAACACAATAGAGAGCAGAGGTATACTTCCACACATTGTCAGCTAAACTTTTTTTTTTTTTTTTAGCTGAAACAATCAGGATGAAAACACCCACTAAATCCAACCTACAACCTTCAATCCCTCTAAAAAAGCCTGAAATGAAGCCATGAAATCACGGTGCATGAAGTTGAAATGAGAGCGTTCAAATAACCCTTCAAGTTAATAGCTTATAGATTGATGCCTCCCATTGTGGGGGAGGCTTTTTCTTCACCCCCACCGACTTCATTAGTTGTCAGCGTATCAAAGCACAGCTAGCGATTTACTTGTTTGAAGCTGACCTTCTTTCCTCGGGATGGCTGTAGCATTATCCCTCAAAATACCTGCATATTCTCTTGGCGTGTTCACTGACTAAACAGAGCTGAATTTGCTCAACTCTGCTGACTCTGAACGAAAGCCGGCACAGTTTCTTGTTAGGAGGAGCAATAGATCTCTGGTGGATGATAAGCCAACTCTGCCAACCTCTGCATTTTGTTTAAAAGGGGAGAAGAGGAGGAGGAGGTGAGGGGAGTATTTTTAGTCTTTCTTTACCTTGGGTCTGTGATGTATTGAGACCAAGCCTTCAGGCGTTTACCGCGCTGGCACGAGTCATTGAAATAACTTTCCCCGATACTCTTGATACCGCGTTTGACCCCGTTTGCGAGATAGGAATAGGCCTAGATGAATTGTGTGCCGGTAAAATGTGCAGCGGGGAGGTGAGAAAGCAGTGCAGTCGCTCTGAGTTGATTTTCGCTCTTACTGTTGAGGCGAGCGCTGGGCCACTTCAGGTCACAGAGAAGATATCCATCACTGAGCATGCCACCGCATCACAATGGACTGAGGTGGGTCACATTTAACAGTGAAACACCCTCCGAATTCAAAGAATATTATTATTCTGATGTTTGAAACAGCTGACACTTCACTTCAAAACATCACTTTTCAAAAGGATCTAAGAATTGGCTGGATTTTTACAGCACAAGTCCAAACTTTCCCTGACAACTGCCAGCCGTAATGAATGTTCAATGCAGCGTCAACAAATTTAATTTAGGCTCTGTTCATCTGGCCTGTGCTCTTGGACGACAATTGTGTACAAGGCGAACATCTGTAGGGCTCTCCTCCTGTGAGGCTCAGTTAGTTGGTGGGTGATGGCTGATGCAGCCATTACTCAGAGCAGGGCTGATGACTGGCCCAGACAACCATCTGCTGGAGGTACGCCTCACTATCCTTTCAGATCCATCTCTGTCATGAATCTGTCTTCTAGCACTCTGTACTCGTGTGGAGGATGCGTTGCTGTTTTCACGTCCTTTTTTTCTGGCTTTTGTTTCATTTCACATCCAGAACCATACACACCTTTACTTCCTTTCCCTTCACTTAGTCTCATTAGGCACCTCTTCTTTCCTTTATTCTTTTATCTCACTGCGATTGTAGACAGTTTCCAATGTTTCCTCTCCATCCATTTTTCACTTTTAGTGTCTTCCTCCACCTAGTTATCACTCCATTTTTCCTCTTTCCTGTTTTATTTCTCTGCCTAATTTTCTTTTTACTGCTTTTTCGCCTCTAATAATTTAATATTTCCATCTCCCACTATCCGCTTCTCAGTGCCTCCAGTTTAAAAATGAATAACGCACTTGTCCTGTAGAGCTTTGTAAGAGCTTACTTGACGTATAGATCTGCCTGTGACGGACAGAAGTTGATTTTAATCACATTCTGCCGAGGAGCGAGTCAACACAGACTCTCTGCAAATCAGCTATTTTCTATGGAAAGAGGCAGTGAAGATGAAACTGACTGTTGAAGACGCAGATGCTTGATGGCGGTATGCACTCTAAAACTCCTTGACCCCTGACCAGAATACAAATTAGAAACGTATATCATAACTAAAGCAACAGCAGGAAATCAGTTTGTATTCTCAGTTTACTTCCTTAAGCGTATTTTTCACTGTATTTGTACAGCTGTGAATGACAGAAGCAATTTAAAGATCACTCATTCTGTCTGTCCACGTGAGAATTAACAGGAGGAGAGTGACTAATAAGGAAAGGGAGGCAGGTGTGATCTGCAGCAGGACAGACATAGGGCATTCGGAGCCTGGGGGAACACCATCAAAGCAGCCAATCACCGCACTCAGAAACCTTCAAGGACAATCTTAGTCAGTCCGGAGGCCAGAAGACCAAGACAGACAGATTAAACAGCAAGGATAAGAACCTATCTGCCCACCCCACGTCAATATAGGCCCCAGCAGCTGCTAATGTAAAATGGATTCAACATTTCCCATCTCATTATCCCATTACCCTGCACGGGCCAGATCCTATAGGTTCAAATCAACCTTCCCCTTCCCCTTCCCCCCGCTTTTAAGTGGAGCCATTTTCTCATCATGGTTATTTCTGAAAGGTTCAGTAATTTCGTGGCTTGCTGTTTGTTTGATTACACAGTATTTAAACCACTTCAGATGTTTTTTCACACCCCACTAATTGCCATATGTGTAACATAGCACCTGCCGTCGCTGTATTTTACTTACTGTAGCGTAGGCGGGTTCCCGTTGACGATGTGAGGGGAGGACAACTAAAACTGTTGACCAGCCGCTGTTCATATATTCAGAAATACCATATCAATGCATCGCTGTGCTGACCTGTTCCAGGAGAGCGACGACTCACTCACTCACTCACAGCAGAACACAAAGCCTCAGGTTCGGACCGCAACAAAGACATGCAGGAAGCAGACAAAAAGAAAGGCAGCAAGTTTCGCTTCATGAACACAATCAGTGTTCCCAAAGCTTCAGTGGGAACGAGATAAGGATGCAGAGGGAGAGACCTTTGATATATGGCAGCATCACTCTCAGTATAATCAACTCCTGCCCGCGGACGGGGGTATTCATCCATTATCATTTTTATAAGTTGCTTCTGCTTTTTCAGGGGAGCACCATTAGGGTTGCAAAGGGGTGGAAATTTTCCAGCATTGGAAACTTTCCATGGGAATTTATGTGAATTAACTGAAATTGGGGGTAATTTAGTAATTAGGGGTAAGCTAGCAACATGAGGAGATTATTCTAGCTGTAGCTTATTTAGCATCAGCTAGCTATCTACTGTATGAAGACATTTTCATGTGCTATTTGCAAGTTAAACATTAGTACCATATATCAAATATATTTACCCCATAATATCATCAAAACTTACTTCACTGTATGTAGTCCACAGGCTCAAATGTGTGGCTTCTATAGTCTTGTGCTCTGGGCTCTAAAGTCTGGTCCAGGGTTTTAGAAATCATCTGTGCATGTGATGGAGGAATGCACAGTGCATGGCCTCAATAACCCTACAGTAAGCAGTGTGCTATGTGCATGTGACTGAAGAATAGCAGATAAGTGTACTTGCATGAAATCTGGTTGGTTTAGTCAAGATTATGCTAAAATATATTCTCCCCAACTATATTTAAGTTCCCTGTTAAGGGCCAACCATTCCCGGTTTATTCCCCTTAATTCCTGTTACTTTAACTTTAAAAATTCCCTGAATTTTGCAACCCTAAGCACTATAAGCTGTGAACAGCATCAATACCCAAGATAGTATCCATTTGAACTTGTGCATTGATGCTGTGACAATATATATATATATATATGTATTGTCTGTTTGTATTCAGATGACAGATAGACAGATAGTTTAGATAGTCTAGTTAGATATAGTTTTATAGATAGTGCTTTAGTTAGGAGTCTGTATTCATTTGTGTCACAACCTCAACCCCCCTCCTACCAACCTTTGACGCTGCTGTAAATCAACCAGGACATTTTTATTGCTCATGCACATTCTGCGTAATTACTCTGGTGTGCACCAGTAAACAATGCAGAGCCATAGAGGTTTTTTTATGAATTATACTACATGACATACTAGTTAAAAGGGTCCGCACAATGCAGGGAGTATGACAGCATTAATACACTCTATGTGCTCCATGATCTTTTATAGGACACCAGCAGCAGGAGGCCTGCTCATCAAACAGCCATCATCTCTCCTAATGATATCAATTCGACCAAGTGCCCATTAAAACATTTACTGGGGATAGATGGCCTGTGTGAGCGCGTGGGAGGCGCTGATTCATCTGCAGTGCACACACACGCGAATACAGCGAGTCCACTCTGTTGACGTTTACATACAGGCAGATGTGTGCACATTTACAGCACAGACAAGCATGTATAAATCCATTAAGTTACAGGTTGACATGCACACAAAAACAAGACACTCAAGGGGGAGGGAAAAAAAATGCACAGAAAGGCAGCTGAGTGTGATGAAATAATCATTGGGAGCCATCTCTTCTAAGAGAATGAACAATCAGCACTGGTCCCATTCACTCTGCTGCATTTTACCCCACACAGGAGATTAAATATTTACCAACAGTGGGTCTCCTAAAGACCCACGACATCTTCAAGGGACCAACAGTCCATTTCTGACATCAACCTAACACCTATCCTTTAATCCAGGAAAAGAAAAACATGTTTTCATTTGTACAAAGATGTAAGAGAGCCCCCGAGTCTTTGAAAAGAGTTGTGCGTCTGTAATCTCAAAACGGAGCTGTCTATTAGCCAACACTGATATTTCAAAATCTTCAGCAGTACTTTTATTTTTTAATATGCCCCCTAGCCCTGCTATAAATCCTTAGCCCTCATGTTATGTAAGAATGAACGTCTTTCTTTCGCCACTGATACGCGCACATGGGCTGAAAGACGCAGAGAGAGAGAGAGAGAGAAATTGGTCCTAAAAAAGAACTAGGCCCTCATTACAAGGCACACTGCGATCGTGCCACATCTCAAATACCCACCAGGCATCATTACAACCTAGAAAGGGGTCCACAGACAGAACAGAGGCAACACTGATTCAACACAGTCTTAATGAAGCCTTAAAGCGAAAGAAAAGTGAGGGAGGGATGAGTGATGGTGACATGATGAGGGACTCAGATGGGACCAGACGAGGAGCAGACATTGGGAGATGTGAGGAGGTCCGTCTGTTATCCTACAGCGGAGTAAGACCTGTGAAATAGTAATGTGTCCATCGGCCAGTGCTGTCCTCACAGACACTGTTGCGATACTTTCTTAACATAGCATCATTTTGCTAAATGGGTGAGGAATATCTTGTCAGTTCGCTGCAAAAGTTAGCATTAAATTAAATTCAAATGATCCACCACATGTCAAACAGACGCCCAAGAAATAAAACTGGTCTCTGGAATTTAATAAGGGACCATTTCCTTTGGTTAAATACACTTTAACACACTGCCTGATTTGTTTTTGACATAGTAGTACTAAATGTAGAGATATTAAGTGTTATCATCAGAGTTAAGTCCTACCTCTGGTTTAGGGACGAAGGCCCGCCCAGGGATGGTGAAGCAGTTGCGGACTGTGCAGAGATACTGAGCCATAACAGACAGACGACTCCTCTGTCTGCTGTTCGTGCTGGCTGTCAACCTCTGGATAAAGGAGACAAATCATTGATGCATATTGTCTGATAAAAATATTACGTAAAGACCAAAAAAATTGACCAAATTATTATTTTATTATGTGTTTATGTGTCATTAAGAGAAAAACAAAGTTAAGCAAACATCATTAAATCCTGCTCTGAATGATCTGACTGGCCTAAATAAGAAAAACACTCCAGATTTCTTTATTTTAGATGCAAATTGGGATTAATTATAGATCAAGGAATCAATATTTAATGATAACAATAAAATAAGGCATTCATTGCACAATATTTTTAAACACGAGGTGGTGCAGCAGTGTTCACTCACCTCTGCGACCTCTTTCTGGAAAGTGAGTGTGAGCCGGGTGCGTCCGTAGGCGAACGGCCCCGTTTTGTTGGCCATGTTCTCCAGCCACTTAATGATGAGCGGGGTAGAAACGTTGAAAGGGAGATTCCCTATGATGTGAAGGTTTGGTGGACCTGCAGACACACACACACACACACACACACACACACACACATATATATAAGTTCCGTGGATTTACTACACATGTGACCACTGTAACAGCTTTCATACTTTCATAATCTCACCTTCCTCCCACGGCTTAGAGATGTTTACTGGGAATCCTCGGTCCATTCTGTAGGTGAGTATGTCACCGTGGACAATCCTCATCCTCCCTGGTGCTGCCTCGGACAACAGCTGTGCAAACAAATTGATGGCGATGTTGTATTAAAGAAAAATTAAAAAGGTGTTCATAAACGGTGGCTGGCAGTTGAAAACAAATTAACTGGATTCATGAAACGGAGAGGTGAAGCTAACCCAGTATCATTGTGGTTGCTCAGTTTACCTTCAGCCCTGGGATGAAGCGTGTATCTTTCTCCACCACTAGCACGTCCGCTGCACCGGCATTGAGGATGGAACGGGTAAGACCCCCGGGACCAGGACCCACCTCGCACACATGGGCATCTCTCAAACTCCCTGCCTGACGCACTATTTTGTCTGAAAATATGGAGATGGACGACCCACTCGAATGAGTTTCATCAGTATTTTTGCATAAAATCTGTGAATTGCATACTTACTTTCAACTCATGCATCATATAAATTGCACAATACTCTCCAACTAAATGTAAATTTATCAGCGTCTTAGGTATCTAAATTGAGATGAATAGTGTTTGATGTTGCAATACCTGTCTGCCTTGGCGTGATGAAGATGTGGTACATTAATCTAACAAGTCACCTTGTCCAAGGACAGGAGAGCAGATTAGACCTGCACTGCATCACTGATAATTATATTAAGGCTCAAGCTCTGCAATGGCTGCAAACAATTGACTCAGTCTATTCACATTAGCAGCAGGAGACATGCTGAAACTCAACCATAAAGAAAAGCCTGCCAGTTCCAATGCATTAAAACAAGGCTACGTGAAGCTGTGCACTGACAAAACACACTGTCGTGCCCTGCACTGTACACATAACAAAGAGTGGGAGCTAGCAGGTATTGGTGCACTGCAGATAAGAGCGAAACAAAGGGAAAGAGAGAGTGAGGCGGACTAACCTGTGAGCCTCAAGTCCAACAGAAAGTTCTGGGAAAGCTGTTTCTCAGCTCGCAGGTTGTACAGCTTTATAAGCTCACCCACAGTGGGCAAGGGAGGCAGACGGAAAGATGCCAGTTTCCCTGAGGCAGCCATCGTTCAGGTGAAAAACTGTGAAAAACAAGGTGAGAGAAAAATATGACTGATCAGCCTTCTCAGCAGTGAAATGATTCAGAAGCAGAGAGGCATACATTTATTTAAAAATAAAAAAATACTTAAAAGGTCAACATGTAATAATATTCTTAAGTTGTTAGGAAAAGTAAGTCCCGAGTGACTTTTTGAATTGAATGTTTATGTGGTTGTTATTTTTATTTACAGTTGTGATTCTGCCAAGTGATTGAACAGGTTTTATTTTAACCTTTAAATAAACAGTATGAGTCTGACCTCCTGCCTCTTCTGGCACATTTTTATCAATAGCAATGACTTCTTCATCAGGTCATGGGATTGATTTCCAATGTCTAGCCTTAAGCTGAGGCGTTACCAGCACTACAGGGCAGATTATGTTGATCTTAGTGTGTCTTATTATAAGATCTAGTGCACCATCTAGTGGTGTTATAACAGAAAACTAAATGGCCAATATAAAAGACACAAAACACATGCCAGCTTTAATTTTACACGCTTTGAAAACACGTCCTAATATGAGAATGTTCACATTTTAGCTGCAGGTGTTTCGGTTTAACGAGTGACCATGTTAACCGGCGTCCTCGTAGATGCCTTAATTGTTTAGTTTTCTTTTTCATCAATGTTACAACGTCAAAAACATACCTGGTTCGTCTTTGGTGTTTTATTTGACAGTTACGTAGTCTATTCGTGCTGTCTAATACAGCTGTCGTAACTACGGCAACCACAGAGATGCTAACAGTCACCAGTTAACATGGTCACTCGTTAAACCGTAACACAGGCACCAATCAAGTCAAATTAGCAGTAAATAAATGAGCATAACTTAGATTTAGCTCTATAACACGTAAGTAAAATTAACTGCAGTATACTTTAACAATATATGAGCTCCAGGTCGGGATGACAGTGACATGTAAAGCAGTTATTTAAAGCGGGATAATTCACTTTAAACTCATGTTGACATGACACGGAGATGTGACACTTGTTAGCATTTACAGCTAACGTTAGCTTTTAGTCCAAACGCCTTGAGCAGAGCCCGTGGTAAAAGGCTCTGAATGCAGACGGAACACAACAATAGTTTGTATAACCCGAGAAAGAGGATGAAAACAAACTACAAATAACACAACGAGCACACAGAGAGAAAATACTCAAGGCTTTACCCACGTTTTTCACCGGTATCGTTTTGCTACCTTACATATCCGCATTAGTCATTGAATTGACGTCGAAGTATCCAATCAGATTGCGAGATTGGTGACATAAACCAATCAGATTTAAGTAGGCGGGATTTTACGTTGCCCTTGAAAACCTGGTTGTTGTTGGTGTAATGATGCGTCGTAGCCAAAAGGGGGTGAAATTTCAATTTATCCACCCAAAGAGCATTATTTTTTAAATTTTAGTTAATTATCTTTTCATTGTTCATTGTATGTACTTATATGTATTTTGGTTTATGTGTGCTGCTTTTATTTACCCAAATATTTGCACCATGTCATGTTGAACAACAAAAATAAAATCATATTGCAGTATTGGTTGATGTAGTTCTTTAATACCAAATCAAGGTGCCATTATTTATTCTCATGATGTCTCCTCTATTAATGCAACTGTGTGAAAATCAAAGATTTTACATGACTTGAATGTAAAGAGGAAAAAGACAAGGTCACTGTGATGCCTACTCAGGCTTGTAAATGCACAATATCCGCTGGTTTCGCTGCCATTATTCTCTGTCATTATTGGCAGCTTTTGACATCTCCATAATGTTGAATTGATTGAAACCGCTCAGTTTAAACTGATGAGCAGTCTGCATGCACATAGTCGCAGGGCAGAAATTTATAAGTGTTTTTGTCACACTGGATGATAGACAGCTGCTGTTTGGAATGGCCCCGTGGCTTTGCGGTCTCCTGGCTCTGCCTTTACAACCCAGGCTGGGTCGTGGGTGTCAGAGCTCGAGATGGAAATACTCTTCCCCTGCAGGGTTTAGCAGTTGAGTGGCAGCTCTGTCTCTTGCTGTGGCTGACCTTGGCAGTACATTTCAGACCCTAAAGAGGGGGAGAAAAAAAAACCCACTGGTGGTGGTGGGTTAGGGGTCACGCTGGGTCTGAGAGGTTTCTGCAGTCACCTTCTTGACAGTTTTTTGAGTTAGTATAAAACACAGTACTGAGATCAAGTTATTAATGCAGACTAGGGAGTCAGGGATAGATCATCATAATTACATCACCTCTGAGTGATCATACCTCCCAATGATAACCTACTCATGTCAGTATTTTCACATTTATAAGGCCACAAAACAGCCTAACAACATAATGTCCCTTTCATTATCATTCCAGCTATAATCATTAATATACAAGAGGTAAAACAGAAAAAACCCACAAGATATAAAAATATGAAGTTATGGTTTTGTATCTGCTGACTGCAAACTAGCCACCAGATCTCCTGCTGCCATTCTTCCACCACTAGCAATTGCAGTAGATGAAGTCATGCTTACAGCATGGCCTCTGGTTTTCCATCTGCGATAAAAGCTATGCCCTCCAGTGTGCGAAATTGAGTGGCACCTAGTAGCAAAGTTGCAACCGACTGAATACCCCTCACCACATCCTCTCGTTTCAAACATAAATGAGAAACTACAGTGGCTGTGAAAGGTCCTATGTAGAGCTAAGTGTTCGGTTTGTCCATTCTTAGAGCTACTGTAGAAACAAAGTGGTTCAACATGGCGGACTCTGTGGATGAGGACCCGCTCCCTCTGTAGATATAAAAAGCTCATTCTAAGGTATATTCTTTTTGGTGGTTATACACTATTGAAAACATAGTTATATCACATTTCTGTCAATAGATCTCCTTAAATGTTACACACTGGACCTTTAACTCCCTTAAAATGGGTCATAGATTATGTTAAACCTTATTTAATGACTTTTCCACTTTTTTAGACTGAGTTGAGAAACTACACACCTGTAGTACAAAAAAAATAAATGGAAAGTTTATAGTAATATTATCAGAGGAATTGTTCCACTAACAAAGTCCCAGACAAAACAATGTTTGCATCAGAACACAGGATGGCATCAGAGAGTCACTTCCTGCAAGCAAGCAACCCTATAGTGTGTGATCAGCTAAAACAGGAAATGAAACATAAGTAATTAACATTTCTGGGACGTTAAGTCATCTCTTTTACCGAAACATCAGAAGAAAAACAAAGACAGAAATACTTAAGAGTATATAATTTCGAAGCCAATTTAGACGAACAGACTAACATCAATAAACGCAGAAACCACAAGAGATGATATGTCTTCAGTAAGTTCAACAATAATCTGCTATTATGATAATTCAACGTTGAGTCAGTATTATTATTTAGCTGGATGCTATGGATGCTGTAACAAGTTCAACAGGGTTAACGGCCCAGAAAGTAAAACCAGATGTACACAGTACTATTGTGAATATCCCTTTGGATTACTTGGATCAAGTATTTTTACTTTATATACTACTACTATTACTACTACTACTACTATGGCAATGTTATATTATTCCACTAACGACAAAGTTATTGTAAAACTGGTAAAATAAACTACAACTTTTTTGTCCCAATCAAATATAAGTGTAGTTTGGAGTGAGATGGCAGTGTGAACACTAACTCCTGGTAATCTTTTAGATCTGGCTCAAGAAGTCTTACAGTGACTAGTCTGAGTTAACACAAAATTATGTGCATTTATCATTTTGGACAGGGCACTATTACTGTGTTCGGAAGTGGAAAATCCAAACCCTAATTAGACATACTTGCCTGTCAACCTTAAAAAAAGAATCCTATGATACAGTACCACATAAAAGAAGTTGTGGTACCTCAACACTGAAATTCCTGTGGTAATCACTGTGTTCCTGTGATACATGTGTTGTGGTATTTTTGTGGTATTCTGAGATTTGTCTGCCTTTTTAGGACAATTTACTATAAAACATTTGGTCTTCTGTGGCATTGCGTGTTATATGAGTCCAAGTCGACTTTTTGCTTTGTGACAAATAAAACCAAATAATAAAATAATCTGTAAGTCTAGAGGTTTTGTTGCCAAATAATTGAGGATGCAACACTAGGCCACCCTCAATTATAGCAGTGTTTAACAAATAGGTCCACATTTTGGGAAATGCACTGATTCACTTTCTTGCCAAATAAGGATCAATATTAATCTCATGTCTGAGAGTAAGTCTCATTTAAGTAGCTTGCAACAGCAGCCTGTTAGCTCTGCTTAGCATAAAGACTGAACAGTTAGCCTGGCTCTGTCCAAAGGTAACAAAATCCACCAACCAGCACATCCAAAGCACTCTTATTAGTACATTATATCTTGTATGTTTAATCCATACAAATACAGAAGTGCAATTATATGACAATTTGTTGTTTTGTGCCTGACTACTTCTTGGCCAGGAGCAACTTCCTGGTTTTAACGCAACTGCCAGGCTAGCTGTTTCCCCCTGTTTCCAGTCATTATGCTAAGTTAAGCTAGCTGGCTGCTGGCTCTGGCTTCATATTTACTGAGAGTTCGTTCCCAGAATTTTTTACAAGAAAAGCCTGGACTTTTATCCAGGTACTGCGGTTGGTGTCCGTGTGAAGCCAAAAGTTATTATTGACTTATTAGCTTTTCCTAAATCTAAGTTTTGGTAACTAAATTGCAACATTTCACAATGTTAACCATATTGCAAAAAGTCTCTGGCAGAAAGGCCTGAGGACAAAATTTTCCCATATGCACCTACACAAACATAAACATTGCTATAAAGACTTTTTCATCATCATTTTTGTTTGACCTCCATCATCCCATTTCCTAAAAAACCTCTTTTGTCCCTTTATGGCTTATAGGCCAGGAACACCATGTTCCCTGTTGTCTCGCCTAGTCTAATCTCTCTCTGCTTAGACAGCTCATTAGCATCTGTCAGCGTGCCCAAAACTGAAAATGACCCGAGAGAGCTGAGGTGATGTCTGTGCAGAAAAAGTGGAAGCAAACAGAGTTGCTAATATTGCAGGAGTGTTTTGACGACAGACTGTTGGATGAAACCTCAGTCATTACGTTGCTGGGGGGGGGGCATTTGACGACAAGGTAGTGTTGAGAGACCTGTGTGAAAACTCAAGGTATAATTGTGTGTGTGTGTGTGTGTTCTTGCAGACAAACAGAGGGTAATTGTGATGTGGGTTATATCACCCGTTGACACGATTGATTTATGACACTATAAATTAATTTGCCTGACATCGCATTGTCTTCTTTTCCCCCATGTTTCCTTTGACAAAACCTCAAACAAAGATTTACCCTGAAGCTTCCTTGCAGCTGGATGACTTAGCTCAATTCTCACAACAACATTTTATCACCCATCTTGCATTAATTAAATGAGAGTGCTGCTCGTTCTGATCACATCATATAAGTGTGGGAATGGCAGCTACTTCAACCAGCCCACATTTCTATTATGATTCATAACAACCGCAGCCCCAATGGGCCCAGACAGGACCACCGTCCTGTGGGCATTATATATACAGAGTGAAATCATAACAAACCTCTTCCTCACTGAATCCCACCACATGACTTCATTTTGGGTGTGGGAATTATGGCATTCAATCAAAATACACTTCTCATGACCTCAGTTTGGATAGATCTTCCTCTTCGATACCACATGTAGAGGGATGACTTCATATGTGGGGAGGAAGGCGTATGTCAAACAAATGTGCTTTGTTTTTTTGGAGCTCTTCTTTGCTTGGATTCACTTTGAGCGTCACATACAGGACAACAAAAAGGTAAAAATGTCTTTGAGGCCGCCCAAGAGCTGCTGAACTCTCAGATGACCTTGTACCTCCAGGTATCCAGCGACACTTGAATGAATAAGGTAAGGAGTTAACCAGAAAAGGAGTGTGCATGTGTTTCTGTCTTTTCATTCTATTGTCTATTTGTCTTCTGCAGACATTGACAAAACATTACATCAGCCCCACACCCAAATAATCCAGCAATGGCTACGTGCAAACAAAACCACTGTTGGGTCAAATCTGCATTGCAACACAGAAGAACTGACAAAGAGGGAGTGAATGAGTCCATGTCCATCTGACATAATTCCTCAGTGGGTTTATCTGTTGGTTAGCTGCTATGTCTTTTGTTTGCTTTGGTTTCCACCTAGAGATAACAATGTCATTATGTTCTGGTGACCAGACAAGACTTTCACTTTACATAAAAGATAAATGCAGGCTGTGGTGCACTCACTTCACTCCCCGTGCTACATACATGACTTTAATCCAACAATATCATCCAACAATGTACAAGCAAATAAATAGTCAATGACGAACATGAGCTACAAACAAGGTGAATATTAACCACAGGCAGATAATAGGGTCAGCTTGCAAACAAAGAGATTTGACTAGTAAATGTTAGCTTTTGTCAATGTGTCCAGATATTTAGATACTCAGAAAAGGACAACAACCAATAATATTGCAGCAAAGAATTGTGCAATGAAGCTCACCCTTGGTAGACGAGAAAACTGTTTTATTTGGACTTTACCACTTTAATACTGGAAGCATACCAGCAACTACCTGGTGGTGATGTCCAATATTCACTCTCTTTTAGCTCTGATTTTGGTCTCCACCAACTCCTGAGGAAGTCTACAGAGTACAGCCACTTTAATTATAACGACAGAAAGGCAGGATTGTCCAAAAAACTGTAAGTGGCACATCATCTGTAAAATATGTGCAACATATTTGGTTCTGAAAGCTTGTGGACTCGAGGGAATACTACAGTAGCTCACAAGCTAACGGCTAACACATAGCCAGCCGGGAACATGCTAGCATAGTCTGCTAAGTCCGCTAAATGATAAGTTCTAATAGCTTCCTCTATTGTGAATCCCCCAACTCTCCAGTCCCTCAAAGGTCAGCAATGTCAAGATACGCTTGCTAATCATCAACTGTGCATAGCTGCAAGTCAAAGTTAATCAAATATTAATTGAAACAAAAAATGTGTTTGGATTTATTTGCTACTTTGAATGAATCCACTGATTCAATTTCAATAAACTGATTTTGCTGCTCAATTTTGACACAATTTTTGATGCAGATAAAGTTTTTCCTGCAAACTCTTTAATTCTGCGATAATTAACTATAACTATCTAACATGTATGGCTTTTTTTGATACACTGATCTTGAAAGGTGGGTAAATACTGATCTACAAATAAATCAACAGGTAAATGAAGTTTAATTGTGTTTACTTTCTACTGCTTCCGTGCACATGTCTAACCTAACAGTACCCTGGCAGCACAGTTAACTATTCCCATTGATGCAGAGCACAATTACTGTACCTCAGATTTAGCTTGCTGGCCTTGTTTTCAGTAAGCTGGGCCAAAAAGGCAGTCTAGCTGCCAAAGTCCTGGAGAGTCTGGCCACACTCAGCCCTCCTAAGTCAGCAATTGGTGGTTCCTTGGACCACTGTTAGGGCTTCGGTGGCTCCTGTCACCGGACTTTCCCAGCATTAGAGAATGGCATGGCTCAGCTGTCACTAAGGGTCAGCGGTGGAGAGTTAGCTTCTCCAGCTAGCCAGCCAAAACATCTAGCATTCAGCTAGCCTCAGCTGCTAACAGTCCCCATGTTGGCAAGAGTGGGCAAGTTAAATATAGAACTATACTTTTAGCCTTGGTGACTCAAGTAGAAAGAGAGGGACAATGGAGGATGTCGCTGAGTGAAAAGATCTGGCCTTGTGACAAAGGACATCACACCGCACCTCTGCCTTTCTCCTCACCGGGCAACGGCCCCTTTCAACCGTTGTTGAGAGGGACTAGAATAATGGCTCCCTACCTCAACAACCCCCCAACCCTCCCTTTTTAATTCTCACACACTCATCAACTGACTTCTAGAAAGGATAGGAGGGGAAGAAAATGAGAGGTGTGCTTTAGAGTGCTATGCAGAGCTGAACTGGATAGGCTGTGGGAGTGAAAGAGGGAGGGAGGGTGAGAGAGAGAGAGAGAGAGAGAGAGAGAGAGAGAGAGAGAAAGAAACTTACAGTGCTCTGTTATTACTCTCTACCATTCCCTGCTCTGACCTGAAGAACTGAAAGAGGAGAGAGAGAGCAGAGCTTGAGATGGCTCTTGGCACAACTCAGTAGCCAGCACAAGCCGACACCACAAGTGGACCACACAAGCCAGAGGATATTAGTGGATACTTGATTGCCTTTTCTCTAGGATTACCCTTGGAGTGACTACTAATTGCTTAAACCTGGGGACAGCACAACAGCAGGTAAGTCACTCTCTGCTAATGAAAGCATGTGTGTTCTCCATGCCCTTGTCAGGGAAACAACCAAAGACAATCACGTGCCTCTGGCAAAGTAGAGCTTATCAGTTGTTCTGCTTTCACGCTGATATACAGGAAACGACTGCTGCTGAGCTGTCATCAATTTATGAAGCCAATAAAGTGCATTGTTGTGATAGAAACTCACCCTCTTGGCTTCATTTGAACAGTTGTTATAGCTGTATGAATGACAAAACTCTTCCCTGAGGCGTGTACTTAATTCAGCTCACTTCTTATACATTCAAATGACGTGGACGTTTGACATGTTGCATTAATTAGTCGCCCATTAGAAGACAAGGGGCTACTCTTGGTGCTGTTAATGGTAACACAGATTTGGCATTGTGACAACTCATACAGAAAAGAGAGAGAGAGAGAGTCATGAATCAAACATTTTCCCTCATGAATTACATCTTATATTCCTGTATGAATAAGACCATTTAATGTGAGGGGCTTTTGTGCTTTGCATGTGGGCAGAGAAGCCCACAACTTCACCAGACAACAGGGGATGATGGTGCACTGAGAATGTTGGAGAAAGAGTAGAGTAGTTAGTTCGTGTTTGGGAATAATATCCACTCATATAGCAACTTTTGCCTTCAACTTCTCCCACAGCCGCCAACTCATCTCTGCAGCACCGTGTAACGCTCACTGCTGCATCTACTGTACACACACAAATACAAATATACACACACCAGTGCTCAACATTAAGAAGCGTCTGAGGCCTTCACGAGCTGCAGCAGGATGACATCTTTCATCCTGATTATTTATGGATCGTAATGACGCCAAAATGAATTCCATTTCATCGGCATGAAGTCATCGGCCTTTCAGAGGAGACACATGGCTCCTGCTAGCTGCTGCCCATTTGTCAAGGCGCACATCACCTTTCCTATAAACCGAAAAAGAAAATATGAAATGTATCTCGCTCTCAGCAAGGGAATGTAACGCAGGTGTGGCTTGGGCTGCTGTCAAAGATCCTTTCTGTCAGCGTTCAGGGGCTCTGTGCAACCTCACCCTTCCTCTCCCACCCTCTCCAGCTGATGTGGCCTCTGAGCGCTCAGTGATATCACCGCTAACACGAGACAAAAAGAACTAGAGGGGCGATATTACTCATTAACATTTTTGTGCCAGTTCCAGCTTTATCTAAGCTCATCCTCTGTAGCTCTGCACATGTCCTGCGAAGTCTCTGCGGAGCTCAATCAGCCAAATGGCCACAGGAGAAGGACAGATTTGTGAATGTTGACTGAGCAGTTATCAGTCGCAGCTTGTAAATGAATCAGTCTTACTGTAAATCAATAATGTTGTCCCTGTTTAAACTGAAACCAAGCAGGGTAAGCTCGTACGCCAAAGCAGCATTGATTTGAGATGCACTAAATGTGTCACTGGCTTACCTCATGACATTACTACGGCTCTATGTCATTTGGGTTCAGTGACATACTGTAATTTAACTGTGAGATGTGGTTTTAGCTTGAGGATCTGAGAAGGATGACCTTTTTCTTTGTTGCAACATTTAGACACATCCAGTGTCCAACTGAGTGAGTAGCACACCGGGAATGGTCAGTCAGTCAACGGCCGTGTCATATTGTGTTTAAACCCTGCACCAGATTAAGCTGTGTCTCTGCGTACACACCAAAACTGCTTGCTTACAATATGATAAACCAGCCAATAAAATGATTTGAATGAGATGTAAATGGAATATTTTAAATATGAGTTGCAGGAACAAGACGCCGTGCTATGAAGAGGAGTTGAGTCTGTTTCAAATGCATTACTTTCATTATTTTTTGACACTTTTACAGCCTCCTGCACATTATCAACTCCATTCCTTGCTATGAATGTGTGTCTGTGAGGCTTATTCGTCTATATGTGCGCCTGAACAAAAACACAACATACTGTGAGGAGAAGCTCGTTGCTGCATGTGGTCAGTCTTCCCCATACGTCTGGGGGGCCTCAACAACAGCTGTCACTGACACATGCACAGCTCCAGTCGTATACGGGCCTCTGGTCTTGAATTCCAAAGATGCAGTTTAGACACATTTGGATATTTCGCAGAACAGTCGCACTTATAACTCATGTTCCCTTGGTTTAAAAATAAGGCCTTAAACTCCATAGCAACCCGGGATCTTTTTAAGATCATGTGATATGTAGTGAGCAAGACGGCACAGTAGATTGGTGGTTGATTGCTTCTTGATGTCCAGTAAGGTCATTCATTAAGGGCACATACAGATTGTTCTAAACTCTTATTTTCCCTGTATGTGGCATATAAATGATGCACTGCACCATTGCATCTTTCTCAGCAGTAAAGACTCACTTTAGTTTGATGGTATGAGACATTTGAAATTCCACAGAAGGGAAAGATTAGTTGATCTCAACCATATCCCTGCCCTCTCCACACATCTCACGCTTTTCTTCTCTCATACATGTTTTGTTTTTTTTGAGGGGAAGTGACTTAATCGTGACTCTTCCAGTGAACTGGTGTGTGATAATGACAGTCGGCCACACAAAGATCTCATCTGTCCGTTAGTGCTTGGGACCAAAGAACACACTGTAATTTCACACACATCTGTTCGTGAGACAGAGTTCTTCATCCCACTGCCATTTCATTCTCTGTTTTGTTTTGGTTCCACCTGCAACAATGCAGGCATTGTCTTTTATAACTAGTTCTTTACTTCTTTAAAGAAAAGGGAAACAAAGGGAGACAAAGGGGCATAGTTATGATAGCAACACAAAACAATACAAATGCTCACCTACAACACTGAAATGGGTCGTGGTTGTAAAGTTTTGGAATTGTGCGGTTAGGCAAATATTTCATTTTCATACCAAGCACACCAGAATGTGACCAGATAATAGGCTAAACAAACTGACAGGCACACACATATTTCAACCTTACACAAGCTGTTAATGTGTTAGCAAACATTTGACTTAGACGTACAGCAGACTTAGCATTGCATTGGATTTCAGTTATCAGATAACAAGACTAAGAGTCTACAGCTCTCTGAGGCTGTATTTACTGTAAGGGGTGGTTTGAGCAAAATGCTAATGCAAGCATGACAACATGCTTACAATGCTAAGGGTTTCATCCTCTTGGGACCATGAATGTTTGCACAGAAATTAATCGAAACCCATCCAATAATTGTTGAGATATTTCAGACCTGACCAAAGCGGTGGAACCACCGACTGACAGACTGGCATAGCCATCCATGGAGCCATTCCACAAGCATGGCTAAAAACAGATGCCTGCTGCTAGCAATGGGTTAATGCAAACAGTGAGACTGAACTAAAGTATTTAGCTGTGAAGTGTAAGGTGGTAACAGAGCTGTGTTTTTTTCTCCTTTTGCTTGACAAAGCAAGAAAAGTGTAAGGTGGGGTGTATTTATATATATTAATTAAAGACAACTGCATTACATTAAGGACAGTTCCAGGGTCTGTGAATTATTCATGCAGTCTGAATTGATTGGCTTATTGGATCACCATTTTGAAGACAGACAGACATTAAGTGTCCCTTCTCCGTTAACTTAATCTTATCTGTGATATTTATCTTAGATATCACAGATGTATTTTATTTTATCCAAAATTATTTTCTAGGTCTCTTGTATGGTCACCAGCAGAAAAATGTCCTTAGCACATAAGAAGTGTAACCCTAACTCCCTAACCCTAAAACCTGTAAATAAAAAGTAATAGAAGAAAGCTGGCTTTATTGGATTCCTCTTACAGTCCATAGACATGCAGGTTAATCGGTTAATTGGTGCAATGGGTGGATGGTTTAAATGTCATACTTACTGCCAAAAGATTTTTATTATGATCTCTATGACAGAGTTGAGGAGTTTCGATGGTCTATATATAAAGACCTTGAAGGACCAGTGTGAACGATTTAGTGTCATCTAATGGGGTAGGTCTCTTCCACCCTCTCCTTCCCAGTATGAAGGAGAAAGTACGGTGGCTGTGAATCACACCAAAAATTTGTTTGTCCATTCTGGGATACTGTAGAAACATTGCGGCTCAACATGGGGGACTCCGTGGAAGAGGGCCCGTGGCCTCTGTAGATATCAGGCTCATTCTGAGGTAACAAAAACATGATTACACACTAATGAAAACAAATATTCTGTAAATACAGCTCACTTAATCTTACACACCGGACCTTTAATATACAATCTTTGGGCTTGACCTGTTAGTGACATTAATTTAATGTATGTGATAATTAAGCTTTAAAAAATCCAGTTAACTCCTGGGGTTGTAACAATGTAAAGGCACCAATGTACAAAAGTAGCTACAGAGACAAAACTTCTACTAATTTATGAACTGCAAATGCAATTAAAAGTCTCTAATATAAATGGCAATACCATAGCACTGAGCAAAAAATGAAAACAAAGGGGCTCTCCAATCAAAACTATGCCTCTAATTGATGAAAACCTCATCATTGGCACACCAAAAGGCCCCACATTACCATGCTACACTACACAAGGACCCCGAAAACTGAAAATGTGGGAGCAGTAGTCAAGACAGACAATTAAACATGTGAAATTCTGATCTAGTAGGCATTTAGACGAGACTTCGGACAAATGGCCGACCCCTGTGACATTGTAGCATATCTGAAACTGCTTCATCCATATGTTGTCTCGCTGTTTCTATTCATAGAACAGCCAGAACTTGATCTCTTCCTTGATCTCCAGGCCATAAAGATGATATCCACAAGTGCCATTGGTCCAGAAGAATCAGGTGCTTGATAAGCTGGTTTAGGTTTACAGACACTCTCAACAGATAGAAATACTGTTGGCTACAGAGGCTACAACATGTTTAACTCTTTCATATAAAGTAAACTAAACTAATTATGACATCAATCTTTCTTATGCTTGGCTCAGTATGTTGCTTAAGAAGAGTGGGATTGGCATGTTCTGACTGAATATAATATGCATATCAAAGTCTCCCACGCATATCAATATTCATCATTTTTCAACTTGAAAGGATTTGCTGTTGCGCCTGTGGATTAACGAAGAGATGATATACTTCATCAAAGACTCGAAAGTGAATATTTAACAAACTGCCACCAGCATAACTATCATAACTATCACTGTCATATTTTATAAGTGACTGATTCAGGAACTACCTGTGCCGAGTTGTTTGCGAAGCAAAGTCGACAAGTAAGCCATTCATGTGCGAAATTATGTACAGTGGAGTATCTACATTCTTCTCAGTTTGCTCATTAGTGAAACCTTAACTGCTGAAGCTCCAGTCAGCTCCAGTGAGAGGATCAGGTTAATGTGACATCAGGAGAATACTACAAGATGAAACCCACCACCTATGCTGACATTTTGCTCCAGTATGGCACGTCAGAGTTAGAGTTATTGTCGGTTATGAGGTATTAATAGACGCCATGATTACAGGAAGGTAAGCTGTACATGTTTAAGTTTTGTCCACGAAGGATCTTTGACATTTCAATTAAGCATTACTGGAAAAATACTTCCTAAAAGTAGAATCTTAAATGAATGTGTCTGAGTCAGTGTTGTCCTGTCATCCTTCTCTGTCTAAAGCCCCTTCAACATGGCTGTTATGTAAAATCTGACCCCAGAGGTCATTGGCCGTCTAGGCTGGAACACGCTGTCCATCAGCCTCCTGGAACAGACGGCAGCTTTGTTCCAGGAGGCTGGGAAAATAGGTGCTCGCATTCAATATCAAATGGATTGACTTGTAGCTTCAAATCTTATCCACGGCTACAGTTTTGATTGAAATTCCTATATCTTGGCAAGCCGATGTGTTTTTCTTGTCACGACGGAAGAGCTTCTCAAGCGCGCTGCAATTTTTCAGTGTCCTCTGGCAGAACAAGTTGCGAAACGCTCGCATGCAAAGAGCAGCTTATTTAGTCACATGTATTTGTGATGTGAATATATCTCACTGAATCAAACAAATCAATTTCCAATAGCATTGCTGCATTATTTGCAGCTGCTGTCCTCATTCCTCATCTCTGGCAAATTAATTTGGCTACAAGTCAGACTTTTATCACCAGACCTCTCCCTTTCCTCACTTTTGTCTCTCGAGAATATCACAGTTCAGCAGTATTGTGTAAGTGTGTAATAAGAGAAATCACTTAATGTAAGTGTTACTGAATGGCTTGGACTTGCGATTTTTTTTAAGAGAGTTTTCAGACCCCTCTAGCCACTCTTTTCAAAAAAGCGATTAGCGACAAATCTAACGACTTTTTCTAGTGTACTGGAGACTTTTGGCCTCCGACCTCCGCGTCCAGACTGCAAATGAATCGCACAAATCCGCATTTTAGACAAAAGTAAGTTCATTTGTAGTTCTAAACATATTTAGGGTGTTTTTTTTACTCACGTTTTGTCTCTCTTACAACGTTACTCATCTCTACTAGTGTCCATTACAATTACATATGCATTGCTGATTATGCAAATTAGGTGATGACGTCATTGAGCGACTTCTAGCGACTTTTAGAACAGCCAATAGCTACTTTCCTTACTGAGCAGATGGCAACATTGGGCAGAGCGTGTGCCTCATATCAAAAGGCAAAAGCCTTGTTGCAGCAAGCTGCGTTCGATTCCTGCTTGTAGTCGGATGCCCCAAAAAAATGATTTAAAAAAATATTGCAGTTCCTCAAACGGTCACTTCAGGCTGCATACAGGACAAGTCAATCTCCATAAGCCGCTATGTTAAAATACCCAACTTCATAGCAGAAATGAACATGTTTCCACATTCTTGACAACTGTACTGAGGCTGAATTTCTTTGTAACTCACCCTTTAAAATTATATTAAAACTTAAAGTTATGCATAATTAACTGCGTGGCTGCTTTGATTAACAGGATGATGCCGTTACTGGCGGCTAGTTTGAGCACCCAAGCTTCGTTCAGCCTGCTACAGGCCCACCGATGATCCACATCTTTGCCTATTTTTAGATTAGTCGTGAGGCGGCAGAGACAGGACTGCCAAGATGGCGGCAGCCAGAGCCATGTTCAGAAACCTAAGGGAGACGTCACAGATAAGACATCCATGTTTTATACTGTTCTTGGTATTTACAGCTCTGTAAGTGGAACTGGTAGAAATGAATATTCACTCATTCACCCACATTTCACAAAAGCTACTTGAACACAGCCTTTTTGATTCATCAGAAAGAGATAAATGCATCTCACGTGTTACGTAAAGCAGAGGATGTTTTACATGCATCTGAGATGCTGAAACTAGTGAGTATTTTTATGCCATTTTCACTTAATTAAACTACTGGTAACTCAAAATGGATTCATCTTCGACTGATTGACTAATCAACTAATTGTTTTAGTTCTTAAGCAGAGCATTCATCACTCAAAATATGGTGTGTTACAGCCTACATCACAATTCACTGCATCCCATTGATGGACACTGTTCTTGTGTATGAAAAAAGTAAATGTAAATTCAGCCCACAGATAAAACTCATAGTGAACATCAGAGGTATTCACTAACTTGCTGACCACTCACTGAATTTTATAGCCCCTTTTTTCACTCTGGAATGGAGGCATGTGTTTTGTTGGGAGCTATAAATACTTTGTATATGTGACAGCTGGACTTGCCCAAACCATGGGATAGATTTGGGGTCTGGCTTTAAATTTAGGCTTAGGCCTTGACTGGGGCCTCGCTGGGTATTAGGCCGCTCTTTCATATTAGCGGGCACTATGGAATTGGATGCCGGGCAATCAGTAGCATTGTGTCGATGGTTTAGATGCCATAAATGTGTGTGGGCATTGTGGCGGGTTGGCGCAGAGCTCAGAGTAAAGGCTTATTGTCTGCCAGCTCTCCTGAATTTTCCATAAAGACAACTGGGAATGTTGCATGTCTGACTGGAATGCAGGCCACGTGGCTTTGGAATCTCCATTTGCTGCTCTGGAGAATTCACCACAATCAAGCCCGTAGTAACCAGTCGAGGTAGATCAAAAACTTGTCACCAATAGGCGTTGATGACAAGCAGACTTTGATGATTAAGACTTGTCATCAAAGAGCCTGTGAAATTGTAGTGTTTATTACTATCTCCTAAAGCTGTCAAGCAAGTGTTTTGTATGAATCTGTGCAACTTACGGAAAGTCGAACTTGTTTAACTGAGTCCTTTCGATGCTGCTGCTGCCACTGCATGATAAACTGCTAAAATCAATATATTTAAGCGGCAACCTGAAGTGGAGCCAATCCACTTGAGGCTCCATAAAGCCCAACTTCACAGCAGAAATAAACATGTTGCTGGATAATAAACCCGTTCAAATTATATCAGGGCTTAAAGTCAGCACCACACCAATGACAGTATAAAGAATGGACAGACCCTGAGTGACGTCACCCGTAGGTTTCCGAAGCGCTATTGTGATGCCGAAAATATGCGAAAAATACTGCTTCTTTCGCCTCCCGGTTAATCTAAATATCGGCAAAGACGTGGATCATCGGTGGACCCAAGGTGGGCTGAATGATGCCTGGGTGCTCTAAGAAGCCATCTGTAACGGCACTTACCTGTCAGTCAAAGCGGTCACGCTGTTAATTATGCGTAACTTTAGGTTTTAATATCATCTGAATGGGAGAGTTGAAAAAATGAAGATTGACTCACTTCTGCAGCCTGTCTCAAGTGACCGCTCGAGGAATTACAGTTTTTAGCACTTCCACATTGGCTTCATTTCCCAGTACCGCAGGTTGCCGCTTGCTCTACATACAATCCACGTTTTTGCCCATTTTTGGATTAGCAGGGAGGCGGCAGTAGCAGAACTGCCAAGATGCCAGCGGCCAGAGCCACCACACTGTGAGCTTCACAACGGCTCGTCAAAAAAACTGTTTTATACTGTCAATGATTAACACTGGAAACAATGACTCTAAGAAGAAGAGAATTATCACCAACATCTGAGATTTCCCCCAGCATCTTTCAGCTCACTGTTTTGGTTTTAAAGTTTGCTACTTTACTAGCTTGATTCACTCTCGCTCTCGCTCTCATAAGCATCTTTTTTTATGCAACAGGCAGCTGTAGTCAGCCAAAAAGCTCTAAAAACGGACTATGCAGCAGCACCATCAATGTCAAGCAAACAAAGTTAGCGGCTGATGCATTTAGTGGAACATTTGGCAACTGAAGAGAAAGATATTTCCCTCAGGAGTTGGTTGAGACCAAACCGGAGGTGTTAATGTAAACAACTGAGTTACAGTATAACAACTTAAAAATATATCAAAAACAAAATTTGTGGTTAGATTTTCCGAGATAAGGTTCTTTTGGCAATGTTTGTTCCTCTTTACTTTACTGACCTTTACTACACTGGTATTTGTGTTTTTAATGCATTTACATGGTGAGTTCCTCGATGCTTATTTAATTCCTATTGTTATAACTTTTTATAGTTGTTTGGCTCTCTGCTATAACTGCACACACTCTCCTGCTTGCTCTCTTGACCTGGAGTGACCCCACAAAACGAGGTGTTACATTGGCTTCTCAGGACTTTCATGGCACCAGCCCCGAAATTAAAAATAAACCAGTGAGTGCCTAACTCGTCAGCGTCAACCATTTTGTCCTATTTAGAAACTCTGCCTCGAGTAATTTACAGTACTGCACATGTTTCTATGTTTCATCACTCATGCCCTCAATAGTTTTAATGCCCTCCACTGCTGGGCATTTATCTGGTCATTCAAACTCTCTGGCACTGCTTGACTGGTGGGCTGAAGACTGTAGGCACTAGTAGATGCTGCTGTGCTGCGACATTTGACTGAATGACAGCAAGCCCACAGCTGAAACTAATAGTTATGGACAGGAAAGAAGGCACTGCTATTAATCTCCAGTTAAGAACTAGCTCTCCTCTGAGCCAATGTGGACTCAATGAACTCCCAGAACTAAGATAAGGAATGTACTTAATGTGTTGGTTCGTCTGTTTTTTTCTTTTCTGTTTGAACCCGAGACATGCATTTGCTGTTATCTTGCACTCTTCCTTCTCATGAGCTTGGGTCTTTTTCTTGGAAACAGGTGGGATTCAAAGAGACTGGTTTCATGCATCATTAGATTTCACTGCAGTCTTAACTTCTCTGACCACTATTACAGACGAAGATAAACATTTTGCTTGATGTGAAGCGAAACCTTTGATAGACTCACTCTCAAGACATTGCATACGGAAAGCCTCTTCTAAACCTACCCATTCATTTTCACTGCCTTGTTTTAATCTAGTTACACTGATTAAACAAGTGTTGATGTTTTACACTGAGCCTCCCGACATATTGTGCGTACATATAGTCCACCATATACAGTGTGCATGCACAGTCTATGTGTTTTGTGTATGCTATCGCATGCATCCAATCCTGTGCTTAAGAGGGAAGTTGTGACATTTTGGCGAGCTTACTCAGGATGTCTCAATGCATGATTCAGAGGTCAGGGCGCTATGACATCACCAGGGTGCTAGGGTGGGGATTTTGGGGGCTGGGGATGGCGGTTTCTGTTTGTAATTTAAAATGATGTCATATTTGAAATCGATCACAAAGAGTGCACTTGCTCAGTGTATCAAGGCTGTTGTTAGAGAGCTTATACACACAAACACGTTAAAAAAATAGAGGCAAAACACCTTTATTCTAACAACCTACAGTGCACCTTTGACCATTTTATTACATAAAAATAATAACTTTAATAATATGCTTCCACCCATTTGTGTTGACGAGAATAAATAAACTAAATAGCATTACAAACCAGTTTGATTGACTAATCTTCACTACATTAATCAGTAAGCTACCAGCTATGATGACTGCTCACACACATTACCAACCTAAGGCAGGTGAAACACCTGAACACCATGTGTCGCCATTGAGAATGCGCGAAAACTAGCTAGCAAGCAGAAAAGTTGAAAAGTTTGCTAAAAGTCATGAATAAACAGCTGAAACAATTAGATAAAAATAATGGATAAACAGTCCAAACAGCTAGCTAAAATTGCAGATTAACTTCTAAAATAGCTAAGTGTAGGCTTTGGATAAATGGCTAAAATAGATAGCTAAAGCTATGGATTAACAGCTGAAATTTTTAGATAAAAGTGAAGAATAAACAGTAGGAATTGGTTACTAAAAACAATGGATTAACTGAAACAATTATCTTTAAATAATGGATAAACAGCTAAAATTGTTAGTTAAGGGTTTGAATTAACTGCTAAAATAGCTAGCTAAGGTCATCAAAGTGACTTATATATCCACTTCATATATGTAAATATTGAAATATTTTCGAGTGAACAATAGATGAACTCAAAGTTATTCTCCCAGCTCACTGCATGTTTAAGTAATCAAAACAAAACAAGCATGCTACAGGCCACCACAGCATGACTTGTGTCGTTCCAAATGATTAATGTAGCGAAATTAAATTTAGAGTCTGTCATCAGCGGATTTATTTTCAAGATCTGGATAAAATGCTTGACTCAGACTTTTAATGTGGCCAGAAAAGGTTAAAGCACCCAGGAGTGTCACAAATGTGCTTCCAGATCGTCAACTCTCAGCATGAGATATGCAACCCTTGTGAGAGAACGGGATGTGTCAGGAATGCACATGCCGCCATACAACACAAACATACACACAGTCCTGGGTAATTATGAATCTTTATTCCAGATTAGGAATGTTACATGTCGTCCAGTTGTAGTCCTGTGTGTGTACAGTAAATAAAAGTGGGTTAGTATGGCAGTGAATGGGAAGTGATATGAAGAAATGGTCAAGGCCTCAGTCATAGCGCTCGCTGTAAATTACAACAGACATTAATTCAGAGGACAACTTTTGTAATTAAAAGACTGAAATTGGATAACTAAACATTAATGGCAATTTGATTTAACACAGCGTCTCTTCTCTCCTTGGTGCAGGAAGAGGATGAGATCCAAAAGCAGCGGGGTGGAGAGCCCGGCCAGCGGGGTACTCGGGGTTCCACAGGGCGAACACGACATCAGCCAAGAACAGGAAGTGGGTCTACCTGTGAAGACCCTGATGGCTAAAGTTCAGCAGAAAGAGGGTGAGGACAATGTGGACGTAGACGTGATCTCTGACAAGGAGAAGCTACTGATTGTTTCACCTGAGGTTGGAGAAAAAAGAGAGGACTTCATGGATCTGTCCAAAAAGGATCTGCTGAAACTGCTGGGGATCATGGAAGGAGAGGTTCAGGTGGGTTGTTTCTCACCACTGTATTTGACCTTTGACCTGTGGTCAAAGTAGGGTCAGTGAACTTATGAAGGAAAGCAAACATACTTGTGAAAGGCATTGTGTATCAGTTTGAATAGAATGTAATCTTGTTGCACAATAGCTCTATCTTGTGGTTGGAAATGGCAGTTTAAGATGCCAGAGAAAACAGGCAGACGTGCCATGTGTTTGTCAAGTGACTATTCTGGAGAAACCTGGAATTCATTAAGGTCTGTGTAAAGTAAGAATAAATATGTGTTCTGAGTTTGTCAGACCAAAGAACAAAGTGTTAACTAACCACCCAGCCAAATTTGAATGATGATCAACAAGTTTATGAAATTAGGTGTCAAAATCAGGTAAAAATGAGCAGTATCATGCAGCCACGCCCTCTCGTGGGAGCAGTGAAGCAGCCATTTTGAAGCAACTAAAACGTGTCAGATGAGTTCAGAAAATGACATGACTAACTTTGAAACACTCTGAGCGAGATGAATTAATCTCTATCTCTCTGCTAGGGGTGCAGGGGTATGCTCAGGGTGGCCTCAGTGTGTCATCGAGCCACCCTTTAGGACCGCCCAAAAAATCCTGGACTGAAAACTGGTGAAAAACTGTTTTAACCTCTAACTCCACATTTCAGTAATATATCTTTCAGAGTCTTTTCACATGTTTTCAGCAACAATTTTACAACATATTTAATGTATTTTGAAAGAAATCTCAGAATTACACAGACTTTAAAAAAATGCTGCAGGGCTTTAAACACCTTAACATTGGATGTGCAATATGTTCAAAGCCATTTTTAATGCACTATTTCTCTTCTATATGTGTGACAAAGAAGCCTACATCTCTTCAAACTCTTTCTCCTCTTCGTCAGGTGTATCATTTGTATATCTTTTTATTTTTATTTTTCTATGTTCAGGCCAGAGAAGATGTTATCTGCATGCTGAAATCCAAACCAATTGTCCCAGAGGCCCTTGAATCACGTTACGGCTCAGCCGGCCCTGGTTCGGCCCTGCAGGCCCTGCAGAGGGACGGCTTCATCACTGGCACTGAGACGAACAACCACAGTGTCTACCAAAAGCCTATGGCTGAGGTCAGTCAGCAGATCTCTCAGTCACAGCAGTGTTTGAGATCAGGATATTGAAATGTTATAATGTTTTAAGTGTTGGACCCATGTTTGTGTTGTGTGATATGAGCTACCTTTACGATTTGAAAAGTGAAGCGTTTAAATTTAATAGTCGTTGGAACTGTAAATGTTTTTCTTTTACAGCTCACTTACATGCTGAAAATCAGCTGTATAAATATCCCAGAGCAGTTTAAGAGTTGAATATGACATCCCTGAACACCTTGCAGGATGTTAATGCTATGAAAGTCTTTGGCATGTCACACCACAGCAAATAAAATCCACCTTTTTTTAATGTTTTCTCTGTTTCTCCTGTCGTGTGTTTCCCTGTGTGGATGTGATGGCCTGTCTTTGCCCTTTCTCAGCTGGACCGTCTGCAGGAGAAGCACAAGGAGACGTACAGGAGGATGTTAGGTCAGTTGCTGCTCGCTGAGAAGTGCCACCGCCGCACCGTTCATGAGCTGGACACAGAGAAACGCAAACACGCAGACTACATGAACAAGAGCGACGACTTCACCAACCTACTGGAGCAGGAGAGAGAAAGGTGAGGAGGAGAGGACAGGGAGCATGTCTGATTACTTTGGTAACTATAAAAAAATGATTTGAAAAGGTCACCAAAGTAACGTTTTATGAGATGCATATTGTAACATTAGTCCATGTTTTGATCCACAGTGAACTCCCGATGAAAACTTTTTTGCTATACTAAAACAAACAGTATATGTTTTGCATATGGGATTTGCTGGCAATCGAAGAAAGAAGTAGATGGAGTAAATGTGAAGGGGAAACAGGTGAAAGCAGTAGGGGAGGAGGAGAAGACTGGTGAGAAAGAGAAGAGTGAGAAACTAAAAACATGAATTTGAGGAGCCAACATGGATTTAAAACCAGCGTGGAACATATAAAATGTAAGAGGCGAGAGAATCCGAAGAGAAATGTGTGAACGGCGGTCTAATCCGCCGAGTGAATCACAAAAGAGGGAAGAGGAAAGGCGAGGAGAGGGTGGTGGTGATGTGATAACCTTACATACCTTCATTTCACCGCGAGCTTGTAGAGGAGAGGAGGAGTAGTAGGTGGAGTGGAACTAGTTGGTGAGGAAGGGGTCAGGCTCTTTGCTGTGGGAAAGAGGCAAGTCAGGGGCAGAGAGAGTGGAGGAGACGAGGCCACTGGGTGGGGGGAGCAAGAGGATAGACAAACAAAGCAATAAAGGCCTTTGAGAGGAGCAAATCTCCCATGACATCATCTGTGAAATGAAGTCATCGCCAAGGTTGCGACCTGGTTTGTTGGTCAAGAGGAGACGAGGCATGGCAGGTTGGGTGGAGAGGGAAAGAGGGGTCTCTAGCATCAGAGCTACATCACGTGTGTGTGGAGGGCCTCACAGAGATCAAACAAGCTTGGCTGTGAGTGTGTAGCACTGAATCTGTATAAGAGAAGAGGCCCTACTAATTAACAAACATCCAGATGAAAGAGTTTAATTGGCCGTTGCTTGTTGGGGGATGTAATTCACTGCAATTCCCATCACACATCACTGTCCATTCTCACACAATAACCTAGAGAGATGAGGACATGTGTTTTGCTATGCATGTTAGCATTAGTAGCCATGATAACATGTGTGTGGGAGACATACAGAATAAGAAAGACAGCATCTGTAATGTTCTGTATAGTATATATACAGTAAAGTCATCTGTAGAGCAGACTACACCACGTATATGCTGCATTTCATGAACTGTCAAAACTTCAAACAGTTCATTTGCAGTACTGACCCAGCGGAGGCACTTTTTTTCCAGGAGCTTTTACTGCGGGACTCAGGAAACAGACCATGGAAGCTAAATCACAGTAATGACAGCTGAGTTGCCATCACAAACTGAGGAGAGGGCTGGGGAATGAGCAGCAGACTTAGTGTTATAGCAATTCCATCGGCAGGTTTCTAAGACAGGGAAATATGGTAGTCATGATTCAAAACCTTTCAATGAAGAATATGTTCTAGAAACACAACACACATAAATTAAGTTATCTAGAGTAAATTTATGTGTTTAATGGTTTATATAGAATTTATATTGTGTGTGCAACTTACACAACTTGGATTTTCTAAGGTTAAATACAGTGCAGTTTTGTAAGGCTGTTGAGGACTTTGTTTGACTGACATCCTACTGAACTTAAAAACATATTACTGACTGAAAAACATATTTAACCTGGAGCCAAATGTATGCATGAATGAGTACAGAAGTAGAAGAGATAAAACCACGAGATGAAAGTCAGTTTTTTTTTTGTTCTCACTTTGATGCACATTTGTGCATTTTACCATATTAACAAAAGTAGATGTGACAGTACAGGTGGGCCTTGAAGAGGTAGTCAATAGAATAGTCTATAGACATGCTAGCAGGTCCGTGAAGCTGACGATGCTTTGATCTAAATGCTAATGTCAACACGCTAACATGCTTACAACATGCTGAAATCTAGCAGGCATAATGTTTACTAAACTACACACAAAAAGTAAGGAAATCTGTGTTTGTGTTTTGTTGTGGGTAGATTATTTCTTTGTTGTAACAATGTTTCTTGGCAATAAATCTTATACCATTGGAAAGCGTGAATATTTCCCTTTTAATTGGTGCCACATTTGTAAGGAACATCAGCAGAGCTGAGTATGTGGGTTGCGCCCATGAAAAATTTGCCAAATCTTCTCAGACAATGCCAAACGTCTTTTCTCTGCTTTTGACTCTTGTTTGATGATTGGATGATTGAAGTCTGAAGAAACAAGACATATTGGCAATTTAACAATTCATTCATTTAACAAACATTGATTTAATTTAATCATTCATTTAACAAACAGGAGCCTCAGTAGCGTGTGGAAGAACCATACACATCCACAACAGCCTGGACCAAAAATGTAACCAAATTGCAATCCATCCAAAGGTTAAAGGTCCAGTGTGTGAGATTTATTGGCAGGGATGGAATATAATATTCATTACTATGTTTCCATTAGTGTGTAATCACCAGAAAATAAGGAAGCGTGGGAGAGTATTCATTCGGTTGCAATCTGCAACTTCACCTCTAGGTGCCACTAAATCCTACAGACTGGACGTTTAAGTCAATGCTTAAAAGTCAACCTCATGATGGCACTAAAAGAAATGTTGATGATCACCAAATGCTTCTTCTGGCGCCTTCAGTCTGGATCAAAGTGGTGGATCAACTCACTGACCTGCCTCCCAAGCTGTTGGCACATCCAATAAAATAATCACTGAATGTATCATAATCAAACCCTTTAAACATTGGGAACAGTAACCAGAGACTTCAGTTTGAGGCATATGGCACAAATCACAAGTGATCTTTCACTTGATCCTTGGTTTGCATGCAAGAAAGAGGCGACCTCCTTCTTATGCCAGGTGGTTTCCAGCAGGTTCCTTGGCTCGCGCACAGGTCGGCCTCTGTCACCTCACAAGGAGAGTGAAAAGGATGAGCTCTGCTGTCAGCACCTACAGAGCCCAGATTCTTGTATCTGTTGCCATAGAAGTGACTAAGTCATGAAAACACTCAGAAAAATGTAACTAAATATAGACTGATGGAAGAACAGACACCAACACATAAAGTACAGACTAGCACATAGTGTGTAAAAACAGACAAACACAACTTTCTTTGCACGAACATATTAGCGCCAACACCTACGCAGAAGCACGCATATATCTGTTATGTCTGGTGCTGCTCTGTTTTGACATTCTCTTTTTCGGGTGAGATGGAAGCATGTCATCATCTCATCTCTGTCAATGTGATCTCCTGCAGCCATCTGTGTGAGAGTGAAGAGAGAAAAGTCAAAGGTCTTGTGCCAAACATCTGCAGGAATGCAGAGGATGGGTAAAGAGAAAGCAGTTTCTGACTGTGAGCCATTAACACCCTCTCAGACAACGGAGCAATTTATATGTCAAGAAGTTAGAATATTTAAGTGGCACGATGGTATGTGTAATGATTAACGGAAGACAAGGCGCCCATTCCTGAAGCGTTTCAGAAAGAAAGTCATGCACACAAAATGAAAATACACACCTTAAATGGAAAACTAAAATGATTGTGTTCTTATAATTTTACAGGCTTGCGACAAAAACACCAGCGCTCCATCATCTGTCAGCAGATCATGTACATACAGTATGCGTTGACCTGTTGTGGTTGTCTTTAAAAAAATCCAATGTCCACTTCTGATTTCTCTCTTTTAACACCATGTCAGTCTTATGTACTGCACACTATCACTGACTCTCTTTCTTAACACTTAATGCTTTTTCTCTGTCAAGAGAGGTCATTACTGTACAACATAATGTTTTGACAGCTTTTTGGCAGTTCATGTCTGCTTCAGTCCTCGGCCTCCTGACACAAAGGGGCCGCAGTGCCTCTGAGCAAAATTCCCCAGGAAGCATAGTATGAGATGAAAAAAAAAATGTTGAGGTTGGCTTATGGGTTGCACCTGTGTATTTGCTTAAGAAAGAGATTATTTCGTCGACACACACTAACAAGCTTGAACCCTCATTTAAACAACTTTCTTAAACCTACCATGCATTTAAAAAACAAGAAAATGTATCTTAGAGCAGGTCTCACTCGAGTAGCATTGAAATTCATAGCTTTCAGCAAAGCATTAGTATTTGCCACTTAAGACTACACTGTAAACAGTCACTATGTCCAGTTATTTCTACCTTAGTAACAGAGCCATGCAACATAAACTATGCTTTTTACATGACATGAGCACTCGAGCCAAATACCACTGACATCATGACTTTGACCTTTGCGTGAAAGTAATTTGAGAGTGCCAATTTCTAGGCTATCAATGACATCTGGCTGTGTAAGTATACATTTTAAGAGCTGCACTCTGAGATATGGTTGGCTCCTTTGTACAGTAGCCAGACCTACTAATGCCACTTTGGCAATGAATACTGTTGATAATGTGAATCAATGTAGATGTTTGCTGTCATTTACAAACTGAGGATCAACATTTAGATTCGCAATGATGTTGGGTTGTGAAAACTTTTGTTTGTTATACAATTCTCCATGTATGCTGTATCTGCCTATATCAAATAAACATAAAATAAATACAGTTTAATGCAAAATTCAGAGCATAGCACTTCATAAACTCATTGTCATGGTAATGTATCCTCCAAGATCTTCCTCATCTCAAGGGAGACATCCAGCTCATCCATTTCTGGTTTCCTCATCATATGTAGACTTTTCAAGGAACCACATTTGCTCCTGTCTCCCGTCTCCTGTACCAGGGAGATTAAGGCTTCCGGTCTGCAAAGGCAATATCCTGTGCACTTTGGAAAATGGAGTTTAATTTGCACCAAACTTTAACTGAACTTAATTTTGTCTGAGAAAAATGCAAACATTTCTTCATCCTTTGTAGTACCTTTGTAAGCTTTCCAAAAAAAGAGAAGTCTTTAGTGATGTTATAGTATATGTTTTTACTCTCAAACATGCCATGTTTTATGAAAACATGAAAGCTGGGGGGAGCTCTGCATGCAAAACACTCCTCCTGTGGCCAAGGTCCTCCCCCTTCACAGCGTCCACAGCAAAACAGCACACACACTCTCATACACACAGTACTGCCTTATATGGTTGAGGTGACATCATTTACTAGAGGTCCGGTGGTGCTTCACTGTATTTATTCACCTTTCATTGTACTGATAACATGCCTGGAATGTGACGGTGGAAGATCTGTGGAAAAGGAGGCCCCTGCTACCTCTTATGCATTCTCAGTGGATTTTGTATAATTGCAAAAAATACTTATGTGGCGATTGTAGTACATCCATAGTGGGTAAGTTTTAAATGGGGTTTGTTGGGAAGTTTCTGAGATGTTCTGACTGCGTCCACAATAATAGATATGTTTTGAACGAGGCTCAGTTAAAACATTTAAGTGTTGTTTAAGCTGTAGATCAGCAATCTTCCTTGTTGTGCTGGTGCTTGTATTAATTTGTTTTGTTTTTGCAATGCAAAAATGTTGAATAGTGTACAAGGAAGTGTACAAGGGAGTGTACAAGGAGAGGATGCAGCTTTGCATTCAATCTGCTTTGCATGTATTTTGTTGGAGCCGGAGATGAGATTGGGCATGAGCAGCATAGAAAGAAGCTAAGAGAAAAGAAGACCACTTGGTGAGGGGGTGTTAGTTAAACTTTCACTAGTAGTTTGTATTCTTAGTCTATATCCCAACAACAGAGATGAAAATAGCAGTGTTTGGGAATTGTAGTCTAGATCTTTGTCAGTTTTCCCTCTTATTGCTTGCTGTGCATAGTAACATAGCATGTATGATTTTTTTTTTTTGGTATACTGGATAGGTTAGCAAATTCTGTTTCTGTCTCAGAGAGATAGAAATTGCTTGGAAAAGTGTTGATTTGGCAGCCAAATATAATATTTTGTGCGGTAAAATAGTCAATTACTGGATTTCTGTGAGTAGCAGTTTAAATATATTTAATGAAAACTTGTATCTTGGGTTTGTATCTTGGGGATGTGTGTTTTGAGATGATCATTTTCGTAAAGATACACACTTTGACTCACTTATTTTCACTATCATTGAAACATTAACTGGGAACAAACATTCAAAGCTTGGAATATAAATTGTTTATATTCCATAACACAATAGCAAACAATGATACATACTGTAGTTACTGACTTTAAATCAATAAAACACCAAACTAATCCAAGTAATACTGTTTTTTCTCTTCTAGACTGAAGAGGTTACTTGAGAACGAGAAGGCCTACCAAGTAAGAAAGGAGAAGGAGCACACGAAACGTCTGGACAAGGTGCGAGAGGAGCTGGTCAAGCTGAAGTCTTTTGCCCTGATGTTAGTCAATGAACGCCAGCAGCACCTGGAGCAAATGGACCAACAGAGCCAGCGGGTCCAGGAACTCAGCCAGCAGCTCCAACAACGGGAACAAGCACTGAGTGAAGCCAAGGAGCGTGCTCAGGAGGATGGACACAGGGTACTGAGCCTGGAGGCTGATCTTAAGGAGAAATCTGCCAAACTCACACAACAACATGAGGAAATGAGTGCCAAGCTAGCCAGTCAGGAAATCCACAACCGTCAACTTAATGCCAAACTTTTAGGGCTTACGCATAAAGTGGAGGAGCTAGAGGAGAGCAACAAGTCCTTGAGGAAATCTGAGGAGGAACTCCAGGAGCTGAGGGAGAAGATCGGCAAAGGGGAGTGTGGAAACTCCAACTTGATTGCTGAGTTGGAGAACTTGCGGAAACGGGTGCTGGAGATGGAGGGAAAGGATGAGGAGATTACCAAGACTGAAAATCAGTGTAAGGAGCTCAGAAAGAGGCTACAAGAAGAAGATAGTAAGAGTAAAGACCTCAGGCTGGAAGTGGAGAAGCTCCAGAAAAGAATGGTGGAGTTAGAGAAACTCGAGGGTGCCTTCAACATAAGCAAGACCGAGTGTGCACAGTTACACACTGCTCTAGAGCGAGAGAAGGGTCTGACCAAAGAGCTCTCAGATGAAGTTGTAGCTCTCAGGATCCGTATGAAAGAGCTTGAGTCTTCTGAACTCAAGTTAGAAAAGTCTGAGCTGAGCCTTAAGGATGACTTGAGCAAGCTGAAGTCACTGACTGTTGCTTTGATGGAAGAACGAAAGACCCTGATGGAAAAAATGAAATCAGATGAGAAGAAAAAGGAGGACTTGAGTAAAGTGGTCAAAGTCGAGCAGGGTAAAGTTATGGAGGTGACTGAAAAATTGATAGAGGAAAGCAAAAAACTCTTGAAGTTGAAATCAGAGATGGAAACCAAAGTAGAGACTCTAACCATAGAGAAGGGGGAACTAAGCACTAAGCTAGCCTACGAAATTGATAAAACCAAGGACCTTAATTCAAAGGTCAGTCAAATGAAAAAGAGGTTAGATGGGTTTGAGCAAGCAGAAAAGCTCTCAGCGAAGAATTCAGTGAAATGTGAACTGGGAAGAACGTCTGAACCTGTTAAAAGAGAAGATAACAAAGTTAAAGAGCTGACATTTGAAATTGAGCGCCTGAAAAATCGTCTCAAACAACTTGAAGTAGTTGAGGGAGATTTGATCAAGACAGAGGATCAGTATGACATGTTGGAGAAAAGGTTCATGACTGAACAAGACAAAGCCAACATCCTTTCCCAACAGGTGGAGGAAATGAGAAGTCAGATAGCACGAAACAAAGCAATTGAGAAAGGAGAGGAGGAAAGCCAGGAAGACGACCTCCGACAACAATGCAAGAGAGAAGAGGTGAAAACCAGGGAACTTCAGGCTGATGTTGTAGCCCTCAAGGAGAAGATCCATGAACTAATGCACAAAGAAGACCAGCTTTCTCAGCTCCAAGTGGATTACTCTATTCTGCAGCAAAGGTTCTTGGAAGAGGAGGAGAAAGCCAAGAACATGAGCACTGAAGTTTTCCATCTCACCAAAGAACTGGAAATAGCAAAGCGTCATAGTCGAGCACTAAGGCCCAGTTTAAATGGGAGGAGAATGGTGGACGTTGCTGTGACATCCACAGGAGTACAGACCGAGGCAGCGTCCACTGGTCCAACAGAGGAAGACACCCCAGCTGTGTTTATCAGGAAGTCTGTTCAAGAAGAGAATCACATCATGAGCAACCTCAGACAGAAGTGCCTGAAGAAGCCAACAGAAAAGAGTACTGCTATTGAGCGTTGCCCTTCATCTGGCAGCGACCTAGGCATGAAGAAATCCTGGATTCCCTGGATGAGGAAAAAGGACAACACCCCTCAAGAGACCAACTTGGAAAAGCCTCTGCACATTAATGGAAATCATTTACCTTCTGAACTGACCATGTCCCAAAAGCAAGGGCAGCCTTTACACATACGAGTAACACCAGACCACCAAAACAACATGGCTACTCTTGAGATCAGCAGCCCCACTGGTGAGGACTTTTTCTCTAGCTCAGCTCCCCTCAGTCCTAACCCATCTCAATCTAAATCCAGAATCACCATCATTCCCACCTACTCTGCTCCAACCCACAAGAGAAAGTCCACTACTGGACCTCAGGGACCTGAAAGAGCCAAGTCTCCAGTCACCATCACAACGATATCCAGAGCCAAATCTCCAGAAAGCACCCGAGCTCCCTCCACTGCTTCAGGAAGGCCCTTGTCCCCTGTCTCTATTATGACAGTGAGCACTGCTATAGTGCCCGAAGCATCTGCCTCCCCAGAACCTCAGGAAATGACCATGGGCCGGGCTGTGTTCAAGGTTACCCCTGAGAAGCAGATGGTCCCAATGCCTATAAGGAAGGGCCACAACAACACTAGCATCATCACCACCACTGACGATAACAAGATCCATATTCATCTAGGCAACACCATAACCCCAAAGATGGTAGTCAGGCCAGTGTCTGCTGTAACAGAGGGCAAGGATATGACCTTATCAACTGGGACAGTTTTACGCTCCCCCCGCCAAATAACCACCACTGCTACCAGAAGCACACAGAGCAAAGTGATGAGCAGTATCACAATTTCCCCTGTTACGTCTACGACTTCCAGACCCGCTCAAAGCACGGTAAGTTTTGCCTAAAGGTTGTATTCATCCAAATTATGAACTAACATATTTTCCTAGAGATAGCTTCGGTTCAGTTCGTCCATTTTTGAGATACCTGCCCTACAGCAATTTACTGTCCATAATCCACAGATATTGCTGTGAACAGTAGATTCACCTCCATTGTATTGAATTGACTCGTATTGACCTTTCTTGTTTTAGGTGGATATCTTAAAACCTGTGAAAATAAAACCAAAACTATCTGCATTTTGGGATATACAGTTATTTACTTTTTGTGGGGAATTATATTACAAGGCTTCAGTCAGTAGCCTATTAGCTCAGCTTGGAACAAAGATCAAGAGCTGAAATAGCTTACCTGGCTCTGTAAAAAATGACTAGCACCTTTAAAGTTCACAAATTAATCATTTTCATATCATTTTATATCTTGTGTTTTTGAGTGTAAAAAATTACACTTTGCTTTTTCACAGCGGGGTAATGTGCCAGTCTACAATGACAATACCAGATACCCAAACAAGATATTATGTGTTGCAGATTTAGAGGTGATGGTAGGAGGATTTTGTAACCTTTGTATATTTGTGTACAAACATGAGAGAGGTATTAATCTTCTCGTGTAACTAGAGGGGTGAATAAGCTTCTTTAATGTCCTACAATGGTTTCATATTCTTTATTACACATATACTGTTTCATAAGATACATATGTTCACAAACAGCTTCATCTCACACTATGAGAATCAAACACTGTGTTGGTGTTTCAGTGGGCCTTATAATATGCTCTTTGTGGATGAGATGGATAGCGTGACAGATATGGCCCTTTGGGCAGGCCTCAGAACGGCAGAGCTAATGATGTGGCATTTTGCCACTTTGCTACAGTCATGCTGTAATTTATAGTTGTTACTCAGTGTTTACATTCACAAACAGCTATGCAGGGCTCAGTGCCCTATTGCTGACACAAAACAGCCTAGCACAGCACATTGAAACTTAGCTTGGACAAGTGTTCACCTACTGGGATTGAAGTGAAAGAATGCATAAATGTTTACATTTTTCTTTCCTATAGCACCCACGATCAGTTATATTGTTTAGAAATTCAGAATTCCTTTTTCCCTATAATGGGTTTTGCCCCCTTTTCACATTTACTCCTTATGTTTCCCTCAAGTGCTGCCCTGTCTTTATTTTCCTGCCTGAAACTGTACTCTCTCTCCCTATTGTCAACAGCCTGGGCATGATGCCCAGCCACCTCGCACAGGGCTGACCCGCATCCCAATGTCCAAGAGCCTGAAGACAGGAAAGGCTGTGCTGGGATCCCTGGGGATCTCGGGTGGAGTGAAGATGGAGTCACGAGCTGAGAGTCAGTCTATGAGGATAGAAGTTAAAAAAACCACTGTGAATAGCAGTACTTTACAAAATGGAGGAAAAGCCTAATTGACATGATCAATCAAGAAAGTACTTGTTTGTAGATATTTAATTTAGAGGTGATTAAGAGAACATTCAGAAAAAAAGCTCTGTCCCATGTACAACTCAGCTAGACATTACAAGGCACAGAGGCATTTTTAAAAAAATGAAATATTAATTTGTCATTTTTGTAAAATCTTTTGTACTTCTCATATCAATTTCTGCCATTTAGATATAACCATATTCACTGTATTTACAGTGTGTATTGTGATGGGCATTTGGGTTAAATATTATATATATATTATATATTATATAAGACTTTGCTGCTACTAACTGCTTCTTGCTTTGAGTGGTTGTCTCACATATAAGGAGTTTGTTGATAATATTTTATAGGGACAAGTTAAAAGTCAAAATACCTGTTTTCATGTAAATGATGTTTATTTTTTTCTGTAAAGGATTTGTACTGAAAAGTATTTTAAATAAATGTGACTTTAAAGGGTAGACTGATTTGCTCATTTATGTAGGAAAATAAGAAACACAAGGGAATTGAATTAAATGTGAGCCCCAGTTATTTTCATTTTGTTCCATGTAATCTTTGATAAAATAAAGCTTTTATGTTTGTTTATGGAAGCAACTAAATGCCACAACAATCTTGAGCTTTACAAAGAACTTTAAAATATTAAACAAAAACAAATAGATAAATAACTGATACAATTAAACATTTTTATCATTATATAAACATTTAAGGAGACTCAGTACTTTAAAAAGATGTATAAATATTTCAGTTTATTCTTTGAAAACCATTTATCTCAGTTTATATTAAAATCTATTTCTATTTATATGAAATATGAAGTTTCCAGAAGGTAATTTTAAGTTGTACAAAATTAAACAACTGGATTTGTCTACATTTTTTATATTTCTTGTTGCTGTTTTTTTATATTGATAGTTTCCAGTCTCTTTATTTATATTCATACAATTCTATGACAATGTTCAGATCAATTCAATTCAGGCTCAGCTTGATAATAAATATAGAGTAAATATTTAAATTTGTGCGTTAAGTTTTCTGTCAACTTTTAACGCCTGAATGAACTTTACTTGAATATTTTTTTTGAATAATGGATACCTGAATTTTCTGTCTGAATTTGTTAAACAAAATAATTGAGTATTTATTTTTTATTTATTTAACCAGGAAAGGTCCCATTGAGATTAAAAATCTCCTTTTCAAGGGAGTCCTGGCCAAGACAGGCAGCAGTACAAACAAGTAAATTATAACAGATACAAAACAAAACAGAATTAAAACACATTAGATCTCTAAAAATAAAAGTGCAAGGACAATCACACGATTCTGTTTCCAGGTCTTTCAAAATAAAATACATCCTGTCAAACTGTCATTAAAGGACCTTTAGCGTCACGTGAAGAAGAGGCGATGACGTAACAGCCACGTTTCATCATCCAATTGGCTCGAAAGCTTCCGGCTTCTTCTTCTTGGACGAGATTAAGTAGACAGATAAAATCAATACTACAATGAGTAGATATTTGGATTAGATACAGGGTGAATGTCACTCCTTACACAGTTGTACGCTTCGCTTTAACGTTTCGCCTCTTGTTCGTCGTGTGGAATTAACCGGGAACTGTCGTCTGACAACTACGGTAGATTATTGTTGCTCGAAGCGGATCGCAGCCATGATGGCGTCAAGCTACAACGCTAAGGAAGAGGACGGACACCACTCCGGCGCTACGAGTCACGGAGGCGCCGGGGCTGTGAAGAGTAAAAAGCCGGACAACACAGCGTTCAAACAGCAGAGACTACCAGCCTGGCAGCCCATCCTGACGGCAGGCACCGTGCTGCCTGCTTTCTTCGTTATCGGTCTCATTTTCATCCCCATCGGCATCGGCCTGTTCGTCTCATCAAACAACATTAAAGAGTTCGAGGTACAGTAACGTGTGCGTGTCTTTTAACCAGCTGGTTAACTTTATAACCACCGCTGACTAGCTTTGTCCAGGTTTGTCTACACTGTGTAACTTGTAACTTAACTGTAAATTGACATTTAACCTGTTGTGCTAAACAGGAACACAAATAACAACAGACACTGTAATGGTCAGTCTGAATACTGACAGTCTTAGCTGAACTCCCCATCTGTGCTCAGTATATTAAGTAGCTAAAACTAATGCAGACTGCTATAAGAGCACTGTAATGAAAGGTTATAATGAAACTGTTTTTAGTAAGGTGTTAACTGAACTTTATGGTCATTTGGAGGCTGCAGCTAGTGTTCCTATTGAAGTCTATTACAGTTTGATTTCTAGTATTTGGTCCACATTTATATGAAAATGTTATGACAATAAGTTTATATTAACCCTCCTCTGTCACTTTGGACATTTTTGTCCATTTGGGCAAATTTTTCCTCTTTATCTGGCCATCATTTCGGCTGTTTTGGTGCAAATGGCACTCATAGTCTCTTTCTTGACAAATTTTGGAGTTCAAATTTTAATTTTTCTAATAGATCAGTAGAACACTGTGAAAAAAATGTACCACCCTCTTAAGTCATTAAGGACAACAATGTCCACTTTCAAAAAAACTGCCATAAAAACTTTACAAATGAATATTTTTTCTGCATAAATCTTTTAAACAACTTCAGCCCTACTTGAAACTACCAAACATTTAATCATTTTGACAATTTTAACCCTTTAAATGCCAGTTTGATTACTACGTACGAGATGTTATTAATGAAAAAAGTGAAATTAACTCGTACATCAAGCAGTCAGACAGGTATTGATAGTGTTAAAACCCTGAAAACAATTGAATGTTTGGTAGTTTTGAGCAGGGCTGAAATTGTTGCAGAGATTTATGCAGAAAAAAGCAGAAACAAATATTAATTTGCAAAGTTATTATAGCAGCTTTTTGGAAGTGGACATTTTTGTCCTTAATGGGTAGTAAATTAATTAGTGTTAATGAGGCTAGACAGATTTGAACACGCCATTTATATCAGTGAGGGTAGACGAAATGTTACAAAGACGTAATAAGCAAACTACAGCCTCCAAAATGACCTTTAAATTGAATCAGCACCTCTTAAAAAAACTATAACCTAACTAAACTATAACCTTCATAAAAGTGGAATTTATTGCAGAGCAGTTGTATAAGACTTGTGGACTTGATGTATTAGAGTTTCATCAAGTCAAGTCAACTTTATTGTCAGCACTGCTATATGTACGGAGAATTTAAATTCTGTTTCTGTCATATCCTCGGTGCAAAACGAAGCAATAAACATTAAATAGAAAATATAAAGTGTAAAGAAATATAAAAAATATAGCAAATATAAAAAGGTATGAACAGTTTAAATGTAGATGGCAAAAAATATAAAATACATCAATGTTACTGTACATAGTGCAATAAAAGCAGCAGCTTGTTTGTACTTAATAAATTTGCATGTATATGAACAATCTCAAAAAGTGTGCATTCATCTTATCAAGGTGTACTTAATATGTCATAATACTAATTGAGCTCTCATTTACAGATTGACTACACCGGTGTCGACATCTCCAGTCCATGCTACAGCTGTGCCAAGAACTTCAGCTGGAACAGCACAACACAATGCGTCTGCTCTGTGCCCTTCACATTAGAGCAGCCATTTGAGGTGAGCACCAGCTTACAGTATGGTGGCCCTATGAATAATGCATGCTTTCAGCTTCAAAATTGATAGTGTTGCTTGTAGTGCAATAAAAGAAGAAGAAAAAAAATGCCCTCCTGACACTAAACGTCCATTAAGATCTATTTTAAGTCCAAAGGAAGGCACACTCAAGGTTTGTTTGGAGCCATCGTTATCATCGATCATTCCAGTCTGAAAATAAACAGCCTAGCAACTTTCAGAAGGTTTTTATTGACTGCTTATAAAAAGCTCTCAGCCAGTTGTATTTTCATATCAACAGTTTCCGAATAGGACAAACCAGTGTCACTAAATTCAACTTTTAAGAGCAACTAAAATAATTTAAAATGGCATTTATCTCATGAACACGAAGACACCTTTGATACATGTGAAGCTTTAGTTGAAATTAGCTTAACAAATGAAGTTCTTTGTATGCTGAACTATGCACAGATACAACCGATGAGCTGCCTTGCCTTGTACACTCTGTCTATAACATGAACTCTCCTCCCCTGCAGAGCAATGTCTTTATGTACTACGGCTTATCCAACTTCTATCAGAACCACAGACGCTATGTGAAGTCCAGGGATGACAGCCAACTGAATGGTGACCGGTCTGCTTTGATGGTACGATCTTGGAAATAAACTGTTATAACATGCAGCGATTTCGATGAATGCTCTTTGCATTGCTTCAACACTGGCTGCTTTTTACAGAACCCCAGCAAGGAATGTGAACCGTACCGTAGTAGTGATGGACTGCCCATCGCTCCATGTGGGGCTATAGCTAACAGCCTTTTCAATGGTAAGTGAGACATGAGGAATAGCTTCACATTTTTGTAAAGGATTGTTGCAGTCTTTTCTGACCATTGAAACTCTACTAAAAGCTTTGTACATCAACAACTCTGGCATCAGCTCATTTGCTGCACTTAACTTAATGCAACATTATTGAATGTAATGTTTCTTTGTTTCAGACACTTTGGAGCTGTACCACGTTGATTCCAATGGCACCAATAATGCAATTCCTCTGGTAAAGAAGGGCATTGCGTGGTGGACAGACAAGCATGTGAAGTTCAGGAATCCTGGTGGAAACAACAACCTCAGTGTAGCTTTCCATGGTGATTTTCTTTTTTTTTTTTTTTAACAAACTGTGCACAGGATCTGTTGGGCTCATAAACACCTAAATTGCAGTGACTAGCTTGGTTTTGTCTTGTTCTTTCTCAGGCACAAATAAGCCGGTGAACTGGAGGAAGCCGGTGTACGAGTTGGACCCATCAGATCTTGAGAACAACGGCTTTATCAACGAGGACTTCATTGTGTGGATGCGCACAGCTGCGTTGCCCACCTTCCGCAAGCTCTATCGCATCATCCAGAAGAAGCCCAACACGACCCCCACTCTACCCAGTGGCAAATACATCTTGAACATCACTTACAGTATCCTTTATGAGTTGAATAACTCAGCAAAGTTTCCAGATATATTGGTAAACCATTTTCTTAAAAGAGAGTCCCAAGTGTAAGAAGCTTGTGTGTCATGGTTAGAGGATTGGATTGGGTGATAATTAAATGAAATGCTCACTGACTTTCAGTGAAAACACTTTGTACTTCTCTTGGTACAATCAATCAGTCAAGTGCTACCCAACTCCTGACAGGCTGTGGTCATCTCATGACTTGATTACTGTAATGCCGTCCTGACGGGCCTCCCAGCCTGCACAGTGAAAGCTCTCCAGATGATGGGTTACCCCGCTGCTCATGCAGCCTGCATTAAATTCAGACTGCTATAGCTCGCCTATAAAGTAGTCTCCGGTTCTGCACCCACCTACTTGGATGCCCTGATACAGGCATATGCTGCACTAACATGTCCTAGTCGCACTGTACCTTGATTGTTTCCCTTTTTTGTAAGTCGCTTCGGATAAAAGCGTCAGCTAAATGAATAAATGTAAATGTAAAATATACAAACGTTTATAAATATAGTTCAAGTAAAAGCAAGATTAGAAAGATAAGTCTTAAGTCTGCTCTTAAAAATATGAACATTCTGCGCTGCCCTCAGATCTTCCAGTCGTGGGCCACAGTGTGAGTGATGCCTCACCGTGGGTTTTCGTTCCGACTTTAAGGCCACTCCCCAAAGACCTGAGGGTCCCCGAGGGTTCATAGGTTAAAAGTAGATCAGATAAATAGGTGGGACCAAGACCATTAAGAGTTTTACAAACCAGTAAAAGAATCTTAAAATCGATTCTGAAATGCACAGACAGCCAATGCAATTGCAAGCAATGCCGCCAATAAAATTGTGCTCTCTCTCTGGTCTTCGTCAACAGACAAGCAGCTGAGTATGTGTGCATTAATGTCTCTGTGTTTGCTTGAGAGAGAAACGGTCGTACTTTAGCAAACTAAAAAAAAGATGTTTTAGTTATATTTTTAATATGGGGTTCAAAGCTAAGATTACAATCTATGATAACTCCCTGTTTTTTTACTCTTTGACAGACACTTTTTTTAGATTCAGTGCTTGTAGTTTCATATTTAGTTTCTCTCTCTCTGCCTTAGTATCAATAATTAAACTTTGGTTTTGTCCTGGTTCAGCTGTAAAAAATTCCCTGCCATCCATAACTTTATGTCTAAGATGCAGTTTAAAAAGAGCATGTATTGACCCTGAGTCATCAGGGGACGCTGTGTGTAAAACTGTCAAACTGTCATCAGTCAGTTTAAATGTAATTTTCTCTCAATCTAGAAGCTCCAGTCATTTTTTCTTTAACCATGTGTAATCAGATTACCCTGTGCTCAGCTTTGATGGTCGCAAGCGGATGATCCTGAGTACCATCTCCTGGATGGGAGGGAAGAACCCCTTCCTTGGCATTGCCTACATCACAGTGGGCTCCATCTGCTTCTTCCTGGGTGTGGTTCTGCTCATCATCCACCATAAATATGACACCCGCAACAACAGCGCAGATATCGCCAGTTAAACTATTCTTGTATCACATTTTCCTGCCTCCGCATGCATGGGTGACCCGGAAGGGTCCGTTCTGGACTGCTTGTTGGTCTTAGCGTGGTTACACTGGTCTCTAATCGTCTGTTGTGTGTTTGTGTAAGGACAGCACTGTCTCAGGTGTGTCATCAAAAGCTGTGTTTATGTGTAGGTCAACTAATGCAAAAGAAGGATGCTGGGGTCTGTCTCTCTGTGCATATAGCTTCAAGTCAGCTGCTGAGAATGTCATTTCCTGTCTTCAAAAGAAAGTTTTTATCTTCTATTTATCTATACATTATCAAAGTATCTGTGTTTTATTTTAGCAGTGCTTTGCGAATGGCTTAATTCTTGAAGGATGTATGTATTTTTAATGCAAGTTTTTGTCAATTCTATGTACTGTAATATGTCCTGCTGATGAATGTACCATTATATTTCCTTGACATACCTCTGTGGTTCTTTTGAGTTACCTTGAATATATGATAATCATTGCTCGTGTGCTGTTTATTATACTGTAGTAAGCATTGATGTTTAACGAGAAGTATTTTAACCATTTGAAAGACAGAATAATCACGACGAGTAGTACCAAAAGTGTGGTTATCTACCCTCTGCTGTGACTGGTATAAAGAGACTGAGCCAGTCATGAATCATCTTTTTAAAAATTATAATATCAACAATGGAAACATTTTATCTTACACCACTATATCCAGTATTCCTTCTTCTAAAACTGAGCAGCGTCTCCGGCTCATCAGAGCACGAAGCTCTTTTGTTTTCACAGTTTGGCCTGCGTGTTGAGTTATCTTGAGTTCTTCAATGTTTGACCAAATAATATGCACTTTAAAAGTGTTGCATTTGTTAGTTTACCCGGCCCCTCTTGTTTCAACTTCTGTTAAAATGTGGTGTTGTTGATTTATTATTAATCATCAGTTCATTGTCTAAATTGGAAATTTATGGGTTTTTATAAGATTTATAGGGTCCAAATAAACAATTTGGTGAATGTATTGGTGTTATTTGTGATGTTATTGCAGACATACGAATAATCATTTAATGAATACTAATTATAACAACCTCAACCAACCGGATGTGACCTGCGCACCAAAGGATTGTGGGTAGACATATTGGCAGTGTCCGTCCTTGTGCTGTGTCCCTGTTTTTTTTTTTTTTACCTCAGAGTTCAACATAACCACACAGAAGTTTGACAAAATGTACAGACAGCTTATGGTAAGAGATGTGTTTAATATTTTGTATTTAACATAAAACGTTCCGGTTTTGTTGTTACAATGTTGTAATTGTGTTATTGAGAACTGTGACCGTTTGCCAGCTTGCGAGTAACGGTCACCCCAGCTAAACTTTTCAAACGTAACTTAGCAACCCGGCTAACAGTTACGAGTTAAGTCAAACTTAATATGAAGTTAAGTCGTTTAACTTGAGAGTACGATATGAATATATATAAACATGATATGATGTTGTTAGTGCGTGTTTATAACTTTATAACATGGTGGTTCGACAGCCACCTGTTAGGTTAAGCAACAAGTCATGTCAAGTTCGTCAGCCATCATGTAGCGATGTCCACGAAGTTGTACACTCGACAAGGTTGTCCACCTTCAAAACATCGATTTAACTCAACGTGAAACACTTATATTATACTATTATATGTAATATTATATAATTACATATGTCAGGGACGTGCTTCTCAATCTCCCACAGCGTGCACACACATTTGGTGAACGCATAGCTACATGTTGAGGAGAGTCAGTGGACAAAGCTTTGAGAAAAACCCAGGTAAAGTTTGATGTGTCAGGTAAGGGCAGTTCTCAATAAATTATAGGATTCAATAATAAAAGAAGTAGGTAGACAGGCAACTTATAGGCAGACAACCTAAAAACTAAAACTTATACTATATAAAGTATCATGAAATATTTTGGACATATGTGAATTGACTGTGTATGTTTTATTTTCTTTATTAAACTATGTAAAGATGATAGCAGTGATTTGACATCTGTTTTGAGTCTTAAATGCAATACATATGTTTGGCCAATAGATGTCACCATTTTATTACAGCTATCAAATGCTTTGAAACGAGGAACTATTTTTAGCACTTCAGAGTGGTTCAGTGCTTCCTAAATTGTTATTTCCCCATCACTTGTTTAAGTTAGCTTTGTTCAACTGTCATTGCTGACTTTGTATCACTTTACACTTTACATCATTATCCACAGTTTGTTAATTAAAATTATAAACATTAGAACTGTGTACACTATAAAATCCTCACTCCTCAAGTGTTTATACCACCAGGGACTTCGGCAGCTTTCCAGGCGGACCATCACGAGCAGCGCCCGCAGACAGATTGAAAACACTGTGAAGGAAAAACAAAAAATGTTTCAGGTATGATCGTACGATCCCACATGTGATGTTTGTCTCAGAAGCTGCCAAAAGTGTAGTCTAGTCTTATGAATAACTTTCTTTCTGACGCAGCTTTGTATATGTTGTATACATTCACTCTGAACAGTATGGCTGATTTGTGGGTATGTTTTCAGCAGAAATCACAATCTTAATTTAACTTTGGCACCTTTTGTCATACTTTTGAAGTAATGAAATGCCTGTTTGATGTACTTTGAAAACTGTGAGAACAAGAATGAGATCTTTATGTACTGATAATGATAACGTTAAAGTTTCTACTTTATTCCCAGGTTCTGGAGACAGAATCTAATTATATCATCTTTGTAGCCTGACAGATAAGTATCAGTGGATTTCCCCCCCTACAATGTTTAAATGACCTTCGACTGTAGCTGGGGCTGGAGTTATACTAATTATGTTTGCCAGCTGCTAATTAAAATCCATTGCAAAATCAGCGTTCCAGTGTGGCAGGCTTTGCTGATCCTTGCATAGCGCTAGAAATTACTGTAGCCCTAGTTGACAAGTGACCTACCCTCGCTTCTAAATCGCAGAGCAAGCACTGCTTCATTGCGTAGTGTACTATACGCCACCACATAATTGCTGTGGTTAACCAGAGATGAGCGCTAAACAAATTTGAAACAGAAAAACGTGAAGCTAAAAGTCCATCACATGCCTGTAAAGTAAGGCTGTCTTTTTAAAAAATAACTATATGCCTTCATTCTTGGTCTGCTCTTTGAACAGGAGGACAACGGTATGCCTATCCATCTGAAGGGCGGGTCAAAGGACGCTGTGCTCTACAGAGCCACAATGGCTCTCACTGTGTTTGGTATGTCGGCAATTGTCTGAGATTTGATGATTCAGGCTCTCGCCAGATGTCTCAGTCTGTATTTTAGTGAAAACACATTTTCATACCAGTGACTTGACCCCGATGTTATCACTGAAACTGACTTTGAACATCGAATTATTGCAATTTGACAATGCATCATTGAGAATTGTATAATTTTTAGTTCGAGCTTGTTATATCTCTGTATCTCTTGTCACATCTGTGATTCTTGTCCCATCTCTTCGCAGGGACTGGATATGTTGCGTATGTGCTGCTTTCTGCTTCAATGCCCAAGAAGCCATAGTGAAACAGGAGTGGGCTTTATCATCTAATGAAACAATCATGCACATGCTGTGTGTAATTCATCAACTCTGTTGTGCAGATTGGTAATCTGGGAGATTATTTGTCCTATCAATAATATCAGTATTTATAATGTTTGAAGGGAACATTTACTGACTGTACAAATCATGTGCTGAAGATAATAAAAGTATATCTATCTCATTCAATTGTGTCACTTTTTTGATGTTTTGAGTTTATAATGTAAAGCTAACCTTATTCTCCATCCAGAATCTGAGCTGACCTTGAGACTACAGTCTGTTTGCAACTGTGCTCATCTAGTGTAGGTTTCTGGTCTGAACACTAGAGGGCACCAAAAACCATCAAATCAATTAGAGGCTTCTTCATTGTGGCTGCGAGCAGCAGGGAGACTGTTTCTGAAATACTTCTCCTTTCCCCCACACAAAGTCATTTTCCATTGATTTCCACATTATAAATACACTTATGAAACAACACACTTGTTTTTGTTTCTTTAAGCATCTTGAACGCGTTATGAGAAACATCCACGCACTGATACCAAGCGTGAAGAGGTTTCTGTTCACAAATCGAGAAATTAAACTTTTATTTCAGTTGACATCTCAGTGAGTAAATAGGATGCCTGTTGCGCACTTAAAATCCTTCCCCTCTCAGTATTGTCTGGTTAACTGTGGCCCTGCAGTAAAATCACATTGGCACTGGAAACTCATTAAATCACCAGACCAAAGGAATGCAGGGAAAAATGTAATTTCCAAACAGTGGATCGGTCTTAGCGGGGGACATACATCAACTAGAAGGCAGGGGTTTCGTAAGAAGCCCATATGATGGTAAACTGAGAGTTGGGAACTGCCCCCCTATTAAGTAGCCGATGGTGGAAAGATTCTTCCCACTTGGAAAGAGGCTTTTCCTTCTTGGACATCTGCTGGTGGAGCTTCCAGTAGCCAGAGAGAGGAGAGGGTCCAGCCGCAGCTCCTGAAATTTTCTCTTACTTTCCAGAGGGGGAGGCTTCAAGCAGGCTGCTCATTTTTTGGGGGGTTGAATAGGTGAGTACATCGACTTTTTATTTATTGTAAATGATTTATTTTTCGCATTTTAAATCATTTTATATTTGAGAGAATATCGCCATTTTGCCGCAGTTTTGTATGTTTTGCAACAATTTGCTTACAGTAGGTTATTTTTAGTATTAGTTATAAATTAAAAAAAAAAAAAACGCTATTAAAACAATCTGAATAACTTTACAGAACTTTTTCAACTTTTTTTTTTTTTTTTACATTTTAAATATACGATTTTATTCACTTCATTGTAAAATACAGTGTTTCAGTAGCAAGGCTTTTTTTAAATTGTGCTTTATGTGTAATTTAGACATTTTAATTATATGAGCACTTATTGTATCCGAGGGGCCATGAAAGTCATTTCAGCCCCTGTAGCTGCAGTTTTCGTTCTTGTGCACCAGGCGGGGCGCACAGCCTGTGGTAAAGATCTCATACTGTGGGGATGTGGTCTACGTATCCTTTAGAGGGGGAAAAAAAAAAACAGCAACCACATCGCATGAGATTATTCCATTACAGATAAACTGCATAATAAGAATCTATTTAAGTCCGGTATGAGATGAGTGCCTGTTAAAGCCATAGTCCCTCATTGATTTGTCATTGAATTTAAACCATTCTTAAAGAAGGAGAAGAATTAGAGAGGAAAATTTGACAAACAAAAATGTGTGGTTTGTTTCTATAAAGATGCCCCATAATATGTTATATGTTCAAATACATCAAAATACCATCAGGGTGCTTATAAGACCTCATAATGTTCCCCAAACCCCATCCCTGAAGGACTAAAGAAAGTGAGAACTATAGGTAAGACTATGCTGCATGTAGAGCTGTATACTACAAAGATCAGGACAGCAAGAGGGCATTGATAAAAAGTTTTTTTTTTCAGTGCCTCATTACTAAATTCCTACAGTATATCACCTCAGGGTGCGGGCATCAATGGGAGGCAGCAAGGTGTGGCTCTTATGTTATATAAGGGAGTCTAGATGGATCTTGCAGTTTTTGAGTAATGGAAAGCAATGGTTCTCTAACAGCTATCAATATTGAGTCCATACATCACCAAAAATACATAATACAGAATCTGACCATGTTGACGCAGAAGTAAATTAAACATTCATTCATCCTTTGTTTGCGGTGTCATTGAAAAAATGAGCTGTGTCATAGTTCTGCAGTTTCAAAACATTTTCTCTTCTTGTCCTCAGACTGGTTCATGCGCTGGTGACCCTAAAGGGCCAAACATGAAGATAGGGCTGTTTCTGGCCACGGCTGCCTTTGTGGCAGCCCTGTTATCCTCCATAGATGCTCAAGGTAAATCCAACTACCTCGCTTGAGTCCACTTACATACACTATCCCACTCTGTCTCTATCCCCTGCTCTTCTTCTTTCACTCAAATATCTCCACTGGATGTCTGTGTTACAGGGATTAGTCATTTGATTTAATGTCAGAAAGAGAGTCATCACATAGACAGTGAACTCTTTGTATTGATAAACTGAATAAAGTTATTCTTATTTCATGTGTATGCTATTTGACTATGTAACTTTTGGACTACTGACTGATGCCTTGATGATTGTCATGCTTTTATCCCTCATTTGTACCGTATTCTGTCTGATTTATCTGTCAGGACTCATTACAGGCTTTGATGTAAAGTCCAAATCCAGATCTCATTTACTTGTATTTAGGGTGCAATTTAGATGGTTTTAAACCAATACCTCAGGAGCAATTTTCTCATTCAGATTTGGCAAATATAAGAAACCGAGCGCACTTAAGTTTATTTCATTTCCAATTTCTAATTAAATACATTAAACAGCTGGGCACAGAGAAGAACAAAAGTCATTTCATGGCTAAATGTTTCCCTGTAAATGTTTTAGCAGAGCTGTTGCTGTTTGAGTTTTATGACAGCGGACCTCTGCACCTTCTCTAAAGCAAAACTTGGAAGATTGTCAAGTCTTTGATAATTAGGCATTGAAATGCTAGACCACATTTGTTTTTAAGTTATTATGATTATGCCAAGGTTGTAGTTGGATCTTGGAAACCTGTCTATCTCTTTGCCATGGTTTTAGTGGCTGCAGCAGTAAGTAAATACAGTGTTTTAAGTCATTAAATTACTTGTGAAACAACATAATAGAGTGCAATGCTTTGAAATAGATGAAAAAGTTTAAAACTAAAACTAAAAAAGCATTAAAATGTGTAAAAAGTAACGTAATGCAAAAGTATTAATTTAGAACAATTGCCGTTTTCATGGTGTTGTATTATAGAGGCAGTATTGTAATTTTACTGGCAGAAAGTCTAACAAATGGAAATATCCAAGAAATATGGAAGTGCTTAAAACTGTACTTAAATGCCATACTCAAATTACTTTACTTTCCAACTCTGATTTTGTGCTTATATATTACGGTTTTAGTAACTGTTAAATACTTTGTGCTGTACATGTCACAAGAGCTAACATATCATAGACTGTTAACAACCTGTCAGTTGCTTTGACAGAAAATGACTCAAAGTAATTTCATATGCAAACGTTTCAGTCCAAAATAATGGCAAATATGGAAATATGGTATGGAAACCCTGATTTTTTCCCCTCTGAAAGCTCTCTGGTGGGGGAGACGAGTCTAACGTCTACTCTCACATATCTCCACTAACGGAATGGAAAGATGAAATACGAGAATAGCAAATTAATCCTCAGACAGCACAAAGACAAAGAGCCTTTCTAGGGCTTCTTTGCGGGCATTCGCAAAAACGCTGAGTTGCAATACATATGGAAAGTTAATATGCAGTAATGTTTAATGTCAGCACATGTTGTGGAATTACTTTGGCATCTGTCCTGCCTCTTTGGGAGAGTCGGTGTTCTTTCCTCCTCTTCTTGGTCTCTCCTCCTGGCAGTAGCCCAAGCCAGGATAGCTGGCTGGCTGGCTGGAGACTGAGGTTACTAACAGAACAGTAGCCAGACTCTGGCCCCTGGGAGCCAGAGATGTCCTTTATTAGGAACTGATGGGACAGACACCCATATAACAAGAGCAACCACAAGGTCCAAATAACATACCAGAAATCGTTATTTTTTACAAAACGGCCTTTGTTCTTAAAGTATATTTTAAAACCAGAAGGACATATGGTCGAAGAAATTGTAACAAATTGAAACGACATGTTCACACCATCTTGAACAAACGTGGGAGTGGCAGGTGTGTAGCTCATGCGAGTGTAGACTCACTTAAAACTTTTTTTTATCAGAATTTTTCAATCCACCAACCATCGCTTTGCTACTTGCTACCCACCCCCCAATTCTACACACCATACATACCACACCCACACACACTTCCATACCCATTACCATTTGGTGTTGGAGATACTCGCGGAGAAATCAGGGGGAACGCAGTCCATCGGGACTCCTTGAATTGATATGTCAGGTTGGTGATCCTCCAATCCCAGTTTTTAATTATTTGGTGGGCTCCTGTTTGTCATCTGCCTGTGCATTCAGTGTGTCCCAAGCTATGGCTTCCTCCTCAACGTGTATTTTACAATGATATTCTTGCCTCCGATGGCACTCATTCTTACTCAACAGCTAGCATGCAAACACATGGTGAAACTCTAATGCATGCTCACTTATACCATATATCATCCCCATCATGGTACTGCCACTGTTGGCTAGCACTGCAAGTCAGTGCAAATTACATCATGCTAACTTCGTTCACATCTTGAATGTTCTCACAAAATGTATTTCATTATTTGTGTCTTCTTGTCTTTCAGTTGTTCATTTTGTCACTATGAAGAAATTCTCATGGAACACTAATTCTATATATTAGCATAACTTCTTGACCCAACTCGCATGAAATAATCTCGCATCATAACAAGAATGAATTATATAATGAATGAAGAAAATAGTACAACTAAAACTAACTGTATGACACTTTTCAAATATTAACATTATATAAAAGAAAACTCTTCAAATACTTTGATATAACTTTTATGCATGTAAGTGACACATACTAAATGTTAATGCACTTCCGCTAATTAACGTTAGCCCTTTTTCTCAACTGGTAGCCTTGAAGCTGTAAGAAAGAATATCATTTTAAAATATGTTTGTCATCTCTGTCTGTGTGGTCCCAACTGTACATGGAAATTACCATCAAGTCAATCAAAGTTGTTGAGCCAAACAACTTTCTCATGTACATGATGCATGAAGCTGTGATCAAGTCAAGTGTAAAGGCGCGTGGTCTTGTCACACTGTATATGTTTTCCTGTATTTATTTTAATGTACATACTTTCTCTTTGATAGTATATCAGAAAAGTCTTTTTAGTGTCTTGAGTTAATTTGTTCTCTCATGCCTTCATATGCACTATGCTGTCAATGAAAAAGTACACAAGGGTCTCCGGTGACGAATTGTGTATTCTTTTAAAAGGTTTGCAATGGATGTGTGCCACTCACTTGTGTAAAGAGTTTTAACCAAATAAACACAAACCACTTTTTGTCCTTGAAATATGTTTATATACAATGTATATATAACATATGGTTGTTCAATTTTGTCAAGAGTTACTTCAACAACCTTAATATGGCAACCTTGATTCCATTGTATAATCGGTAACTTGTGAATGAAGTCACATGGTGAATGTTATATTTTTGTAATGCTGAGATCAACTCCATCATAAAAGCAGTTTAGTATGCGGTCGGGGCATGCTTTGTAATGACTGCACTTAGCATGTTGTTGGATGGTTCACTCAATGTTTGCACTTTGGTAGAGTTATGTCGTGCACATGTTGTGTATGCCAGTGCTTGAGTTGCTGGCCATCTTGGTTGAGCAACTCAAACAAATGCCATTTTACTCCAAAATGGCTTCTCACACTTTTTCAATGTTGTCGTGTTCTTTACTTGTTACCCTCACAAATGGACATCAGTGTTATGTGTCTGTCCCCAACAACGAACAAGTCTACTTCAGTCATGAAGTGTTTGTTGTTGGGATCAATGTGAATGCTTCATTGAAAATACCATACTTTGATTTCATCGTACACCATATTCATACATATGTTTATGTTTGTTGTGATTTAACAGTGTTTCACCTCTTATTTGCAGTGGAACCCCCCTCAGACTTGAAATTTAAAATTCTAAATGAAAACACAGTGGAAATGACATGGGCAAGACCCTCGTCAAGGATAGATGGCTTCAGAATACAAGTTGTATCAGATGCAGGTCAGTATGGAGTCAGCGCTTACAGTGTGTTGATTTATACATTCATTGCATCCTCACAGTTGATTTACTGTTAAATTCTCCCTCCTAGATGAAGCAGTCAGAGATTTTACCCTTGATCCATATACCACTGTGACCTCAATCACTGACCTGACCCCTGACTTGGACTACTCAGTGTCCATAAACTCCTTTGAAGGGTCAGATGAGAGCATTCCCATCTTTGGACAACTGACCAGTGAGTATATAATCATACTGGGTAATTTAGATTGTTTGGAAAAAGTTAGGCCTTAAAGTTTTCAATTATTTTTGTATAGGACGAGGTTTTTTTTATGCATTATTGTAGTTTTTACAGTTTCGGAACTGTTATAGTCAAAATCATTTAAGCAAAAAAGTTGCACTTGCCTCCAGAAATTATTCTGTAAATAGTCAGTAAACCTTTAGATTGTCTACTTATTATATGTGGTGATTAATGGTGTGACATAAAGAATAAATGATGTTCACTAATATCGAGACAAGCAGACCATCTCCTCCTGCAACATAAAAATAATATTCGGCTGCTAGTGATATGCTTATTCCCTTTTAATAAGAGAATAACTTATTCCATGTAGCATTTTCATTCAGCTACATGGCAAAGTTGGGAGAAATCTGTTTACTGACTCTTGAATTACTCACTGTTTGTAGCCAATGCAGCATAAAGCTATGTGCTTATGCGCATGTGGTTTTGATCCTGTCAACCAGCTTTTATGATGTGTTGATTTTCTTTCCTTTTTCCGCTGTGTAAAGATCCACAGTGAGGCAGGGGTGTCAATGTGTGGTGCTTACTCACCGAGTGTTTCCTGTGTTTCAGTCCAGTCCAGTAACACTAGTGGACGAGTCAGGAGGCCACAGTCAGATGCAATCAGTGAGTATGTTTACTCTGGTGTCAACCAAAATCTGAACAGGGCCTGCCCTCCACACGGCTTTCCTTTTTTTTTTTTTTATTATAATTTTTTCCCTTCATAACTGTCATCGTAATATTTTTTTTCCCATGGAATAATTTGGTCAGGCATACTTTTTACCTCCTGTCGGGGTTGTCAGCGGGTAAGCAGACAGGGATCCGACAGTGACTGGAAGGGCATACATTGGTTCCTTTAATTGAAACCAGTGTGCACATCAAGAAAAAAGGAAAGGAAGGCTTGAACTTATAAGACATGGGCTCTGTTATATGCCATTGGGTGGATGAGAGCAGGAAGGGATTGTAAAGCAATGATGTATACTAATTGTGCCATCACAAGGCAAGTGCTGTCCCTTAAACTGTTAAAAGATGTGGCAAAAGGCCAAACTGTCCTCTGCTCATGTCATGAGACCAATCCTTATAGATTTACTGGAGGACATGCTCACTTTCCCCCCACCTATAGATTCTTCTGGAAACTATACTTACTCCTCCAGATTGTCCTAAACCCAGCAATTCTTTCACAGCTACCCAAATTGTTTGACTAAACCCCTACTTTGAGGCCATAATTTTCTACATTAGGTCAGGGAATTTTGAGAAAATATATGTGCTTCTAAGAATGAGACTTGTGAGATGCGAGGAACAAAATTTAGAGTCAATGAGACCGAGGGGAATGAGGATTAAGGTCCATCCACCTAAATCCTGCCAATTATTTTAATAGAGTCATAAATGATCCAGAGAATTTCATCTATGATTTAAAGCCCTGTAGGATTTGAAAGAGAATGTTGCTAGTGGAACTTCTGCTAAATGTTTAGTCTATAAAGCCACATTTTTTTTTTCACATCTCTGTCTGCTGGAATGACTATACCAGCCCACTGTTTGGCACTGCCTAATGTTTCCTTTGATGTCAGAATGCATATCTCTGAGCCATCCAACTAACTGTCAGTGATTTTATTTTATTTAGACAGACAGGAGAAGAAATGAGCCAGTGTAAAAATATTGTTCCAAGACCAAGTTGTTGCTGCCATACGTTTATTTGCACATTTCTGGCTTGGAAATAGTTTTGATTTTAATTTGAGACATGAAGGATGTGCTTTTCTGCATTTTAAGTTTTGACACCAATCACTAACTTGCAGTGAAACTTCAACTTTTCCTAATATGGATCAATCAAAACATGCAACATAATTTTTGAACTGACTGACTCTTATTTCTCCACTGTCTTTGCCCAGAGTGTTCGGTCAGCGCAATAGCAGATTTGGTTTTCCTGGTGGACGGCTCATGGAGTGTCGGCAGAGAAAACTTTAAGCACATCCGCAGTTTCATCGCCTCACTGGCAGGGGCCTTCGACATTGGCGAGGACAAGACCCGGGTGGCTGTGGTTCAGTACAGTACAGACACCCGCACAGAGTTCCCTCTCACCCGTTACACCAGAAGGGGAGACCTGCTCCAAGCCATCAACTCCTTGCCATACAAAGGGGGAAATACTATGACAGGTATTTATAGTTATTATGGATTTGCATCTGTTTTATGTTAAACATTGAAATTTTGGATGAAAGAGTGCAAGACAGAAATTTAAAAATACACGTACATTTCTCTCTTAAGGTGATGCCATAGATTATCTCCTGCAAAACATCTTTACGGAGGCAGCCGGATCCAGGAAAGGTTTTCCTAAGGTGGCCATGATCATCACTGATGGAAAATCCCAGGACCCAGTGGAGGAGTATTCTAGAAGGCTCAGGAACATTGGAGTGGAAATATTTGTCCTAGGTATGGTTTATTATTCAGTGTTTTGTTGAATATTGCTCTCCCATGTGAAAGTCTGCCTGTTCTTGGAAGCTATTTGATTTTCCACTGATTGCAATATTCATATTTGACTTCATAAAAGTCAAGTCTTGTTGTTTTTTCTAACATACGCAATACTCCAAAACCGTCAACAGTCTACCACATCTGTCTCGCAGCCTCTGACTAAAGGACATATGAGTTTATGATGTTGTATTTCACATTTTCCCACTCAGGTATCAAAGGAGCAGATGAGGATGAGCTAAGGGAAATGGCCTCCACACCTCACAGCAAACATGTGTACAATGTTCCAAACTTTGACATGATCCAAGAGGTAGAGAAAAAGATCATCACAGAGGTGTGCTCTGGGGTTGATGAGCAGCTCAGCTCTCTGGTTAGCGGAGAAGAAAGTAAGTCAAAAGATCCTAATCAAATTTGTTTCATATTTCATTGGATCATTTGCATTATATTGGTTTTATGGTTTTGACACAGAATGATCCTAATAGGAAGTGCTGTGGACAGTCCAGCAAACAAATTTTGATGCTGAATACATGTTGAAAGTCTATGTAATAATACATTTCCTGCAAATTTTTCCCAGTGGTGGAGCCCGCCTTTAACCTGCAAGTCACAGAAATTGCATCTAAGTCAATGAGGGTGACATGGGATGCCTCCCCGGGTGAGATCACTGGCTACAAGGTCACCCTCATCCCTATGCTAGCTGGAATGAAACGCCAGGAGCTGTACATGGGGCCCACCCAAACATCCATCAATGTCCGTGACCTTTCTCCTGAGACCGAATATGAGATCAGCCTGTATGCCCTCAAAGGTCTGACTCCCAGTGAGCCCATCATGGCAATGGAGAAGACCCAGCCTGTCAAGGTGTCAACAGGTAAGAAGATTTATTGTGCACGATATGTCATCTTTCCTTGACTATACTTACTTTTGATACACTTAAAGTCCCTCAGACATTACCTTATTTCTGCATGGAAGCCATGCAAGGATTTTAACCAATTATGTCTTGTCTTTTTCAAGAGTGCTCTTTGGGAGTGGATGTGCAGGCTGATGTGGTCCTACTGGTTGATGGCTCGTACAGTATTGGATTACAAAACTTTGCCAAAGTCCGTGCCTTCTTGGAGGTCCTGGTCAATTCCTTTGATATTGGACCACACAAGGTCCAGATTAGCTTGGTCCAGTACAGTCGTGATCCACACACTGAATTTGCCCTCAACACCCACCATGACCTTAGTGCCGTTGTTAAAGCTGTGCGCACTTTTCCCTACCGTGGAGGCTCCACTAACACTGGCAAGGCCATGACATATGTCAGGGAGAAGATCTTTGTTACTAACCGTGGAGCAAGACAAAATGTCCCCCGTGTCATGGTCCTGATCACAGATGGAAAGTCATCAGACTCATTTAAGAATGCCGCAACCAACCTGAGGAATATTGATGTGGAGATCTTTGCCGTTGGTGTGAAGGATGCAGTGAGGTCAGAGCTGGAGGCCATTGCTAATCCCCCATCCGACAGTCATGTCTTCGAGGTCGAGGACTTTGATGCCTTCCAGAGGATCTCCAAGGAGCTGACTCAGTCCATCTGTCTGAGGATTGAACAGGAGCTTCTCAACATCAAAAAGAGGAGTAAGTTGGAGTATAGAATATCTAAACCCAATAATTTTGACCAGCAGTGTAGCCACATAATAACTTCTAAGCATCAGTTTTGGATAACTGCCATTTGCTAAATATGTTAGTACCATCATCTTTGTCCATGCTGTCTTTATTAGACACTGTACCATTGAACTGTCAGTTAACCTGGTCTTTAGGAGTTGGGGTAAAGGCAAAAAGACAATGCAATTATGAGAAAGCAAAATACAGCAGTATATTACTGTATAAATAGCTGAAAGATGAGGCACAGGCAAAATTTATTCAACTCACTTGACCATAGCCTGCCAATAACCAGACCACAAAACCACATACATGCTTCATGAATGAGTTCTATCACACCATTTGTTATCACTAAGTGTTTGAAAACTCTACAGTGACAGGAACAACTGTGATATTTTTACTTGACCATAATTTTGACTCATAAGGCCACCCTAACTCTAAGCTGTGGCTGTTCCACCCGGTGTTAGAATGACACCACACAATGTGCTTATTGATACTGAAGCCTGTAGTCCCAAAACATACACCACTTAGTGTGTGTAGCATTCCATGCTTGGCAACTTAATTTTTTCCAACCTTGTTGGCTGAACAAGGGTACAGCAACACCTTGCTTTTCAATTCTGCCATTACTGGTAGTAATTATGGTCAAGGCAATGGATGGAGAGGAGAAAGGAATAAATCATAGCTACAGTAGCCCCATAAATCTCACAGATTTATATGATCGTGGGATTGATTGCAATGATTTTGAGTGACAGATATTTCTAACAAGTAATCTTTTATTTTCAGGTCTGCTTCCACCCACTAACTTGGAGTTCTCCGAGATTACCTCTAGAAGCTTTCGTACCAGCTGGACAGCTCCTGTTGCCAATGTCATGTCTTACCTAGTGCGTTTCCGCAAGGCTGAAGATGTTACTGGAGACTACATTTCCATGGCAGTGCCAGGTGACACCACCACAGCTGTTCTTCCCCACCTTTACCCCCTCACCGCCTACGAGGTCAATGTCTTTGCTCAGTATGACAAAGGAGACAGTTTCCCTTTGACTGGCGAAGAGACCACTCTAGAAGGTAGGAGAGATTTACTTGAACTTGACCCAACGCTTAGTCATCAAAGTGAGAAAATTTAGGATCTAAAATATTCTTTCCTTTTCAGAGCAAGGGACTGTACGAAATCTACGAGTTACAGAGGAGACAACAAACAGTTTCAGGGTGTCATGGCAAGCTGCTCCAGGTTCAGTGATCAGATATCGACTGTCCTATATCCCACTGAGTGGTGCTGGGGAAATACTGGAAGCCCAAACCATTGGACCGGAGACTACCATAGTTCTCCAGGAGCTTTTTCCCATTACCACCTACCGTGTGTCTGTGTCTGCTGAGTACTCTACAGGCATAGGGGATGAGATGCAAATAGATGGCACCACCAAGGAACGTGAGTCAGGAAAATTGTGTGTTTTTAAGAAGTTTTTAACTACAAGCAAATATGAATAAAAATAAGAATTAGTATCTGAACCATTTTTGGTTGCTTTCAGTCCGTGGCTCTCCTCGTGACCTTCGTGTCTTTGATGAAACCATATCTACAATGAAACTGGCATGGCAGGCTGCTCCAGGAAATGTCCTTCAGTACCGTGTTGCCTTCAAACCTACTGAGGGTGGTGAGAGGAAGGAAATATCCGTCAAGGGAGATACTACCCAGGCTATGCTGAAGAACCTCCAACCGGCCACTGAATATGAGCTGTTTGTTAGTGCTCGCTACTCTTCTGGTTTGGGTGATCCTCTTCTGGGCACAGGAACCACCTTAGAAGGTAAGGGAGAATGTCACATTTTTATTGTCCAAATTAGAAATGTTTGAGAAACGGTTGGATTATTTTTATAGCCTATGTGTGACAGAAATGTAAAGCATGTTTTGTGGTTATGCGCTCAGCGAGTGGCTACTGCTGGGTAGACAAATTAATTATTGTTCAGCTTCTTTTCACAATGCAAGGAAACGCTAAGATTTAGGCATGTATGGTTGTTGTTTTTTGATTACTGTCTATCTTTTATTAATTTGATGAGAGCCTGCATGGCGTAAAACTACTGAAATTAGGTCAGCTGTCTCCCTTTAAGTCCCTTTAAGGGTGTACCATCTGGTATTCCTCATCGGTGACTACATCAGAGTTAAGGAAATTGAGCTCCTACTTTGCAAGGTTGGTTGAGTATATGGGCTGTGGTTGGAGAGGAAAAGACAGGAATGTCGCACTTGATGTAATTCTTTTGGCATAGACTGTAGGTTAGGGTGGCTTTGCCGCCCATGAAGGCAATGAGATGGAAATGGGTGGGGGATGCTTGTAAACTTTCAGAACTTATGAAATGGCTTGGAACAGACTTTGACAGCCAGATGCCTTCATGGTAATACATATACATGTATGTCTGAGTCTGAATTTGTTGTCTTACAGTAGTTTATAAGACATATGTGGAATTTTTGGCAATGAATGGCAGATACCATTCTGGTTTTTTTTATGTGGAATCAGTCACTGGCGATCATCTCAAGTTAAGTTAATTAACAGTTAGTTAACTGAAGGCAATGATACAAATCTGTGTTTGAGCATCTTTTTCCTGTCTATAGATGACACAACAGGGGTCAGGTTTTCTGTTGATGTCACACAGAGTTGGGTAATTGTAGTGTCACACCACAGGAAAGGAAGTTAAAGAGATCTGTTTTGAGAGAGAAAGGAGAAGGTCATAGCTCTGGGAGGGACAAAACACCAATCATGGTACTGAATCCCACAGAGGAAAATATCTCTGGCTTTCAATCAGTTGCACTTCTGGCTGCAAAACCAGTAAACTATTTATGAAATAAAAAGAGCTTACTTGGGTGGGCATTTAATTATAGTGGGGAGTTAGCACAACAACATTGTACTGTATAGATTGGTCTTTAGTAGCCTAGGCTATGCAATAAAATTAGGATAATTTTCCTTGTTTAGAGATAAATGATTGTTGTTGTAATGTTGTTGCTAAAACAACTTTGTTTTATTCAACTTTTCGTGTGCCAAGATGAAAACAGAACAGTGGCTGTTAGTCCATATTTAGTTCAATTGAGTTGAGCCTTGGTACACATCAAAGCTATTCTATTCATCATGACACCAAGAGTGGAGTTCTTGTTCTTTAATGTCGCCTCCTTACACTCCTGGCAGCAGTGAGGTCCTCAGTACTGGGCGTGTCCCCATTTAACAGAGACATTTATTGCCGACACACATGGACCTGTGTGCTAAATTGATTAGAGGACTTGGGCTCATGCTGCGTCCGATAGAAATTATGTTGATTTCAACTTGCCTTCCTCTTTTTTCTCTGTTCCCACGTTGACTGAAAGGCTTGGTTTTGATTATTGACTTTCCACAGTTCAAATCTGTGCTGTCATCAACCATACACCCCCACAGGAAAAAGCTCCATGACAAAGCACTTTGTTTAGGCAGCTCTATTAAGCTGTCATGACGTCAGCATGCCTCAACACTGATCTCATTGTTTTGAGTGCCACTCACTTTGAGTGACCCTCTGTGAAGTCCATGTAGGCGAGAACTGGAAGAGAGTGGCTTCCACAAAGCCGTCCCTTGTGGCTAACAGTGGATGGTAGCCAATACAGAAGCCTTGAGTAGGACAGAATTATAACATCTTGAGATGACTCAGAAGGTAGACAGAGAAGGTGTCACAGCAAATGCTTAGACGAATGTCCCAAATGTGGATATTATACACAAACACAGGGAAATTATTTACTTAAGAAGAGGGAGTCTTCTCCAGCATGTGGAAGACGTTACCTAAGAGGACCTTCAAGCTGTGCGAGCTGTCTGTCTGTGACTAGACAGAACTGTCTGTTCCTTTTTTCTCAAGGGTGGAGTAAAGGACAGGCAGAGGCAAAGAGAGAGGGTGAGGATGAGTAGAAAAAAGGGCACTTCAGATTGTGAACCTTCAGGGTGGCCCTGTGGATAAACCATAACTGAGAGGTCATGTGTTCAGCCTCTGAAACAGCCATTATATCAATCTCAAATAATTGACTACTTGGATGATATAGCAAATGTGCCTGAGGGATTCTTTTACTATCTTTTACTTGGAGAGCAGCGCAGCACTAGGTGAAATTGAAGCATCTTGATTTTATTTCCTCCTAATCTGATGTCTTTTAGGCAGTGCCAGGTTCTTGCCAGACGGTTTTCCTCCGCTACTCTAGAGGTTCTTTGGGGTAAAAGGCCAGAGACAGGCAACCTTGGCACAAAGACACTTGAGGCTTCATTCTTGTGGCTCAGATGTATGCCTTAGTGGACCAAAAGTAATAAAGAAAAGGGAAGTCGGAAGTGTTCCAGTGCTGAGATGGCACTTTAAAGAAACAATGTATTTCCTGCAGTGATTTTGGAAGAGCTTACAAAGAAATCAAGATTGAAAAAAATCAGAGTTAGGCTGAGTAACTTGTATTATACTCAGATCCAGATAACTATTATCTAATACAAAGGTTGTGAATCAAAATATCCAGTGATGATAATGGAGTGAGAGATCCAACAGCTATATATAAAATCAACAAGGGGTCTCGTCTACCGACATTATTTTTTTGTGCAGCTATTGGTATTTTCATTATTAGTATGTATTCAGAAGTGAAGGTTATGTCAGGACATGCTATGCAGGAAATCTCTTAGATGATCTTCAGTTGTGTCATATGTGGTTTTCTTGAATGGGTGAGGCTTCAGTGTGAATATGCTTTGGTCTTGTTAAAGGTCTTAATTTGAGAGTGGCCTTCCCTTTGAAGGGTATTATACTGTTTCGGGGGTTGAAAAAGGAATGCAGAATATTTTTATTAGCATAAAGTGGCATGTATTTGCTTGTATACACATCTCTCTTCATATATATAGAAGCCACTGCCACTGTAATTATTTTACTTTGTATACTTGTAACAACCAAAAACATGCTTTTTGTAGCAAATATAAAACATGAAACCGATGAATTCAATACACTGGTATTCTGTAAATGCATATATAACATGTAAACTGAAGCTTTGCTGGGTCTGTGGACCATGTGTTTCATGTATGTGTACTTTCCCTCTTGGAGTGGCTGATGTGCTGATAAAAAAGTCAGCCACTATCTGCAAAAGTCATTATCCTGTGATCCTTTCGCCCTTGGTTCACACACAGCCGGAAAAGTCAGTCAAGTTCATCCTCTGCTGTTGGCAAAGATAAACCCATTTTGATGGAATGATCTGGGTATTTAAAAGTGGCCCACACTGTTTTCATGGTCTGTGAAAATCTGGAACTCTTCATTAGTTTGTGGTTGTGGCTATTACTCTTCATATCTGGCCTCTGGTCTCAAGGTGCAGATCGGTCTGCTTGGCAGGCAGGGCTGCTGCTGTTATTTCTGTTCAGATTACTTTCCAGTTTGTCTTTAATAGATGGATCCTGAAAAATACTCACAGGGTGACAGATAGACACAGTGGCTGCCTTTTCTGCTGCACGCTTGCTTAACATTTCCAAAATGAAAGTGCATTACACTTGTGGTAGATTCGCGATGCATCTTATTCTTTGCATTGGCTGTTTCTTTTATTAAAACTCATTTTGTGAGGTTTGATAAATGAGGTTTGAGAGAGACCACCCAGCTGCACGTCTCTGTCTGTGATTATATTGTCATTAGGTGCTGGCATGTATGGGCTTAGGGGCTTGAATCGGGATCAGGATCCCGGAGGTTGTGTGGGAGGCTATGTGTGGCAGCCTATGCTGCTGCGGTAGATACAGACTGGAGGCAGCCAGACCAGAGCGTTGAGAGTCTATACTCGACATGGGCATCCCTCTCAGCCATGCATGTGCTGGCCGCTCATCACGAAACCTCACCACAATATTCTCTCCTCTGTATTTCTATGCCTTTCTCCTTTCATGATGGTCTCTCAGGAAAAGTGAGTGAAGGAGGGAAAGCGAGAGCGCAACATCTGCAATTGTAGCAAACGCAGTTTTGTGGATCGGGTTTCCTCTGTTTCGATGGAAAATTAAAGTGCTGCCAGGAGAGGCGCTGAGAATATGTGATTTGTGATTAGTTTTGCAGAGATTTTTCCAACAGTCTCTGATTATGAAGGGAGAAAATCAGGTTGTTCAAACAGATCCTTAGGGGTTAAAGTAGAGACAGATGAGTGATTGTCAGTGGTTTATCGCTGTGGTCCATTTTGTGTCCTGCTCACTTCCTCAAACCTCCATATGTCTGCATTAGAAATCAACACCACCTGGATGAAGCCATTGCTGGGCTTAGCATTGTACCTTTATACTAACACTGCCATCTTAGTCCAATTATTATGCATCAGAGCGAATCAAAACAACGAAGAAGCTGAGAAAATACTTTAGGTAAACAAAAGTAAACCTGCAGTGCTACTAATTTTCTATTTCCACATCCATTACGCACAGAGTGATGTCATTCTTCTTCTACCTCTGTTTCTAATGCTGTTCTTTTTTTGTTTATCCACAGAGCTTGGTTCACCCAGAGACCTTGTGACCAGAGATGTCACAGACACCAGCTTTTTAGCTAGTTGGGTTGCTGCCCCGGGTAATGTCCGTCATTACCGGATCAAGTGGAATTCTCTGTTCACTGACGAGACTGGGGAAAAGACAATACCAGGAGACACCACATCCACAGTTCTGGAGGGTCTCACCCCAGAGACACGTTATCAGGTCTCTGTGTTTGCTGGCTATGGCCGTGGAGAGGGCCAGCCATTGGTTGGAGAGGAAACCACAGATGGTAAGTTACTTTAGCTGCTTTAACTCTTTGACCAAACACTTAATTCTCTCTGCTTCACTTCTCTCCCTTTCTTTTTTTTTGTTGTTTCTTTCTTTTTCTTGGTATTTTTCCAATGCTTTCCCCCTCTCTTGTACTCACTTTATTTTTTTTGGTTTCTAAACGTCTCATCTTGGGGTTACCTCGAGAGTGTGAAGCTAAGGTAAGTGTGATGTAACCCTACGACCATAAAAGCCATTAAAGCTCTATGACCACAAAGGGGCGGCTGAATGTTTTTTTTTTTCATGTGTAACTGTTAAAGAGAGATCGTTTTTTAAGGCCAAGAATGCTAGACGCTTTTGTCATAAACACATCTGAAGCCTTCAAGTTTCATATGCCCGTTAAGTTAGATTCATAGGAGATCATCACTGAGAAATATGGGGCTGTGACGCAAATTTAAAAATGAGTCAGGGAACACAGTTGGGCTGTAAGCACCATTTTCTTGGGTGTTATGTAGAAATCTCTGTAGGAAGATCTGTCAGCGACACTTTCAGTTCTGTTGAGCTAAGAGATAACGTCATAGCTGTTGGCATTCACCTGAGCCAGTCTTCGCGTGCACATCTTTAAGACTGTGTGCGTGTGTGTTATATGTATGTACAGAAGTGACGTTATGTCCTGCACACCTGCAGCGGGTTTTCATGGGAGATGCAGGACAGATAGACACTGGCCTCTCCCTTGTTAGACTGCGCTCATGCTCGGATGAGAAAAGCACATTGAGCGGAAACTCGCACCAGTTGGGAGGGAATTTGTCCACCAGTTAGTGAAATGGAATGTGCTTAAGGAAAAATATTTCCAGCCATCATTAATGTTTATTGATTCTGGCAAGCAAGAAAGGGGCATACATACTCACTAAACACAACCATGAGGCTGCTTTGTAGACTTAAATGTTCACTTTGCTCATTCCTTCCCTCACTTCACTCCCACTATCTGCTGCTTTCTTTGCTTGTGCACTACACAAATCACAGGTCTCGTTGGGCTGAGCCACACACGGCAAACTTGGATGCGCTGCTTTTTTCCGTTAATAAAAATCCTCCCTCTGAAGTAAAGCATTCTGAATATTTTCCTCAGCTCGTTTCGAGACCTCTGATAATTCACACTTGCCCTTCCTACTCTGAAAATAAGAAACACTCTACGGACGCACAATGGAAAAATTAAAACTATGGCTTCCCTCAAATTCACAAGACATCTGAGCCTGGCTTCCAAAACCCACCAACTAAACATGATCAATCATGTAAATTTGGGCCTGTTTAATGTATACTTCTAAAAATCAGATGTCTTTGGGTAGGTTTTATCCACAACATGCATGTGGATGGAAACTGAACAGATATCCGGATGAAAGACTGTGAGGTAGCCAAGCGTGTTACTGTTTAGTTTACTTACCAGCAGGAAAGCCATGCTGCTTATATTTCCAAAGGTATATTGGAAACATAGGCGGTTAAGCACACATTTAGCACAGATTCCCATCTGAACAAGGCCCAAAATCTACATTTTCCTTCAGACCATCCATTCATCATTTATCCTCTTTCAACCTTTGTTCCTTTTTTCCCTCCATGCAGTCTCAGCTGCTGGCAGAGCCATTGCTGTCTCAGAGGAGACAGAGAAAACCATGAAGGTGACGTGGCGACCTGCACCTGGAAATGTGCTAAACTACCGTGTTACCTACAAACCAAAGGCAGGAGGACGCCAGCTGGCAGCCAAGGTGCCCGGAGGCAACACCACAACCGTGCTTAGACGCCTTACTCCCCTCACCACTTACGAGATCACTGTTCTGCCAGTCTACCGTTCTGGAGAGGGCAAACCAAGGCTAGGAGAAGGAACAACATGTGCGTTGGTTTATCATTCACCACACTACAAATGTCGCTCATCATAATCACAATCATCTCACACTAAATGACTAAAGCAAGATTATGGTTAATGTACGTTTTTGTTCTTAATCTTCATTATGTGGTACTCTTCTCTCCTTAGTGTCACCTTACAAAGGTCCCAGGAACCTCCAGACTTCAGAGCCTTCCAAGACCAGTTTCCGTGTAACCTGGGACCATGCTCCTGGTGATGTTAGAGGCTACAAAGTCACTTTCCACCCTGTTGGGGAAGACATTGACCTGGGAGAACTTCTGGTTGGTCCCTATGACAACACTGTGGTGCTAGAGGAGCTAAGGTGTGTCTTCAGTCTCATTTTCATTCTTAGTTTTGAGCAATATTCTTCAGTATATCATGTAAAACAAATGTTTTTGGATCTACAGAGCTGGAACCAAATACTCAGTGAGTGTGTTTGGTATGTTTGATGGAGGAGAGAGTATGCCATTGGCTGGAGAGGAGAAAACCACTCTCTCTGATGAACCTGAGCCTCCCCCTTTTGTAGCATCAGGTAAAGTTGTCCAATATTCTACTAAATTTTTTGACAAGGTTTTACTACATCATCAAATGAATAACAAAGAAAACATGTTGTATGCTAAAACTAACTACAACACGAAGAACTTAAACGCTTTTAGTCACTTTGTTACTGCGTCTGTCAACACCATTAAGGCAACGTCTCCAGTATGTTATGTCTCTGGGCAGCAACAGTCAAACATTGGAGACTGTATCACATAGTAAATTTTTGCTTAGGAAAATACACTCTAAATCCATGCCTCATAAAAGCTGAAGAGTTTCTCTAAATACCTTTCCTCAGAGCTAATTGTCTCACGAAATAACAGATGTAATAGCTATTCCATCTGTCTGCCCTTTTCTCGCTTTCCTCATTGTGTCACTTTGGGCTTCCGCTTTTTATGTCCAGTCCAAGTACAGCCTGTGTAGATTCGAGCCATACGCATATAACCTGCTTGCAGTTATAAAATGTTTTTTACTACCTTGTGAGTCAGAGAACAGCAGGCAGTAAGTGTGAGGAGAGGGAAAAATGTTGTGTTAGCTGGAAGGAGCAGTAAAGGTCAGCTTGACCGCTCAGCTGCAGGCCCCGTTCCTAATGAGGATGCAGCTCCCAAGTCAAGGAGATAAAATAGAAGAGGTGCGAGAATCTCACTCCCCCTTGTACCACCTACTGACTACAGGTCAGTTCTTAACAAGCCTGTGGAGCTTGGGGGCAAAGAAAGCTGTGGGTGTGGCAAAATTCTTGAGGTCTTAAGAGACATCCTCATTCATTCCTGTCCTAGTTTACTAAGAACTATTTTAAATTACATTCAAACATACATTTTCACCACAATGAACCTTTTTAATTTTGATCATAGCCAATGGACAGTCAGCAGTCGTCTTAAGTCTCAGATATTCTTACTTTTTTAGTGGATATACCTTTAACAGATCTCCCTGTTGGACATGTTTTTGTACCTCTTTCTCTCTCTTGCTGTCAGCGGACACTTGACAGCTGGTTGTCCGTCATGGGGAGGGGGGGAGTTTGGGTTTTTCTGTGTGAGCAAACCAATCTGTAAATCAAATATATAACCTGTTTTCAGTTGCAGAAAGTGGCATTTAGTGCTACATCTGCCTATTTCCAGTGCACATCTGCAGCCCTCTTTTAGGTGCCGAGGATCGGATGCCTTCCTTGTCATCGCACAGGTGTTTGGAAACAGGAGCTGAATATTGCCTTGCTGCTCTGGAGGGCACAGTAATCCCGTCAATGGAGGCCTTTGATATGTCCCATGTCCTCTCCTGATTTGCCCCTGGGACTATCTTGAGGATCCAAAAAGAACAACTGAGAGAAATACTGCCTCGACATGCCTCAAGAGAAGAAGTTAATGATTATAACACCTGGAAAATAAAACTTCTCTGATTAGAAATCCCCAGCATAAGAAGGAAATGTTTTACTACTGGCTTGTAAATATGTTGTCTGTTTGGTTCATTGCCAAAAATGAAAATTTATGTCATGGAACTTTTCTCTCTTTCTTTCCTTTACCTCTCACAACTCTCTCAGCACCTCTTACACCATTACAATTCACCACACAGACCATTTTCTGTACATAACAATTGAACACGGACTTCTTTCTTGTATATGTAGTTTGAAACTTTAACTTTGTCCAATTAAGACATTAACATTTTGCCCTCAGATGTGATGTGCAAAACCACTGCACAGGCTGACATTGTGCTGCTGGTGGATGGCTCCTGGAGTATTGGACGTCTCAACTTCAAGACCATTCGTTCCTTTATCGCCCGTATGGTGGGAGTCTTTGAAATTGGTCCTGAAAGAGTTCAAATCGGTTGGTCTAAACAACTCATTATTGCTAATAAAACAAAAAGTGGTGTCTTCGGATTGGCATAACAAATATTTTTGGTGTCTTCAGGTCTTGCTCAGTACAGTGGAGACCCAAAGACTGAATGGCACTTGGATGCTCATCGAACTCGGGACTCTCTCCTGGAGGCTGTGGGTAACCTGCCCTACAAAGGAGGAAACACCCTGACTGGTACTTTAATCTGTTTATTTAATGTTTTGCTGAGGGAAACAGTACCGCTTCCACTCCTGTAGGCACAGTAATTAATATTTTGTGTGTCCATCAGGATAATAAATTAACTTTGATGTCTTCAATACAGGTTTGGCTTTGAACTACATCCTTCAGAACAATTTCAAAGAGAATGTTGGGATGCGGCCCAAATCTAGAAAGATCGGTGTGTTGATTACTGATGGCAAATCCCAGGACGATGTCATTGTCAACTCTCAGAACTTGCGTGATCAGGGCATCGAGCTCTACGCCATTGGTAAAAAAACCCCACAAGAATCACAAATCAAATTGTCATATACTGTATATCAAAGTGCTAATGAGTTCCTTATTGCACTTTAGGTGTGAAGAATGCTGATGAGAATGAGTTGAGGTCCATCGCCACCGATCCAGATAGTATTCACATGTACAACGTGGCTGACTTTTCCTTCCTGTTGGAGATCGTTGACAACCTTACTGACAACCTCTGTAACAGTGTCAAGGGACCAGGTATGTATAAGTTTACATCAAAATGTGCTCACAGCTGACTGATCAAGGTAAACTGAGAATAGTACACTGGATTATTAGAACAGAAACCTTCTAGTTCCCAAACTTCCCAGACATTTGATAAGCAATATAAACATCACACACCCACAGACAGTTACACATCTCACCCACCATGGAAAGCAACTCTAGAAGCAAAGAACCGGCCAAGCTCTTGGAAATTATTGCAGATATATGATTTTCTCATTCCCCTAATATTCTGTCTGCCTCCTTGGAATAGGAAATAGTCTGCTCCTTAATCAAATTAAAGAGCTGGTATTGGATACTGTAGGGGAGCTCCTTGGAGAGGATGTGGCTCGAGTCTCATTAAGTACTGTGGTGTGTACACGGTTCTGTTAGGACTTGTAACTAAATAGGAATGCTTTAATGTGATCCCACATTTACCATTCCAGCTGCTTGCCTATATGACTCATTCGTTTTAAATCAGTGATTACCATCTTAATTAAAGGTAGAAAGTAATCAGGCTTGAAGATACATAATGTTCACCGTGACATATTTACAGTTTCTGTCTTTTTATGCTTTTTACCCGAATAGGAGGTGCACCCGATGCTCCCACTAACCTGGTGACATCAGAGGTGACTCACCGCTCTTTCAGAGCCACCTGGACCGGCCCTGATGACCCAGTGGAGAAGTACCGTGTGGAGTACATGACTTTAACAGGACAGCCACAGCAGGTATACCTGCCACATACTGTAAGAAAGTACTTCCACTAATTGTGTAACATTAAAGGTGAAGCTAATCTCCCTGTGAGGGCGTTGAGGGGATGTTGGCTTTAATGTATCCTGTTTCTGAGATGAATGGGAAACTCCATTCAAACTTCCATTTCCAGCCTCCTGTTTGTGTTGGACTCTTGTTGTTTGGATGTCTACGTTACAATCTGATACAGGGCAATGGAACAAAAACACACAGCTCTCATTTAGAGAATTAGAAACAACTATTGGCTTGATAGCTCAATTGACCGGCAGGGTCCTGGCTCCAAAATGTGTGGAATAGATGCATTTTTGGTGTGTATGTGTTGTGGGATGTTTGTTTTTGTTCCATGGTTTTGTTTAATAGTTAACATAGTTTTATTTTTGTTTATGGATTTGGAGTTTTAGTCCAGTAAATATTTGTTACAATGAACTGGAAAGCTTTACAACATGCTCGAGTCCAAGCCAGTAAATAATAATAAATGCTTCTAAAAATATATACATGTTTATGTAAAGTAATGCTCCATAATATTTTACACAAATGTTTTACAGACGCTCAAACCTCATTGGATGAAGACTGTTATGGCTCTTCGTTTAACTTTCCCCCTCTGTATTAGGTGGTTGTAGATGGTACTCAGACCACGGTGGTTCTCGAGGGCCTCAACCCCCTGACCGAGTACATGGTCAACGTCTTCTCCGTGGTGGGAGAGGAGAGCAGCGAGCCTCTCAGAGGAACTGAGACTACACGTATGTCTCCTTTTTTGCCTTTATCATTTTTGATATAAAGAGATCCACTTATAAAAATCCATATATGGTAAAAATTGTCAGGAGGAATGCAAATGACTTAAACTGTCAAAAAAAAAAAGTCTCATTGGTTATAGATGTGAACATTTATGTTGAACTCAAGCATGCTCTCTAAATCACAGAGACTTTTCCTCTTTAGGAAAGCCTGATAAATTGGGTTGTCCAAAAAAACAACAGTTTAAATTTCAGCAGGCTCTGGACCGCTCATGAACCTCCAGCCTTTTACTTTTATGAACAGCAGTCAGCTTCAATCACTGAAGATCTCTGGCTCAGTAACACAATTTTAATACACTCATTGACTGTGATTCCTGTGTGGTCCTCATGAATCAAACGCTCAAAGGTAATACACAGTATATGTCTTGGCCTTGTTTATAAAACCATATGTGGCTGCAAAGAGATAGCAACAGTAAATCCTAATTAGATGCAAATTCAAAAGCAATGTATGTGATTACACTGAGGTTCAAGTGCAATTTTGACTTCTTTCTTTGTTTCTTTTAAGATGTTGTTAAGTGCAGTTTTATTGGGGCTCTCTAGAGTAGCAGAGATTTAATAGTGTTAATTAGTATCTATAAAAGCACATATAAAGGAGCACTGATTGTTGAGTTTGCACAATGTGAATGGCATACGAAAGCCTGAGAAACTAACAAAAAAGCCTGACAAATCCCTCTGCAATCAAAGAAACACTCAAAAAATGTATACTTGCTATAATAGATATATATGTATTTGTGTGCGCATTCACAAGTACTGGAAATTGTCAGTTTCATTTTTTCAACTATCGCCTTTAACATCATTCCCTGTTGTTATCTAGTGCCCCTGAGTGCTGTGAGGAGGATGGACATTTATGATGAGCAGACCACCACCATGCGGGTGAGATGGGAGGAGGCTGATGGTGCTACTGGCTACATGCTGCTCTACAGCGCCATCAATGCCACTCAGCCCACCGTCGAGCAGGAGGTGAGAGACATTCCCGGAAAGCACTGAGAACACAGTGTGACCGAACGAAACGGGCATGCAGCCAATCAGCTGTGTATACGACAGTTTTGGACGAGGAAAAAATGAACGCATGCACATGTGTTTATGGGTGGACATGATCGCACAAGTTTGCATGCATTCAAATGCACCAAACACACTGCTGAACACTAGAAGTGACCAAACACTTTAATGTACTGTCAGCACTTCTTGACAAAACACAGATGTCACGCACTGAAATGACATTTTACAAAGCCACCAGTGTTTGCCTCGTCATTCAGCAGACAAGGCAAAAGGGAAAATACAGAGAAACATTGTTAGTCAAAAAGGGGTGGGTGAACCATGAGCTCATACTGCCAAGGGAACATCATCATTTGTTCATGAGGTGTCGAACCCAGTGGGTCAGAACCGGAATCGGCAGATGTGCCGCAACCAGAATATTTCTCCCACTGTTCTTTTCCAAATGTCTCAATTTATGTCACTGAGGAGTCCCTGTCATCCGCTTCCCCTCTGACCTTATGTTGTTTCTTTGGTCTGGGCCCCTTGCAGATCAGAGTGGGAAGTGATACAACTGATGTCCAGCTGGTGAAGTTACACCCCAACACGGCCTACTCGCTCTCCCTCTTCGCCCTACATGGAGAGTCAGCTAGTGAACCACTGACCAAACAGGGAGTCACCAGTATGTAGCTGCTAAAAGTTGATTTCATTAAGCACATAATATTTATTTATATCCTGCCCTGAAACTAACACTAAACTTCTGCCCCTTGTTCAGAGCCCCTGCCACCTGCGGGCGAACTGAGGGTTCGTGACGTCACCCACAGCGCCATGAGGCTTAACTGGGATGCTGCTCCTGGTCCTGTTCGCAAGTACCTCGTCAGCTACAAGCCTGAGGATGGAGATGCTAAAGAAGTGAGCTTTGTTCCAGTCCTTTTCTTTCTGACATTACTAAAACCAGTTAGCAGCCTATGTTTGTACGAGTCCTATACTCTCATGGTTTTCTTAGAAACTTTACCTTGCGTCTGTTTGAGCCATTAGGTTTGATGGCGTTGAATTTATATAGATATTTTTGACTCATCCTTTAATATTATTGGCTGAGACAACCTAATGGAGACTGCAGCTGGTTGGGTGCACATTAGGGAATGTCCAATGTCCAATGAAAAGATTATGAAACTATCAGAACATGGTTTTGCGGGGGTTAAAGGGTAGTTCTGGTGCTGGGGATTGGACGAATACTTTATGGTTGCATGTCCCCTTTTGGGACTTCTTGGGCTACAGCAGCAAACTTTGTGGTCTGCCTTTTGCTACTTCCTCAGCCATAAATCAGGTGGAGGTGATCATCAAAGCTCCTCTGATGGAAACACACATGTGAAAGTAACTCGTGGGCTGAGGATGTGACTATCATAAATGTAATGCGTGGGAAGGAAGAGCTTACTGCACAGAAAGTAGCAGAATGTCATGTTTGACCTTATGGATTATGTTATAGAGGTAATTATTTGACAGTATGACGCTCACAGCACAGACTGCAGGGCATGTTTCCTCCTATTGAAGCCATTTGCATGATTTTCTGGCCCAGACAAACAAATACTGTGTTCAGACTTATAACTCAAATTGAAATATGAAGAATCCGACAAACACACAGCAGCTGTTCAATCTAATTGGTATTCAGAATTAATTTCTAATGTTTGTTGAGATTGAGCTAATAAAACCTAATTGAATCAAGGGTAGTTAAACCAACATAGTGTTTCCTGTAAGTATTCCAGGTGTTCAGCAAAACTTTATTGATTTTTGTTGTTGGATGTGTGTCTTGTTTGTTCCCATTTTCCTCTGGAAACAAGCAGTTTTGTACCTTCAAGTTTCCTACTAGTCTAAGGTGTGCATTCCTGCCGGTGTTCCTGGAAACTCTTTCTGTGAACGGAATTAGAGTTTCACAAGACTTGGCCTGGCTTGGCTGAAGAGAAAAACATCTGAAGTGCTTTTTGCTTTCAAACATCAAAGCTCTATATATTTGCATTATTAATTTAGTTTGATTATAGTTAACAAGTTTGATTGTTCTACAGCTGGAAGTGGGAGGAAGTGTGACCACCAAACAATTGGACAACCTGATCTCACAGACTGAATACGCTTTGGCTGTTACTCCGATCTACGATGAGGGACCTGGTCAGACGATGTTGGGAGAAGCAATCACTGGTAAGAATGGATAATTACTTTAATGACATTGTGGATAATGGCAGTGGACCTCGCCTGATTCTCACTGAGATAGAGATCACAATTTACTTCCCTCCCTCTCTTCTGTAGATGTCGTTCCTGCCCCAAAGAACCTGCGATTCTCAGAAGTCACCCAGACCAGCTTCAGAGCCACCTGGGAGCACGGAGCCCCTGACGTGGCTCTGTACCGCATCGGATGGACTAAAAAGGGAGACACCAACTTCCAATACGTAAGAGAAAACCATCTGTCATAGATAGTTTACATTTCTGATAATTCATGGTGGTACCTCTTGATGAATCCCACAGAAAGCTCTTTGGCGCTGCTTTGAAAAAGACCTTCAGTAAGAACATAGAAAAAACAGACTTTTGCACCAATCCAATTATTATATCTCTAAAATGGATCATGTGTCACTTCTCTTTGGTTTGTATTGGCTAAAATCTTTTGTGTCAAGCACCTTCCCACATGTCGTGTTTGTGTTTTCCTCATCAGGCCATTCTGAACAATGATGAGACAACCCACGTTCTGGAGAACTTGGAGCCAGACACGCCCTATGATGTGTCTGTCACTGCAATCTATCCAGACGAATCAGAGAGCGAGGATCTGCTGGGCACTGAGAGAACATGTAAGATGCACATCCCAGCAGCTCTGTGGTGACGATTTAACCATCGCTTTAGTTAACTCTGTTTTGCTTAAGTTTCTTGACAGAATCTCTGTTGGATCTTGACCAAAGGCTTGAATAATGATTAACTTTTTGATTTTACCGTCTGGAAATATGCTGAGTAAAATGTTCAGCGAAGGTTACGCCCATTATACCTTTCTATTTTTGCCTCTATAGTGTCCAGGCAAGGTGGTGGCGCATGTAAGTATATAAGTGGTAAAGCAAGAGGACGCTGAAAGCATGTTTTATTACTTCAATCAGTCATCAGCACTTTTGTTCGTTGGACAACCATCATTCCATCATCAAGCAAGGCCCTTAACCCATCCACCACTCCAGTGGTGCTGTGCTGCAGCTGACAAAGCCAGTTTTTATTATATGTTTGTCTGTCCCATTATTCATATCCATTCATCCATCCCATGGTCATCTCCATCAAATGCCAAACTGAATAGTTGAAAATGGATTTCAACTATGCATGCCATGCAAAACGGGGATTTGAAAATCCTTGTTTTTAAAGTCCATTCCATCATCCATCATCTATTCATCCATCCATTTCTTCATCGCATTTTTCCATGCATTTATGAATCCATCCATTATCATCTTTCCATCAATCCATCCTGTTCAAGAGAATCCGTCCCTGCTTCAGAAAAGACAAAAACCCAGAGGAGGATTGTCTTTTCTTCTTTAAAGCCACAATCCTTGATACAAATCAGTGCTATATCTGCTAAAGTAAACAAAGTACACAATCTAGAAGTAAATGAACGGATATTTTGATGACAAACTAGTCACTCAAAACTTAACTTGAGCTGATCAAGACATCAAGGACTGTGTCTTTAAGAGATAATAAGAACTTCATGGAAAAAGTGCTTGCAACAAATAATGAAAGCACTTATTGACATGGTTGTAACTGCGATGTGTGTGTGTGCACGTTTTCCAGCACCTAATGCACCTCCCACCGACTTGGTTGTGTTCAATGAAACCACCACCAGTATGAACGCGAGGTGGAATCCAGCTCCAGGCCGTGTCCAGAACTACAGGATCACTTACATCCCCACATCTGGAGGCAGGAGCCAGACGGTAAGTCGCACAACAGACTATCACACCATACCCACAATGCACCATGTGTTCATATTACTTTGTGTAGCGATTGTGTTTCATAAAATTAACACAAAACATGTAGCATTCATCTACAAAGTGCTGTTGTCTCTCATGCAAGGAATCTCCGAATACCTAAAAGCAGATAAAAGCAATAAAATAAGTATTTCTCAAAGGGAGAGATGTTCTGGTAGTTTAATGACAACGGATAAACACAAGTTAGAATTTAAACTTTATCTTCTATAAAAGATGACCAAAATCCACGTGCAACATAGACAGTTAAAAAACCTATAGTAATAGCGCAATAGTCTGGTATCCAGCTATTAAAAATCTACTCTCTCCTTCTTTACTGCACTTCAGCATTACTTAACCAGGCAAACTGTCATTCATGGCTCTCTGAGCTTTAAATGAGTCACTGGATTTGTTTCTTCCTCTAGAAGAGGTAAACTAAAGCTAAAACTCTGCCACTGGTGTTGCATTATTTTTGTTTATTTTAAGTCAGATCTCCTAATCTGTTGTTTGGATATGGCAGCATTAATGTGAACAAAACTCTTCCTAGCTTTTCTCAATATTTCCTGACGCTGCAGACTGTCTCCCGCTGGTCATGCATTTTTGGCAGCCGTAACTGAATGTGCAAAAGTCTTTTTGGAACACAGTCGAATGTTTGGTTTCAATTTGCCTTCAGACATTTCTCATTGCCTCCACAAGCGAGACTTAAAAGCGAGACTCAAGCATGCTAAATGGTGCTTATGCACACAGTCATACACAAGACGACAGAGTGATGGTCACACTGATAAGCTACGAAACAACCTCTTAAATCAACTTTAAACGTTTCAGCAAAGTTTGAAAATATTTCATCCTCACTACTTGGCTTTTATGAGTTGTGAGGAGTTTCTAAAGAAAGATACAAATTTAAATCTTGTAAAAACTTCACATGACGCATTTTTGGGGGCTGATAATTTAACAGCTCTAAGGGGAGACAGTAAACAGATACTTCAGAGATTAAACATTTAACTGCATCAGTGCTTTGATGGTTCACATGCAATGTGTGGTATTTGGCCATCTGCAAGTGTTTGTGTATATGTGTGTATACTGTCAGGTGTGTATGCTTGTGTAATGAGAGAGGACCGCGTGACAGATGTCATGTATTATACAGTGGACTGTGTTTAAAGTGCTACACAAACCTGACTATTAGTTCGCTGTTTTCACCTATTTTAATAAGGCCCAGATGGCATCCAATATTTGTCATCCTGGACGGCACAGCTAAAGGTTGAAGCTAATTTTCTCTCCTTATAATTTACCCTGTCAGAAGTGTTGTACCAAATTTAACTTCAGCTCAGCTGCTGTTAACATAGTTCACAAGTTGACCATTAGTTTCCCCTTTAACACAAGATGGAATATTTTCCTCTTTAGTGCTTGATGACATTTAGTTGTGCTGATTGCCTGGGTGATATCACACTGAGAGGTTGGATGGAAAACTGGAAGCTAACAAGCTAGTATCAGCCAAGTCATCTTGGGTCAGGGTCAGGATTTCAACAAGTATAGCTAGCCTAGGGAGTTTTGAAGTATTTAGTCTGGGACAATAGGTTTGTTTTCGGAAATGGATGACACACATTTTGCACGTGTGTACAAGAAAACTTCTCCAGCTCCAAATGATAAAATAGTGGTTTGGATACGGAGCTTCACAGTGATTAAAGTAATCCAGAGAGGTTTAAAGCAAACATAAAAGCACAGGTGCATACATTATCTTACACAAGATCCACATTGCAAACACACTCTCCCGGCCCGCTTAAAATGACTGTGTCTCCCCTCCTTAAAGCCTCGGCCAAAAGTAATGTAGTAAATTCATCACGAGGCACGACTGATATGACAAGACATCCGACTGTTTCAGCCATCAGCGTACAGATTTACCTTGGCCGGTGTGCTGTGTATTAAGCATGTCCAAAAGCACTCAAGTCGTCCCTGGAGAGATGTTAAATTTTTTATCCCATTCTAGACACAGATCTAATATATTTTCCCTCTCTTGGAGTGGCTCATGGTTGTTAAAAGCTTAAGCAAGACAGATGTATTTTGTAGAAAATGCTTTCTGAAAGAATGAATATCTAAGATGACTTTCACTGTAAACAATTGATGTAGTGAATTACTGACTAAGTAGCTAAATTCACCATGATTACATAGGGTTTACAAACATTTGGCAGCTTCAGTGATTGAAAAGTCATAATAATAGTTTTTTAAATAAGATATTAGCTAAGGAAGCTAACATTTGTTCTTCCCCAACTAGACCCAGGTTGGAGGAAAGAAAACTACTGTCCTGCTTCCCAAGCTGACCCCTGACACTGAATACTCCATCAGCGTGGTCGCAGTGTACGCTAGAGGAGTCAGTGGAGAGCTGAATGGCCTTGGAAAGACCAGTAAGTGCTCCCAAATGACAAAGTGATAACAGTCATACCTATAAATGTATACAGTTGTAATGTTATTAACTATGTCATACCTCTTCTTGCCCCAGAGCCTTTGGGTGGTGTTAGGAACCTTCGGGTCACCGACCCCACTACCAGCACCCTGAATGTCCAGTGGGAGGCTGCTGAGGGCAACGTTCGTCAGTATAGGATCTTCTATGTGCCTGCAGCTGGAGGAGAGGAAGAGATGGTAAACTAGGAACTTCTAGAGCATTAGACCATTGGGGAAATGTTCTTCTCTTTATGATCACAATTAGGTCAGAGCATGACCTGACGTCTGTATGTCTTGTTATACAGGCCCAGGTATCAGGCAGCACCTACAGCACTGTGCTGAAGAACCTGCAGTCTGATACAGTCTACACTGTAACCGTGGTTCCTGTCTACTCGGCTGGAGAGGGTCAACGCATGTCTGAGAATGGCAAAACATGTAAGCACTGCATGCATATAATAATTGCTGTAAATCATAAGTTACAACGTTGATCCATGCACGGTTGTTTAGTCATGACGTCCTTGGAAGACAGCTTTCAGGGTTTAGAAAAGCCCATACAGACTGAAAAGAGGACCTCTGAGAATGTCGTGGAGGCTGTGGGATTTTTTTCCGAAGTCAGGAACCCATTCATGTCCGTCCAGAATGAACTTATTGGCCTCAGTTGTTGGCTTGCTGTAAGTGTATGTCAGGAACCTTCAATAAGGCAGCCAGTTATAACTGATGAGTTTCATCATCTAAATAAAAAAAACCTGCAAGCTAAGAAACCAATCATTTGTTTCTCGAAAGATGAGTTAATGCACACTTTGCATGTAAAAACTGGAACATGAAACATAACGTGAAATGACAGTGTTAAGCACAGTCAGCTCAGTTTGAACTTGGTCAAAGAAGCAAGATTTTTCCAGTTTCTCCCACAATTTCAAACCACCAATCTCTGCTGGGAATGAGTCAGCATTTTGCGGGGTGATTGCGTAGGAAGGAATTCCTCCGGATTGGCAGCATTATAATGATGTCTCCTCTCTTTTTACCGTAATATTGTCCATTTATAGGATGGAATGAAGGGTAGTGGTCAGGATAATAGTGGGGCTGGGGAATGGGGGAGGGGATATACTGGGTAATTGGCTCTCCTTTGGGAAAAAGAAACAGAAGTGGGGTTTGAAATGAATGGAGAGCATTATATGTTTTATGGCTCTCAACTCACTTGGCTAAGGTCATGCTCCATGCATGCTACTGTTACCCCAATTTTCCCTCCTGTAGCAATGTTGCTTCATGTTCTGTGGCTTTTTCCTAGACATGTTAACCAAACTTTTATACAGTATATCAGATCTTTACTGCTATTCCTTGGAACTTCACTTCTGTTCAAACTGCAGTACCTCCGTTTATTTTCCTCTTTTCAAGCAGTATAAGGACAGATCTGCTCTCACTGTGTGAGCTACCTTTGCTCATCATTGTTAATTGTGCCCTAAAATTCGAAGCAGCTTTCTATGCAACAGGATTTGGTCTGTGAAACTTTAAAGTACGGAAGCTCTCTCACTGTGTTTTGCCCACTGTGTTTTTCCCCTGCATTTATGGGGTTATAATGGGGAGCGGCACAAAGCCTCTAAACATCTGCTCTGTTTTTTTATACGGAAAGCTTCACACAAGGCTGCACATTCGCCTTGTATACCCTTTAGGGCACTGAAAGGAAGTTTCCTGTTGATAGCACTATTGTTAAATAATGTCTTAAACCTGTCCCTGTTGGTTGCTGGGCAGTAGTCTTCACATTTTATTGAAATGTTCTCATGTAGTCATTGAACTGCTCCGGCTGTCCACAAAAAGTAGTCTGGACCGTGTTACGTTAAATGAAACAAGGAGAGAATGACAGTACCATTAGTTAGGAGTTTCACAAAGGTGTCAACACTTGTAAATAACTCCCATTAAAGTACACAGGGTAAAACTTGCACTGATGCATTTGTGTAGCAATATTATGGGTGCTGTTTCTGTGTAATTGATGGCTTTACCCTCTAATTTATTAACCTGCCCAGCCCCCACTTGAGTGCCTGACCTAAACAATCTCTCTGTTCTTGTCTCATCCGCCTTATCTCTCCCTCTATCTCTACCTCTCCTCTGTTCAAACCCCTTGACTTACTGGCCTTTAACCTCACTCTGTCTTCACTTCTCATCACTCTTTGTACCTTCTTTTTTGTTTTATCTTACCCTGACCCTCCTTTTCACCTTTTACTTCCTTATCTCTGCCTCAACCTCTAACCCCTCCTCCTATCATCTACAATCCAACATTCCCGGCTCGGCAGTGGAGCGTAGCCCCGTCAGGAACATCCAGGTTTACAACCCTACTACCAACACTCTGAACGTTCGCTGGGAGGCTGCTACAGGCCCAGTCCAGCAGTACCGGGTGGTCTATGCTCCTCTGACTGGCGCCAGGCCCTCTGAGTCGGTGAGTTTCCATATGCAACACAAAGAACATTTACATCGGTGCACAAAAGGTTCATCTTTTTGTTAATGTCAATTACATTACACACACAAACAGTGAGGGTTTTTCAAGAAAGAGGAGAACTGGGTGGAGGTGTGAACACATGCTGCCCAAGCAGCAAGCAATACATTTCTTTGACCAACATTTAAAGTATACCATATGTCATCAGGAATGAAACAGCCGCATCCTTAACTTTGAAAAGAAAACATTAGACTGTTCACCAAATGGCCCGAGTGAATGTGTCTGTATGCAGGCATGTGTGGAGTTAGTGCCTGATGAATTTTATTTAGTTTTCACACAAACTGTTCAAGATTTTAACCACAACTGTGTTGATTAAAGCAGAAATTCTCCAATTGCAACTCCCGTTCTCTACATGATATGTGGCATCTGGCACCAGCGTGCCCACATCTTCACGTGTAAAGGATTTCTTGGTCGCTTAAAAAATCCACAAGCACCTTTTGAAGTGTTACTTGACATTGTTGAATCATTAGCTCTCACATCCAGCATCTACCAGAAAGATTGCCCCATTAAGATCGGTTTCTGCACTGGGACTGTAATAACATAGTCTTTGAGTGTGGTGTATTCCAGTTTGTTGATAGAGGTGAACTCTGCCTTCATCCCGATTTGTTAGCACATTCATGGCAGGCTCAGGCCTTTTCCATGGCCAGATCCAATGATGTGCGTCAGCGGCAATGTGGCCTTTTTCAGCCAGCACCATCAAATTTAACACAAGCTGGAGATTTGTAGCACGAATTACCAGCTTTACCGGTGTGATATTATTTTCATATTGAGCCTCTTAAGCAACTCAGTACATTTTTGACCAGGAGAGATTTGAGCAGACTGTAAATGACGCAATCGGAGAGCAGACAACGGGACATTGTTGGTGCATTTACATGTGACGTAAAGAGGCAGTAAGGAACTTATTTGCTGGTCTAACACTCACACACAACCCCCTTCATCACACAGTTTCTCTATTTCCATCGAAAGCACCAGCAGAAGTGTTCATACCTCCCCCTTTCTCACTCACTCACAGAGGTTATCACCAGGCCAGAGCCCTTGAGGAACACTGACCTAACCTTTTCTAGCTAACTAACCCACATACAGAGAGAGAGAGTGAGGGGGAGGTGGCCCCTGTATAATTAGCTGTTGTCACTGTCAGACCGGACTAAACAGCGGTGCCAGCTATCAATCATCAAAGGACAGCAAGGGGCTATTAAGTGAAAGGGAAGGTGTTAGAGGGAGCGTACAACACAAGCAGCTGTCAGAAGATAAGAGAAAGGACTTTGTCTGTGCACGTGTTGAGCGAGGGGTGTGTCTGTATCATGTCTGAGCAACCCTTCACAGGTTTCTTAGAAAATAACCAGATCTACTAATATCATTGATTGATTTTACTGATCAGTTTGGGGACTTAAGTCTACACATGCTGCACTGAAACTCTCAAAACTCAAAACTCTCCTGACATGCTCTGTGTCTCTACACAGGTTGTGGTACCAGGGACCACCACCACGACCCTGCTGGAGCAGCTGCTCCCAGACACTGATTACAATGTTGGAGTGGTTGCCCTGTATAGCGATGGCGAAGGACCCACCATCAGTGACTCTGGAAAGACAAGTGAGAATATACTTTAGTTGGAAAAACAATCTAAGGGTCCTCTGTACCATGCTACGTGCAGCCTCATTTTCTTATTACGGAAAAACGCGTCTAAGACATAGAGATGTTTAGACTGCGCAGCACAAACGAACAATTTTTTTTCTCTTTTCTTCTTCAGTGCCCCGTAGTGGCCCAAGGAGCATGAGTGTATATGACCCCACCACCAGTACTCTCTCTGTGAGCTGGGAACATGCCGATGGTCCGGTGATGCAATACCGCATCACATATGCCCAGACCACCGGAGACCCCATCGAGGAATATGTAAGCACGTTTGTAATTCTACATAATTCTGTTTCCTGATCTTGTCTTTTTTCACTCTTTTAGGGTGACAATTATCCAGTCCTAAGAAATAAACTCATTGATGCATGTCTTATGTCTTGTAGACTACAGTGCCAGGGAACAGAAACAACGTGATCCTGCAGAACCTGGATCCAGACACTCCTTATAATATCAAAGTAACTGCCATCTATGGTGATGGACCAGGAGGAGAGCTGGAAGGAGATGGACGCACAGGTATGAACGATTAAATCTGTGCAACCTATGTGTAGCTTTTTTAACTGAAGCAGAGATCATTTAAGGACATGAAACTAAGATTATTGATAGACGTATTAAAAATAGCATACACACACACAAGTGAGGGATCCACAGCAGAAAATCTGAATAGACTGATTGGGATCTTGAATGATTGTAGCAAAAAGGGAAATTCTTGACTTTTCATGAAGGCCAAAAGCGCCAAAATCCTTTGCCAGAGAATAATGAACTGGCTGTACTCCAGTGAGGGAGATCTCATGCTTGCTGTGCTGGCACGTGTCTTGCCTGACTTTGTCTCTCAAACAAAAAAAAAAACCCTATTACGTATCGAAACACCACAGCGCACCTCGAGGTGGCTCAGTTTTTTTCTGATGTGGTTGAAGTTATCATCCCCTTGAGCACACTTTGAGATGTTTCACTCATAATTCAAAAGACATAATAATATAGAAATTACTGTGCTGACAGTTCACCAACACTGAATTAACTGGAATTCCATCTCACTCTAATGAGCCGGAGCTTGTATTCACTGTGCTGTCCTGTCTTGTTTCCACACAGTGGGTATGCTTGGCCCGAGGAACCTCCGTGTCTCTGATGAGTGGTACACGCGCTTCAGGGTGTCCTGGGACCCCGCCCCCTCTAGAGTTAACGGATACAAGCTTATCTACCAGCCTGAAGGTATGGACGTGTTGTAATGGGAATAGAACAGCATCAGCTGATAACAGTAATAATTATAAAATCATCATTATGTTCATGTCTGTGTGTTTAGGCTCTGATGAGTCATTGGAGGTGCTCGTTGGAGATGTGACCTCCTACCAACTGCATAACCTGAAACCTGGAACCACTTATGACCTGAAGGTGCTGGCAGTGTACAACACAGGCCTCAGTGGACCTCTGGTTGGACAAGGCACCACATGTAAGTTAATGATGCAATTATTTATTGGTTGACAGGTCTATCTACGCAAAATTAAATTTGCAGTTTTGACTGCCAAGCCATTCTTGTGAAAGAGGAACATGTGCTAAGAATAATGCTTCCTCCCTTAGTGTACCTGAATGTGACCGACCTGAACACCTACAATGTTAACTATGACTCCTACTGTGTCCGATGGGCCCCTCACAGAGCAGCCACCTCCTACAGACTCAAAGTCAATCCTTTTGACCGTAAGTATTGTTGTCATTTTCTGGCACGATTTGTTAGATTACAGCAACCTCAACCTAATCTGTATTCTCTTTTCTTTTAGCCTCCAAGAGTGGAGCTCAGGAGATCACTGTCAGAGGATCGGAGAGCCATTACTGCTTCGATGGTTTGACCCCTGACACTCTCTACAACACCACAGTGTATGCCCAAACCCCCAACCTGGAGGGACCTGGAGTCAGCGTTAAGGAGAGGACATGTAAGATAACATCCTCTTTGGCAGTTTAAAGACATTGACCTTAAATATGTTGGAAAATAGTTGCTGAAAACATGTGAAAAGACTTTGAAAGATATATTAAAATGTGAAATGTAGAGTTAGTTTTTAGTCCAGGATTTTTTGGGCGGTCCTAAAGGGTGGCTCAATGCCACCCTAAGCATACCCCTGCACCCCTAGCAGAGAGATAGAGATGATTTCATCTCGCTCAGTGTTTCAAAGTTAGTCATGTCACTTTCTGAGCTCATCTGACGCATTTCAGTCGCTTCAAAATTGCTGCTTGACTGCTTCCACGAGTGGGAGTGGCTTCAGCACATTCAGCGGACACACCCCCACAGTCCTGGAGCTGAGAATTCATTTTTACCTGATTTTGACACCTAATTTCATAAACTTGTCAATAATTTTAATCATTCAAATTAGGCTAGGTGGTTAGTAACACTTTCTTTGGTCTGACAAACTCACAACACATTCTTTATTCTTACTTTACACAGACTTTAATGCTAATGTATGAGAGGACAGTGCATTCACATTCATCAGTAAAAGCTACTGGAGCTTCCAGTTTGTTTCGTGTTACATGATTATGCCTTCACCAGCCACAGTACAGTATGTCACATTCTGTTTCTGTTTCTGTCTGTAGTGGTCAAACCCACAGAGGTGCCAACTGAACCTCCCACACCTCCTCCTCCAGCAACAGTCCCCCCTGCGCTAGATGGTGAGGAGAGCTTTATAACATCTGTGTGCTAAAATAATCGTTCTCATGGCTCTTTGCTGAGAACAGGCTATACATTAACATCACTATACCTTCACCACAGTGTGCAAAGGTGCCAAAGCAGATCTGGTCTTCCTCATTGATGGTTCCTGGAGTATTGGAGATGAGAGCTTCAACAAGGTCATCCAGTTTGTCACGAGCATGACTGGAGCCTTTGATGTCATCAGTCCCAATGGCATGCAGGTCAGCATAAAACTTTAATGTTCATCACAATCCCATTCAAGTTCTATATAAGTTTTATTATATATAACATTATTTGTTCTCTTTGAACAGGTTTCATTTGTGCAGTACAGTGACGACGCCAAGACTGAGTTCAAACTGAACACCTACCACGACAAGGGCGTAGTGATATCTGCCATACAGAATGTGCGCTACAGAGGAGGCAACACCAAGACAGGTACACTGCTGAAAAAAAACAGTGGTATCTTTGCAAAAGCAAAATGTTCTAAAGAAGATGAATTCTTCAGATTGGATGCTCTCTGTCCTCTATCCTTCATCCAGGTGTCGCTATGAAGCATGTCTATGAGAAGGTCTTCACCTCAGACAGTGGCATGAGGAGGAATGTCCCGAAGGTGCTGGTGGTCGTTACTGATGGACGCTCCCAGGATGATGTGAAGAAGAGCGCAGAGAAACTGCAGCATTCCGGTATGCGTGGCATTATTAATCACTGCGATTCGTGTTATATGTAAAGCACATACTGGAGACTGTAGAGCTGTTTCGAATCATCCGTTTTCTCCCAAACTCCGATTTACTTACATCAGAACCAAAGTTTTTTGGCTCATTTACTTAATATTCCCTACAGTGATGAAACTGTTCTCAACTATCTGTTGCTTAACAATAGTCTTTTTTTGTGTGTGTTTTCTCCCCTTTAGGCTACAGTGTATTTGTGGTTGGAGTGGCCGATGTTGACATGACAGAGTTGAGACTTATCGGCAGCAAGCCGAGTGAGAGACATGTGTTTGTGGTAGACGACTATGATGCTTTCGCCAAGATCCAGGACAACCTGATCACCTTCATCTGTGAAACAGCCACTTCCAGTAAGGCAGACATTAATATATAATTAATACACCATTACAGTTTACTATTTCTGCATTCCAACTTTGATTTCATAATGACTATTGTGGTTAATTTGTGCACCTGCAGTAGGCTCACCCACTGCCACACATTTCAACTAATCTGCTGGCAGGAAATGTATAAACAGATATAAACCCTAGTCTGTTTTTCCAACCGTCTAAAATGTTTTGTCCTGTTTCAGCCTGCCCTCTGATCTACATCAATGGATTCACAACACCTGGTAAGAATACAGCACCACCATGCATGAACTAATTTCGCTAGTTTTGCTATTTCTATTTCCATGCTCTCAACGTGGCCCCTGTTTTATCCCTTCCAGGTTTCAGGATGCTGGAAGCTTTCAACATCACAGACCGGACATTTGGTGCCATGAACGGTGTGTCCATGGAGCCGGGCTCCTTCAACAGCTTCATTGCCTACAGGCTTCACAAGGATGCCTTCATAAATCAGCCCACCAAGTAAGAGCTTAGGCTAATTAGTATTTGTGGTGGAAGACTAACAGAGGGAGTGTGAGCCTCACTATGTGCATATTCCCAGCCTACTGGCCTTATCTCCTGTGCACTATAATCCTGCCCAGCCCACAGTCATTATTCATAATGATGTTCAATAGCCTCTGCAGTCACAGGGCTTTCCCCAGTGCCCTTTGGCAATAAGCCCAAAGCCTTATTGTTGTTGCAGCTTGTGTAATATGAGGTGTTAGCAGGAACAACAAAACTTGGTCGAGGAATTATAAAGTTCCTGGAGCAGACCCACCTCCTCCCACCTATGTCATACCGGGAGCAAATAAATCACCCCTGGGTCAAGAGCTTTGTCTCTTTATTGGGGCACGTTTAAGCGTTGTTAGGCAATTGCAGAACTGCTGGAGTACCGAAACTTCTTCAGCATACTTTGTTAATTTGTTTATAATGATGCGAATTTTGCGTGCGTGGGTGATTGACTTAATATGCACAAATGGAAACACTTCGAACTCCAGCAAAGGAGAGGGGACAGAAAATACTTTCAATATGTGGGCAATTTCTTCAAGGCCACAGGGAAAATCATTTACAGGTTCTGCAGCTTATGTGACAGACTGGATGCTGTATCATTGTAGCAAGATTTAATGATCTCTGTGTTCACTTCTAACGTGTGTAATGAGGGCACAAGTCTGACTCATCACGATGTATGCTTTTAACACTAACAGGGAGATCCATCCGGACGGTCTTCCCCCATCCTACACCATCATCCTGCTCTTCCGTCTGCTGCCTGACACACCTTCTGAACCTTTTGATATCTGGCAGATTGCCAACAAAAACAACAACCCCGAGGTCGGGGTCACCGTCAACCGTAAGCCTCTCATCCTGTTTTAGCCTCTCAGCTGGAGGGGGAAAGCTGCTGTAGCTGACCCAACATATACACAGCTGCACACTCTTTATTAACAACTTAAGCTCCTGTCTTCCTCCCTCTTACCTCTTACCGTCAGACAGCCAAAGCCTATTTGATCTTTGTCAGGCATGGTAGGGCAGTGGAAGCATATTATAAGTATAAGTATGACTGACTTTAATCTACTACTCTGAATTAGATTCTGATTTTGGATTTGGCTTGACTTGTTTATTCTCTCATAGAAAACCTTTATTTTTAAATAAGTATATTTTACTAATATGCACACACACGTGGTGATTGCATGCAAATGATTACGGACATGGACCTAATCCCTCCTAGCCTTCTCTTTAGCCCTCTCCTTTCCCTACAACCATGTGTTCTCTATAGTCCTGTCTGTGCTTTGCGTGCCACCGCATCGTAACACACTGTCAGGGATTCATCAAAGGCTCTTGTCTTTTCAGCTTCCAGCAAAACAATTTCATTCTACAACAAGGACACCCGAGGAGAGATCCAGAAAGCCACGTTTAATGAGGAGCAAGTGAAGCGGGTTTTCCATGGAAGCTTCCATAAGGTAAACACAATACATGATTCTTAAAGAGTGGAGAACTGTGCACACCACATAGTGATATTGTTAAAGTTTGGCTTTGATAGGACAGACTGAGAATCTTTTGCGGTCACCTGTGGGTTGATTATCTTTTTCCAATCCAAAGAATAGCGTATTCATTCCTTTGACTTCCTTTCACATATTTTCTTTTTAAATCCTTTCACATGTCTCTGTTGGCTGACTCACCTAACAGCTAATATCATGTTACCTGCTATCCATCTTGGAGTGTTGGTCTGCTGTCAAAGTGGTCTTTAGGCCTTTTTTATGATTTGACGTTAAGTTTTGTTTTTTTTACCATGGGTAGTTAATGTGATAAATGGATGGTGGAGGCTATAAATACATGTAAAGAGAGGTTGGAGGGAAATTCTGATACCTCACTGGCACAGCATAATGTGCAAACTGTTAGACTTAACCATGGAGGTCTGACCACATCAAGACTGGAGAGTGAATTCCAAACCAGTCTGCTCCGACCTGCTGCAGCACCAGTCGCACGACTGGGTTGCTTTTTATTTGTCTGTATATTCTTCACAGACGTTATGACGTTTCAGACGTTGTGCTATTTCATTAAAGGAGTTTGGGAGCTGCAACTGAGGCCGAGAAATCCTGATTTTTAGTCCCTAGCATAGGTCAACCTCCAAAAGTACTCGATCCCACATTCCCCATAATACAGTGCATCTTTTGTTAGACTTTCCGTGCCATGTTATTGCAAGCAATAAGTTAAAAGGTTGAATTCAGAACTGTCTCATGATACATGATTCTTGACACTGAAACTGATCCATGCCATCACCCGCCCTATGTTTCATGCACGTACTTGTTGAAAGATTCATTAACATCAAACAATCTGTCAAAACGTCTCATCTAACTTTCAAATAACCACCCACAATGGTATTATTGTTTTGCAAACTCTTTGTTCCTCTCAAGTGGTTTAACCGCTACATTAACCCCACATGCCAAACTTACAGTTGTGATAAACAGCATCTTTATAGTATGGTGTCTCCTGGGGGCAAGAGCAAAGGAGGTAAAGTCCAACTTAAAGCAGCAGCAATGAATATAAAACATCCTCTGTTATGTTCAACCGCAGTAGGGTGTAAAGACGAGAACAATGAGAGACAGTATATTTTCAGACTGACCTGGAATGACTTAAGATGTGAGATTCATCAGTGTAGGAAAAACAAATGTTTCCAGTACTACTCAACTGCATTAGAGTTTGTTCCCAAGGTCAGCTTGGCCTTTATTTAGTACACAGGTTTCTTTTCCCCCACTAATTTTGAGATAATAAAAATGAATGTCCCTATTTAATATACCAGGGTCTTATCTGACATCAAAGATTGCCCACTTCCTATACAGTTTTTTGAACTGAGGTACTCATGAGAGCGATATTTTGGCCCTCAGATCAGAGAGAGAGAAATCGCTTTTGTAAATGGCTTTCAGTTTGACCATTTAGCATCCACACAAGTAATTGAAGGGTAACTGCATGGAAGAATTGGACCCCGGGAAAATGTTGGGTCAGAACTGGATGTTAATGACATCACTGCTGGTCCAGTTGGACAGCGGCCTGATCTGTGTGTTCGCATGTGTGTGTTCTCTCTGTCTGTGGCCATGGTGGAGACTGTAGTCTGACTGTACATTAGGTGGCCAGTTTGTGGTGAGAGCAGTTGTTGCTCCATGAGCGTGGTGAGTCTGCAGCGGTCTACCTAGCTGCTCATTTACTGGTCTGCTGAGTAAGTGCCACTGCCGTCTGCTGTGGTGGTGTGTGTTTACATGCTGTCAGTGGCTTCCCAACAATGTCCGTAACTATTACGGAGTGACCTCAGCGTGTGGGCCTGTGTTGAAAGTGACCATGAGGGTTGTTACAAGTGGCAGTCAGGTTAATTGTTAAGATAAACAGAACGAAACCAAATAAAATCACATTAAGAGCTTTAAGTTCTTTTTCGTAACGTAGTAGAGGTATTAGGTATTAAATAATTATTTTCATTAGCGATGAATCTTCAGATTATTACATATACAAGATGCCCAACACATGCTCCCAAAGCCCATGGCGGTGTCTTGAAATGACTTATTCTAACAGTCCAAAACACAAAGATGTTCAGTTTATTATTAGAGAAGCTGGAACCAGTGACAGAATTGTGTTAAATGTGTTAATTTCGTTGAGAATTTGTGTCAAAAGCGTCATTAATCTCCATCTCCACCAACCAGTGTTTTCTTTCTTTGAACTGCAGTTTCCTTTTCTGTCAAGTGTTATGATGCGCTTTATGTGCCACAGTGCTGGGTCACAGTGTGCTTGCAGATTTGGTTTACCTCCTCAGGCTAGTTAATAAAGAGTAATTCAGGCTGGAGGGGTCTTGGTCTACCGCTAGTTGAACATGTGGGAAAGCTCTCAGAGATGACTTAAGCAGATGCTAGCCACTCACTAGCCCACTGGGGAATCCCCTCCCACACTCAAAGGGTGGGAGTCCTTTCCCGCTAAGAGGACATTTTCCACGAGTCGTAGTGACTAGTCACAGACTGTTTACTCATGAGTAACACTGGAACAATTTTGAGTTTGTAAGTAGTTGTAGTGAGTGAACAGTTCACTGTACTTTAACCTCAATGCTGAAAAAAAAAACATATTGTTTTTTGTCTTGAACTCAACTTTCAAACTTTCCTTTCAGGGACATTGTTAGGAAGGTTGTGCCAATATATGCATACTCTAATCAAGACAGAGAGTGAGGTTTTTGGCCAAATTCTTCTCTGACTGCACTGTATTGTGCTCTTCATTTATGACAACTTTCTTCTAGACATTAAGACGTCGTCTTTGTGTGACCTGGACGAGTAGACTTACCAACCCGAAAAACCACACTGAAAATACAGGAAATTATATATTAACTTCTTGTTCCAAAGAAATCACAATGCCTTGACTGTTCACACGTGCCAGATCAGACATGGGAGCTTCCCGGCTACAGTGATACAATGATCAGGCCAACTGGAGATTTCATGATCAGTTATAGCATTGTTTGCACTGAAACACCAATTTAATTTAGATTTATACTGATTATTGATTTTTACTTTACTCTCAATAAAAGCAAACTTATTCTTGGATACATTTTTAGATCAGTAGAGGTTAGGGTCAATGACAATGACAAAAATGAAGGAACAGAGCAAACAACAATAAAATCTAATCTGATAGAAATCATAGAAATATGTCAGGTGTACTGGAGCAGAGATGGTCTCAGCCTGAAATCTTACCATATCCACCTTAACTGTAGAGTGTTGACATAGCAAAAAAAAAACATTGAAACTGTATGTGTTAACAACTGATGAATGGAAGTTGTTCCTCTGTCAACACTTTGATGCAGCATGACCAGATCACTTAGCAGCAAATACCTTCAACTGAGGGAGCAGTGGTCACTAGAACGCCAGTTTTTCAGAGGCCTCATTTTCCAGTGACTTTTTATTATGTTTACTTATTGGTCAGTGAGGTAATATATACATGCTTATTATTTGCATTCCCAGTATATCATCCAAAACTGTTTTGGTAAGCCCTCAGGAGCATCATCGCATAATATATCCAGGCCAGGATCCTGGGATAAACGACACCCCTCTCTCTTTGCGGTCCACCAGATAGTTTGTTCTGTTGCCAAGGAAGTCAACTATAATTTTGTGATTGGTTGCCAAGACCTGTGGCCTGGTCTGTGGTTGGTATGGCTTTGTAGAGAGAAATGGTAGCTTGCTTTTCCTGACATAAAGAAAGCTTGTCTGACTGTTGAGCGGGGGAAAATTTGCAACTGTGAGGGAAAACTATGGAAAGTGTAGGACTTTTGATGGCGCACCGCAAATGATATTGTTTCAAGATGTGGAGCAGGGTTCTCTGGACAGGAAACTTCAAAATCTGGCACTTTGTCATTTTGTGTTGTTATACAATCACTGACTACAGCTCTAAAGCTGCAGTGAAACGCCAACTGTTGTATATTTCCTTTTTTTATGGTCCATTCATCTGTAGAGGCATCAAAAACAGCCTCATGCCAAATCGGTAACCACTCTCGGGTAATATCAGAATCTATAATCAACAACTTCTGCAAAGTTTAAACAATTCCCTCAGTCTTGCAATTATATGGAATACAGTATCAGCCCCTTTTTAAGCTTGAGACAAGATGTTTTGAAAAGGTTCAGTGAGGTTGTTCCTAGCCTTATGGTTGCACTTTCTTAAAGAATTTCCCTTCTATTTAAAAAGTGTAATCATGCCACTTCCAAATAGAAACGAATGCCAAACCCAGCTTTTCAAAAGCTTCACTGTTGTCAGTACTCTTTGCCAAGTAATTGTGTTGCAACAAAGTTGGCAGCTGTGAAATATTGAGAAGACAAGAATGTTTTGTTTAATTGTGCCCTCTCTCCATCACCTGCAGCTCCACATCACCATCTCTCCAGAGAAAGTCAAGCTGAACGTGGACTGCCAAGAGGTGGCAGAGAAGCCCATCAAGGAGGCCAACAACATCACACTGGATGGTTATGAAGTGCTTGGCAAGATGGTCAAGTCTGGAGGCGGAAGGAGGCAGTCTGCAACAGTAAGTGAAAAAGAAAGCCTTTGAGTTAAAAACGCAAAGGCTTGGAAAAAACGCACGTTTGGAAGCGCGTTTCACAAGTTTCCAGAGAATCAATATCCAAAAACCTCTTGTGTGCGTAGAAGCACAATTAAGTTTTAACTGCTCCCAGTGACGGCTGGAAGGATGAAAGCTTGCATCTTTCTATTTCTCTGAGGGACTCATTGTTGTCTGTTCTCAACAGTGTACATTTTTATCACAAATGGGAGCCATTTGTAACACCCTTCTTCTCCATCTTTTCCCTTCTTCTGTTGTCTAGTTCCAGCTCCAGATGTTCGATATTATCTGCAGCTTGAGTTGGATCAGCCGAGACAGATGCTGCGACCTGCCCGCCACAGTAAGAACAAGTGTCATTTTAAGAATCATTACATAACAGAGTCAAGTCAAAAGGACAACTATAGATGCACTAGAGCGGCTGATCTCTCACATGTTTCAACGTACATGATTGACTAGTTGCATTTGTAATTAAATCGGACCATTAATTTTGTAGAAGGGTCATTGCCATGGTATTTAACTGTATATAATGTACGCATGCATACCGTCTCAGAGGTTTATGTGTGTTTGTATGTAGTTGTTAGGCTGATGACGAGATTGCTGTTTAAAAAGTGTCTCAGTTGAACTGAATAGGATCTTGTATCCTGTGTAATTGTGCTAATCAGACTGTTGCCAGCGTGAAACAAGTGTTCCTTTAGATCAGAGCGGGCAGTAAATGTCATTTATTTTGTTACAGTACGGTAAATACCGGATGCATGCACATTTACCCAATTATCAGTAATTCATCTATAATTTGCATCAGATATTAATACATCAAGTCAATGACTGCAGTGTTATAGAACTCATTATGTCAGAGACTCATTTCCAAAAATGTAGACAAACTTTGCAGCTGTCACTAGGCATCTGGTCTTAAAGCCCCACACCGACTTTTGCTGATTTGCAGTTATGTTTAAGCATGAGCCTCTGTTCCACCATGACCTTTGCAGGGTTCCTAAACTCTCTTAAACTCTAAATAAAGTCAAAAAGATACTGTCAGCCCTTGCATAGGCGTAGTCTCATATATGATTTCTCTGACGTGTATGAGTGAGCGTTTATTTCTCTCTTCTAATTTCTTTATCTTCTGTCTTCCTTTTCAGAGAGATGAGGCCAAGTGTCCATCCCTCCCACACTCTTGCACATGCACACAGGACAGCATTGGCCCTCAGGGGCCTCCTGGACCTTCGGTAAAGACACTGTCATCACTTCTTGTCTGTCTGTTGTCACCTGATAAAATGATTTTCTCAGAAGTCATACATGTTTTGATGATGATGAGGATGATGATAAAGCCATGCTTTTCTCTGCTCGTGTTTTAATGACTGCACAGCTGTAATGAGCTACTAGATATTTGCCTGCTATGCAATTTGAACTGAGGAAGTCCCTCGCATCAGGAGTGGTATTTTCTTTTCCTTTGGAAAGAGCAGTTGAGGATGAGACCAGTGGCATGCAATGAAATGTGGGCTTAGGGAGAAGTGTCAAAAGATAAATGCCTGTCGGAAAAACAACAGTGTCTTGAGGAAAAGTCTGGAATATGAGTGCTCGGTAGCCTCGCTAAGCCCCGGTGAGGATTTCGAAGGACTTTAGGGCTTTTGGAATCCACTCCTGTTGTTACACTCACTCTGTGTTTTTGGCGCCTTGTTTTTCCAGGGCAGCCCAGGTTCTAAGGGACCACGAGGAGATAGAGGAGAGCACGGCAAGCCTGTGAGTAACACCTTACATCACTTTGAGCACTTACTTTGTTGCAGATTTTGAATTTGTAACTCATTTTATTGTAAAAAAAAAACGACCAGCTCATATCCACTGAAGCTTGCTGACATTATCAATAATGCTAAATCCACACATGATAATGGACAACGTCTCACAGCTATGGTACTTCAGAAGCTGTTACTGCTCTGCTACTGCCTTACATCTGCTTGCACGACCAGACAAACCAAATTGCACACATCTGATTACATTTACTGACTGTATATGTTTTCTCAACTCAATCTAAAGCGTGTGCCAACTATCTAAAAGGCCCATTTCCACTGTTAATATATATTGTCTATACGTGTACATTAAAAAGTCTTTCATAACTTTGTTTTTGTTTGGTTAATGTTATAGGGTGCAATGGGTCCACGTGGTGAGCCAGGACTTCCAGGCTCTATGGGACCACCGGGTCCACAGGGCCCTAATGGACTGTCTCTACCAGGAGAACCTGTAAGTTAACCCGACACTATAAAGGTCCAGTAGGGGTAGAAATAGTTAAGTATCTATGGTAGATGGAGTTTAATGTATATGACAGACACGATCATTTATGATTAGTGCGCCTGCTGTGTTTGTGTGAAAATTGCTGCAGATCCACAAGTGAGTGGGATTTACAGCTAAAGCTAAAACACATTACACTCCCCTGCTACCTCTAGCCAGGCAGCTAGGCTGCTTCTTTATTTTTCTTACCTTCAGATGTTCTTGGCAAAACATGAAATAAATCACAATCACAGACTAAAAAAGATGAAACAAAGACCAAAGCTTCTTCTCTTTTCTCCTCCTCCTCCATCTTCAGGGTCGCCCAGGACCAAAGGGAGATCCTGGAGACCCCGGCATGACTGGTCTGCAAGTAAGTACTCCCCCTCTCATTTTGTGGTTTATGAACAGGAAACAGGAGACTATCCATAGAGAGCAGCGCTGCTACTGGAGCCTGGATTCAGTCCACATGGACTGATTGAAACCACACTCAGAGTGGGAGGTTTACCATGCCATCCTCAGGGAGACCCACACTCTCAAATCAGCCCGTTGATTGACAAACAGTAGAAGGCCAGTGATGCAGTTAAATTATTATGGAGCACAGACTCGTGTTACCAAAGGGAAAACAGGGAATGGAACATGTTCTTCCCCAGCCTTGTAATTGAAGATGATCGTGAGTTGGTGAAGACTTACAGTATGTCTGAAGCTTAAGCGCCTATGACTTACAGTAGATGTCATTCTGGGGGTTCTTGGATGAAAATAAAAGTCAAATAAAACTAGACTTTACCATAACACTCAAAGTTCTTCAAAAAACTCAATACTGTTTTATCAAGTCAGAAACAGATTTGAAGTTAAACCCATTACAGGGGAACTTTTCGGTGGAAGGGCATTTTTGAGTGGGCTGGTATTTCATAGCAATCTCTTGGCCGAGCCACCGTTCATTCATCCAGCTGAGGTCATTCAGCCAACTCCCACCATTCAACTGGAGAGAACATCATCACTGGTTATCCTGGCCTCTGAATATGCGATTTCAGACATGGGAGAAAGTCCTATTCTATTATCTTCAGCGTTTATTGGCAGCATTGTGTTGGTTACTTTACACAATAACGTTTATTATAACAGCGCTGTCTATGCAGATGTCTCACACACATCATGTGTCAACAGACCACAGGGAAATTGTTCCAATTTTTAGTAACAAGATGATATATTGTCTTTGGCTAAATAACTGGGAAACTGCAGGATTTTTTTTTCCCTCCTGTAGTTTCTAGCTCAGCAGAGGCATTAGGGAGCTGTATAAATGTGTTGTTCTTGATCATTAGCGTTTGATTAAGTGTGTCTGCTTTTTTCCCAGGGTTCTCCCGGGCCACGTGGTCCTCTGGGCCCCGTTGGACCAAGCGGAGCGCGGGTAAGATTTGCCTCCAGGTCTGCTTCGTGTACACACTGTGTTCAAAGCCTACAAATGGATCCAACACTTAGTTGAGCTAATGTTTGCATGTGATCACCCACTTAGCTCAGCGTGTACAGAAGTACTGTCGTTTAGTCTTTTGCTGTCACACTACATGTTCTCGCTTGCGTCAGCCAAAAAAATTGAGCCACTACTTGTAAATGTAATTAAAAAAGACAGATTCAAGGCTGAAACCAATATAAAGTCATGACACTGATGTATTGCATGAATGGGGTCCCCAGTGTGCTGTAAACCACGTGTGATTGTATGTTGTTTCTACATAGGGGCCACCAGGAAAGGAGGGACAATCTGGACCCAGAGGCCCACCAGGTCCCATGGTGAGTGTGTGTGTGTGTGTTTGTTTCTGTGTCTTTGTGTTGTGCAGTTGAGAGCAAAATAAATACTCCTCGGAGCGTGCTTTATTTCCTGATATATCTGCGACAATTACTCCACTGGCTCCACACTTGCACTCTGCTGGAACGGCACATAAAAAAAGAAGACTGTAGGCCCCTCACTTACGAGGACGGTGCATGCATCTGTGGTTTTGGGGAGGTCTGTATCTACTTAATCCAGCCATCATGCCAACAGGCAACATGCCAGTATAGAATTCACATGCACTATACCAATAGGACTCATTAGTGCCTGGTGGCTGGTGTGAATGTGTGTGTGTGTGTGTGTGTGTGTGTGCATCCTTTCCCTGTTGGCTGTTTCCGTCTCCTCTTTGTGTGTTCTTGGCAGCTTGTGCCACATGATTACCCCCCTCCCTCACTGCAGATGTCAAAGCATGGATCCCAACTTGAAGCTCGCTACCAACCGTTAACAGGGAGCAGGAGTCAAACGTTTGCAATTATGTTTACTGTGCAGTGATTTAAAATAAACACTTCTCTTTTCTTTCAGGGAAGCCCTGGAAATCAAGGTGTACCAGGAATTACCGGAAAACCAGGGAAACCAGGAGACTCCGGAAACCCAGTATGTGCTGAACAACAGGAGCCAAATAATCACAAATAGTCACATGAAAATGTGTACGGGAAGTCGAGGTTGTTCTAACGCTGTTCTTGTCGTTAACAGGGACCTGTTGGCATTAAAGGAGAGAAAGGAGAGAGGGTGTGTATGTTTGATGAAATTACCATACAGCATTGATGAGAAAAGCATTGCACTATCTTCATGTTAATGTGTCTTTGTTTTCCAGGGAGACTTTGCATCCCAGAACATGATGCGCTCCATTGCCAGACAAGTCTGTGAACAGCTTGTGAACAGTGAGCGAAACAAAGTCTTAAATCTCAATTTTATTAAGACATTAAAGCGTAAACATGATCCAAACCCAAATGATTTTTGTTCTTCTCTTGCAGGTCAGATGAGCAGAATCGACATGATGCTCAACCAGATTCCTTCTGGATATCGTAGCAACTCTCCCGGGCCCGCCGGTCCTCCTGGCCCTCCTGGCAACAATGGACCCCGCGGAGAGCCTGGACAACCTGGACGGACTGGTTTCCCTGGAAACCCAGGTTTACCTGGAAATCAAGGAGAAAGAGGTGCTTTCTTCTTTTTCTGAATGTTTTGTCGTCTCACAAAATATATAAGCAAACGTTAAGCAATGAATTAATTAAGGTCATGGCGACATAGACTCTTTTGGAACAACATAACTACATTAACTTGTGTAAACACGATTCAAGTTAGCATTGTCTTGTTTCAAGCATGCCTTTTAGATTTGTACTCTTTTCCAGATAAACTTGCTTTATTGGTGTGAACGTGATTTCTACTCTTCCCTCTGTAGGTTTGCCAGGAGAGAAGGGAGAGAGAGGATCTGCAGGAACTGGTATCAGAGGACAAAGAGGCCCGAATGGGCCACCAGGTAACACAGTTGTTGTTTCTCCCTTTTAATGAGTGAAAAATGCCTCGTTTTCACATGCACATTGTTCTTCAGCAGCTGCAAATAGCCTGGAGGTCTCCCACTGTTCTCTTACAACTTTATTTCAACACTTAAACACAGTTTCATGGTGACAGCTTTTTCACCTTTTTTGTGGAGCTTTTCGAGGGCACAGAGTTACTCCCGTTAGTCCAATTAAAATACACACATTCCAGCCAGAAGCCAAAATTTATCTACAGTATATGTGTCTCAGGCACCTTCGTTTGGGCAGCTGCACTGCATAAATTCTTTGGAAGTTTCCCAAACATATTCCCAATTCTTTCCTTTCTTAAAGATTTATGTCTCGTGTATATTATGCTTCTCTGAACACTGTGCACATCAGAAATGTTATACTTAATGGAAGGTATTCACATCCATCGTGGAGGAGAAAATTATGACTGTGTTGAATCAGTTTTCAGTGAACGCCGCGTTGCAGTTTTAGAAACAATCGTTAAAAAAATAGCCTTTGCTCAGTTCCCATTTGATATGCAATCTGGCAAGCTCACCACTTCAGACGATTTCCTTTCCCTTGGGAAGCTTTTGCAAAACAACAGCAACCTATTGATGTCTACCCCAAAACACCAAACAGTGACATGTCTGTTTCTGTGAATGAAGCGGGAAACAACTCACGACCACTCGGTGGAAGTCCGCACTGATGACTCACTTTGTGTGTGTGTGTGTGTGTGTGTGTGTGTGTGTGTGAGCTGTATATGTTTGTGTGTGTCAGTGAGTGTGGGAGATTGGATTGTTATACAATGAGCTTTCTTTGGTGGCTTCATTGACAACACATGGGCTCACTTAAGAGAGAGAAAAAGAAAGAGGGGGGAAAATTCCATCCTGAGTTTTTACCGTCTAGACAGACGGGGCCGGTGGGGAGGGAGGGCAACTCCACACAGCCCCAGACTTTTTTTTTTTTTTTTTTCTTGGTCAAGCTTTTTAATTGAGCCATTGAAAAATGTAAATTACAGTGCTGCAGCCCCGTGTTAACCCCACTATTTTCACTGAGGATTTATGGGTGATGTCAGTGTGTTTTTGTGCTGAGCTCCAGAGAGACTTTTACTCACCTTCTCTTCTCTCCCCTTTACAGGGCCACCAGGAGAGTCAAGAACAGGACCCCCTGGTCCTTCTGGCTCCGCTGGGGCTCGTGGCCCTCCAGGTCGCCAGGGTACTGCAGGAGTGAGGGGACCACCAGGACCCCCTGGATATTGCGACTCCTCTCAGTGTGTTGGCATTCCTTACAATGGACAAGGATACACAGGTACACTCAACACTATCTAGGTCCTGCATGGTACTACATTAGATAAGAGACTAAGTGTATGCAGACTAATTACATTTGCAACTCAGTGCACTACTTCTTTCTTTGATAATGTATGGAGTTATGAATGTAAGTGTATGAGAGCATTGATTTGTGAACAGAAAGCAACTTATTTCCATAAGAAGTTCAGGAGACTGTTCGCTAAGCCCCACTTTGCTGTTGCTTTTGCTATTTCTAGCCTGCAGCCATTAATTTTGACGCCTGAAATTACAGCTGACGCCTAAAGATTTTATCAACTGTAGCTACCTAGCTAGCTAAGTAAACTAACATTAGCTCCATAAGTTGGTTATGCACTCTCACTGGCTGACTTTTATTGTTTTAAGCTGCTTAAAATGAGAAGGCTGTAAAATGTTATCTTAAACCTACATACAAGAAATTATGCTAGGAGGCTAAAGCTATGTGGTCAATGCAATAAGTCTGCATTCTCACCAGATGATGTACAAGACAGGAAAAAACAAACTAAAAACCACATTGTTCCTGTACTGGCGTGCAATACTATTTAGTACCAGCATTAAAAAAATAAAATATATAAGATTAATTAGGAAACTTTCCTAAATGCAATAGAGAAAAAGTATGAAATGTTCCTGGGCCTCAGATGTAACCCTCAGTTAGGCTAATATGCATTAACTGTAGGTAGCAAGCTAGTTAGCGAATATGCTAATGTTTGCAAATTACATTAAAGAACATAAATCATCATAAATCACTTACACTTTTACTTTTATATTTTATTTTATTTGTTTTTGTAAAATGTTTATGTGGTGCTCACTACAGCTCCACTTCAAAATCCAAAAAATTAGCCATGTTTAGTTACCGTTGCTAAGCTAAGATTGACCAATCACTGTTGAGGGGAGGGGTTTAGTGAACAGTCCGTTAGGAGCCACTATATTTCAATACCTCCATACATTTGATGTACAATTTGAAAACTGGCATGTAAAGCATTGTAGAAAGTGGTGAATGATGACTTGCATTAAATCAAATAAGATGCACTTTGTTCCACAGAGAAAACTCACACCCTCTTTGAACTATTTTCAGGTTTGGCATAGTAAACGTTCTAAGTCACCTGTGCCGCTTACACTTTGAAGTCCTGTTTCTGAGATGTTTGCCCATTTGCTATGGGGCATGTAAGGATAATCACCATGGACATAAATTGAACATAAAAAAAAACAAACAAACATTACGAAAGCCAAAAAAAAAAAAAAGAAAAAAGAAAAGAAACAGAACGGAGCAGACTGGCACTAACATCATCTCACAGCTACAAGCTACAGTGATGGCAACCTGCTGGCCTGTTTGCATCTTGAACCACAAACCGCTGGGGGATAAAAAAACAAAAAAACAGAGACTGAGTATTTCCACGAAGGAAGGAGCATGTACAAATACCACCCAAAACAACTACTAACAAAGAGGATTTCATAACTGAAAGCAATGTTAATGTAGAGGTGATGTGTGTAAATAAAACTAATTTTTGTGCCTTGTAAATGATTGTATGAACCAGGACATGTCACTAAAAATCAAGTTAACATCTGTATTGAGCTTGTGCCTCATAACCCTCTGCTTACTTACCACCAGCATAACCTCTGTTTACGACGCCTTAAGTGACTTAAACAGCTCTGGTCCAGACTGAAGCATGTTCCATTTGTACTCTTATTCATCATGTTCTTTGTGTACGTTGACCAAATCAGTGCTAAATGTTGCTCTCCTACCATTTCTGTGTGTCCTTTGTAGTATGAGCTGGTTATTTTACTACGTTGTATTATCCAATAGCTTGATGGATTTTATTGTAAATGTCATCACAGAATTTTGTCTTTGTTTTTTTTTTTTATTTAGCTTTTTTTTTTTGGTACTTTAGGAAGCAATAGTTTGACACAGGGAATTTTTTTGGGAATTCCATAGTGCAATATAATTTAAAATTGTGCATGTGAACAGTTTTAGATGAAACCATTTTTTTTGATTGGCCGTCCCAAATATTTTTCTAGCCAACCGCTACCAGCCTGAACCTGAGGTAGAGTCTATACCTGTGGAGCCAGCTGGAGAGTTTGAGACAATACAATCACCTGGTTACTCACGAAACCTACGAGGAAAAAGATCACTACCACAAGACAAAACAGAAACACTAGCATCATAGCTACGATAAGAAGTTCTCAGAAAGTGTAATATTGAAACACCTTTCATGATCACTTATGTGAGGATGAAGTGATTTTCAGAACAAAACTAATACTTATATGGGTTTGATACCCCTGGCTATATTGAACATATATTTTTTTGACAACAGAAAGTTTAGCAAGATGAATACAAACCTACATGTTCGTTCATTACAAACCTGTGTGCTTGCTAAGTGTTCCCCTTTAAGTGTCTGCTTGTAATATAACTGCAAGTGTTTATCGGACTCCATTGTGTAATGCACTAATCATGTGAAAACCAGCAGAACGTATGTCGAAGGAAGTACAGTATGTATGTTTTTGAACACTTTTTTTTGTCAAACTTCAGTATGTAAAGCTGTTTCAGATTCTCCATCCGTAAAAAAAAAAAAAAAAAAATACAATTAATTTGATGATGTTTTGTTGGGCCTGTAAACCAAATGATAATCTGACTCATTGTAACAAACCAAAACTTCTTCTTTTTTTTCCTTTTTGTTTTGTTACCAAAGGTGGAATTGCATGTTTGTGTTGTATATTTACTGAGGAAGTCAGAATATAGTTGTTGTTTTCTATCAATGCAGTTTGGATTTGGTTGCAAGACTATGGACATAGAATTGCTTTTCTCATGTTGTAACTGCACATTTTTGTGAATTCCACACAGCCTTATTTTCTTATTTATTTCTGAAACAGAAGAGGCATTTTTCAATAAAACTACTGAAAATGTAGCATCTGTTTCTGCTCTCCATTCATTAATTTCTCACACTTAATACCCACCATACAACGAGAAAACCTTGAAAAGACTTAAGTTTGACACCTTCTCACATCTAAAGACGTCAATTGTTTTTTAAGATTTTGCAAAGATCTTGCAGGCTTACTATTTACAAGACTAAAACTAGATTCAATTTGAGATTATTTCCCATCATGCACCTGGAGAGAAAACCTGTTAAACAATGGAGCGTAAAAATTTTGAGAGCTGAAGCAATTTCTGTACACTTTTTTTCCCCTTTACCACTCGATGGTGGTACAAAGGGAGGACACGTCGCAGACATACTCATGCTCACTTCACAACTCACCCAATTTCTCCTTCTTCTACAGTCCAAGAAAACCCACACCGAGTCCCTACATGTTTACTACTGCATAGCCAGTTGTTCCTGATGTTGTTAGAGAGAGCACGCCTTGAGACTGCTCACGTGATTGAACGTTTGAGACTAAAAACCTCTGATAAAATTAAACATGTTGAGAAAACATGAGAAAAAGACCAACTTAAGACAGCCCTGATTGAGTTTTATGACCGTTCTACACCAAACAATCAAGATGACAGAAGCGCACCACAAAACTGAGCAAAACTTTTATACTGAAATTGATAATTTGGTTGCAACAGTGAAATCGTTTGAAAAGTCTTCGAGTGAAAGGCCATTATTATCTGTACATTAAGACAGTACCCTTAGGAGTACCTATGAAATACTTCTTATATTATTACTTATTTACTTCCATTACTATTTATAATACTTTTTACTTACTGTTTTACTCACATTACTTCCATAATAACCATTATTTGTTGGTTAACTATTCTTTCTTTAATTGAACAAATTGTAGGAGCTCACATAAATACACTTCATCATGATTGTACCTGTATGATAATATGTGACGATTAAACTTAACTTGAACTCACGTCCACAGCCCAAATTATCATTATCGTGTCAAATCAAAGGTCAGATCTTCAGCTGCAGACTAATGACACCTCAGCATGCAACCATTTTCCTTTTTCACAGAGTTTATTTGATCTTGAGTGACAAAGCCAGTTCTTCCCAGTATAAGGCCCTCGAGATATATGCTTTGAAGTTTAAACCTTTATTTATTTTGACAGCTAAAGATATTTTGTGCCGTCCAGAATGTCAGTTCATGTCAGGGCAACAAGAAGAGTGTGAAAACAAGCAGTCCACAAATACTTTCCTATTTTCAACATGTGAACTTCTTCACAGTCTTTTACATGCACCCAGTTGGCTTTTGTCCTCTCAGTTTGTAATGACTGTGCAGAGATTTCCATGAAGAAACAGTGCAAGTAAGATAGGGAGGATCCAAGCCTGGGAAAAATCACAGATTTCCACCCATTAAGAATATCCAAAGGTGAAATAAGAGACGTATGAGGTAAGGAACAACTGACGCCATGACTCCCAATATCTTGTTTATTGTGATGGGAAAACATGTCTGAGGAGGAGTTCTGCCCAAATGCCAGAGATAACGACCAGGGGGGTTGAGGTATTGAGGTCGAGAACACCGCCACAAAGAGACATGGAAGAAATCCACTATGGAAAGCCACTAATTTGTTACTCTTATTTTCTAAAGCCCCCCAATTAGTCTTGGAAGCTCAAATAGATTTAATAGAAATATTTTATAAGAGACACTCTTGCAGGTACGCTTGTTTGAACAGCTGGTGCATGTTAGTTATAAAGGAGGTGGAGGTGGTGTCTGCAAAAGCATTTACTGAAAAGCACTTACACAAGAACAAATGTAGAGAACACTGTCTGACATGTAAATCTGTCCTTAGCGGTACATCATAGTGTGGAAGAACATGACAAAAACACACTGTCTGCTGATGTGGCTTTTCTGTAAAGCCCCTCTTCTTTACAATTACCTGACTGCAACACACACTGGCCCTGTTGAAATATGCTCCCACCTGCTATAAGTGATCATACTATTTCTCAACTCCAGGTTCTGATTTCATCAGTCCAAGACAACGCTGTAGCAACCGCCCCCCCCCCCACCAATCATACTGTGTTTTTCTCTAAACTACAAAACTAAACAAACTGTCTTCAGTGATGCCTAATACCATCCTCATCATATCCCTGTCTGGTTCCTGTCTGGTGATTTATTCGAGTTTGTTGACAATCCAGCGTGCATCTGTGTTCACTTTGTGGCAAGATTTTCAAGTGGGTTGTTCCAGGGTCTGTGGTCGATACAGATTTTAACGAACTCCTGCTTTATCTCCAGTTGTCCCCTCGCAAACAGCAGACAAAGTGTCTCTCCTCTATTGGTGGCCTTATGTAGTATTTCATTTCCACATTAAAGTTTAAACCTGCATTAACTGATTTTTTTGGCCGCTCGGGAGCAGTGGAAATAAAACTGACATATTATTCCTTTACAAAGTTGATATGGCGAACGCATTAGCTTGCCTGCAATTTCCACATCCAGCTGACACGGAGCAACATTAGCATTTAGTTGGTTTGGACTTGTTTTTTAGCTCTGTTTTGGTCTACATCGACTCCAGAGGAAAATATTTGGCCTCTTAGCTGCTAAACACTTCACTAATTCAGTGGCTAACTTTGCTTGCCTGCTGTTTAGTGCTAGGTGGGTTGCATACAATTAGTGTATTTAGAGATATTGTACTGGAAATGGCACTGATATAGTGCAAGAGTAATGTTTTGGCCTTGTTTTGACTGCTGGCTGGGTGATAATTCTCTGCAGATTCATCACTACAAACAACAACTTTCACATTACATTAATCATTTGATCTATTGTTCATGTAAAAATATCAATTAGAGCAGCTTTAAACTGATATTTTGATATTTGCTAATCAATCCGTGTATGTGAATGTGCAGACATACACTCAAAAAGTGATTGTTAAACCATATTGTCAATATTGGATTCAATGCCATCACAGAATGGAACCATAGGAAATGGGCAGCAGATGAGATGAATGAGTCTGATATTGAAAAGTAATCATAAGTGATTAAAAAGTAGAATTTTATATGGACTTTTAGGACCACTATGAAAGCACTAGTATGAGAATTGGTGAGGTGACAGCTAAATGGAGATCACATGCCATGGAACACAGTCAAAACATCTCACAGCTCCGCTCATAACAGAACCTGCTGCACAGCACTTTAATGATTATAATGCAGAGATACACTGAGGCAGAGAGGCATAGAGGACACACCTGGCAAGGGAAGACACATACAGTAAATAGGCTAAATGTTGCTCTGATGTGCCAACATAGACAGTATGTATATGGACGTTGTATCCATGACGTCATCCACAGTTTCTGAAGAGCCGTTTCGAGAGCTCAGAGTGTCTGCCATCTTGGCAGTCCTACCTCTTATAAAGTTAGCTATAGAGACCATGTTTACCTAGTCCTTGCTTCTGATTGGTTAGTTCAGTCACATGATGAGTGAAGTCGTTATAAAGTGTGGAAATCACTAAAATGCTGCTTGAGAAAGTTATCTATCTCCATCCTGCTGTTTCTTGTCATCAAGAGTGACCCTCACATTACATTTGGTACCATCATCAAACCATACATCAGCTCAGGGAATAGTTTATTATTTTGGGAAATACATTTTTTTTTTTTTTTACAGCTAGCAGACACTGATAACACGTTTGTACAGTAAAGATGACCATCACCTTTAACGCTCACTAATTAATACATATTTTCTTAATCACAGTAATGAATTTTTTAGAGTTGGTGATAAATGCTAGTTTATTGTATTTGGACAGAGGCTAGCTGTTGCCCCACTTTCGAGTCTTTAAGCTAAGCTAACTAGCTGCTAGCTGTAGCTTGATTTTTAGCGTACAGACATGAGGGTCGTGTCAGCTAACTCATCTAACAAAGCAAAGTGTACTTCCAAAAATGTTCCTTGAAGAGGAATCTCAGTCTTTGCAGGAGAAAGATTTGCTTAAGGACACTTGGGCAGGGTGAACAAAGGCTGTCACACAAGCTTCACCTGGCTCTTGTGCAACATAAACTGACTTATTACAGACGAGAGAGTGTCTTCACACAAGCGATGAACTGAGGTTTCAAACTTACAATGGGATAACGAGAGAGGTTGACCATTATGTGGTTTTGATGACCAATAATAACAAAGCTTTTTATTGGATGGTCTTTCCGACAAGCCAAAACTCTGTTCTGATTTCATTTTACTTTAATTTTTGGCAGTGTGGACAAGCCTCTGAACCAGCATTTAAACTATGCGACACTCCAACTTTCCAGTAAAGTGACGCATCATAATTTATCCTTATGGATACTTTTATGGAATCTCATCAAAAACTCAATAAAACCAATTTACAGTAAGTTTCCTGTAAACATATCATACAGTATCTCAGCTTTGCTTTAATGTGGTTTAGAAAAGGCAGCCACTGCACAAAGGGAACCAGACACAAATGTATATGAATTATTTCACCAGAGGCAGCCACCCATTAGCACGGAGTGGCTTTGATTCTTGATTTGCCAACCAAAACTCGAGGAAGGAATGAAGCAGCCCCTTTGAACTTGAAGGGGGATTGACTCCTCAGAGGGCAAATATTCAGTCAGCATGTAGACAGTAGGTTTCCACTGACTGAGATGCCAAAAGCAACAGCAAGCAGCACTCCCCTTTGAATATGGGAAGTGGAGAGCCAACAAGTCTTCAGCTGACCCTGTAAAAATAAAGCTTTGATTGTGAATTGTTCCTATTAAAAAAAACATGTCCTCATTTGGCATGTTACCTGTCACCAAAACTCTGTCCAGACAGGAAGCAAAACAAGTAACTATGCAGTGTTTCATAGATAAAAATCACACTTCGTCCCTTCCAGCAGTCCCTAAATCACAAATAAACTTTGAAAGCACAAATTTAGAATCCAAGGATTGATCAGACCGTTTATATAACGCTTGTTATCGTGTTTTAGTCTTTTTTTCTCTGAAGATTTCAGTCCTGCTTGATTTGGCATATCATATAGCTACATTGTCAGAAATACAATAGAAGAGCCACTAGTGTACTTTTTTTTTTTTTTACAGTGCAGCCAAACAAACTCACATTGTTCTAATAAAGAAGTCAGTCCAAAATAATTCCTACCACGATCAGATTTTATGCTGCACACGACATGAGTAGTTTTCCACACAACAACAACAACAGGGCAATGCACTGTGTGCCGAGAAGCCTTCAGGTCTTCATCAATTTGTTACCCCGGTGCACAAATCTAAATTGATGCACTGATTAAAAAAATTTTTGGAAACTGATGACTCCTTCACAATAAGAGCCACCTTGTGTTGTCTAGTTGCTTTTAATGTGAAGCAGCAGCGGGACTGTTAATACAGCTCTGATATGGCTGTGGAAACGTGAACAGCAAACACTGAGGCTGATATCATTTAGATAAAATCTGCTTAGGTAGGCAATTAGCATCAAGGGCCACTAAAAGTAAAAAAAACACTATATCATGAGATCTTTCCATCCATCCCTCCATTTTCCATAACTGCTTATCGTTATCAGGCTCACTGGGGCTGGAGCTGATCCCAGCTGGCATTGGGAGAGGTGAGGTACACCCTGGACAAGTCACCAGTTCATCACAGGGCTGACACATAGAGACAAACAACCATTCATGGTCATATTCACACCTACTGGTAATTTAGAGTGACCAATTAACCTGCCATGTCTTTGGACTGTGGGAGGAAGCTGGAGTCCGAACCAGGAACTTTCCTGCTGACCACTGCACCACCACACCACATTATGTAAATATACTGAATGACATTATAACTTTAAGCTCCCATGTGTAATATATTTTGCAAAGCAGAAGAGTCTCTGAAAGTCCTCCACCCAGTTCAGAGCTCTGCCCACTGATGCAGGAAGCAACACATGGAGAGCACAGCTGTTGAGATCACTGGTTGAAGGCCAACACGTGTTTTGATTCCTCTGCCTGTCCCACAAAAGGTTGTACTGGTGTTTATGAAATGTCTGACCTTCTTGCAGAGTGAGCTTTGATGGTGTATTTATTGAGAGTTGAGGGTGGTCTCAGATGCTCTGTTGTTGTGACTAGGGGGCTAATGAGGTGAAACTCATCCAGGGGATGTTTTGCGAACACACAATAGCAGCTGTATGTTGTAGGCAGGCACATTGTAATATGAAAATCAACATCATTTCAATTCATCCAAGAGTGTAGGTGTGGATGAGTTTATTCTTCTACATGCATTTCATCCAACTGTTAACCTGTTTACATGTTTATTCTTTCCTCTTGAGGGTGTTTTAATGCTCCCAGGCAGCTGTGAAATATTTTATTGCAATAAGTCATCCCAATTTTCGACATGGTCCATCTGCTTCTATTAGACCTCACTTATTTCAGTCTTATTTTCCAGTGCTTTCAGCCCAGTGAGGTTTTACAGGTTAAAAGCCAAATGATGCTGAAATCAAGTGGGTTGTGGTAGCAGACAGTGCCTCTAGTTAGCATGTTTCTCTAAAGTGTTTCCTAAATGCAGCAGCTTGTCAGAGTGATGTAGCTCGAGTCAAAAATGAAGTGTGACAAACATGGAGGGAAGATGTCATCTGTGCCATCTTGTATTGATTAAGTTACAACCGCTTGTAAATACAGAAAGAGTGATTTCATGGGAGGACTGAGGAAAGGTTTAGTTGTTGCTTAGGTTTAAGTCACGCTGTCGTCTGAAGTGGTCTGGAACAGGACACATGGATTCATGCAATCAGTTGTTGACTGTAAAATAAGATGAGATGCAATTAACAACATGCCTCAGAGGATGGAGTATGTTTTGGGGACAGCCTGACTTCATACAGTTCAGCTGAGCTGAGACAGGATGCTCCTATAAACAAGCTCTAAATGATGAATGGATAACTGTTAGTAGATGTTCCACATCTCTTTTCTCAGATGGGCACACTGGAATGAAAATGGCGCATAAATACTGGGCTGAAGTTATTGCGATACTGGCCAAAATCTCGCTAGTAATGATATCTAAATAAGCGGTTTGTGAACCCTTAAACTGTTCAGTGTCTACTTGTGACCTGGCAAGATATGGGCCTAGTGTCGTCCTCCTTGGATTTGTTTCATATGAAGGATATTCATGTACAAAGGCTCAGTCTGCGCCGCAGTGGCCCAAGACTTGAATCCAACCTGTGGCCATTCCCCCTCTACCTCCCTTGCCTTCTTGTCACTCTTCGGCTGCTACTATACAATAAAGGTTCAAAAAGGCCCCCAAAAATATCTTAAAAAGTGTTTAAACATTGATTGACCAGGACCGAAAACGGCAATCCATCCCCTTCAGCCGGCTTGTTCACAACAAAAACAAACAATGTAGCAACACCAAATTTATGCAGTCTTGTCGTTTCTGTTTTTACTTTGGTGTTCAAACCTAATCGTTTTTTTCACAAGAAGCTGCCCAGCATGAGCAGCAAGCGAGGCAGCAAGCTATCCAGCATGTTGCTCTGTACATGAAACGAATGCAGCAGTACCAAAAAAGACGGCAGAGAGCAAGAGACTAGGGACCAGGGTTCACTTGCAAGAGAACAGAGACCCACGTTTTCAGGCGGACCAGAGTTTGCTTGTTTGGTCCCAGGTTTGTGTGTCTGCCAATGAGAGAGGCAAAAGGGTGGTGCTTTATGGCAGAGGGGCAGCTGAGATGGTGGCATGTTAGGTCAAAGCATACCTATCACATATGTTCTGTTTATTTCCTCTTTTGTTTACTGTTGCGCACCATTTCTTTCAATAAAAGTAATAGTGTGATTGTCCACTTGGTTCCTACCACAGATCATAATAGTGTTAGAAACAGCCAATGTACAGTTTCGTCAGCAGCCTAATGTTTTTTAATGCATATGAGAGTAATTGTGACCAGAGAGATTACAGCTGCTGCTTTGCCTGGTCTGGACTTTTATTGTGCTCTAAGTACTCATTCAACTTTTACTATTTTGTAGTCATTGTTTTATGTTACTTTTTATTGAATTTTAGTCTGTTTATTTAACAACCTTTTGATAGTTTTATTTGACATTTTATTGTATTAATATTGTGTTTTAGTAGTTTGGTTTGTTAATTTGGTTTTACTTTGAGAGGGCTATTAACTCGAGACATAAATTTTAAGAATATCCTTACAGAGGTGGTTGTAGCATGCAGGAGTGTGCAGAGTGTGCAGAAAACATCATTACAAAGTTAGCTGTAGCTCCTCTCCAGGTCAATATTATTTTTATTTATTTACTTGCCTGTTTTGGTGGGTGTATGGTGGTTTGGTTTGAGAAGTGAAAGCAAATTGAGTTTAAACTAAAATGATTGGATTTCATTTTTGAGTATTTGGGCAAAAGACCCAAGATGGTGTTGACAATTTACCTGTAATAAAATTTAGCCATCCTCCGGCCATTGGCCCATGCAGTTACATGTACAAAAACTGAAGCGTAAAAACAACTTGTGGTTTCACAGGCGGTTAAATACCAGACTATTTCTTGGCCTGAAGCAGCGACTTCCTGGAGTCAATACTGTAGCTTAGTCAGTACTGTACTTTTCCCAACTTTTTTACCTTTTGACAGAGCGAGGCTGACCGTTTCCTTGTTTCCAGCCTTTTTTACATGCTAAGCTAACTGTTTCCTAGATATATCATCATATTTACAAGACAGAGAGAAGTTTTGATCTTCTCAGCTAACTCTTGATAAGAAAGCGAATAAGCATATTTCCCAAAGTAACTTTTTCTTTGAGCATTTTCAGAGGCATTAAGAGAGGAAAGTATCCAGTATTTCACTTATTTTATTTTAATCTTTAGTTAAGTAACCAGAATTTAAATCATTTTTATTTTATGGAGTTTTAGGGGCCTTAAGGATTTAAAGTAGCCAACACTTCACAAAGTGGAGAAAAGTTAGAAACCCATAAAATATTTTTAATACTTTATTCCTTTATCCCTTCAGTCATGTAGTGACCCTTCAGATTTATCTTGGGACAGTTTGGGAGGTCCGATCCCTGAGACTGGGAACCACAGATCAAAATTTAGTCATGGAATATTATCAATAAATGATAGCTGACCTGGAGAAAACCCCTTAAATAGGCATGAAAAACAAAAATCCACAATAGCGGGAATAGAGCTGGATATTGTAACCAGACATTACACTCATTCAGATGTTTGTGTGGGTGATGGTGTGGGGGTCTGATTATGTGGGCCTGGGCCATCACTGCTAGCTCCCTGGAGGGCAGTGAGGAAAATCGCTTACTGGGGTCAGCGTAATGCTGTGTCACTCTTTCCTTGCTGAGCAACTTTGAGAAACTTCTCTCTAGTTTCCCCTCCAGGCCAAAGCAGCTGGCAGTAGTCATCATGATGACCTGTGAACCCCCAACGGAGGAAGAGTCTCCGTGACTCAACTCCCAGAGGTGTCTGTGAATGTCAGTAAGAAAAAGAATGAGGCCTGCTGTTTTTGGAAAGATCAGAAAAAGACAGGAAGTATGGAAATATGTGTCAGAATGGATTATGTTTTCATTCACTCCTTTTTTTGCTGAGAGGAAATTTGCGTAAAGAATTAATTATTCTTAAGATTTATAGATAATCACAAACTGTTTTAAAAAGAACAGAAATGTTCCAATGTTCACCATCGAGTGGTATTTTGGGAGTTATAGAGTAATTACAAAACCTCCATTAAATTATAGCAGGATTCCAATGTGTTAATATGACCACAAGTACTCTGAATTTATAGTCATGGCCTTACTTAATCTAAAAAAGGATGGAACACTTAAATCATGACACACCTAAATATTCAGCCCAATTCTGTATTATTTCCTATTTTCTATTATGACAACTTGAGTTTTTAAATTCATGTGAATTTCCTGTCTTACGTATTTGGTAATGATTTGGGTCAAGGTGATAGTTTGGTTTACCTCAGCATAGATTGAGGTCAGATCTTCATTAGTAGATGCAGTTAAATTGGACCTTCCTTTAAATGTAGTTGAGAGCTCAGTTTTATTATCATGGGCTTTTTATGCCTTTATTTAGATAGTGACAGACAGGAAACGCACTTCATCGGGTGAGTCACCAGGGTACCCTGAATTTTAAAGTTTTCATTACTGAGATATACTGTATGTGTAAATATAGAATCAAAGGTTCAGCGTTATACAGATAATGCACTGTCAAATCTGTTTTAGTAGTAGACTAGTTGTTACAGCTATGAAGCCCTCATTGGTAGGGGGCCAAAAAGTTTAAAGTTTGCTAGAAGAAAGGCAAGTCTATCCCGCTATGAGAATGAATACAAATATTGGGATTTGACTATGAGACTATGAAATCTTGTAAACATATCTTGTAAAGATACCTTCTGAAATATATATACTTTGGCTTGAGTAAAGGGTGGAAAGTCATAAAAAGTTTCATCCTCAGGTAATTTTGTGGAAATCTATCAGTAGTGTTTGATGTCTTAGAAACAAAATTGACACTCATTTGAGTGGGAAGGGATCATTTTCCAGGGACCATGACTCTTCTCTTCTCTGCTCTTTATGTTTTGATATTTTGGCCTGACAGTGATGCCTCAAGTGAAGGTATCTTTGGATGTTGTATACAAGGTAGGAAGGAATTCAAGACTGACGACAGATAGGTGTTGCATCAGTTCATACTTGGTGGTCTTCAGTTGAGGTAACGACCAAAAGAATGAGATAACGGATAAAAATGCCTGGAATGAGTTTCATAGGTTACCTGGGCTTACCCATAGACACAGGGTGAAGAGTTCAGACAGACCTTGGAACTGCTCCTTGTCAAGATAATCCAGTTGAGATGCTTCAGGCCTCTGATAAGGATGTCTCTTGGACACCTCCCTGTGGAGGTTTTCCATTATGTCCAACTGGGAAGACTGTTAATTTTCTAACTAACAATTTCCATAAAGGTTTATTGTCAACTGACCACTCACTGACTAGACGATAACTAAATAAAAACAAGTTTATGTTGATAAAAACTTTGATGAAATCGACCAATAAACCAATGGGTGGTAGAGGGTTAGATGCAAGCTAACGTCATTTTACTTTTATTACCCTGAGCTGGTTTGTTTTCAATGAACTCACAATACAATACAAGCTACAAGAGCTGTCTTTTTAGCTGTAATAGACGTTTCCTCCAGGTGTGTATGATGAGTTTGAAAATTCACATTACACTTTCACTAAACCCATTGTATTCGACAAAATGTTTTGTATTTTAGTCAACTAAAATAGACTAAAACTAGAAAAGAAAACAAACAATTCAGATGACTAAAATATGACTAAGTGGTATTTTGGTCAAAAGACTATGACTAAAACTAAGAAGACCACAGGGTAGACCCACAACAAACTGGAGGGATTATTTGTCCCATGTGACCTGGAAATACCCTGGGCTATTCTTGGGAAAGCTGGAGGATGTGACTAGGCAAAAGGAGGTGTGGGCTACCATTGCTTTTTCTGTGCCTGGCTTCCGCCCGCTCGAGGTGGTCTGTGTAGATTGACACGTGCTGCTCGCTGAAATCGAAGATCCTCCACCATCCTTCAGATCTGGCGTTTGGAACTACTTTGATTTTCGTATTAAGTATGACCCTGAAATTTAATTTAAAAACTGTACTTTTGAGTTGAAACAAATGTTGGTAATTTCAATAAACTACAAGTTAAAAAAGGCATGGAAATTTCTCTTTTTTGTATTGAAAAAATATCGAAATGTGACACTAAAGTATCGAACCGAACCAAACCGTGAATTTTGTGTATCGTTGCCTCCCTAGTTTTATGAGCTGAATCAGTCGAGGGTAAACTCCAATATCAAGAATTTCTTCTGAGAACCATAAAATATTCATACCTTATTTCATGATAATCTGATTTTGGATCGGATGTGTTGGATCAATTTACTGGACAACAATGTCATCTTAGGCAGAGCCACTAGTTCAAGTGTAGGAGGATAAGGATCGAGTTTCTTTGGTCTCAATTATTCTGTTTAAGTGTTGCTGTTGATTTTTGTGTCAGAAATTTGAGATTCATTGGAAGCTTAAATCCAACTTAAACAGAAGCTAAGTCTAAGTTGATTTGTCACCTATTTCCCGCCACATCAATAAGCTCAGGAGAAGGAGTCTTGACACAATGACATATTGGAGAACTAAGCAGTTTCCTTCCACAAAAACTGGACCAGAATACTTGAATGGCTTCACATTAACAGAGAAAACAGGCCTAATTCCATCCATACTGCGGCTGTTAACAAGTAGTGAACAGCCAGCAGAATAAAACTACAGACACAGCAGCCACTCCATGTGTCCCTCGCTGGTCATTTGGAGGCATTTTACAGCTTCACCCTGAAGTCATTGTTGGTGGAACGTGTTAGTTTAAGGTTACAGGACATACAGTACTTCATGAATCGATGCACTGAGGTGGTGTTTCCATCACGGCCTTTAAAGTTGTCATCGTGATGAAATGCAGCTACAACAGCTTGTATTCTAATAATAAAAGTGTCTTTGGAGGAGGTTTATCTGTAAGTTATTATCATAGATGAAATTATAACATGAATCATTGTTTCTTTTTTGTTTCCTCTTTTGAACTCACCCGCAGGGTGACATGAGTAATTTCTTTCTTGGGCTTTAAATGAAGGGGGTAACATGATGGAGGCGCTGTGAAGCCTGATGGTCTTCAGCCGTGTGGGAGGGACATTCCAAGTGGATGATAGTGGGGGTTTTATAATCTTGTTCCTATCAGTGATGGATTTCACAGGCGATCACAGTCTGCTGTGAACACTGCTGTGTTACAGAGGAACCGGATGACAACTGGAGGAGTTGTGGTCTTTGCTTTTCCACCCCCTGATCGGTTCCCCTAAGAAGCATATGTCCTCACTGAATAATTTGTGGCAGCAGTTGGTCCTGGTTTGAATTGAATAGATTAACAATTTTTCAGTGCATTAGATTTAATGTAAAAAAGATGCTGTATGTATTGTGTGGAGCTGAAAGAGCCATTCACATTTAAATCTGTTGACCAACATATGCACAACAATGATAACTCATAACTGTAGCATATCTTCCACTTGAAATTCTTATTTCTTTGAGTAAACCATGACTCATTTCTAGCTGATGCTGGCAGATTACCAGCTCATTTAAAAGAAGAATCTTGAAAAAGGTCTTAAGCTACATACATGATGTAATACTAAAAGACAGAGGCTAAAGCTATCCTAAACTGAGCCAATTAATCCATACGTACATGTATGTTTTCACTTTTTTTACTAACATAACACAGTCTCTGGTATCGTTAGCTCAGGTTGCTGGAGAGTCTTTTTTTTATTATCGTATCCTCTATTAATATTGCTACTTGATCTTAGAAGTAATGCTTGCTTACCAAAGCAAGTATTAAGCTCGCTAGCTGGCCATGCTAACAAATCTAGCTGACGATAGGGCCGATTGAGATGGACGACATAGCAGCTCCCCAAAAGTGAAACCAAACAGTGTTGCCAACTCCTCAGTAAGGAAAGTATTTATCGGCTGTCTTAAAAGTCGCTAGAATGATGTCATCACCTAATTTGCATAATTTTCCATGTGCATGTAATTGTAATGGACGCTCTAGGAGAGAGGAATACCGTTGTGAGAGAGACAAAAAGTGAGTAAAAAACAACTAAATATGTTTAGAACTTAAAATGAACTTTCTACTGTCGACATTACACACACACACACACACATATATATACACAAAATTTTACATTTACACGCTGCTGTATCAGCCAGCAGCTTTGCGCATACGCGATTCATTCACAGTCTGGATGCAGAGGGGTGAACATCTCCTGCTCTGACTGCAGTTGGGAGGGACTGCTGCGCGAGAACGGAGTGCTTTGGGACGGGGAAGGAGCCCGCGGCAGTATCCACTACTCGTTGAAAAGACGGTATGTGCTTTCACGTCAGAGACTCCAAAAGTCTCCAGTCACACCAGAAAGAGTCGCTAAACTTATCGCTAGTTGGTTTTTGAAAAACAGTTGCTAGAGGGGTCTGAAAATTCGCTAAATATAGCGACAAAGTCGCTAAGTTGCCAACACTGAACACAAGGCAGTATCTGGTATCATTAGCTCAGGTTGCTAGAGTGCAGTGACAAGCTGCTAATATTAATCTAGACTAGCAAACAGGCTTTTTTTTTTAACGTATCCTCTATTAATAGTGCTACTTGATCTTAGAAGTAATGCTTGCATACCTGTGCAAGTATTACGCTCAGTAGCTGGGCATGCTAACAAATCTCACTTACGATAAGGCCGATTCACCGTTGTCTGTAAATAAAGATGGACGACATAGAAGCTGAAAGTGAAACCAAAACATCTTGATCACCCCTTGGTGGTTGACTGCACAGTCATAAAATCCACCCCCACCATGTGAGCAGATAGGACATGGGCCAAACGCCACGTCAAATAGCTTTTTCCCAAACATGGTTTTGTCATTTATCACGCTGATGTATGTTCAAGTGTTAATTAATGAATGCATTGAATTAAAAGTTGGTTTCATGTCATGGTTATCAGCTGAGCTCTGCTGGTGAGATGACTGTGAGTGCATCCCTGATCACTACTGTGCAGACTTTGGCTCCAAATGACATCTTCAGTGTAAGATGGCAGTGGCTGTATCTACTTTTTGGACAGTGGGGCACATCGTCCATCTTTATATACAGTACATCAATGAAATCAACACACTGTTCACTCCATTTCTTACACGCTCCTCCTGTATTTTGGGCTTGGAAAGGTTTTGTGAAGAAATACAGAACTCGACAGATCTGCTTAGCTGTTACTAGACTATGACTGGACAATTATTGTTTGGGGGAGGGGTTTAGGGTACAGTCAGTCAGCAAATCCAACCCACACTTATTCAATAGTTCATCTGATACTGTGGCTTTTGGCCACAGTCAAAACAAGTCTGAGTCATCATGATCTTTGCTTGTCTTGTTTCAACATGAGGTGAGCAGCCGTACCCAAACACTACATAATGTCCCTGTAATTTACTGTTAACGACTGCAATTAGAGCCAGATTTTTTGAAAGAAGATTAATCATTATTCCTTAATGGTCTAATAAATCTTCAACTGAACAACAGTGTCTTGTCTTCTCAAGGTTTTACTGTTCGGAAGACATCCCAGTTTTAGAGAAGCACACACCAGATTAATCAAACTAGTTTGATTAATAAGTTCCTGCTGTAGCTTAATATGAAACTGACAAACATTTTGTCATTTTACGACTTCTGAGAGCTAAGAAGTGCAGCTTCATGTTCCCCTTCCGACATTAAGATATAGAGATATGTAATGTAAAAGCACTTTGAGTGGTCGGAAGACTAGAAAGGCACTATATATGTACAGTACATTTACCATTTACCATTAAGCACGGTGTTCTAGTTTCTTTTTTAGAAAATCACATGCTGACGTTTTTGCATGATTCTGGGAAAAACGCCGCCTAGTTATCTAATGGAAACTCAATCAGTGGTTTAAGCTGATTATGGCTGAGAGCCCTCTGTCATTTTCAATGGCAGGTTGACCATTTTGCCAGAGTGAATCAAATTTTCTGTTAAATTTTTTTTTTTTTGCACTGCTGCTGAATAAAATAGTTGAATCATTGTGTGATCTCATGATGCTTTTAGAATGAATCATAAATGGGAGGTTTTGATGTCTGATGAAGTTTGTAATTTTGGGCTTCATCTCTAGCCGTACATGTCAACTGACTCGTGATTAAGAGGCTGCTTTGGCGGTTCTGGTTTTGCCCTCAAATATATTCAAATTGCACCACTCAACAAATAAATACTGTAAAACGAATGGACTTGGAGTTGCTTCCAGATTTGGACATCTCCATAGAAATGTGTGTCTCAGTCAGTTTTATTCTGCTCTAACATTTTTGTTAGATGAAAAGAAAATAGTGCTTTTACTTTTTGTTTGACTCAGGCGTACTTAAAGGATAAGTCTGGTGAAATTTAGTTTTTTACTTACAGTCATTGAATCCCATGAAACAACTAAAACCACGTGTTGTCTGACTTGATCCAAGTAGTCTGTACAGCCAAACCCTGCTATATACAGTATATCTTATGCCTCTGGAAACACCCACAGTTACATTAGTTACACTGTTAACATGGACGCTGTAGTTTATTTTGAGTCCATCCCGCATGCACCGCCTACCTGCCATAAATAGTCACCAAATGTGTATTAATCCAAATAGTCCCCATCCCATCCACAATTTATGTCTATTTGAGTATTGGTTAAAAACTGCAAAGCTCAGATGTTTTTGGAAATGACTGAGCCTTTTTGTTAAAATACGAAACTACATATTTGTAATCCGTTTTTAAGGATTTACGTCTTCGGTAGGAATAAATGGGTTTGGGCCTGGGTGCCACAGACATAGTGGGTAAGTCAGAAATAATTGAGAGATGAAGAAACACATTGTTGGTTTTGGGGTTTTTTATGGGATTTAGTGACAATAAGAAAAATATAGAAACCAAGCTTTACCCTTGTATATGTGTGTGTGTGCATTCTCTGATATGAAACATTTGTTTTCCATTTATATTCTTTGCATTTCTGCACCTTCAAGAATCCCTTTCAGCAGCACCTTAAATCATCTTGCTTTTTAATTTAGCAGGTCAATTCCAGATTTAATGTTCACTCCTAGTGTGTAGGTGGCTATGATGTGGTGTAAAGGCATTTACTATACAGACAGTTCATCCAACTATCACTTGAAGCATGATCTTGTTTAAATTAAAAATGGTTATCATCGGTCTCTCCGGCAGATCTTCACTCACTGGCACCAAATGACAGGTAAGATAATAACCTGATGGTCTTCCATCCCTAAACCACTCAGGCGTTGCCATTGTTCAGGCAAAATTCATTGATATTCACTTTGTACATCTGTTATGCCTTGAACTGTTTAGGTTCATGAGGTTCATTCATTGCTTTCTGTACATATTTTGACTTTGTACTTTTAGAACTTAAAGGTCCAAACTTTCCTCCACTCATGCAGAATTTTGTTACAGGCAGGAAACACCAGAGACTGTTAGAGACTAACAGTGGAGGTGATTTTCTTGTCTGCAAACCTCCCATTTTCTTCTGTTTAGCTTTTGGGTTTAACGCTTCCTTCTGGGCTGTATTCAGTGCAATTTTATCGGAGAGGTTTGTTTCACAACTTGCCCACTGAAACTGATCCTGACTCATTTAACATGTCCTGGTGACTTTGTGGTTTAAGGTGTTCACAATGTAAAATCTGGCTCTGAGCCTACAGTATAACATATTTCCTTCCAATTTCTTGTTTCTCTCTCTACTTTGGCCTGTGTAATAATTGGAAAATTCTGAAAGAAACATAACCACTGATTATTTTTGTAGAGATGTCTTCATGTGCATGTAACAACAGAGCTGCACTCAGTGGTTAGGTATCTTGGACTGAGCATTTTCATGGGTCTGAACTTCTTCCTCCACAAAGTTTATTTTGCGGTTTTGAAGGCCTGTTTGACTGCTACTTGTAGCAGCACGATTCAGTCTGCAGCTACAACCTTCTGCTGTATTGTTCTCATGAGTCAATGAAGCCAAAGCCAGCTCTTCCTGGGGAACCCCAGGCATTCCCAGGCTTAATGGGCTATGTAGTCCCTCCACCAGATTCTCTGTCTGCCCCGGGGTCTCCTAGTCTGCCCAGGAGGCATCCCAATCAGATGCCCAAACTGGCTTGTTTTGATGCAACAGAGCAGTGGCTCTACTCCAAGCTCCCTCCGGATGTCCGAGCTCCTCACCAATAAGGTGATGTAAAGTGTTGAGTTTTAGAGCAAGCTAAGCTAACTTTCTCCTGGCTGCATCCTCAAACCTAGCCAGATAGGATAGTGGTATCAATCCTCTAACGCTTGTCAGCGGTTGGCATTTCCCCAAAAAACTATTCCTTTAAACTATCTTGGATATATTATGTGTTATATTTCATGTACTAAACTAAAGATTACCAAACACACCCTACATAGATTTTTCATGTACAGGCTTGGTGATTGGCTTTAGCAGTTAGCGATGCCGTCAGTGTAAAAACAGTAATTACATCGAACAAGGGTGTGTGTTTGTATCTCTGTGCTTTGGAAAAGATGACTCAGCTTTGGGCTTTAGTTTTTTTGGTAACAGCCAAAACATTAAAGATTGAGCATCATCTGATGGAGCTCTGGTCCTGGTCAAGTTGTACACAGGCAGGCGACACAGTGCTAATACATGGCATCGTCCCATTCATCATCCATGTACTGTCATATTTACTTCACCTATCTATGAAAACACACCACTGCCCATGTGTTCTCCATTACCCAATTCTAGCTGTAGTATTTCTGTGATGTGACTGAAAGTCCAGCCAGAAATCAGCAGATGTCTCTGGTTTTGTTTCTTAGTTTCCTCCACCCCATGAGGGTTTACAGTGTACACCAGCTTGGATTAGATCGGAAAGAATACGATGGAAGTGGAAGTGCGTGATTCGAAGGTAGTTTCAGGCTAATCCTGGGGATTCCTCTAAGATAACCTGCCTCCTGTATTATTTTACAAGGACATCTGCAAACAGACTCAGCTTCAGGACAAGGTGATTTCATTTTCCTGTCTACAGATTCTCATAATACTTTCCTATAGCACTTTTTTCATCTTCCTAGAAACACATCATACCCTCATGAAGACAGAGTGAAAGATTTTGCCTTCAAAACTGTCATGTTGTCAGTTTCAGAGAGGATCCTGGGTCTCATGTTTGAATGATGACGGTCTTAGTTTACTATCAGCAGCATCTGTTTAAGTCTATCTTAAAGAAGTATGTGATGTGACGGCATATGATGTGATATACTACTGTGCTCAAAGACATTTCAGTGGACTGCCGGCTAACAGGGATTTCTAGGAGAGCGTGTCTTCCTCTAATCAATCCAATGCCCTCTCTGTCTCTGTGGGACTACCATGAACTTTTCCAGATTTAGGCTAAATGACATCTACTGAACCCTGACAGGGCTCCACACATCAACACTAACTACCCAAATCTACTTCGGGAACTTCGGAAGTTCATAAAAACATGTCTCACAGTATCCCAAATATCATGATAATGACATGGATGCTAATATTAATCTTTGATGGAAAGATAATTGATAACAAATGTTTGGATATTATTGTAATGCCAAGATTTATAGCAGTTAAATGGCAGTAATTTGACAGGACATTATGGGCAATTTTCTATTTGAAATTATTTTAGTAGCACAGATTGATGTTAAACAGCAAAAGAACAACAAGTTCATTAAATATAAATCACTAATCTCTTGGGAGTGTGAATATTTAGTCAATGTGTACTGTAAATTAGGAATGACCTAAAGTCAGGTCCTTGGATGCACTACACCGTCCAGACATCCTCAACGTAGAGCACTTTATTATTATTAATTTGTGCAGCTGTTTTCTTTGGATGCTAACATGGATATAGAAAGACCCCTTGGTTGGTTTTGTCTGTGAGTCAATGCTGAAAGTTTCTCTTAGTGTCCTTCTGCAGTGAGTCAGCAGACGGACTTCCACCAAAGCATGAGATCCTCTGGCTGTGAGCCACATTGTTTGGGCCACTGAGGCCAAGTTTATGATGACGGCCACTCAGACGTTGCTTGTTAGAGGAACAGTGCTGCCTCCAAGCGCTTGGGAAAGTCCAGTCAGCCAGTGTCTGTCTGTATGTGTGTGTATGTGTGAGAAAGTACCAGCTCTTTTGACCAGCACAACCATCCCCAAACCTCACAGGATCATTAGAGCCTTAGCTGTGACTTGTACGAAACAGTCTATACAGTACAGGGCAAGAAATCTAAAACACAGCATAGTATTTTAACTTTTAACTATAAAGTAATTCAAAATATCTGAATGTTATAGAAGTTTCTACGGCACTTGCGGTTAGACATCTGTTCCCAAATCTCATCATTTTCAGGAGCAAATAGGTGCCTTTCATCCACATGTTTTTGTGCATGTTCATATTAAGTTTATGAGCCACTAACCATTAAAAGGTACCCTGTAGAGTTTTGAGCACTAGTAGTGCTGTCGAGCAATGTTTTAATGAGAGTTTCCTGATTTTGTTTGTATTGCGCATACACACAAGGACAAAGGTGAGGCAATGTACATTTATATAAGCCGTTTTACCACAAGCTCCTCGGTCACCTAGTCTGCAGAGTGTATCTTCTGATTCAATCTTCTTGTGAAAATCCGATGTAATCATGATGCAATAATAACTTACAGCGTCATAAAAGGTGATCCAAAATCATAAATCTCAACCTAGTCCTATTACCAACTTGATGCTGTGCCTTACATGATTTACATGGTCAAAAAGTTGGATTGATCCATAACTCTGCTAACTTGTTCGCATATTATATCACCATGCTCCATACCTTTTTCTGTGTCTGTCTGCACTCAAAAACTGCCTTTCGGCATTACCAAGCCTGTCGTAAACTGCAACAAACTTTGTCACAATGAACAGCGTCTACAAACATAACTAGGGATGCACCGATCCGCTTTTTTCACCTCCGATACTGATATCGGAGGTTTAGTATCGGCCGATACCGATCCGATACCGACACAGAAAAACAGTGCAGAATTATGGTAACAAACGGTATGTCTCATTGTGTGGAAAAGACTGGGATCATTCTTTTGTGCAAGGCAACATCAGACTTGACTTAAACATTTCTTTCCAATTTTTTAAAAACAAATAAACAGATATAAATGTACTGAATTACTTATTTATTTAATAACTGTGCACCGGTACAACAATCTTAAAAAAAACAATAGCTTCACAAGCTTGATAGACATTCAAAATAAAGTCAGTTCTTTGTAATGGTTTAGTTTAGTGCAAAAATGATTTTAACATCCAACACAAAAGTGGAAATTTTTCACCTCTTTAATTCATCTCCTTCAAAGTTAGCTGCTTCATACCGCCTCTGTTTTGTTTACTCAGTTCAATGAACTCTGCGTGCTCTCTGGCGTGAAAGTTTGTTGGCTGAGGTAGTGTGAAAAAGTTCCAGATAGCCGGTTCTTTTCGCTCGCTCCATTTTGAAAACAATGCGGGCTTCCGCATGGCGTGTTGCTTGCGTATGACGTCACTCACAGCGCACAGCATAGAATTAGACTGAATAGATCAGCCGATATGGATCGGCCCATTGTCACCGATACCCGATCTAGAATTTTCTTCAATATCGGGACCGATACCGATACCAATATCGGATCAGTGCATCCCTAAACATAACCTATTCAACATATACATTGATTTACACATAAATAATAGCAGAACATAAATAACATGTCACAACAACATTTTTCGTAACTTAAGTGGCTCTTACAATGATCCTGCTTAAAGTTTACAAAGAAGCATAGACATGCAACACGGATGTAAACAATGTAGGTTTCAAATATTCAAAGTGTTTTGTGAGGAAGCATGAGGTGTAATGTGTTTGTTAGATCTCAAGGACACACACAATGCATTCTGGTTAGAAAAGCTCTGTTACGAGAAAACTCTACAGGCCAGCTTTAAATGTGGGTCTCTTTTAGTGGGTGGTGCTTTGAAGGCAGGGTTGGCGTAATGACAGTAGATATTTTAACATGTCACAGTAGAAAAAGCACAAGATTAAATAAAATGAAATGTGACTGAATTTCAATTAGCTGCTTCAGTTGTGCATGCTGACTCACCGTCACACTGTCATGTCTTACTGGGACAGTTGAAACAAGCAGAGACGCTGTTAATGTTATTAGTAACACCTGTGCTATTCCTACTATGACAAGACAAAATGTCTGCTGTGGGAAAGGCCTCTTGTGTTTGTATACTGTACAACAGCAAACTTAAAACTTCAGCTTGAGCTGCTGTAATGCTGTAATGCTGGGTGTAATGTGTGACATCTGCAATCGTTTATCACCAAAAAAAAAAAAAAAAAGAAAATTAATACTTCATGAATGTGTGGCACATACAAGTGTTGGGCTGCTTTGCTGATCAGCAGTTTTTGTTGGAAAAGTGAGTGTTTTTGGAAAGTATAAAGTAAGACTGAAATCTCTCCAGTGCAAATAAAAGGAGGTCTTGTAAAGCAGGTTTTGACATCAGGTATCATCGATGCAAAAAATCAGCTGTTCCAAACTGTTTTAGTCACTTAAATCAAAGTAAATTATTTCCACTGGCAAATTGAGAAGCCTGAATTGTGCATTTAAGTTAGTTTTAATCCAACTGATGCTTAAAATAATTTTGTTTTATGGTCAAAACATCGCAGCTAAAAGCAGTCCTTATATTCATCTGCACTGGAACACTTTTGTGAAGACAGGACAAAGTTGTGAATGATGGAAAGAATTATGATGATACAAAAACAGATTACCTGAGAGTAAGGAAAGCTCAAGGCAGGAAAAACAAACCTGGCTCATCTGGAATGAAGGGAAGACTTGTGAAGAGACACAAGGGACATCTTTGAAAAACACGTTTTGTTTGTCACTTAGCCAAATAACATCCCATAAGGCCACAGGAACAACAGAGATGCTCTTTCAGGAACTTTAATTTGGTACTGTATTTAATAGGATTCTTTGTCAAATGTAATGTCTGCTTTCTGTTAAACGAGGTGGCCGTGAAAAGTCTGCCTTGGCACTCTGCGGAAGTTTCACACTTTTAAGTGGTTATTGATTTATTTGCCCATGGCCTGAAAGTCTCTCACGCCTGCTGTGAAGTATGTACAGAAAATGGGATCCTTGTCTGTGCAGTCAGGCACTGTCTGCTTCAATTAGAAATGTTCAAACCATAGCCGGAACTTTTTCCACTGTTTGCTCTTCATCCACTCACATTTTCCATCTGCTATGAAAGTTTAAGTTCCAGCGTTTTGGGAGCAGGGAGTCTTTTTCTTTTTGCTCTTTATTTAGGTAGAAGGAGAAAAAAAAGGCCAGACAATCTGTCAGTTGATATAATGATGCTGTATTCACTTTTGCGTCTCACATATCAGACTGAATGTAATAACATATTAATATCAAAATGCCGGCAAGGTCTGGTGCTTGATTAGAACTACCTTAGATTGTGAGCTTTTGTTGGATTTTATTACAAAGTTAGGGACCTGCAATGTCTTTCTGTTACTTTAATTTAAAAAAAAAAAAGTAAATTTTTTCTTGGCCCAAATTTGCACACATCCTTCCCTATCCCTATTAGGCACAGCTGTGCATCTCACATTTTTATAGCATTTGTCCCCTCTTTCCACCCTCTTAAACCATCTCCTAACTTGTCATTTATAGACGCTTTGTAATTACAATCTATCACATAAGCTTAAGAAAAAATCATGAATCATTGGAAACCTTTAAGACGTCTTCTTGTGTCATTTTCCACAATCATTCCAGTAAAACCTCTTTTTTTGGGAAACAAGAAATAGCAGAACAGTGAATGTTTTTTTGGCAATCATCTTACGTAATGATGTCAAACCAGGCTGGTGTGCTTTGTATCGTGGGGTTTTGGTTTTGGTGAAGCGTTTCACCAAGTGAACCATGAGGTAGAATAGCCTTCATTCATTCTGCTCTTTTGGTGTCTTTAACTATCACTCTCATATAGAAATCACATACATTTACTTTTTCCGGGCTTGTTTTATTTCTTTTTTGGGCAAATTTAGGTGTACTTTAAATGACATGATTTCTGTCAGAGACACTTATGTCAGACGATACATGACTATTTGCTACATAAATGGTCATATATACTTTTATTTGACAGAATGATTTTAAGAAAACACAGCTGGTAAAAGATGTAGCAGGTAACAGAAGCCAATTTATACATACACGTTTGACAAAAAGTGAAGCCCAGTTTTGTCTAGTTCACTTCCTCCTATTGGTAAGTTCTTCACTGTCTGTTTGACCTGTACAGTAGATGATTAATGCTGTACTCAAATGTCTGGGAACATGGCGACGATGCAAAAAAAGAGAGACTGTGAACTTTCCTGTGGGTAATTACATGCAAACCAATTCCTGTTTCATGCAATGGGCCTGGACATTTGGGGTTTCTTTTTGATGGAAAATTAAAAGGCTCACCCCAGCATTACACCATAAACTAAGGGGGTACAATACCCACATTCCCAGAAACACTGCCAGGAATCAGGATTATATTTTTTTGTTTCAAACCATAATGCGCTTGCTATTCTCCTTCACAAATTAGCTGAAGCAATATTGAACAGAGGGTGAAAGATCACATTCTTCCAAGCCAATACCGTTTAATGGCTGCACACAGAAGCAAGAGACAGACCAGAATTTTTTCCTAATTACTTTAAACCTCTTTTTGAAGGATGACGCAGGCGGGGGGACTGAGGTTGCTCTGGCGTTCCGAAATGCTTTTAGGAGAGGAAGAGGAAGGACCTCCTCTGGACAAGATCGTAATCATTTTCCTTAAATCCAAGGTTCGAGTCTGTGCTTGTATGCTTTGATTCCTTCAATAAAACAGACAGCTCCTGTCTAAATGGTCCCATCATATAATTAGAGTCATGTAAAACTATTAACCACTTACTCAGACTTAATGACAAGTAGAGTTTTTGGGAGTAAAAGTGGTTAAACTAAAGTCGTCTTCATCCTGGATATTTTGAATATATATTATGTAACTATTCATTCATTCACTTTATTCATAAGTAGCTGATCACAGCTGACATTGGCTGGGTACACCCTGGACAGGTCAGCAGTTAATCACAGGGCACATTGAGACAAATAACCAGTCACACTTAAATTCACACCTACAGGCAATTTAGTCAGTAGTAGTAGTCATAAGTAGTCATAAGTTACCTGGCAACACCCATGGTTACCTTTAGGTTTAGGTTCTTTCAAAATGACACGTACCGACCAATTGGAGGAGCAAACATGTCTCGAACAGCAAGTCTGTCAGAAATGTAACAGAAGAGGAGTGACTCATGCATCTGTTCGTAGGGCAGCCAAACAAACCTGAAGTGACAGGATTTAATGCATCATCTTGTTTGTTATCCAGCATGTTTATACAGAACTCACAACTGATCACGTCCAGTACGTGTATGCATCATTTTATCTAAATGAGTATGTCATTTAACTACAGGGGAAAGGTGGAATCTGCCAGTAACAATAGAGACTAATGGAGTAACATAAGTTATAAAGAAAGTGAGGCACTATGAACAGACCTGGAGGTGTGCCTGTTTACTTCAAGGTTTACTTCAGGAAAAGAAGAAAGTTTTAGTGGTTTGAGTGGTCATTTGAAATTGATTGAGAATGACCGCTTCCATCTTTGTAAGGCCCAAAAAGGACAGATATATTGAACGGCTGTTGCTGATCCTTACAACAGTATACAATAGTTCAATGTCCACCAACTGTCACATCTATTTAGTTCACATAGCTTGAGCATAAGAACTGAATTAAATAGCTCAAGAAAAAAATCCTACTTTTGAATCATAAATCCTCCACATGCAACTATTTCATAGCCTCAGGATTATTGGGAAACTGACTCAAGAGCAACATGCTTTCTAGTTTAACAAGAGTCAGCTAAGGGAACCTAAACACTCTTATTTCCTGTGTCCCACCACGCATGTATGACTCCCTTAGAAGAAAGTAGCACATTTTTGCCCTAGGTTACATGCATTATTTTGTGCTGAGTTTTTCCAGACAGTCATTTGTTAGCTTGAACATTTAAACAATGGGAAAATTTGTCACGAACGCAATTACGGGCTATTACAACAGTAGTTAACAATGAGAACCATTGCACCTTGGATGGAGGAATCCCTGGTGTTTTGGCTCCAACACAGAGAATGAGAACCATGACCAATCCTCTCTTTTTTCTCTGAACACTGTCTGCCCATTAACCACAACCACAAAAGTGCCACTCAGCAACATGTGAGCCTTAGGCCAGTTGTAGCTCATTTTCAGGGTTTAATGGTTATGGTGGCCACAAAGGTTACTCAACCAAACAAAGAACAGTGCTTCTCTGTTGGTGGTCTGAGTCCAATTCTTCTTTGACCTTTTGACTCTCTCTCCTGGAGTATGAGGTCATCATCTTACATTACTAAAATGGGTCTGCTTCTTTTATTTTTTTTATTTCTAAAAGTCTCAAAAATCTGAGATACTGTAATAACAGGAAACTTGGCTCAAACACAACAGACTAACTTGATCAGTTGACATCTGATCGTTCTGTTTAAGTGACCGGCATGACAACCATGCAATTATAGGTTTTGCAAAAATGTCAGCACCTCATTGCACTTGTATCCTGCGACGAGGATAAGGAGTTTGCAACTCTCACTGGCGTCGGAGAGATCTCCTTCAGTATTGTACATGGCCTAAATGTCACAGGCAGTAAAATCTAATACTTCTCCTGTTATCGCTATTACGGAGGATTACTGCGCATTGTAATTGTGGTTCACATGCTTGATCAGCCTAAACGACCAAATGTTTCATCTGTTCAAAGACTGCAGGAGCAGTGTGGAAGCATCAGAGGCTGAATATTGTATCCGTCCCCACATGATGTCATGTGTACATTCATAGCGCGGTTAGCAGTCTGCTGGCTTTCAGACAGCTACAGTGTGAGTATGCTTCTCATTACCCCGTGTAAATAGCACATCCTGACTCACTCTTTAATTTAACATTAGGAGGGAGCTTGTAATGCTGAAAATAGCACACATTGGTCAGATTTGTACTTAAGTCGAGGGCAAACACTACCAGCTTCCTTGCCCTGAGTTGTGGTTTTAGAGTGTCTAGCTTGATTTCTTAATTCAGTTTTACACAGGCTGGTCTTTGAGGGTTATCTTAGCATCTGTTGTGCTGAAGCCAGAGCTAAATGTTCTGTTGTGCACTCAGTAGGAAATAGATGTTAAAGGAAAAATACACCATCAGACCTCAAACGGCAACGGTTAGTGTGTTTGATCAGTTTGTAATGTTTAGTGCATTACAGGAAATGGCTTTCTGATGAAGTGCTGTAATTTAGTTTGATAAAAGGTTTACCCTTTATCCTTTACAGTACTCAAGCTTGATGTTTCCCTACATTTCCCACAAGATCTTTGCTTTGAATCATGTACTATATATGATATATAGCCCTGCCTCTTACTTAGATAAATTTAGGTTTATGCAATGGATTTATTCCTTTACCTTTTCCTTGATAGAACGGGAGAGGAGATAACATGCAAAGTCTGTCAGGCCACCAGGATGCCTTTTTATGTTCTTAATTTAGAAGAGAAAGTTAATTTAGAAAAGAAAAGCAATGCCCTCCACCTGCCCTCCTGTTCCAAGCCTGAGGGAGAAACTACGGTGACTCTAAAACGCCCTATCGAGAGCCAGTGTTTGGTTTGTTCATTCTGGGCTACTGTAGAAGCATGGTGGTTCAACATGGTGGACATAGAAGAGGCCAGGCAACATCTGTAGATAAAAAAGGATCATTCAAAGTTGATAGAAACATAATGATTCTTATTTTTAGGTAACTATACACAAATGAAAACATTTCCATTTCTGCCATATTCTGTAAATAGAACCCCCTAAATCTTACATACTGGACCTTTAAAGCTAGCCTATCTAACCTTTGCTAAAGTGATGATCATGGAATAATGTTAAATGCACAACTGTAATGTTTCAGTCGAAGTAAAATAGACAAAAAAAATCATTAAGTCATAAGCAATACTGTGAGGTAACATTAGCCACAATAAGCTACTGGTCATACCAGACCAAGTAAGGCTGTTGCAGCAAAACCCTTGAATGTATCGACGTGATAAAAGGGTGCATTTTATTGGTTATGAATTTGCAAAAACACAAAGGTTTTATTTCTTCATTCTAAGTTACATAGTCTCTCTTTGAATGTCTGCTACCAAACCAGCTGCACTGTCTGTGCTTGGTTAATTAATCATAATAATAAGACACAAGACAACACCACATATTTAACAAGGCCAAGAAATACTTTTATTGTGCGTCATTGCTCGGTATAGCACAGTGTCTGGTGATAAAGTGATTATTACTGATGTTAAATGCAGTGTAATCACTAATATTGGTCTAATTATTACTTCATGTACAGCAGTAAAACAAGAGTAACTGTCTGACAATCCTGTGAAAACACAGAGACTGGTCTAAGTCCTCTGAGCTCTGGGGAAAATTTGAACAGGATATGGCCTCTAAACTCGATCTTTAAAAAGAAGACAAAATAAATACAGTAGTTACATGAAGCAGATAAATGATGAGAGCTGCCATAGTTGGTCGTATTGCTAAAGGATGATTTCAATTAGTGTAGGCGACAGATTTCTACAGTGACCTAATATCAGGCTGTAAGGACTCATGGGAATCTAAGGTTTCATAACAGTAATGTCTTTCATTAGAAAGAAAACAAATGTAGCTTGCACCGTGAAATGATGAACTGCACTTCTCATTGCATTTTCATGAAATTCCTTTGTAAACATAACAACGCTCCTATGGTGTATTGTATGACATGTAAATACTATAACACATGGATGTTAAAAGGAATATATTTCATTGGTCATCATTGTGCATTAATATTTACTTCACTTTGGTCAGATTTCCATGAGAGGGTGCACAGTCTTGTAAAGTCTCATATTCCACTGATTCATTGACTCCAAACAATGCTTTTGTTTCCTGGAACCTATTTTTATAGATGGAAATTGTTTCATAAAAAAAGAAAAGAAACGAGAGCTTGTGCGCAATGGCTCATTTCTTTGTTGTCTGGTGCTAACTTTATGATGGCAAGCATGACCACTTTCACTCCTTCATCCAGAGAGCAATCACATAAACATTTTACTTGATATATTTAAATTAAAACACCACAGAGCTTTAAAAAACATCAACTTAATCTCAACTGCAGTGCATAAATGATAATACATTTGTTATTCTATAGGCACCCACTTCAAAATCCAAGGTTTTTTTCAGATGCTAATATTGATTATAATGTAATGTTGCTACTATACAGTAGATCATTATTTAAACACACTGGTTAACTGGTTCATACACTAACATAACATGACCAGAATCAAAGACTATGTATGAAATCTATCAGACTGTTGTAAGGTAACCATCCAAAAGTCTGAGGGGTTTCCAGGATAAAGATGCTCAGACTTCTCCTAAGTGTTCTGTAACCAAAGCTGCAGTAAAACTAAAGGTGCCTTTGTTGGCCTTGCCCTGTTGTCCTTTCAAATGAACCACAAAACCACACTTTCCATGGTGCCGTTCTCCCAGACAGTTCTGCCACTGCTGGGCCCCACTACCTGTAGAGGCAGGATCTGAGGGCCATCTGGGCTTTGTGACTCATAATGTCCACAGCTGAGATGCCTTCCACACACATTCATAGCTGGAGCAGTAAATCATTATGCACATGCTTTACAGCACCTACAGTACAAGAGGCCTTTAAAGCTGCAGCTTGTATATGAATAGTCTGTATATTAGGACTGAAATAACATGTATACCATCATCTATATACTGCCAGCTTTCTAAGGCCATTATTCATCCAAGGACAGGATTATATATTTAAATAAATAATTAGTGATAGATGATTTAAAACACCTTCTTAAAAAAACTGAAACATTCAAGCTGTTTTGTCTTTTTAAATGAACCATTTTCCATGGTGTCGACCTCCCAGACATTCAATATTCAGCTGCACCATTAATATTTCTATTCAACCAAATAGTTTACTGTAATAAAACACACAATCACAGCACCAGATTTACCGGTAAAGGGTCATATTGTGGTACCCAACCCAAGGACCAATGCATTGAAAAAGACTGAGCTACAACAAATTGGAATACCTTACCTCTTAACATCCGCCTATCATTAATAAATCATTCTTTAAAAGAATACTGCATGCATATTGGCATGCAGATGACAGACCAAATAGTAGGTCTGTTTTTTAACATCCATGTTTGAATCCGTGTGTGAATGAGAGTTGTATAACTCTCATTTTTTTAAAGTCTGTGTGAAGTAAGAATAAATATGTGTTCTGAGTTTGTCAGACCAAAGAGGAAAGTGTTATTAACCACCCAACCAAATTTGAATGATTAAAAATATCGACATGTTTATGAAATTAGCATGTCCGCTGAAGCCACACCCACTCTTTGGAGCAGTCAAGCAGCAATTTTGAAGCGACTGAAACGTGTCAGATGAGTTCAGAAAATGACATGACTAACTTTGAAACACTCTGAGTGAGATGAATTAATCTCTATCTCTCTGCTAGGGGTTCAGGGGTATGCTCAGGGTGGCCTCAGCGTGTCATCGAGCCACCCTTTAAGGACCGCCCACAAATCCTGGACTGAAAACTGGTGAAAAAACGTTTTGACCTCTAACTCTACATTTCAGTAATATATCATTCAAAGTCTTTTCACATGTTTTCAGCAACTATATTCCAACATATTTAATGTATTTTGAAAGAAATCTCAGGACTGCCTTTACACAGACTTTAAAGCATAATCTGTATAGATTTTCTCTTTTATTAGTTAGGGAAGTATCTAGAATTTTTAGAAATATATCTACATAATTTGTATATGGATGTAAGTTTTGTTAATCATCAATCGTATAATGTGTCATGTATTGTATGTTTGATGTGGACCCCAGGAAGATTAGCTGATGAACATGGCTTTAAATAAACAATTACACTGCTGATTACCAGGAGATCGGAGTTTAAACAGCAACTGAACCTAAAGATTTGAAGCACTCGCCAACAAGCTCAGGCAAAGTATTATTTACTCTACAGCATGGTATTAATTTAACAAAACAAAAGCTTCAAAATATTTCTTTTTACAATTTATTTTATTAGATCTGAATATCGTTGATGATATTGGCAGGCATGAACACCACAATGAAATTATATAACCAGCTCCAGCTCCAAATAAAAATCCTCTCTCTTTCTCATCATAACATTTAAAGGACAGTTAATAATTTTTACTGTTATTATTTATATGTGATAAAAGAACTAACCTCAATGCAAGTGCCAGACAAACTCAGTTTTCCCTCAGTTCATGAGGAAAATCTTAGATGATGTTATTTAGTTCACATCGTTGCAACAAGCATGTTTTTAGTGTATCCAAGTTTAAAATACCTCATAGCTTTTTCCTTTCTCTAATGTCACGCCTTGTTTACTGACCTTTACTGTCAAGAGAGATGGTCATTTGGTCCACTGACTTGGTGGTTTTTCATGACTCATCATTCTTCCACCTGTCTAAAAAGCTAAAAACTTTAAAAGTTCACCATTGACTGTGGCATACAGACATCAGCAATTGTTATGTCCTGCCAGACTGCCATAATACAGAACATGGTCCTGCAAGATTTACAGATGTCTTGCAGGGTCGTGAATGCTCCAGCAGGACATTACAAAATATCCTGCAGGACTGACAAAATCCTACAGGATCAGATCATGCAGAATATAAAGATGTCACACAGATCTCAAAATTCCAAGACCTGCACGATACTTGTATAACTCCTACAGGAGTGTTTTAAATTACAGGTTCTTGTGCTTCACTCTATATCCCCAGTTAAGTTCCTTCACTTTAAAATTGGCCCTGCTGTCAGCACAGTATTGCACTTTACAGTGTCCTGAAACACTAAAAACACCATTTTCACTAAATTATTATGAAATAAATTAAAAGTTAAAGTAAAAGTACACATAGATGTGTATGTTGAGTATAGACAAATATACTCATATATTATTATATTATATTATAAATATATACATTAAAATAACACATATCATAAACCACATAATATCCATCCATTATCTGTAACTGCTTATCCTCATCCTCGGGGTCATGATGGGGCTGGAGCCATCCCAGCTGACTTTGGGCAAGAGGTGGGGTACACCCTGGACAAGTCACTAGTTCATCACAGAGAGACAAACAACCATTCACAGGGGTGTGAACATGTACCAATTAACCTATTAAGTGCATGTCTTTGGACTGTGGGAGGAAGCCAGAGTACCCAGAAAGAACCCACGCAGACACGGGGAGAACATGCAAACTCCACACAGAAAGGCCCCAGCTGAAGTTCAAACCAGGAACCATCTTGCTGTGAGGCGACAGTGCTAACCAGCCTTAATTAGCCTTAAGCACATAATAATTGCAGGTAATTATTGTCATTTTACATACATTTGTATGTAATACTATATATTAATATTAATACTATTACTATACTTATTACTATACTATATATTAATATTATATTATTATTGATAGTAAAACTGCACTGTCTGTGGACGCTGGTCTGCTGGGCTTTGAAGCTATGCTTCATGCTTCATGCTTGCTGCAATTACTGTATCTTTGAAAACAACTCATATTCAGAATACACAGGTTAGATTTCCATAATGTTTGGTAAACCCTGGAACCTTGAACTCCATGAAGTGGAAAGAAAAAAAAATGCATGACAGATTCTCGCACCGGTGGAAAAAAGATCTCTAAGTGTTGCCACATGTTCATGTAGACATCAAGCAACCATCATGTAACAGGAGAAATGCAGACAAGCACAGATAGTTTCTGCTTTGCGGTTTGCCATAAGATTCAGAAATGAAATTACCATACAGCTCACAGTGATTGCCAGGATGGATATTCTCAGCTGTCAAGAGTGAGGCAGTGAAGGAGACGTCTGGGATGTTCACAAACTGCAGAGTTTACATTCTGACATGATTGTACACATCTGATGTGTACCTTCTGCTGTCCTGACATGTGACCTGTTTGAGATGCATGTAATGTTTGGTTCTTTCTTTTGACAGACCAAACAAACAAACATAAATTGTGACTATTAAACTGGTTAAAAACCTGAACTGAGCTCAACTCACAAAATGACACAATTATGTCATTTTGTGAAGCAGAAAGCCTGCACATATATCTATATAGCTGCACATATATCTATTCATAAGATTTACAGGTTGGCACCCTGACATTTACAAGCATTTGGCTGGCACCACACCAACATGGAAGTCCAAGTCTGCATGTTGTTTTTACTGTAAAAGCGCCATAGGTTTGGGGTATATAGCAGGTGCAAGAGAGCAAAAAAAGAAAGCCATGTAAGAATTTAACTTTTACCTTTGTCAGCTCAGGTAGATCTCTTGTTCAGCTCTCCAACTTAACACTTTCAGACACATGCCTTGTTGCCAGTATAACTACAGTCTGAGCTGTTGACCACTGAGCAGCTCCACTGCAGCAGTGGGAGGTTAAAATCCTGCTTGTAGGAGACAAACTCAAATCATCAAATTGTTTGATAAAGTCAAATCCTAAGTAAGGTTTTTATTTACACATTTACATACAACGAGACATTCCCAAAGTGCTGTACAACATCAAAAGACAAACATCAAATCATCAAATTGTTTGTTTTATGTAATAACAATATAAAACATTTCTTGATTCAGTTTATTATCTCATTACTGCACCATAGCCTGGCCATGGTTCTTCATTTTCTTTTTTTTTCAAAAGTGAAACATCTACGATTCAAATTGGACAACATTTATCTGTTTCCATACTATCAGTCCTGTCCTGATTGGACCAAATGGCTTCTTCAGTTACAAATAATGTGACATAAAAGTCACTAATTCACTAGGCCCTAATAAAAAAGTGAATTATTCTTGATTGCATTGTTTTCACATCATAGTTTGTATTTAATGCTTTTCATCATCTTACTCCATTGGCTGGCTGTGGTCAGCTGTTAACTCTTTGAGTACATTCTGGCCAGCCGCACTTTAAAAATGCTGAAACAGCATGAGCAGGTGGGGCTATAATCATCTCTGGAAGCTGCAAAGAGCACTGGAAACAACCTTGGGTCCAAACGCACTTGAACATAATTCATCACCCACCTACTCATTTGCACATCTCACAACATGTTCATAAAGCTGTCACTGGATTTTCAAAGACACCCCATCACGCACCTCAGTGGCTCACAGATTACTGGAATAATTGGAAACACATGCTACAAGGAGGTCTTATTAACGAGGAGCTTTGACATACAGATCAGACAATCGTTAGAATGAAACTAACAAGAAAATAATACAGCTGTCACTAGTGTTGATAACCAGCTGCAGGTTAGCTTAATGGAATCAGATGAGGCAGTCTGTGTAAAGTGACATATTCAGGCTCTCTTCTCCTCAAGCTAATGTATAATAACAGAGTTATTAATCGTGTCCTGATGTCAAGGTGGTACCATTGCTACTGACCTGTTTCCCCCTCTTATCACCCCTGGTCAGGTTTGTACTTTTGAGTGTTTTTACAGCATAACTGGACACAGACTTTCCACTAAGATCTGTCAACGGGGGATGAGTAAAAGTCTGCCTGAGCCTCGTCCATCGGAGGAAGACTCCAGATTACGGCTGTTGCCAATGGGCTAATTCACAACACATGTGCTTGAGAGTTAAGAGGAGGAAACCTGCGAGCTCGAGAGACAGAGACTAATGCGGCTACTGCATTTAATCCTGCTTTATTCAGTAAGGATTTAAAAACATTACCACAATGTGGCACCCTGGTGGAATGGCATGTGTGACATTGTGTATGAAGCTGACCATCACAGCACTTTCGTCATCCCATTTGTCTTTGCTTTCATGTTTACTCTCTAGTATATTCTAATAAAGCAGAAACAGTCGTATATAAAAATAAATCTTTTAAAGTTTACTACATCTAATACCTCTCATCCTCACTTTATTCCATGTTAAAACCTGTTTAAATTTGCAAACTCTTCTCATTATTAAAGCCATAATTTCTCTGCGGCAGGCATATTATCTTCATTTCAACAATGACATCATCCTGCAGACACCATGTTAACAACAGCTGTAGCTATTAGTGATAGCCGTTGCGGCTGTAAGAATTACAGATGAATTATAGAGAGGCAGAGGCAGTTGTGAGTTATTTTTCCCCTGTTTGTCCGTAAGTCACTGACAATCCTACGGTATTAGCTGAAAGATGTGCCCTGGCCACAGCTGACAGTCTGAATTACAGCCTGGTTGTTCCTGGCTACAAGCATGCTAATCTGTCCGACAGGGTGGTCATGCCACCACGCTGCATCCTCCCCAGAATAACTGCAGCCACACAGCTAACCCAAAGTGGACCCAAAACTAACAAAAACCCCTTGTACACCCCTGTAGCTATGCAAAAGATGACTGTGTTTGATGCGGTCAAAGGTGTTGATTCAACCATTGTAACTCATCATCTGTGCAGTCTTTGGCAGTATGTGAAACTTATGCAAACATTAATGTATGGCAGCAACTATGGTAAATCCCAACTCTTTCACACAAAGTGAACTTTGAAAGGTCAGATAGTTAGTGCAAAACTTTAAATCTTTGAGTTGAGGAAAATTCTAATTTACAACATGAGGCAATTTAGCAGTAAACCTATGCCAGACAGTTGCTGCCTGAATTGATGAGGTACAAACACTGCAAAAAGGAAAAAGTTTCATGGAAACATATGCCATACACATGAAAAGTAGACCCACACTAGCAGTGACACTAAACAGAATATCTGCATATCAGCACTGCACAAACTATGGCCTAAAAAAATAGCTGACAGTCTCAACAAAAAACAGCATCACAAGTTTTGCCAAATCGACATTAACTGCAGGGCGATTGTATTTGATTTAAGGCATATTTCTTTTTACGTATTTCTCTTGATATATATTGAAAACAAACCAGACAAAGTGGCAGCTGCATTATAAGGTAAATGTGTTCCATCTGTCTATAGTTTTGTTGCACGAGAATGTTCTTAGATTAAAGGATTGTATTAAAGAACCAGAGTGTAACATTTAGAGGGATTTATTGCCTGAATATGGAAGTCTTTGAAATATAATATTTTAAAAGTATGTTTTCATTAGTGTAAAATCACCTGAAAATAGGAGTAGTTTTGTTTCTGTTACCTTAGAATTAACCTTTTTTTTTATCTGCAAAGAGAGTGGAGTCAGTGGCATGTTGCACTGCCATGTTTCTACAGTAGCCCAGAGCGGACACCACGATTAGAAGAGAAGCGTGAGGCGAGGACTGTTCAGTTGGTTGCAATCAACAAGCTCACCACTGGATGCCACACCCTAAATCTCAATTTAGTTATATAGCATCTTTCAAAATATTCGGTCTGCCACTTACTTTTTGGTGGTAGACACCAAAGTTGAAAAGTCTAAATGTAGTGTGTAAGTAAATAGATAATATGGGACACAGGATAAATCAATACAGAAGTCTTGTTTTTCCAAAATCGCAAGAAAATTATCCCGTTATCTCGGGAAAACAAAGTCTTGTACCAATGCATGACCGCTTAGGGCTTCTGTAAAATCATTGATAATATAAATGATGATAAATATCAACTGAAAAAAGGATGGCTGCAAAAGACTGAATTTAGCAACAGTCCCACAGGAGATATATAGAATTTTCCATGTAAAATGTGACAATGACTGTAGTCGATACATAAGTCAAGCAGGTGTCCGACTGATGCTTCTAATTAGAGAATCTGATCTGCACATCTTGGATAAAACAATGGAGGGGTAATATTACCATTAGTCTTGCATAGGCTGACATATCTGCACACTTATTGATTTATTAGAAGAAAGGTCTGCTTTGTCAAATGTCAACTGTCCTGGGCAGTGTCCATGGTACCGTGATGATTCTTTTGCAAATGAGTATTGTAAGATAATGGAAGGGGATGAGAATTCCCTCTTACTGTACAGTTTACTTACAGCCCACTTTGTGTGAGTCAAACTATAGTACCATTATCCAGTCCACTTATCTTAGATCGACAACAGTCACCACTTGTCATATTGCAAATCTGTTAATGGTTTTGAAAATGTTCTGCAGTTTAAATATTACAGGATAAGTATTTTTGTAAGCAGTGACATTAGTACAAAAAACCCACAGCGCTCAAAGAGATATTTCATTTTATTTAATTTTCCTTTTCAGCTGTCTCTTGTCCAGGGTGACTTGAAATTTTGTTTATGTTTTTATTCACCACAGAGAATTGAATTTAGTTATTTTTGAGCACAGTGACTTGCAGAATGAAAACATTGTAAACCGCAGTGTGCTAGATTTAAAAATATTCTGACCTTCATCTACAACAGTTTTCTATTTTCTTGTCTCTTTCCCTGGCCTATTGTTGTATACAAAAACAAAACAAACAAATCTGTGATGTTAGCCCTGATATGAATACTGACAATAAAATTCTGAGACAGTCTGAGCAAACCACTAAACACCCTTGGACAATCATTTCCTTCACCTTTAATCAGCTTAGAGAAGAGTGAATGCATAATAACAGATATTTTTAATGACAGTTTCTGAGAAACAATCAACACTGATGCTATTTGACGGGTGTTGGTTCATGGAGCATAAGCTAAAATCAAGGTTTATTAGCTGGTTGGCTCTGGTTGTTTTGTGCCAATTATGAGGTCATGTACAGCGAATAATGCGGATGATAAACAGACTGGAAACAAGATACATGTAAGGAACAAATCATCACCACAACCACATTAGCTGCAAATGAACTGCAGATTTTTGGAGAGAACATGCAGGTATTTGATAAGTTTGATCTGCTCTTTCACTACAAAGATGTTGAACGTGTGGGAATGGAAACTCCATGACTGTTCTGTTCTTGTAAAAGGATGGAAGAATACTGGAGGTGGACGGCTGCCATAATGAACCGTTAAGCAATCTCACTGCCTGGACTGTTGTTTTGGATAATTTGTAATATGCACTTTGCTCATTTACTTTATAATTACATTCAGGCATTTAGGGCTAAATTAAAGAGTAACTACACCCATGATAATAATCTTGCATGTGCTGCCAACTAGTGGTGGCAACATGACCTCTCCAAACCCTGAGCATAAGACTTCACACTGGACTATAGTGAAATGCTACATCATATACAAACCACATCTAACCGCACCCACTTGTGGTCTTGTCCATTTTTATGCAACTACCATTGATAGAATAAATATGGATGTCATATCCATGATGTCACCCACAGGTTTCTGAGGAGCTGTTGTGAAACTCAGAGTGCGGTGGCTCTGGCTGCCGCCATCTTGGCAGTCCTGCCTCTCCCGCCTCAGGGCTAATCTAAAAATGGGCAAAGATGTGGATCATGGGTTGAGCTGAACCAGGCTGAATGAAGCCTGGTTGCTCAAACAAGCCTCCTGTAATGACACCCGCCTGTCAATCAACGTGGCTACACTGTTAATTATGCATAACTTTAAGCCTTAATATAATCTGAATGGGCCTCAGTACAGCTGTCATGAACAGAGAAATGTTTTTGTACCAGGCTGTAAACATGTTTATTTCTGCTGTGAAGTTGGCCATTTTAATATGGGGGCTTATGGAGATTGACTCGTTCTGTAACCAGCCTCAAGTGGACGTTCAAGGAACTGCAATTTCTCACACTTCTGCATTGGTTTCACTTCACAGCCATGGAACATGCTAGCGCCCATCAGTCACAATAGCTCCCTTAACTTCTTTTTATTTTCAATGTACTGTGCTGTTTTTTACCCATCTCACACCTCTGACATTTTTTTCTTTTATTCAATGAACAAGCTTGCTTACAGCAACTAAGTGACAACTAGTTAGCTCTTTGGCTCGGTTGCAAACGGGACATGTTTTTACCATTGACTCACTGTCAATTGTCCGCCAACCACTGCTCTTTTGTGGAGCAGGTAGTAACATAAAAGTTGTTGGTTGTCTAATAAGATTCCCATGGCTTTCTTCATTGCAGACTCTCTGGCTTTCACTTCCCCCACAGACCAAAACTGCTATTATGGTTTGCTTTTGGTCAATGGCACAAATTCACGTATCAAAAGTTCACCAAAGTTGAATTTTATGCAGATTTACTTTCCCCCTATGTGTTATGGAATTTTCTATCCTTAGGTTACACAGGGTCACGTGTGGGCCTTGAGGTCCTCGGCAGTATTAATTGTTTGGCTTTGATTGAGAACAGTAGGTGCCAGTCTATCTCAACACTGTGGTGGCCAGGGTCGAAGAGACCTATTGCTGCCTTCCTTGACATAATAGATAGCTCGCCGTTGACGTTCCAATCTGCGTAAACAGACATCTGTGTCTCCAGACTAGAATGTGCTGACAATAACACCTGCATGGGTAAAAACATTCTCTTTGGCTAATTCTGGGCGTACAGTATTTGTGGTGTTATCTTGGGGTTTAAAGTCTATCCACCAGCATGAGTTTGGCAGAATGTGAGACCGACTCAGGCACTTCTGATATACTTTGAGAGTGTCTCTAATTCTCCTTGGCCAAGCGTCAATAAATATTACAACATAAGACATCAGAGGCTCCTGAACACTTTCTTCCCTCCTGACCTCACCATTGACCATTGACTTCAGCAATTTCACTACACAATGACACTATGAACAAATCAACTGATCACGATTATACAATTGAAATTTATTGGTTTCATCGACTCATAGAGGTTCAGAAAAACTTATAATTTTCAATAAATAAACATACTTGATTTTTGCAATTCCCATGTTTATATAAAAAGCCAATGCTTTTGTATCATATGGTTGATGTTGAACCTGGAACATTGAGCTACAACCATTGAAACTGATGCAGTTTAACAGTCCAAAGGTAAAATAGACACATGTGCAAGGCTCCTGATTGTTACTTCTTATCTCAGAGTGCTTTTGTAATTGTGTTATCCACTTCAGCTGCGGTTGTCTCAGATTTGGTCGTTTTCCTTTTTAACACAATTATCATCCACTCAGCAGTCGTTTGTTCTTTGTTTTTGGTCTTCTTTCTTTCCTTTCCATGTCTCTTGGTGATGGAGTTTGCAATTTTGCGTGTGCTCTTTGCTTTTCCTGTTCAGCCATTGTGGCTATTACTTGTACTAACCACTTAATTCAACTGTTTATTCCAAAAATAAACAGACAATATACAGTATAACTTATTGCCAGAGGATTTGTTTTTCTGTGAGAGTCCAATCCAACAATAGATGGAACAGCAGATGTAAAAGCTTTGAACAACTGGAAAACTGTTTCCACAGAATGAATTGGCGAGAGAGAGCAGCAAAGACTTTGCAGATTACTAAAAGAGTTTCTGTAGCTTCATCACTTTATTAGCTGAGATTTTTTTTTTTTTAATCAGATTTTCACAGGGCAAATTATTTAACAGCTCTGGCCACTTGGCAATCAATCAAATCAAATGTGTAGTACTTCCTCTTCTGGCATTGCGAGGACATTGTGCTCAGCTCATCTCATCTCATCATAAACTGTTCTGGCCAAGGAGAGTGAGGAGTCTGTGGGTTAGATGTGGTCAAATGTATGACGCCAGCTGAGTGGAGATCAAGGTGTGAGAAACTGGAACATCACAGCTACTCACATCTGTGCATTTGCTGAATAAGCAACCAGAAACAGGTCATGTCTATTCCAACACACCAACACATATATTAAAACACACACGCAAACACAAAATAAGTGGCCAGACCGTGTGATCTCTGAACTGGTAGTGGGCACTGGACCAAAATCCCTGAGCTCTTACTCCTACTCAGTCGTGCATCTGGCCATATCATTATACTCATGCACCAAATGGATATTAATGATGATAATAGAGGCAAGTACAATTACCTTATTTCACTGAGATACTGGTGCCATGAAGATTACATCCTCAATTAAGATTTAAGAGACTGGGTCTAATGGAAAATGTTGTTTTTCTTTTCTCAGTGCTGTAACATAACATCTGGGAATTTTATGAGCTGCTGTTTAGCAGATGTTTGTTTGTTTATTTCTTTATTTGATTTTATATTTTTTTACATTTTATGGAGAATCTATGGCACATGAATGTTTTTGTTGCACGCTATTCGCTATTTTTACATTGCCTCATAATGATGGTAGACAAAAATCAGTTGGAGATCCTATTAAATTTCAACAGGCATTGTCAATTATATTCTGCAACTAAAGCCATAGAAATGATGTCTTCAGAGTAGCTAGCAATAGCATTTTTATGTTTATTGTTTTTCAGTTTAGTTAGAGGTCCAGTGTGTAAGATTGAGTGGCACCTAGCAGTGACAAATGAATACTCTCCTATGTCTCACCCTCTTCTTCCAAGCATGTAGGAAAAAGTGGCTGCGAAATTCACATAAAAGGCAAAAGGCCATATCTAGATCAGTGTTTGGTTTGACTGTTCTGGGCTAGTGTACAAAAATGGCGGTTCAAAATGGTGGACTCCGTGGAAGAGGACCCACTCTCACTGTAGATATAAAGGGCTCATTTTAAGACGAAAACACAATAATTCATATATTCAGGTCATTATACACAAATGAAAACATACTAGTGAATATTGTATTCCATTCCTGCAAAGAAATACTCCTAAATCTTACACACTGGATCTTGAGGCAAAGTTTTTGCTATGGCAAACCACTTGTCCTACAACATTGACTGAAAATATGCCCCTCTATGATTTCATTGGATTTCTACCTCTAACAAAAACACACCACATTCTTGGGGATAAGAGTTTTTGCATGATGACTGTACCTTGTAGTCACTAACTGCTGAAACTGTTTTACAGTATCATAAACTCATTACATAAACCGCAGGCATTACGAGGCAGAAATACGTGTACAAGGACAGTCTTTCAGTAGCCTTACATAATATACATTTTTGTTGTTCAGTGGTTTCTGGCGGTGTCACCCAAACAGAGTATATATTACTGTCTGATCCTCTCCGTATCTCAAGCCAGCCATGTGCTGAAACATTTTCCTCCATTTTCTCTCTTGCGGTTTATGGGAAAGCTTGTATTTCCAGGAGATTTGTTTGAGGCTTCGGACAAACACTGGAAACACCTCAATTGGATTTGAAATTAAGCTGTAGTCTAATCACAGACCGGTGGGCGAATGCACACAATCAGCAGAAAGTTCCACCAACCAGAGGCAAAAATGGCTCGGGAGGAAGGAGATGTTTAGGCGCCACAAAGAATCCACAATACTATCACAATTTTACAGGCTGATCCATTAACATTTTTGGTTTTGCGGCTTTTATTCGCACTAATAAAAGCAAAAGAACTTGTTTAGTTCTTGAACCATCACAGAAACCAGTAAGTAGTGTTTTAATAGTAGTATTTTGTCCATGTTGTTGTCTCAGTTCAGGCCTTCAACTAGTTTGTGAGTCATTCTGATAATACCAACAGAAGGTTTCCTGTGCCTTTACAGACTCTGGAACTTTTTGTTGTTTATATTCCCACATAATTTATTGCCCATCTCTTAATTTCAACCTTGATGCCACTGTAAACAAATTGGATGAAGTATGATAATATTATTTAAAGGATTTGCTGCTATGGAAGTCCCTGTTTATGTCTCCTGCCAGAATGGTAGGAAAGAGTTCCTCTGACTCTTCCAAAGTAAACAGGACGATTTAATGATCTTCCCAGGTAATTCTTTTGAAAGCAGCCCAGCTTAAAAGCACAGAAATATCAATGCCTTTCTGGCTTGAAGCCTCATCTTTTGAATAGTCTATTCTTGCCCGTATAAAAACTGAGCGCTGGAGTTTTAGTCCAACTCAATAAATTACTCGATAAATTTTTAGAAATGAAGAACAGCCTGTGTGTTTTGTCTGGAAATGAAGAATACCAGGAATATAAGACTATCGTTCACCTAACCTTTAGAGAGAATTTCCTAGTGACGTTAGTAGCTGTCTTTAATGATTGGGAAGGAAAAATAAAACATTTGTACAACTGGTCATTTCTTTCTTGGCGTATGTTTCTTTTTCCATAAACATTTCTATTTGTATTTTAAATTTTGTTTTGAAACATGTTGAAACAGAAATTATCGCTATTAGACCATTGTTCTTCTGACAAGTGTAAAGAATATGAATAAGACAGGTAAAGTAGCATTTAACTGGTCACGTAGTATTCATCAGAAAACACTTTTTTCACACGTCTGCACTTTTATATCGCGCTTGTACGCCTGTTTTTCGGTTTGGCATTCTCCATTTTTTCCAGTTATTTTCTCCAGCACAGGAGCATAAACTTAATAGTAGCTAATGTCGACATCTTCCTTTTTGACAGGGTGTTGGGGAAAATATTTTGTGAATTTTCCACCACGGAGATACAGACAGTACCTTTGGTCTACTAACTTTTGATTTGATCTCAGGCTGTAGATGTAGAACTGAAATTTAATATGCCTGCCTATGTATTTTTGTACCATAATCTTTAAGGAATCCTCATCAGAATCCATGTTGAGGTGATCATATTTAACATAATATTCACAGTGTGGGGAACACAACACAACTAGATGGCTTAGTTTGGCCTCTGTGCGTGGGGACTCTGGAGATTTCCAAAATGCTTGGTGCGTGACCTTTTTTAAGAGTTTCTACAGATGTGTAAGATATATAATCCGCTGTTGGCTTTGGGCATCATGTCACTTACCTCCTATCAAAACACCCCGCGCACCTCAACACCGTTCAGCCAGCAGTCAAACCTGATCCTGACCAGAACAGAGCGCACCAAACTCCCTTGACCGCTTTCACACATTTCCGTCCGGGCTGAGATCACTCAGTCTGTGGGCAAGAAGACTCCCTGTTGATTTGTCTCATTGTCGCCAGGATTCTGCCGAATGGAGGATGCAGGCGGCTCTCTTCATTTTTCAATGAAAAGTATTAGAGGAAATTGAACATCTCTTCACTTCTAACTGTGCAAAAAACGAATAAGCTGCATGCAAATTCATTTAATATAAACACAAATTTTGTCAACAACTTACCAGAAAAATTTTCCATGTTTCGCAGAAGTGAGGAGTCATTGGTTGCAAGAACAAATAAAAGAAAAGAATAATGTTTTTAACAGATTTTCATGTGGACAGTTAATAGTTGCAGATGTTCCCAGTCTCTTCTTTTTTTTCCCCTTATTTGGCCGTCTATCCAAATTTGTTCTAGCCATGAATCGCGCATGTGTACATGTGTGTGTTATTGCGGCTGTGAGCAGAGGGAGGATAACGGGAAATGAAGCAACGATTTGTCAGCTTTCCTGTTCATCCTTATTCACAGTTTTAACAGGTGATGCTCAACAGAACTTTCTCCATTTTAGAACATGCTCCTGATGATTCAGCTGGTATGAATCTATGTTGTTCACTTCATATGGTCAAGCAGAAATATAACTACCAGTGATGAGCAGAGAGTTTGGCGGCTGCTGCCCATTATGAGCGTGGCCTGATATCTGCTGCTCACTGGGTCTGTATTTTAGAAGTCGACATTCTGCAGGGATGAAAGACATTTTCTATTTCATACCAAAGACAGCTTGAAGTATTTTCAGAATTCATAAAATCCAGACTCATAAATAAATCATTGGAAAACACAACTTTAGTGTTTTTTTTCCTTTGGAATTCTGATAAATGAAACACACGTTTGATCAAAGCGTTTCATTAAGAATGAATTGTACTTTACAATGTATCAATGAGTCTGGAGCTTTTTCTGTGACATTATAAGACATGTCATCATTGTCAGGTGACACCACCTAACTCTACGGTTGGATAAATGACTATTCTGGCCCCAAACAAACATTCCCAGACACCAGCAAGTTTTTCTAGATTGGAATATTTGATTATTTGGTTTGCTGTAGGACAGTTAGTTTATAACAATTTGCTGTAGAATATAAACCATCTAGTATAATATCAACTGAAATGTGACATATATTAAACTAGATTTTGACATGAGGCCCCCTCTATAAGACAGAATAAAAAGGCAAACATAGCTCTATGAGTTGCAATTCTGGCCAGTCCTACCTCTCCTGATCTAAAAATAGGTAAAGATGTGGATCAAACGAGCTACTTGTAACGGTATCCACCTGTCAATCGAAGTGGCCATGCTGTTAATTATGCGTAACTTTAAGCTTTAATATAATTTGAATTGGATTCAGTGCAATTGTCATGAACATCAAAATTAGCTATAGAAACCAAACCTCATTGTTTATTTGTGAGGTTAAGTTGGACGCTTTAACATGGGGCCTTATGGAGATCGCCTCGATCTGTAGTCAGACTTGATGAGATGTTTGAAGAACTGCAGTTTTTTGGCACCTCTGCATTGGGTTAATTTCACAGCCATGGAAGTTGCCGCTTGGTTGACCCATATACTGTACACATTACACCTGCAAAACATCATTGTTAGCATTGCACCTGGGACCTCCAGGTGACTGCAGAGTCTGCAGTAGTTGTCCACTTTGCCTAGATGGTAATTGAGTGTTTTCCAACATTAATGATTATAATTGTCAGTGTTTTAACCTCAGCTGATTACATGGAACTTTACGGGTTCAAACACAAGGTTTATTTAACCTTTTCTCAGTTCCTGAAAAGTTGTTTGCAAAAAGAGCTTGTCATTACAATATTTAACAACTTCCATACAGAGTAATTCTGTAATTAAAACCACAGAACTATTTTAGTTATTTTCTTTCAAGTTCAAACAAGATCCTAAGAAGATATTGTGTTCATCTACAGCCTCTAGAGGAAATAAAAAGTAGTGCATCCATACTAGGCGAGAGACACAGAGAAGTGCAGGAAAGGCGTTTCCACAAAAGGGATTCCCTCCATCATAATGCTAACATATGTTACTGTTTCACAACCTCCTGAGTTCTGGCACAGATGCCATGCACAGGTCACGGACAGTCAAAACCAAGATGGAGGAATGTGACAGCAGCCTTTTATTGCTCATATCTTTGGATGCAGACGCTATGCATGATGGGGATTTTACAGCCTCTTCTAAAAGGTTAAAAAAATGTTCAAGAGTTGACATTTTGTGTTGAGGAAGCAGTTCATTGGAGAAAGGTGCAGACCAGGACACGTGGAGTGATGTCATGTTTGAAGTGAACTGTGGCGGTGTAACATTCATGTTCTGGCAGGTGCACTCTATGGATGCTCGTGAAACCAAACAGAACTTTAAATTAAAGTCTAAATGTAATTATTGGTTTCTTTGCCTTTAATTTTCAGATGCTTATCGTGCGGTGAACTTCCCTGCAAAACTTTCCGATTGTTTTTCCTTCAGCTGCGCTTGACGCATTTATTTCTGGCATCAGTCACAGAAACGGCCCTCCCAGCTTTCTCTGATTGCTGGCTGTCAATCATCTTGTGAGTTTAACGGCTTATCCGCGTGTGGATGTGGAGCCCCCACAACAAAGACTACTCTGCCTCGGCAGCTGAGACACATGAGCAAATAAACGAGCTGGGAGTCAACCTTAGAGGAGTTGTTAGCTGATTACAGTGTACTCAGCTCTCAACGTGGCCCACACATTTGTACATGTTTGATTACACTTCCTCTTCTTTTTGCCTTTTTGTTTTTCCATAAGGGTAAGTTTTAAAACAATGACGCCAGTGCATTTTAGGACATATATACATTACTACAAACAACATTCAAACATTGTACAACTCAATAATGGAATCAAATGAAATCCTTTAATTTCCAACTTTGTGATTTTGGGAAATTTGCTCTCTTGCTGAGAATCAGCTGCAAAGACTGATACCACACTTGTGTCGCTAAGGAGTTAGCAGCTGGTTAGCTTAGCCCAATGACTGGAAACATCGTAACACAGCCTGCCTCAAAACAAACAAAACACGCCTACCACTCCCTTTAAAGCACACTAATTAACATGTGTCGTTTAGACATACAACATCCTCCATTCCGGGACTCCTTTAAATCAAATACAACTTATGCTAACATGCTAACTGTACTGTTCATATAAATAATTTTTTGAAGGAAGTTATACTTTGGCATGTCATTACTAACACATCCACATCATTCACACAGTATGACCTGACTCCTTTAGAAGAAATCATTGCATCCTAGTCTTCACAGGTTTTGGACACTGCAGTGGAGTTATCCTCTCTGGCATGAGAATGTCACTTTTTTCTGCTGCCAGTGGAGCAAAAGCATGAAAGAAATGGACTTTTACCAAAAAGGAAAATATAAAATCCTATTAATTCAAAGCACATGCCATGCCGGTATATTCATTGCAGGCCTAACAATCGTTGAATCAATATGAGCAGCTTCAATCTGATCTGAAATGAAGCAGTGTGAAATTCTTTGGATAAATGATATAAAATGTTGAAACTTGTGTTAATGAATGGACGATCTGAGTCTCCAGTGTAGATCTTAGATCTTAAGCTGTATTACAAATTTAGCAATTGTGGGTACTTCTGGCATTTTGTCTGTAGAGGCATCCCTGAGTTTGCAGATTTCACGTGTCAATGTCTTATTGGTATTACTGTATGATAATGACACTTCAGCAAGGCCACCTCTCTACTTCTGAACCGCAGAAATGTATTGTTCCATAGAGACTCCTGGAAACAGTGTAACAGCAGTGGACAGAAGCAGACAGATTAAGGTCTGGTCCCTTTACTAGATTTTGTAGAAGCTGTCAAGTGGAAAATTCTTCAGAGATGTGTTGAGACACTTAGACAAATCATTATAGCAGCTTTTAATGTTGTCAATTTGCTCTTAATCTATGAAATGCTGGTAACTTCTAGTCTTGGAGTTTGGCTACTTCTTGTGATCTATCCCCCAGACTGGTCCGAGGTGAGAAGTCTTATTTTAAATAGCCATAAGGGCCCACATTCTTTCTAAGAAACGAAAATGATTTTCCCCCTCCATGACAGGTTCACTACTATCCAAACAACTCTCGCATAATATTTGTCCAACAGAAACCATCGTAAATAACTTTAGATGGCAGTGTTTTGTCATCTAAAACTCCCTTATTCTCAATCTGGTCTATACTAATTCAATTTGTTATGCAATAGTATTAAGAGAAAGCCTCCAAATTTCTGGTTATTTCAGCAACAGTTTCTCCTCTCCAGGCTGCACTGATCTCTGTTTAAGATAATGTGTTCTGTTTGTTTAGCGTCTAGCCAAGACTTCTTCCCATTCAATACACATCACACATCGAGTGCAGATTTGTGGAATGATTGTATCATTATAGTCTTATAATGCATCATCACGAATTGGTTTGATGCAGATGAGGTGGTAAGTGAATTTAAACATAATAAATAAAAACCAATAAACAGAAGTCCAAACAATGGAAAATCTAGATCTGGGACACACAAACAAGGACACAGGGAGAAGCACAAAGACTAAAGCAAAGAACTAGGGAACAGAACACAGAGCTCGGGGACAGGTGAAACTTATCAGGCTGGAACAAATAATCAAAAGTGACGGAGAAACACAAAGGCAGGAAGCAAAGTAACACAAGACACAGAGAGGGGAGAATCACAAAACAGGGAACACTGAAGATGACACTCAAACTGTTACATCTTCACAGCACGGCGAATGTATGAAATCTTTGATTTGTTGGGCTTGTTTTGGAGTTTTTATGAACATAAAAGAAGGAATTGAACATCTCTTATGCAGGCGCTACGCCATTGTGGGGATTACATGTCGTTTTGGTGTCTGTTAAACAACTCTTAACTCACCGATACTTTGACAGAAGTGACAGAAACACACAGTGCAGCTGAGCCTTTACGGTTACAAAACCCTGACGTTTTAAATCCAGGTTAATCCTGAAAACGGTTAAATGCTGCATCCCTAATGTGGGACCGAGTCAAAATAAACTACAGTGTATAGTCTTATAATGAAAAATGTGTCTCCCACTGCAGCAGTGCAGCTGATTTATGTGTTCTAATAGTTTTTGGACAACAGTTGCAGTCTGGCACGGAGGAATAATTTATATCACACTTAAAACACTTATCAGCACTTGTCAGTAACATCAAATCATTGTTAGTTTTGGTCTTTGGTCCACAACAAGAAAAATCACCATCCTTTTGTTTAAAAAGACCTCAACTGCCGTGGCTAATAATGATAATGAGGAAGTATTTACTTTTCTGGTCAAGAACGTGTATTCAAACTAAACACAACAGCACACATCGTGCACTTCTATTTGGAAGAATTCTCCGGGCATTAATTAGCCTATAAATCTACACTGTGCCGTCAATGTGGCTGCTCTGCCACGAAGATTCATGACTGGATTTAGTGTTTGTTTTTCTTCCGCATAGTTATGGATTGATTAATGACTCACCCACAGGCTTTTAAGGGAAATACCACTAAATCTCATCTTTAAAATTATAACAGGAAGTAGCAGGACAGAAGAGTTTTCCATATAGCTGTATTAAGATGATATCAGAATATCAGACAGTGGCTGTAATAGCTTTTAGGTGATAAACACAGGTTTCATTTTCTAGTCTGGGACTAAAAGTGCTCTTTCAGCCTCCATTAAACTGTCAACCACGCACAGTTGCAGTTCTGCTCCTTAATAAACATCTTTCTATCTCTATTTATATATTTTGTAGGTATGCTGTGAATGTGTTGTTAGCTTTTCTTGGTTTCACAGTTTTGCTTTAGGAATTTACAAGGATCTTGATCTTGTTAAATAGGACTAAAACAACTGAAGACAAGAGGCTAACATCTGAATCAACGTGGGAATAATAAAGAATGATTAATTCATTATTGTGAGATTTGCATGTGGAGTGTGTTCAGTATTTTGAAGGTTATCCAAATATAAACTCTCCAGAGGGAGAACTAAATGATGAAAACTATTCTTTGAACTTGAGTGTGAGGAGAAGGCCCGAGTTTATAGCCAGACACAGTTCAACTTAACAACTTTGTTAAAAAATAATAAATATTCTGTGAAGTAATGCAACAAATTCATGCTTGTTTCAGTGTACATAGAGTGTTTGAGCTGAACTACAGTTTACTGATCTTCTCCTCTATGCAACTAGCAACAGATGAGTATTAGACTGCATCTTGTGACTTCATAGACAAATGCAGAGATGGGTACCACACTCCAAATGGTGAATTTGAACGTGCTAAATGTCCTTGTGCTTTGGTTACCCAACAAACCTCATATTTCAAAGGATTAATAATTAAATAAAATGCTTCATGCTGTGTTGTGTTAAATAGATCATTCGGCATCTGTTTCCATGTTCCACGGACCTCCATGGGTATTATTGCAGCACAGTGGACAGAATCATATGAAAGGTGGTGTACCTGCCCTTCCTGAATGGTATTTACTGAATGGACAAAGCTGATATGGACCTCAGTCCAGATGGTTTTTAAACAGTCACATCTGGACAGTTTAAAATACACTGTATACTACATCCTTACAGCTGTAGCAAACAGCGGAAGGGAGACATGCAACATCAATTACTGTAACATTTGTACAGTAGATAGATGGAACTGATTACACACATGTACACTTACAATATTGTATTGCCAGTTATTAAATTGAAGAGCCATGGTGTTGTGAAAACTGTGGAATAATGAACAAATCTGTCTTGTACTCATGTCCAAACACAAATGTACTGACAGTGAGCTCCAACAAATGTAAAAAGATAAGTTGTTAAATCTGCTCATCATTTTTCCCTTTAAACAAACAAACAAACAAAAAAAAATCTTTTGTCTGCGTAATTAGGCACAGATGAAAACAGTCTATGCTTCAGTGTTCATTAACTCAAGGGATTTGTGATTCTCTGTCTTTGTATAATGACAACTGACAGTCACAGTCTCATCTAGATGAAGCAAGCCGTTGGGGATTGCAGGGTTTGTGTTGCCTTTTCCATGACCAACAACAATAGCAGGCTTTGAATTTGTAACTGAGGATAGGCTCCATCCACTGGCAGAGGTATAACGTGGAAAAGCTACTCTACAGGAATTTAAAATGTCGCATCTGTTGCTTTGAATCCTGCGAGTGGTTGATTTATGATGATAAACATGTTGTGCATTCATGCAACATGACGTTTTGGTCTCTCTGTCTCACTAACAAACATGCAAACAGCCATGGATCACGACCAAACAGCAAGCATGCGAGGAGGATACAAGCAGCTGAAACAACAAGATTCAGGTGGTTTCAGCAAGTCACACGACTGAATGTGCAGTTAAGGCATTTTGTACTGTTGACATCTTCTCCATCCGGTTCGTGTAGATGAGAGGAGTCCTGATCAAAACACATTAAAGGATGAGGGATGGAAACATCTCAGAGCCCAACATTGAGGACAAAGTGAAACCATGTTTTCCTTATTACATTCTCACATTATCCCATTCAATTTCTGCTGACAGAGGTATTGTGTTATATGCCAACATACAATTACTGAAGCGCTGATAGAAATCACACGACGGGTTAGAGGTCTGGCATGTTTGTGGAGAAGACGCTCATGGTAGCACTCTGACGCTTTCTTTCCCATCATGTGGTAAATTGTTTCTGTGGTGGATGTGGTATAAAAAGCAAAGTTTAAAAGTGAGTGAGATTATCAGAAAATGTATATAATCATATATGTTTAGCAGATGTGTTTCACTCCTACTATAACTTTCTTTGGTCTCGGTCTACTTCAATTACAGTTGTACCATCTTACGTCCGGGACACACAGGAGGCAAAAGCGCCATGAAAGTGATTCATGCGTACATTAATGGTGATCTTGGAGGTTTTCACCAGAGGTGCGTTTCTCTGCAGTCAAAGAGCAATTCTGCTCCTCTGCTCTTTTCTAATCACACGTAGATCTGATCTTTATAATAACCTCATGAATTATGTGTTCACGAATACGCTTGGTGTCCAAATACGCAAGAAACAAACTAAGAAATGTAATTTAATTGTCTTAAAGTATACGAGTAAGCATCTAAAAAGTATTAGAAATTAGTTGCTATTGTCATTTGAGTTTTTTCCTGATATTGAACTATGTGTGCTCATGCTAGGAAATTTGGGAAAAATAAAACTAATGCAATTCATACTGAAGCTCCACCAAACTTATACGTCAACAATCGCCACTACCAAACGGACAACTGAACCCACACACAATCTGAATTCAGGTTTTTCTCTTCTTTCTTCTCTCTATTTATTAGAACATTTTTGCTTTACTAGACAGTTACAGCTGGAGGAATAGACCAGGAAACCAGGGGAGAGAGAAAGGGGACAACATGTAGCAAAGGACCCAGGCTAAACCCGGGTTGCTGAGCCCTGATACACGGGGCGCATGCACCACCAGGTGAGCACCCCTTTTACTGACCTGAGACCAGCTTAACTGCCTTGTAAACTCATCATAAAAACACTTCATTCAAACTGGACAGAGACAAAAAAACAACATACAACATACCAAAACAGTCTTGGTTATCTGGTTTGGTCAAAACAAATCCTCAATTCAGTGAGTGAAAGAGTGAGTCTGGACTGGTGGCTTTAAAAAGAACAAACCATCTTGAATTGTCTAAACAGCAAAAGATTTTTTTACTTTTCTAATAATTAGGTTAAGTTGTTGTTGACGCTTAATGAAACACTTAACTTTAATATCATACATGCGTTTTTACTATTTTAAGCCACATTTCCAGATGATCTGCAGAGAGTTTCTTCTCTCCTGCCTTCCTGTCTGCCTGCTTGCATGCATGTGTCTGCCTGTCTCTTGCTCTCCGTTTAAACACAATTGACAAATATGTGGAATAAGTGCGTAATTTAAAAAACACAATCCCAATTCCAAAAAGTCGGGACACTCTGTGAAAGGTAAATTTAGCCCAGAGGACACGTCGTCCGTGATTTCCAAAAGAAATTTGAAATGTGGACGCGTCAGACCACAGCACACTTTTCCATTTTCCTTAAGTCCATCTCAGACGAGCTCGGGTCCAGAGAAGTCTGTGGTGTTTCTGAAGTTCTTGATACATTCTGTTTTTATTTATGTTTTACACATCCAACCTTCATGGACTCAGGGTTACAGTTATAGTAGATAGGTAGTGGGGAGATGCACAGAAAACTCAGCTGATCAAAGGCTTGCAAGCATGGGATGCATATGTCATAATTTATCAGAAGAGATCATTTTATACAGTTCATTCAATACATTCAATAGATCATCAGTGTGTTTTTTTTTTGTCAGATTTGTTTGCTTGTTAGCTCGGTTAGCATATTAGGATCTTTCCCACTTATTCTAAACCTCATCAATACCACCTCTGACAAACATTTTCTCCATGTATGCACAAACAAAACAAAGCCTGGATTGAAAAAGGATTAGCACTTATTTGATAAACTGTACTTTTTGGAAGTCATGCTATAGCTTGTGATGCTACAGTGACTTCCTGTTTGTAGTTAATTTGAAAGAGGAACACATTCCAACTTTCAGTTCAGTAGCGAGCAATCTTCACAGCATTATTTTTATTTTCTGCTACTCCTGTAACAAACAAAAAGTTTATGGTTCTATTTACTGTATTCTACATATTAGTAGAAGAAATGTTGGGAAACGAAGCCAAGTGTTTAAACTGGGGATTGATGTGTTGTGACACACTACATTTAATGCATGTTTAACCAAGTCCTGCCACTCTGCTGGATTTGGGATATTTTTACAAATGTGGTATCAATATGTCTGAAAAATCTCTCATGTTAGCTTTTTTTTTTTTTTTTCAAACAAGCTCAGAGCAGGAATGTTCCCTCAGGTCCATTGTTCCTTCCAGAGCATTCACTGTCTGTTCTGCTGTCAACACTTGTGAATATCTGAAGGTAAATTGGGGTGAAATAGCAGCAGAGATATTTGATCTGACAATTACTATATCGTCCTCCTACAAAGACTCTCCTCAAGGGACTCTTTTCAATGCAACCCAACTGGCCCAGTCACACAATAAAAGCTTTGCAGGTGTTTCACATCTGCTCTGCAAAATGGCCTCTTATAACAGGGAGTTCTGCAGTGTGACTGCGAGATATGAGGAGGGAATCACTCGTCTATCATTTAAGAAGGAAATTAGAATCATAGATTGCATATCTGGGATTAAAGGCTGTATTTGAAATTAAACACCTTGAGCTTTAAAATACAGCTTTTACTCCAATGATGGCACAGTTACAAATGCTCATCAAATTATTTGATCTGCTGTCAAAACTTCTTGTGTTCCATTTGCATGTTGCCACGTTTGAACGGATTAAAGATGGAGAGATACTTAATACTCCCACTGTTATCAAACTCTTTGACTTAGAGTGTCAGGTTTGATTACACCAGCTCCAAACATTTGGTGCATTTCAGCAGATTTAACAATATCTTGGATTACAACATGACAGTTGTATCATCTTCTGAGTGATTGCACTTAATCCACTCATTGCCCTTTCATTCCCACAGCAGACTTCTACCCGGGCCGTGTGCCCAGATGTCACCAATTACAGTAAATACTGTTTATTATTCTTAAGAGTGAGCACTCAAATTTGTTTGTCCCTGTAGCAAAACCAGCTTTCATTATGTTTTATTTGCAATAAACAAGGCCTTCCCATATCGCTGTCCTCAGCTGCTAGTAAAAGAAAAATAAGAGCTCCCACGGGTTTAATGTGCGATAATATTCATTAAAACCACAACAATATGAGCAATAACAATATGCTTTATTTCACTGAAAGGCCTACTAGCTGTAGAGACAGCTATATATCTCTGCATTGTGAAACAGTAATTGGTTGTAATTGAATAGCACAAGACCTTGGAGGCACATGCCCCTATTGTTTACACAAAGAACCACAAGTTTATTTTCAATAGCAAGTTATAAATCCTCTTGTGCTAAAATATTACTAGAGACCTTGAGAAACACTTGCCAATAACGTGAGAACAATCTACAGTACATAGCAATTACAATGTCTGTGGTATCCGCCACTATCACTAGGCCTACATCAGCTCCATTGTGTTAGTATATACAGTAACCAAATGTGTCATTATATAAAGGCGGCAAGCAAATGGAAAACTGAAAGTCAGCATATAAATCTTAAATATTTACATTCCAGACCCCCAATGATTAAGCAAACGTGGAGCACTTTGAATCATTGTTGATTAAACCCACTTGAAGAGCTAATGGTGTCGCTAGATTGTGTATAAGAGAGATCATTAGGTAGTGTAAAGCTTACTGACATAAAAGGACATGTTGATATCATATAAGCCCATAGTTCATGTTCACATACATCCTGTTTCACAAACTCCCAGGGAACTGGTTCTAGCATGAGCCATATTTATTGTTTGTGCGTTTTATTTGATTTCAGCAATATCAGAACAGAAAGTGATGGTATTCTTAAATCTGTGTCATTTACACTACAAGTGTAAACAAGATGCAAATACAACTCTGATATACTGTACTATCATTATTATTATTATTATGTTAGTTTTATTGAGCTAACTTGTTAGCAAACAGTTGCCTACACATTTAACAGAAACATCATTTGGAGTGTTTCTGGCCACCTTACTAATCTAAATCCAATATACACTTTCCCTTTAGCTCTCGGTTTAGCTGTTTTGCTCTCACCAACTGAAATATGGCTCCTTAACAGTTAAATTTTACACTATGTTCACTAGCTAGTTGCTAATGGCAGTAGCTCAGCCCATAGGGACTTGGCTTAGGAACTGGAAGGTGGGTAGTTGAAGCCTAGCATAGATTACAGTAAGGACTGGTAGCTAGCAAGGTGCTAGTTCAAGTGCTGTGAAGGTGCCCTTCAACAAGGCACTGAACCCCTAACCCCAAAACTCCACCGGGCACGTCTCTGTCACGTTGCAGCTGCAAAACTGTTTTGCTCCGTCCTCCACAAGACTTCAAACCCCACCAGGAGCATTTCCGAAGCGGAGCAGTTTGCCCGCCAGATTTTATTAACTTGCTCAAATTTGATCGTTTTCCTTGGTTTAGGTGCTACTAAATATGCTTCTACATGTTTTAATATGCTACATAGTTAAATTGTTTCTCTTCTGGCTCCTTTTACAACCGTCAGTTTGTACAGGCCGTTTTATTTTGAAAATCGACCACATTCACTATGCTGTTTCTATGTCTGGCTTCTGGCCAGCTCTGTGCAGATTGACGCAGGCTGCTGGCCTGGCGTCCATCAAGAATAGAACAGCTGCATATTCCCCATGAAGCTGAGTGGAGGCCCACTTCTGGGATGCTTCTGAACCGGACCACGGCGGGGCTATTTGAAACAGTGACTAAAATGGCTGTGTATAGCTCCACTGGCTGCAGCGCAGTTCATGTCCGATGGAATTTGGGGGTAAGTGTTCCCAAGGCAGTACTATATGGCTGCCCATCACTCCACCATTTCTCTACATTTGCATGTCACTGGACCATTTTCCCCTTCAGTGGTCATCATTTTGGGGAGGGGAGGGACCACCAGCATTGCAATTGCAGCAGAGGAGCTGACGCAATGACAGTGAATAACACAATATACATAAGTTGTATACTTTACATTTTTTCAGTCAAATACTGGTGCTTAGGCTGCACCTGGTTGCAATTCGGAAAAGAGGTAAAATTTTGCAAACATCATTTTCAGTAAGTGAAACACTACCCTGCCAAAATTAGCACACCACAGAATTTAGAGCTTTTTTGCAGAAAACAGCTGCCTGCTGGAAACGTCATGCATGAGAGTGGTGAGAATGAAAATGTTCATCCAAAACAATAAACTGAAAGAGGCTGAAATGCTTGAAGTGTGGAGATGTGTAAGATATCCAGGGAGTTACTAGGGTAGAACAAAAGTGGGTCAGCAAGTAAGGTAACAGACCTAACAGCAGATGGTACAGGAGGCAGAGCTTGTGCAGTCCAAAAATAATTTAAAAACACAAAACTTAGAGGGTGGTGAGGTGGGCAAGGATAAAAAGTCCAAATGAAAAGACAAGGTCCAGAAAAACTAAGATCCAAAAACACAAGGGTAAAACACAAAACACTTGTCAGAGAGTGAACACTGAAACCAAGGAACACAAGGACTAAATACAAAAGTGAAGGCAGGATAACAAGACACAGGTGAAACCAGTCAGGGTGGAATAGATAATCAAAACTGGTGGGAAACGCAACAAAGGCAGGAAGTAACATAACATAGGGGAGAATTTCAAGATAAAACAGGAAACACTAAGCAAGAAACACAAAACCATGACAAAATGAACACCATCTTCATCCATCAGCTGCAGTTTTATTTACGATAGATCCGAGAACCTTCATAAGCAAGAAAAAAAAAAAAAAAAAAAATCTGGTTATCCAGATTGAAAACATGGATGTAGTATCTGTGATGTCACCCATAGGTTTCTGAGAGCAACTACTGATTGTATGAACGTTAAAGATGTATGTTGATCACACAAAACAGTAAACTGTAAATTTAAAAAGTCAATTGTGGATGTAATAGAAATTAGCAACCTCAGATAAAAATAGGCGATAAGTGCATACAGCAGCTATTGTTCCATTAAACACCTAATTATCACTTGAGCTACACGCTAAATTTAGATTTTGAGGTTTCTCTTGGGAAATAAAATGACCCAAAATCAAACATTTTATTGTGACTCCAGGGGTTTCATGGTTCTCTGAAAATGGTCTCAGCTTTTATGTGGGTAGGTACTGCCTATATGAAGCAGTCAAAGGAGCAGCTGGACCTGCTGTGTCCAGAGGAATGGAAAATCTCTCTCGACAAGCCAAACCTCATGTATGGCCCGGATCCCCTGACTCCAGTGTGAAGCTGTCTTTTGATATAGAGGATCAACTTATGTCCCCTCGATCCAAACCACAATCCTGATGAATGAACATACAAAAACGGATCCAAGACCTAAAGGAACAACTTCTTTCCGTTCAATAAATGAACAGAACGTAAAGAATTTTACTTTTACATCCGAGTGTCTGCAGGCCACATGGAATCTGGTCTGTTGCCCTTCAAGCATCTGCAACAGTTAACAAAATTGCTGGGCAGACAGAAAGAGGGAGGCATACATGGTGCAAATTTCAGGGTTTGTCTTCGTTCCGTTGATGAGGGATCCACTAAAACCCCTTCCAGTGCCACAACTGAGAGCTGTATGGCCACAGATCTCTTTTGGTTTGGTTGCTTGTGTGGATTGATGTCCCATATAGAAGCCAGTAAAGGAGGAGCACTGAGTGTAGGGGTTTCTCTTTGGCCATCATTATAGAGTTTGGTAAATAGTGGGCGTTTAACAGAATGCCATAGCACTGGTGTTTGGTTACTGGTATCATAACTCAGCACTGAGAGGGTATTGTTCCACGTGACACACTGCCATGGGAAATGAAAGAGTGCTACTGATATTACTCTATGAATTCCCTTCTGTGTAAAGTTTTTGGAAAACTCATCCAATACCAGTTTTTACTTTTCTTTCACTCTCTGGGGGAAAAACACATGAAAAAATGGACCTTCTCTCTCTGAGTAGACTTCTGGAAAATGTTACAACATCAAACATTTGATTGTTTAATTACATTCTAACAACCGTGTTGCCCCTTTTCTCAGCCTCAGCCTCAGGACTTGCTTAGCAGGGATTAATTAGACTGTTTCTTCTTGTTTACCGCCCAAGAGCAAGGAACAGATTTGAAACACACACACAGTCTAATGTCAGTATTAGAGCTCAACCCGAAGAATTGACCATTGTAGTTGTGTTCAATCATTAACCAACGGACCATTTTCCATTTATGTTCAAGCATGCTATCTTGCAACTTGATGACATGCTGGTAAGCCCTCTGGCGTGCCCTGTACTCAAGGAGCTGGGCAATTCAGAGCCATTAGAGCTCTTTAAACTTAGCTTATCTTGTGACCATGTTGGAGGTTTTATCCAAGCTTTACAATGAGCTCATAGGTATGTCGGGAATCTGGAGTCAAGGATTCCACTCATTAGGAAGATTTAAAGAAGACTGCAATAAGAAATCATATATGGGATTCCAGGAAAAGATACAGATTTCCAAAAAGATGACAAAATTTCTTAGAAATTGAGGACATTTTACTGGAATGTCCACAGAAACATCAATACAAATCTATAGTCTATAAGTACACATGCAGTTAATGAGGGAGGGCCTGCCTATTCTTGTGTGTGTGTGTTTATGTACATGTGTTTGTGTGTACAAACATCTGTAAATGTGGGTATGAACCACTATTGGTGCATGTTGTATGTGTTTGTGTGAGTGTATCCTGTAGCATCCAGATGCCCCAGATGTGTTTCAGGGGCGCAGAGCTTCATGTGGCCTGTGGTTATGGGCCTGTAAGGATGAAGATGAAGAGAGACATTCATTTTTAAACAACACAGAGAGAGCAGTGCCCTACAGCCCCCCGAGAGACCAGATTAGAGGATTAGGAAAATGGTTCATAAAAGACCCTGAATCACAGAGAACAAATGATAAAAGGCTAATTATCCCACAAAAGATTTGAGATGTTCTGATAGAAAACAATGAATGACTGTATGGCAACAGCACGAGATGAAAAGAGTGTGTGTGACTGGAACTTTTGCATATAAACATGAGTCCAAATTTCTCCTCGCCAGGGGTCCAAGTAATGGTGAAAATGATTCATCCAAATGCCAGGTGATCACATCTGGAAGCAAGTCCACTCCAGAACAACAGTCTTTCCGAATTAACCCGCAATCATCATTTAGGATCTAATGGTTTCATAATGCATAAAGAATCCATGAGCGTTTGTGTGAACTCTGTGTCAGCAGTTAGCTATTAAAGAGGCGTCCCCCGGTGTTTCAGTGATCTATCTTTCTGATAACCATGCTGACCCGGATTGCAGGCAGGGTCAATGCACGGTGAAAGTGAGTAATGAAAAACACCCTAACTAATTATTTCACTGTTTTGATATTGCTTTGTATAATTCAAAGTTTAACATCTACTGTAATGAAATTAACACTTAAGACTGTCCATTGCTATCTCAAATGTGGCGATCGCATGCATCACCTGACAAGAATTTAGTTGCATTTCACTGTAATTTTTATGATGGAGACTTAAAGTGGCGGTGCAGCACGGCAGTTGGTAGAGGAGCCCTAAATGCACTCAATTTTATTGTAGGTAATAAAATGCAGTCAAGTAAAATTCAAATGAAACCAAATGACATAACTACCTCAGAAATGTTGGGAGGATTGAATCAGTTTCAGCCGAAGTGTTTACAACCCAGTATTTCCAGTAATTCTCTGGTATTAACAGGAACACATCTGTAAAAATGTAAAGACTTTAAAATAGCTGCTTCCACTTATTCCCATCTGTATGCATCCTTTGAATCGTCTAAGTCATGAATTTAAAAGTAACAATGCTATGGTTGCGCTTACGTGATTGGAAAACATGATCAACCATGTGATTAGAGGGGGATGAGTGTTGGTCCGTCTGTAGTTGTTTTCATCTCCAAAGATGAGTTAGATGTTTGTTCTTGAAAAGATATTTCAAAGTCTCATTCTCATGTGGAATGAGCCTTTGTCTCATTCCACATGTGCCATTAAATTTAAAATAATGTATTTATTATTTATTAACCCTCTTAGGGGACTCAGAAGTGACAGATTTTTTTAAAAAGGAGTGTCAAAATTGAAGCTGTAGAGGTTAAAATATTTTGACTTTTAGTTTGTTAAGTTTGAGAAATTCAAAAATACTGGATCCTACATTTAATAAATAATACAAATAATGCACATTTTTTGGTGTCTTCATTAGAGACCCCTGCCCTCATCGTTTAATCCGTACACCTTCAGTTTTGTTACACACTTGCTGTGCACAGGTGTTGTTCTCGTCCATTGCGTTCACTGTCTAAAATGTCAGATAACATGGTGATATTTCTTTAGCGAACACCGAGAGAAAGATTTAAATGGTTGCCCATCAACACTAATCCTAACGTACTCATTCCTTCTGATAGCAACCAAGTGTAAAACCCCCATGACATCACCCATTGGTTTGCAGACAACTGCTTTGAAGCATTGAGTTAGGTATTTGGCCTTTGCCATCTTGAGCTTTGGGAGCCAGAAATGTCCATATTTGGATAAGTTGGGCTGGGCTTTTTTTTTTTTTTCCATTTTCAGGAAAAATGTTGGTGTGCCTGATGACTGACTTTCTCTTATTACAGCTAAACAGCACATTAAAATATGTACTAAAGTGATATGAAAAGGTGAGAAATAACAGAATCTTTATTCATTTTTGTTTCGTAGAGTTTCATGAGCTCTGTGTGTTGTACTTGACCAATTAATTGAGATGCATGTGCTGCTTTTACGTCTATTTTACTCTAAATTGGATCGTCATTTACAAAATAAACATCATGCTATATGAAAGAAGACTTGAAACTAGTGATGGAGAACAAAACTGGTGAGGAAATTGTTTACTTAGGTTATAAATGAGGAGCAGTGAGGAAAGTAGGATCATTTCTATGACCACATTGTTGCAGCCAAAGGAGCTGCTCCCTGCTGGCCATAAGGAAGAATGCAGGTTTAAGACACTGCTGCATTAGCTTCACTTCACAGACGTGGAAGCTTTGTCCACTAATTATCTATGTCTATGATAGCAACAAAAGATAACCGCATCCACAGCCACAGCACATAATACAGTTGTATTAGCTTACCTATTTAAAAAAAAGTCAACATGCTGCCTGCATGTTTTCATATTTGTCACATCTTTATCAAGATGGTCATTACTGACAGAGACATAACGTTACTGAATGCGTGATAGTGTAGGTAAATTGTCTAAATCAACTTTAGAACAAGACGTCACATCCTCCATCCTATCCTTTTTATTTATAGTGTTGTTTCCTGATGACAACATCAGAGCTATTTCTTAACCACTGGGAGACATTATGAAGCTTTCAAGGCTGAGTAATACTCTCTGTGATGTAAGTAAACTGAAATCCATTTGTAGAATTGAGTGGCCCTTAAAAGGTATCTCAGACTGTGTTTATCTTATGCTGAGTCAGACATGAACATAGAGTACACACATTGGCAAATTTACAGTACATATCAAGAACATCTGCATAAACAAGACTCAGGGGTCATTTTTGTGTGGGGCAGAAAAATGTCTTCAAAATGTGATCTTGCACCAAATTTTCAAACAACAACAACCCCCCCCCCTCCTTTTGTCCCTCATGTTTAAACCACAAACCTATTGGGAGCCATGGGTGAGTTCTTGAAGGGGTCAGAATACAGTAAGATACCATAATTTTCGGACTATAAGCCGCTACTTTTTTCACATGCTTTGAACCCTGCGGCCTATACAACAACGCAAAAGTGAGACAGACGTGTGGGGAAAGATTATGCGCCGAAGAAGACACTACCGTAATTTTCGGACTATAAGCCGATTTTCTAACCATGCAAGTGTGGCCTATATATGTACAAAATTTATTTTCTTTTAAAATTTAGCTGGTGCGGCTTATATTCAGGTGCGCTCAATAGTCCGAAAATTACGGTACCCGCAGTGCTTGTGTTAAAAGAAATACTTCACAGATTAGCCAGATTTTCACACTTGGTATGTGATCAAGAACCTTGAAGCTATATCTGAGCACAGCAATGAGCATCTTCTTTCTTTCTTTCTTTCTTTCTTTCTTTCTGTCTTTCTTTCTTTCTTTCCCCTCACCACAGACACACACACACACACCACCGGAAGGCCTACCATGTGTTGTCCTGATCCAGATTTCATGCTTCTGCAGATAGAAAAGATAACAACACCGTTGACCTTATTGAGAACAGCCTGTTTATACTGTAGCGAGAAAGACTGTGCAGAAAATATGTTAAAAATCAAAGGGGAAAGATTTTAAAGTGTTTTTGAGGGTAAACTATGTATGGGAGAGAAGTTTACACGCACAAAAATGGAAATAAAAATCCCTGGAATAACAAAACAGGAACTGTCTCTTTAGAAATCAGAGCACAGATTTTTGGGGAAAGACACACATTCCTCCAAGACCGCTAACTCACTTAGGTGGGAAACAGAATATTTCTAAAACAAAACAAAACTAAACTAAAACATTGTTGCATCACTGAGTGTGATATCTGGCGCTAACAAATCCGATCCATGGTGAAACAAAACGAACCAGACAGCAATTCAGTTGAATACAATCAAATGTTTTGTTGTTAAATCTGTGATCTGTTTGCAGTTTTGTCGTGCCATATATCCATCCACACACTGACCTGCCTTGTGTTTCCTCATTGACATCATCCTTCACCACTCTGGATCCTGTAACAAGATCCCGGTCCTCTCCTTCCTCCCCTGAGGAGTCTGTGACGTCTCCTCGTCTCTCTGCGCTCAGCTGACACTGCCACCATGTTGTTTACTTTATCAATCAGCTACATCTCTCTCCTGGCTCTCTCTGTGACCCATGACCCCTTTAAAAGTTTAAGAAGCAAAGAATAACAAATAAAAGGCCTGTTAAGTAGCACACTGGTGTTAGTGTAACCCTGCGTATGGGATGCAATCAGATGGAGTTACTGCTCTTTTTGGCTGGGTCCACTCTACAGATTGTGGCCTCTTTGGCTATATAAATTACTGAAGAGAGACGGAATGTGTTGTTAACAACTTCACCTCCTTTCTTGGACCACTATATATTCAGCAGAGGTTTTTACATGCAGGTATCACATTGAGAACTTGTACTGCAGCATTGACCCAAGGTGTGATGTACATAGTTTTGCAGATTCCATCTTGAGTTCCTGCGTTCCCTCCACCCTCACAATATACTCAACATCTGTGTGTTGAACTTACGAGATCCTCCATAAAATGCCTCTGAGCAGTTCCTCTGTCTGGCTTGACCAAAAGCTTCAGTGAGTTTATTGACATCCTGCCTTAAGAGAGAGAATAAAAGAGCTGAGCAGCTAAAATCTCTGCATGGAGGCAGGCAGACTGCAGACAGCCTCTGGTTACAGCTTACAAGTAATCCTCCACAGCTGAAATTATGGTGAACACACATTCTGACTGAGTGATGCTGATTGCTTTTCTGTTTGCAAAACTGCAAACAAATTGCTCTGTCTTCAAGCATGGCTTTGTTGAGGACTTTGCACACAAGCTAGAGTTCCAGCTCCTGAGTTTTTTATTAGCTTTAAAAATATTGATGACTGGAAATCCAAGGTGTTAGTATTTTTCATAAGAAATCTTAAACCCAAATATAGTGGATGGATTAAATATGACAGCCTTTGTTGTTAAAACATCTCTGTCTTACGGGTGTCTACACTTTGTGCTAAGGTTGAATCATAAACAGATGTCAAAAAACAATAAGTCCCTGAGATTTAATTGGTATTGTAGACAACAACTAATCCTGTAATAGAGTTGTAGTTCTACTAGAGACCTGATCAAAGCATTTGCCGAAATCACTGTCCTCGTGAAACCATTCAACCAGTGCCATGTCATCCCCGCATGGCTTATGTAATTAACATTGTGTAAATAAGCAACCTCTACTTTCTCCCACGGTTTACGTGACATTATGCCAAGCCGGACTTTGTATCTGTAATCCTGGAGGCTGGGGACAAAGCAAAGAGGGATCAGTACAGTAATGATCTTCTCCTGCATAGATATACACAGCAGGTAAAGAACAAACTTCCTGACCCACCTCCACTTCAGTACTTTTTTGTTTTCAGTTTTTTTGGAAAAACGCCGCGGAGCCGTGGACTACACATGGCTGGTCAGTCCCATGTCGCCTAGAATCCCACAATACCTTGCTAACATGACACTGCCAACATACACTTCAATGATCCACTGAATGAAGCTCCGCATCATGGGTCCTGGATCTTCATAGTGTTATTGATAAGATTACACAATGCTCAGTGTTTTCTTTAACCTGTGGGAAGTGGGGCAGTGGGAAATAGAAATCAGAAATGCTTATGAGATGGTCAGGATGGGCGTAGGGCAAATTTCTTGGCATTTTTTTAATAGTGTGCGGTTACCTGGTGCTGTAGGGTACACACTTTACAGAAGCCATTTATGAGCTTATAATAGCAGCCTCAGGTTTGTTCCAGTTGGGAAGTTACACATCGTCTAGCCGGAGCCAAATGAGGTCATGCTTTTAAGTAATGATCCGACCCATTTCAGGCGACACCATTACCTGCTAGATGGTCATTATTTCTACACATGCAATCACTGATGTCAAACATTCGTCTCACACCTCCATTACATCCACAGAGTGTTAAGCAGCAAGTTTTTAGTTTCATCACCACCATAAAGAATGTCACAACTGAGAAATGAAATGGAAAGATTAAAAAAAAACATGATTAGATGAGAAACGTTGATGAGAGCAACACGGGGTAACTCAACCCTACTGGTCAAGAGCATAAACTCCCAGACCATGGTGATGTAATGTATATTTGAGTGCATGTGTGTGTGTTTGTATGTGAATCACCACCTGCAGCACCCACACCTCTGAACCTTCTCTCCAACAGTCAATAAAACGGTCAAGCCTGAGAACCAGGCGTCCTGCCGCAAAAAAACGTGGGAAGAGGAGAGGAAGTGCTGAGTCGACACACTGTTGTATTGTTTTAGTGGAGAAATGTGATGACCGGAGAGATTTGTCGTGCTGAACCGGAGTTTGAGGGCCTGTTTTTAATGAGCGGAAAATGAAGCCTGGGAGCTGAATTTGCATGAAAGGCTTGGAAACTAATCACGAAGCCCCGTGGGCGCTGGGAAAGACAGGATCCCTGTGCTGTCTATAGTCGACAGAGGCTCAGATTCCTAAGATTAGCTACTTTCAACACATGTCTAAATAAAGAAATGGTGACGTGACTTCATTTGCTGGAGTTAATTCATCACTTCGCTTTTAAAAAAAGGCATTTTTATCATCTACTCAATTGCTATCAGCACCTTCCATTAAGGTTTGTTCACCATGTGTTAAATTAAGCATGAGGTCACTCTTAAGGCAGACGGATTGTGTCAGAAGTAAAGATTGTTAATGGAGCAGACTGTGTCGAGCTGAACTGATGTCATCACTTCACTTCTTTTTTTTCTGCTGCATTTTGCAAGTAACAGAAAATAAGAAAATGACAGGCTGTTAATCTCATTATCACATTAAGATTGTTAAGCCACATTTGGAGATAAGCAGCAGCTATTACTCACAGCAAATTAAAACCAGAAACTATGTGACTCTTATACATTGTGGCACAGCTTGAGGTGATGCATCTACTGAGTGGCCCATATGGTGCCTGCATCATTTAAAGGTGGTGACAACACTGTAAATAAAAAAATATATAATATAAAATACTCTTTTTTATAATTAGTCTTATATCCAGATTTAGGTTATTTATAATGCATTCTAACTTAAATGGTAAACTAGTTTCTGTGATAAAGGACAGATGGTGAACTACACATAGAAATCTTTAAATGGTCTGGAACGTGAAATGTGGAAAATAAATGGATTGTTTCCAGATCTTGAGGTTTGGAAATTGCACAAAAAGTCTGGAAAATGTATCAAAAATATTGTTATCCTTTGCTGACATGCAGCACATGCCACATTTTATGTTGTTTTATATCCGCTGTCATTTAATATAATACAATATTTCCTGTTGTGGAGAAGAATCTGGCTATATAACCGCCCTACCGGTAAATATCAACATGCGTTGATATTTATGCTTATCTATGTTGTTATTTATGCGTTGTTCAACATGAGTTATTTAGGCAGGAGTTTGTCATTAAAAAGTAGAGAATGTGGAATAATAAACCATCAAAACATTGATGCAGGTGACAATCTCCTAAACCGCCATATTACAGCAGAACAACATGATGCGTGGTTTAGTGCTTTGAGATGTGTACAGTGTACTGTAGAGCTCTGGATTTGATTCCAGCAAGGAAACTCTGTCATGTCATCACTTCACTCATGTCTCTTTATAAAATCAACAAAAATACAAAAAAAATGAATTGTCAAGTTTGAATGAAATATAAAGTCTGCATTTGAATCTTTGGAATAGTTCTTGGGTGCACATTGGACTGTTTCAAATTACAGTAGTACAAATTGTTAATAACAATTATGATTATGAAACCTACAAGTGATGTCTCGGATACGACATTGGTTCTTCTGCTGTCAACGGTGAAATATTATTATGCCCAATTTTAATGTAGAAACCCTCAGCATTCTGAATTTGTCCCTGCTGCAGCTCTCTGAAGACAATTAAGCATAAAATCAGTCAATCAATAGATGAATAGGTTCCAGTTCCAGTTTACCCATACTTTCTAAACCAGTAATCTGTAACTGAAAATGAATTTGATTAAACAAAACATTAAATTCATCAGAGCAATTTTCTGGTTTAAGCAGTTTACTTGCTTTAGAGCCAAATAAATGTCTGCATAATACAGGATGTTACTCATGATGAAACCAGAAATGAATGTCATAATGGTGGGAAAAGATATGAAACTATTCAGCATTGTTTATCCTTTCAGTGTAAAACATTACGCCCACCTATCATTCCCATAAAGTTAATGATTTTGAGCTATTTGTAGCTCTTATACACAAACACACATACTATGTTTCAAGCATCCTGTTTGTGTCTGAAGTTGGGAGCTGGTTCTGTTTAGTCTGGACTTCACTAAGTAGTCTACAGTGGTTAGAAACACAGTATGGAATACAATCAACACGACTGTATTTTAACTATAGCTCACTTTTTCTCTTAATGCTTTTTATTTTGCCATTTAATGGGATTTTATTCCACAGACTTGGTGGGTGCAGATAGTTTTGTCACCTTGTTTCCTAGAAGAGATGTTAATTTGTCTGCAGTGAAAAGGACCACATCATTTCTCTCTGGAAATATTGAAAACGCAGTGCGACACTTTTATACCATGAATGATGTTGTCTTGGCTTTTCTTTTCTGAGTTTTACAGTCTGCAGCATGATGACATTAAATGTGTCATTACCTATTTGAAATCCAAAGACTTATTATTACTGTCACGTTGAGTGACTATGAGAGTAACTGTGATTTCATGGTTAAGATTTCTACTTCATCGAACCCATCGAGGTTCATCCAGCAGTTAAATGAAAAAGGGTCAGTTAATGTCATTTGCCAGCATATGTGGTGAAACATGTTAAAACACATACAAATCTGAACAAAAATATTGGGGTAAGGTTAGGCTGCAGTCAAGTAAAGACCACAGTGAAGGAGAATCAAAATATTTTTCTATGAAATTAAGTCGTACGTGCTCTGGAAGGGCCTGCTCTCTGTCTGCAGCAGGTATTTCAATCTGTTGTTTAAACAGAGACACAATAATGACATCAGCGCTGACGCGTGTCATAACTCTTCTGTGCACCGACAGGGATGGCAGAAATTTAGGAGAAGAGGAAATCCTTTGACTTGGTATGCGTCTGTTCAACAGCTCAGCACCCGAGCCGACTAGATGAATGAGTGTGTTATCAGACGACCAAGGACTTGTAATAGTCTCATGGGACTAAATGAGTGTCACAGCAGGCTGGTTATATATAAAGAAATGAGAACTATATCAGTAGTGAAAACCTTTCTCATGTTGGCACTGCACTACTTCTCTGTACATACAAAGAGATCCTCTATACAGAGAAGATCTAAAAAACATTCCTCTTGGCAAGCCTTACTCCTTGAGAACATCTTATAGCATGAGATCTCACAGGACAGTAAACTTGAATATTTCACCTTTCTGTTCTGCGGTATTAGGGTGGCCCTAACTTCGGCCCTCTGGGACCTCTGGGTCTACTGATTTTCATAGCGCTTTAGCGCTCAAGTGGCATAACGACTTGGCCAGGAAGGACCCTCACCTGGGTGTTCCACCAGAAAACCAAGCGCTGATGTTAAGATTACTGCAAATGCGGCAAAAGCGTGCCCCCTGAGAGCTGTGAATAACCCACGTTCTGTGGTGAAAAGTATATAGTGGGCTCATATTGGGCCAAACGTCTCTCTCTGGGTTTGTAAAAGCAAATGCAGGAAGTTTAAAGGTAATATGTTGCACTTTTAATGCTATTCTGGCATATATGACAAACAATTATATCAAAGAGTAGTGGAGAATGGTAATTTGACTGGTTTATAAGACAATATATTGAAGGATTTATTACCTCTGACACTATAAAATCACAACCAGTAAGGACACACTGAAGTAAAACTGTTCTGATCGGTTTCGTTGCTCTTTGCTCATTAGAACCCATGTTTCACTTTTACTGCTCGTCAGTGGGCGGAGAAGCTGACAGTCCGACTCACCAGAGACAAGACACAAATCACCCCTCCCCAAACACACGTCCACCCCCCTCCCATCTGTGCCCTCCATGACCAACGTACCGGCATGTGCGCCTTGTGGTTTGAGGTGGAAAAAAATAGCTCTAAATCAGAGAACCACAAATCACAGACAGGCTGGAGTTCACTTCCAACAATCACTAGTAAGCACGTGCAGGCACACGTATGCACACACACCTCTCAGACAGAGCTTTCTGGTTTATGTTCTCATCAATGCGTGCAGCTAGATAGGGAAAGAAAGACGAGAGAAATAGTTGAGGGAGTGAGGGCATCCAATTAGGCAATTACAAGCTTTGGGGCCCGGATTTTCCATGACTTTATCTTAGCAACTTCTGGAGTTCACCATAAAGGCTCCGTAGCGTCTCCTGGAAAGAGGCCTGAGACAGGGAGATGGTGGTTTCTGATACAGATGGATGTCCATTCCCCCCATTGCCCCAGGGTTCGGTGGTCCAGGCTTCCATCATAGATCAGAGTGAGTCTAGACAACATACAGGCTCCTACCATGCTGAGGAGAAATAGTGCTCAATCAATCTTCACTTCTATCTTCTCTAGCCTCATGTTTCTTTCCCATACATCCTTAACTGTACCTTTCCTTTTTTTGCAGCAGCAATTTACTGTCTCTCTCAAAGTTAACTCTCGAAGAAACCTTGTCTGCAGAGGTTACCTGGATCAACAAAGGGAAAGGGCTGGGCTTTAGGTCTGGAATACAGCCTGTCTGGGCAAGGTTATGTAAGACTTGGCATGACTGGCTCTCACAGCTCCTACCACAGTGTGCAGGCTGCAGCCCGCATGGCATTGAGTTTAATGCAACTATATTTTATGCCAGACTCTGCAAAGAGGAAGATAATGTCTGCTGCTGCTCACCTCTGCTTGATGTTTTCTGCATATGCTGGCTCCCCCAGTGTGGAAGGAGCGGCTGTAAAATCTATTTAGGTCAGAGCTATTACTTTCAAGCCTTGTTCCCTGTCTCAGCATTTTAGGGGGTTCACAGTACCTTCACTCCATTTGTCTGTATCCAGTAGATGTTTCTGCATTATGTATGGCGCATCGTTTACAGGAAACATGGGGGACAGTCCTTGCAACAAAATGGGCAATGTTTTCTAACTTTTAAAATATGAAAGGAGGTTAGGTCAGCATGTGTGCTCTTTTTCAGTCACACCTTCCTGACAATAGTGTAGTTACACACAGCCACACTGTCTGCTTGTCGCTGCTGTGCAGCTTGTGAGGTACATCTCATAAGGGAACCTTTAACACAGACTGCCCATTGGGCAAACCTCCAGTTATTCCAACTTTGTAGAGTTCACACATTATTCAGTACTCCTGTTTCTAGCCTCTTTTAGTCACATCATTTAAAGGTGACGTGTTAGATTCTGAGGTATTTCACGCCTTCGTTTTACTGCTAATGGGTGAACAGGTTGTAGTGTAACTTAAAAAAATGAGCCCTCCACAACTTACAGGTTGCTTATAACAGCTTAATGTAAAGGACTCCGAACAATTGTTTGGGGAAAAGCCAAGGGATGTTTCTGTGGTTTGTCACCCAACTCAAAGAGCCCAACACCAAGTCCAAAATCAAACATTACTGCAAACTATGTGATATATTGTGGTTTTAGTTCTGTCTAACATTAGCCTGCTTGCTAACATGGACAGACTGCTAGCTAGCTAATGTAGTATAATACTATCATGGGTGGATAATGTCAGCTAATTCACTGACTCCAACCAGACTCCAGGGGCTGATCTGGCTGGTAAATTGCCTGGCTTGTGGTTTGCAGGTTTGCTATATGAGCAGTGTTGCTTGGTTGCAGCTGGCTGGTTAACTTTCTAGCTAAAGTTATCAAAAAACTGATCTGAGTGCATATTTTATGTATAACTTGCCAAAATTACCAGCTAACCTGATCCATACTAACATACGGACATACTAACTTATGTATTACGACCAACAATGTAACTAACGACTGCAACCAAATGTACGTAGCAATAACATCCAAAACCACAACTTTTTACTCTTTGTTTTTTTTTTGTAGGGATTAGTGAGTTTGAGAGGGGCATGTAGGTGGTTTTTGTTACCATAAGACAGAGCCAGGTTAGCTCTTTTGCTGTTTCCAGTCTTTTTATGATGCTTGGCGTTCTGCAAGAAAGCAAATAAGCGTTTACCAAAATATCCTATAAATGTATGATACATGTTTCTGGTCCTTTTGTCATCTTTTGTTTTTTACTTGCTACTAAGCAAGAAATTACATCATATACATAATAAAGCCTAAATTTATTTAAATTTACAGGCAAGTATATAATGCATCATATAACAAATCATCACTTACCGTAATTTGCCACGATAAAAGAATACCGTCATGGATACCTTGTACCTAAGCACTGGACTGTAATGATTTCCATCTCACTTATTCCAAGGGAAATATCCTTTCAGTGTGTCTGTGTGTATTTATATACAGTGTGCACTGAATCAAATCTGTGCTGGACTGGACAGGTTTCCAGGTACATAGGCAGCTACACAAAACCAGTTCTGGAGAACATCCATGGCAGCAGATGACCGACCAGACTCATGTAGACCTCAGATGTTTGAAGTGAGCTGCTAGAAAAGGAAAGAATTCCACAGAGTACAAACTATAATTCAACAGCAGCAGACACTGCAGCTGCCTGACAGTGTATGGTATGGTATGAGCAGATCAGAAGGAGTCAATAGGGAACAAGAACAATATGGCTGACAGTTGTGCAAGTGAAGACTTCAGCAGACAGGTCATTTCGGATGTGGGGGATGAGGGCATAGAGAGGTTACAGTTCTATCGTAAACTTGGGACCATGCATCCTGGGAACAGAGAAATAGATGGTCTTAATTTAAGAGTGGACCCTCCCTGTCAACACAACAAGGCCTGAGACTGAGAATCTGAACACAGCATGCAACTGGCTAACAAGCATGCATGTAGTCATGATGACAATGATGGTGTTAAGGCCATGTCTAAATCTATGATGTGCACTCCAAATCATCCCTTTCTCTCTTTTATACGCCTAAGGTGGAGACAGAAGACAAAGCTCCCTGAAAGACTGAAAATCAAGACAAGACAGATGTTGCACTTACAGTCTTTCAATCAGATTCCCCTGCAGCTTCAAAGAGACAATGCTAAATCCATATTCAAAGAACAAAATGTATCTGTTATGTATCAAAGTTTGACAGGAGACAGCATTTCTCCTTTTAAACAAATAGTTTGAATACATTTTGGGAAATATGATGCATTTCTTGCCAAGAATTGGGTATGGAGGAGGTGAATTTCTATGTTATATTCCTCCAAAACAGATGAGCTGGTTAGCTTAGCATGGGATCGAAAGACGACAAGAAGCAAAGGGAAAGAGAGCTAGCTTGGTCCTGTCCAAAGGTAATGAACAATCTACAGGCACATCTAAAAATCAATTACGTGTTATCTTAACACAGAATCTCAGCTGGTTGCCTGGAAACTTCATGGTGACAGCAGGACTACAGGAATTCATTGCTCATGGCCAACAATAGAAATTGCTGCATTCACGCAATGCTGAATGAAATTGTGCGCAAATAACCCCCCATAAAACAAATTCCACCTAACTGTGTTTGAGAAATTCCAATGTATTTTTCCCCACTGTTGTTTTCAAATCACTCCAGACAGACAAGTGTACCACACAGAGATAACTTCAATCAAAAACTAATTCATTTTCTTATTGCTCAATAGCAACAGGTCACCATTTTACACGCCATTTATGTGCAACTGTCCAACGCTGTGACATTTACACAGCAGTGAAAACTAATCAAGTTGTGATGCACACTGTGTCTCCACTGGGTTACTGAACAGAAGGGTGTGGTGCAGCAGTACTGATAAAACAGAGCTTCTTGTTTTGGCTCTGCAGCTTACAGCGGCCCATTAGCTCCTGCTTGGTTTCCCTCCAGCTAGTCACATATGTCGTCCTGACAGACATTCCTGTTCTGTCCGTCTCCCACAGCAGGAGCTCAGCTTGTTTTCAAACAACACCAGATTGACAGGGGGGGATTTGCAGTTAAGTGTAAAAAAAATCAAGAGCAGATTGGGTGTGTTTCCCTGAGGTGTTTGATGTGTCAGCAGCCTCCACACGGGTGGAGTGCTTGTTCACTCATTCGAACAGTGCATGTACATACAGATGTTGTCTGGAGCTAAAGTAAAGAAATAGGCAGCTGCACACCTTAAAAGAACAAAATAATGATTGACTCAGGTTCAGGCATTCCTTTATGACTGTATGTGTGCGTGACTGTACATCTAGGACTACATCCAACATCCAGCCATTGCAAGAACTGTCCTGTACTATACAGTATTCATCCTGCAAAAATACCAAACTATTCCCCACATTGCTTTACCAGAAGAAAAATGGGAAAGTCATTATCCTCACAATAGCTATAGGACACAATACTTGGCATCTAAGATCAGTCAGAATCTTCCACAGATCAAGTGTTTATGCTGCCAATAAATAAAATTTAATGGGACAGAGAGGCAGAGCTGAGAAAATTGATTTTTTGAAATCATTACAAGCTCCATTAAAGGTTGTAAAGAGAGAACTGGATGCACCCTTTAGTTCACAGTGCCAAAGGTTGTCACATAATCTGTTTTCTACAAATGACCTCTTTTGTTGCTGTTGCTGTTGGATGACATGACAAAAGGTGCAGCGTGGCCTCACCAACAGGGTCTGAGTTGTAAAGTTTACGAGCCCTTGACTGTGAATGTGAACAACTTGAATTTAAGCTTGAGGAAAATGTACTGTAGAATGTAATTAGTGAATTTAATTTGAAGCAATCGGATCATATAAAGATTACATTTACAAACCTATTGATAATTAGGTCTGTTCAAGGCTGTATGTCTTTTATGGTCTTGATTTATGACTTGCTGACAACATATCACATGTCCCAATGCCACTGCTGAGTACAAACATACAAATACATCCATTTATGGTAATAAAGTGGCAACATTTTACACCTGAAAGACTTTTGATTATCTTGCCTATATGTCTACCCAGGGAGCCTCCCTATAACTCTGTCACGCACTATATTGTAATGGGCCTGAAGTGGCTCACAGCCCAGTAGCAAAATGGAAATATTATGCTTCTGAGTTTTATACCATCTGCCCTCCTGCAAAACTCTTTAAACTGTGACAGGAAATATTTAGACAACAAGATCAGCTCTGTTGAAATCACAGGACAAATGGGACCAGACAGAGCTGTGGACAGTGAGTAAGAAAGAGAAACAGACTTTTGCACAGTAGTATGTGAACTGTCTCATTGCGAAAATGTGAGGATGTTTTTCTGTGTATTGCCCAACTTAGTCTGCAAAAAGATGGTTTACTTTTAAATAGATTTATTTATATCCTTTATAGGTATCATGTCTGCATCAAGACTAGTGTTTGTAATCTTCAAAAAGTACATTAGTGATTTACTATTGCACTTAGAACAGTTTAAACAACCAGTAACATCTTTGTGTTTGCCTGGTAAATATCACTTCCACAGTTTATGCAGACTTGTGTGTTTGTAGTCTTAAGGCCCAAGCTGAGATAGAGTCACCCCTGATGTCATCCCTAGGGTCATATTTTCTTTTCAGTCTTTGGAAAGATCATCCAGAGCTTCAGAAGACATTGTGCATCTGTTTTCACAGGCTGAGTGATTCTCCCTTTGGTGCGTAAACTGATCTTGATGTGTAAAATTGAAGAGAGTACCTCTTTCTTTTTGTACAGTCCATTTTCCACCATAAAAATCAGTTTCACAGCTTCGGAGATCAAAATTCTTTTCTTTTCAAATATGAAAAACAAATATCTGTGTTTATTCTAGCTGCAGTTTTAATATGAAACATGATTGATCACTGTAAGGAAATTAAGCCTACTTGTACTCCTCCTGAGATGCCTGGGGTCGAGGTCGGGAGCTTAACACCACCCCCAACTGTGACACTTGAGTTGTGTCCCAGTTTTATACTACACGCTAATTCATAGCAGGTTTTGAGTATGTAGTGTGTTCATGCTGGAAAGGTGACAAAGTAAGTATGCTCAAAGCACAAAGGAAATAAAGCAATTGCTGGTGAGATTGATAGAATGATCTTGGGAAATTTGGATTAACATATGGTTAGTATGTTAGACATACATTTTGGTGTTTAATTGTCACAGTTTGATTGACATCTGACAGCGCACAAGTTGTATTAAATGGTAAAGTAAGTACAGAACTACAGTATAAAGATGAGCTACTTTACACAGTTGGCATATAGTGGTAATGGTACACAGCTAGTGTGCTGCTCAAGGACACTTCAGCAAATGAAAAATCACTTATCCTCACTCAATATTACGTCTAAATGTTGGGTTGCACCATTTGATAAAATGTAATTCATGAACTGCTGCCAGACGACGAGGCAGAAAAAAAAAAAAACACATCATATATTATTTACTATTCTCCATCTCAACTGTGACTCAAGTATTTCCAGCAGCATTCAGGTCCACCATTTAAGTGTTCATTATCACCGAGCCATACGTCAGTGGAATAACAGAGCGGGAGAGTTTATTTTCTCAGCTCCCACCATTCATCAATCCTGTGATCCCTGCTACTGCATAAACCCTCACGTCACATATGTTTAACTCAGTTTGTGTGTTTCCTCTGTGCAGAGTAATCAAAGCAGTTGATCACACAAATCCAGACAGTGTTTGGGTCTTAATCAGACTTCAGGAACCCCCTTCTCTTTTTATGGTTTAGACACATATTAATACAATATAGATCAGGTATGTCTGTGCAAACACACGTGCTGCTGTTTTTATAGGTCTCCCACTGCCTTTCACACATAAACAATCTTTGATTTCCTCTCTTCTTTTTTGTCTGTCCAACTCTGTCTTATGTCCACATACAGTACAAACACACGCACAATTGCACATACACATTCAGGAGCCGGAGCCGTGGGGTGAACCTATTTCCACCTGTTTCTGATTACTCTAATTGGCCGGTGAAGTTGAGGAAATGTGTGACAGCTGAATCCCGGGTAGCAAAAATGACCCTTGTGAAAAATGAGTGGAAAACTAGTTGAGCGCCTAAGTGAGAGAAGACATATCGGCATTTGGAGTCAGGGTTTGCTACCTTTGTGTGTGCGTGTGTGTGTGTGTTTAAGACCGGTTAAGTTTAGTCTGTCTTCTACTCTGAATCATTCATTCTCTCATGCGCTCTTTAGCACACACACACACACACACACTCAGATTTAACAGAAATCCAGAGCCTGGCTGACTCACCACCAAATACGAGTATGAGGCCTGATAAATGGAGCACAGAGGTGATGAGTCAAGAAACCCTCTTGAGCCAGACAGGCTTAATCAATCACACCTAAAGGGCTGGCAGCCTTTCCCAATGATGCCCCATCACCACAATGAAAACAGCTTCAGTGGGGCTGCAAGTTGAAGTGGCCATTCACTCACACATAAGGAAATATACATTGAAGTAGCTGCGAAATCTCTGAGGAAGAGAAATGAAGAGTGGTGGAGAAAGCAACAAAGAGCTGCGTGCTATTTAGATCTTATCCACGACCGTGTACGTCGTTTCACAGTCCTGCATGGCTGTTTACCAGAACATTGGAGGTGAATATAACAAATACTTTTGTTGATTTAAATCATTCCTTTTGGACTTTTTAGTCACAAAAATACAAACTCAAGTAAGTTTTCTGAGATATCTATACAGGAAGCTGGGAAACAAGACAAAAAGTATACATACTGGTGGTGTCACACAGTTGTTCTGACATCCCATTATTCCGAAACCCCAACAGCACAAAAGATGCCCCAAAAGCCCATTTGTTCGACAGCCCATTATCCCAAAGGCAAACAACTTTTTTTCCGAAGGCCCATTGCTGCAAGAATGCTAGCCTGGTATAACATCGTAACATAACAACTTATGTCGGAAGACCAATAAAATTTTAACCTGATTACAACGCTATAGGACAAGGTATCACTACAGTGATAGGGAACCTGGATTTGTTAATCAAATTTCATGGCAGTAAATACAATTGCAATGTAGACATTTAACTCAAAATGACAGTCATTGTTGTTCGTTGTCTGGACATCATAAAGGTCTGTCGCAGATTTCATGGCATTCCATCGAATAGTTGTTTTCTGCTTGGACTAAAGTGGTGGACTGACCGACAGACTAACTGACACTGCCATCCCTAGAGAATGCAGCTAGCATATTGAATTTGTATTTTAAACAACTTTTATAAACAGATCTGTGACACAAATGTCATATCATGCTGAACCATGATATGATTTTGGATCTCGGCAGTGATATGTCTGATTGGGCAAGTAGCAGCTTATACTTGTACAAATATACAGACACAATAATTGCTGACACTCTTAAGAGACAGTGACTCACATAAGCAGCACACAGACACGAATCATCTTAACATTATCTTTGGTGGTGACGAAGAATGAACCAGATTGGTATCATCTCCACCTGAGAGGATCATACCATAGTGATAAGATCATGGATAGCTTCCCTCTAGCAAGCTTACCAAGTGGACCTTCAGCCCTGCTTTGTTTCTCTGTCCCCTCCGTCTGGGATGGATTTGTCTGTCTGGGCCGGCCTTTGCAGGGTCGCCTGGGGGTTGTGTAAATACACAATAACTCTGGGTGGGATGGAAGCTCAAAGGGATTTTCCATGACTCGCCCCGGTGAATGGAGCGTGCCTTGCCAAACAAACGCATCATCATACTCCTCCCAATCGCAGTCGTTTAGGTAGCATCGTGAGGGAGCTGGAAGTTTTCCCTTTGATTCATCTTTGTTCTTGTTGCAACCCCCAATTTCTGTCACGACACCACCAGCTTTGGGTTTCCATATGATGTGGTTGTTTGTTGTGATGGTGATTCTTTCCTACTGATGTCATCTGGAGCACGGCCACCGGGAGCAATTTAGTATCTCTTTTTTTTAACTGAAATGAAACTGCAAACTTGCCAGAAGCACTACCTAACCACATTATCTTACACTAATTTCCTGCGGTTAGAAATGTAAAATATAGAGCCTTTATTATGCAATTTATCATTCTAATATTCTAATATATCACATCAGTCACTGCTTGGTATTCAAAGCAGCAAGGGGACTACACAATGCAGCACTGTCATCTCTCTTGTACTTTTTGATGAAGTGTGTTCGGTAAAGTCTGTTCAACAGGAGACAAATTTCCCTAAGTTCCATCATCTGCAAAACCTGCTATCAACGTGTACCAAACGCACAGACTCCATCTTCCTCCTGTCACAGTCCAATAATAATATTGCATGTTTTTCTAATAGCTCCCATCAGGAGATGAAACTCATAAATAATCATCTCCTTCACTTTGTATATCCCGTTTGCATCTCCTTGGTGACAGGCGTGTTGCCAGCATTAGTCCTCTCACTGCCACATTGATGGGAGTGAATATTAATAAATGTCACCACACTGAATGGACCTGATTTATGAGCTTAGACCTCAGTGTCGTTCTGGGCACGATATGACCCAACCACAAGCTCCAGAAACTTCCGTAGGAATAGAGAAGAGTGATTCCTGCAAAGGCTTGGCATGGGAAATATTACATTTTGTTCTTTTTAATCTTACGTTGCTCTCCACAATAAGATGACAAAGTGGTGACAGACAGATGCTCTGCAAAGTCATAAATCTTTTTTGTCTCTCTCTCCGGTACACCTTTTTGTTAAGAAAGGCTTCCTTTAACTCATCTTAAACTCTTTCACTGCACTTAACCTAAAGTCTCTGTCAGTTAGGGCCACTACATTAGGACGTTATCTGACATAGTAAATGCATGACATCATGACCAGGGACTGCCCCTGATTGATGTCTGTTTTTTTAAGCCTGACCCATAACAAGGCCGTGGTTGGTAAGGGTCATTTGTCTTGACCTTTACGTGTGTGGTGTTATCCCACGTGAATATCTTTACAGCAGAGACACAGTATAGTAAATCAAACAACAATATTTTTTACAGGCAGTAAAGTTCTCAGAAACTTTCAGGATGCAACTGGCAATTTTTAATTATTCTATACATCACAAAAACTCTGCGAAACTCATCAAAGCTGTGCTGGACTCGAATATTATTCCGGATAGCACAATGATGTCTCATGATATTTAGCAGTAAATCATAAATCATGCAAGTGTGCAAGCCAAAAGTATTTCCTGCTTGTGATAGCATCAGCTTATAAAGGCTTGGGAGCTCACCTAAGTTTTGAAGCTGTTGCTATTATGATACCAAGCCTGCCATCTAGTGTCAGTAAGTCTGGTACTGCAGCTTTTCAGCTTTATGTGAACCAAAGCACTTGGAAATTGCCAGTAGGAATTAAATATACAGTTTATATTTCTATGGAAACTGTATGGAACCGTTTTATGTGTGTATTCAGGTAAATCTGGCATTGCACTTGCCAAATGTTTTCCATCTATCCAAAATATCCATAATGTTTGTGTATGTGTGTTTTCCTCTTTGCCTGAAGCTGCTTCAACTTCTGTAAAGTCAGAGCAACATGCTTATATAAGGTAATGTCTTATACCAACAACATATGTGACTCACAGGGAGAAGAAGCACACATCAGTGTGGTCACATATGGTCAGAATTTGGGATAGCCTAACATATTTACAGTAACATCACCTACATCGTGCGACTTTGATGTAATTTTGTAGCATTTTTGGATGGAGGCAAGAGAAGGAATTCTGGGAGATTTTACTCACAAGTTGTAACCATTTATTACATCAGAATAAAGCCAAATATTGTTTGTCTGAGGTATGCGTTTGCTTTTTTGTGTACCAACTCATATTCTCAGCTTCATTCCATGTCTGCTTTTGCTTATGAACAAAAAGCTTTATTGCCCCTAGAGGGAAGCTGCTTTGCCAAATGAGCCTTTTAAAACATCTTACACATAAAAACCAGACATGCATTGCCATTAAAAGACTGAATGCCAAGGCAGCAAATTTTGTTTTAAAAAAGCACAATGGCAGTAGAGTGAGGCTAACCTCCAAAGAAATCAAAGGTCATGTTCGGCTACAAACCAGAAGAAAACCTCCCAGTGCTGGCTGACTTGACAGACACTTCAAGGACAGATGTTTGCTGAAACTTAGCTTGACCACGTTTAACCCAACAGTTTTGTCTTTGGGGATTCACTAAGAGGTGACTACCAATATTATCCATATAACTGCCATTACTGGGTTTTATTATGTTTCCATACACTGTATGTGGAGACTAAAGTTCAATATTGTTGTTACCTCCAAAGTACAACGCTGTCAGAGTGACATGACTGATTAATAGGATGAATGTAAAAATGTAATCATGTTCAGACGAACATGGTGTGAAATGTTTATGTTGTACAAAATGAAACAAGCCACGCACACATCTTAGAAATAACATTCATACTTCATGATACGTCAGTGATGCCAAACCTGATTTATCTCCAGTGATGACTTATATATGTGTGTGTGTGTGTTCCCTCTGCATACTGCTGCAGGTCAGTCTGAATTCCTTCGGCTCGGAGTTTCATGACGTGGCAGAGTGGTGAAGTAGAGTTTACCTCGCTCCAAATGATTTTGCAGGGCATTTTTCCTCCTGGGTGCCATATTTAAACTCTAACTCAGTGACGTCTGGTTCACTCAAGCATGACTGTTATAAATCAACAAAAGTAAAATATAAGCTCAAATTATTTTATTCATTTTCTCATGTATCAAACCAAAAAATATAGTGAGTATATAAATGATATTTAACAGAAAGGTTTCCAAAGTCATTAATTACTCTTTCACATTATGTCCGAACAATACAAAACACACCGTACACAGCAGAAAGCCTGTGGACTGAGCAAAAGAGCAGCATGCAAACAGGCCTCGCTCTAAATATTACAATCATTTGTCAAGACATTATAAAAGAACACTGGATATAAAACATTTACATCCAGTGCGTATCAGTGTGTGGACATGCTAAAAATGATGTCAAAGTATATTTATCACACGCGTATCTTAGCTAATTAGACTACAATAAAAAAAGAAGCAACTCCAAGAAACAGGCACATCAAACTGTAGGTGGCGCTGCTTATTGAGTGAGATGACAGCATGGAGGACACTGCAATAGTGATGCCTGGCCTGCAGCGATCACAGTTTTCGCCACAGAAGAAGCAGGAGTTCATGTTGTGCAGGACATCTGAGCTGTATGTTCTTGTTGCTTTTCTCGCTGTGAGATAGGAAGAATAACCACATGATATTATGATACTCAGTGCATGACAGCACTGTGTAAATCACTGGCTAGTAAAATGATTTTAAGACCATAATATCATCATAGCTTAAACAGCACACTGTATTTTAGTTTCAGGTTCATGGTTTTTGAAAAACTGTGCTATGAATTTCCAGTAACGTTAACTCACAGTTTGCAACAATACTTACTAGGTTCATAGTAGTCGTAAACCTGCACCACAGCATCCTGTACGTGGGCCACTTTGTAATCTCTAAGGAGTGGAAGTCCGATGCAAACCTCTGACTTGGTAAGCTGCAAATGGGACCAGAAAAGTGTCATAAAACATGATATACCTGATATAGGAAATTATTTATTTTTGTGGTGAAAGGAGAGAAGTTGGTGAGAAATGCAAAAAAAAAGAAAATCTCCTTTGGCCACCTCACAGAAACAAATATTGTCCTACATAATGTAATGTGTGAAGTCTATTCTTACTTTATTATAAGAGGAACATCTGTTGTTCTAATCCTTTGCTAAAGCTTTCAGTGCTGCTACAGAATACCAGCAAATGGCCACTGTGCATAAATATCTACTTATACTGTCCTAAATGTGATAACTTATTTTCTCATTCTCATGCAAAATGACATTATAAACCTGAAATGATAGCAGCAAGCTAACTAACAAACATTACCTGTATATCTACAGTATCAGCTCGGCCTAGCTAAGATAGCTACCGTACTGTAGGTTGTTTTTCAGTCATCAACAAAGCTACTAGTCCTCATGTTATTTTCCTTCTCTGCTACACTTTAAATTGTATTTAACAAGAAAACTGTGGTACAATAATACAATGTAGATACAGAAATCATGTTTTTCTGGGAATTTGAGGTTTTAATGACCCGAGGAGGAGTTTGCCTCCAGAAATGACACACAAGTTACACATGATATGTTTTTTTTTTTTATGCTTTCATGCAATAAATTATTATGAGTAAAGTATGATTTGTATGAAAGGTATTTCTAAAAAGTATTCCGTAATCCCTCACCAGAATGAGATTCTTGGTATTGTGGTGAAGGCTTGGAAACATAATTTTGAATCATCATGTAGGGAAATAAAAATCATGAGAAAACCCCCCCAAAATACTGAAAAAAATAGAATTTCATTCCGGCAATGTGGGGTTTTAAGTTTGCATCATCATGTTTGGGAAACAAAAATAAATGAATAATCAGATGAATAAAAAAAAAAGATGTTTGAGAAAACATCTTCATTATTTTAAAGCGGTTCTGTTTTGACAAAATGTTTGAATAACTAAATGTGCAATGTGGTCCAACTCAACTCATGACGACAAGATGAAACACTTACTGAATCCAGGTACAGGATGACTTTCTCAGGCTCTACCTCCACCCTTCTGATAAGATCTGTTGGTGTGGTAGCTCCAGGAGAAAGACTGAAACCACTGAGCATGCCCACTTCCAATATAGCCATGCCTGTTTGAGCTATCACCTGACTGTCCTTTAATCTAAAGAGGACAAATGCAAAAGGGTCACATTATTCGAGTTCCTTGTTTTACAGAATATTTGACATGCATGACAAAAGGCATATCTTATGGTAAATGTTAAAACAAAGGAAGTTAGCTTTACACATATGTCCACCTGAGTTATAGTAATTACCTTGTGCATATCGATAATCGCATGTGATTGTGGTCTGCGTCCTCAGTAACTTTCACATCCAATAAGAAAGCCTCTTCATCCATAGCGTGCTGGGGTTTCTGTGAAAATACTTTGCTCTCCAGGTTGTAAAAGACATTCATCTGGAAGGATTTATGGAGATGTTTAAAAATGTAAAAACTTCTGCCTGATAGCACGGCCAGAGATTATATGAGTCTGTAATGTAAACGATTAAGTGCAAAGGCCTCAAAGTCACAAAAACAATATCTCTTATAATCTTGAGAAAACTCTCGTTTCCACAAAGCAAGAATGAAGTAAAGATTTAATCTCTCTGTCTTCTTGTTTACTTGTTTCAACGTTAAAGTACTGAATCATGGAGAGTTTAAAACTGGCCATATAGTATAACAGAGGGGGGCTGGAACAGAAGACAACAGGTTGTAATTTAACATAGTGAAAAGATTAACCTTTCACCAGAGTCCTCCTCTGAGTGATATTATCTGGACACACTGAACACAGACAGGACTCCAAGTAGTACAGTATTTGTTCCAGATGTTAATTGCTGAGGGTCCATTATCATGCTGCATTTGCATTTAGCTGTTTTGGTTTAGCATTTACAATGCAGTACATTGTGCTGGGTGAAGCTATCATGCACAGCTGCTGTGTTTAATTTATTCTGGTCATGCTCTGGTGGTTAAACTACTCTTTATGTTGAGCTGAATGTGCTGGAGGTATGAGAATATTCCAATATTGTGAGGGGTAGTTTGGAGTCATGTTGTTACAGTTTCCTTAAATATCTTCAGCAGCCCTTGGAGATATTAAAGCTTTATTATCATTTTTTTTTTTTAATGATTCTTGTAGCTGTTTCTTGTTTCTGTTTTGTAAATGTTTCCTGTCTTGAAATCTAAATGAGTCTGCCTGATTAAATAAAATATAATATATACAGCACAGAGAAAGAAAAACATTAAAACTGTACCTGAAAGATTGCAAATCCTCGTCCTTCCATGTATATATTTAGGTTTACATCTTCGACATTAATCTAAAAAACATAAAGTAAAAGCAGAAAAATAAAGAATGCTCTGAGTGGTACAATAAATACAGCATCATATATCTCAAATCATATAGACATTTTACAGCAAGCATGGGTTTCCACCCAGATCTAGTACCTCTTGGCTGTGATATGTCCGATAGTTGGTGGAGTTGATGTGAAACTTTGACACAAGCGAAGACGTTAGGGAAGATATATTGAGCCTGAGGTCGATGGCGATGGCACCACTGAAGGCAGAGTAGTAAGCAAGAGCCTGGAGTGCAACTACTGTGTCCTGAGGAAGGAGAACAAGAAAAAGAAAAGGTCAAAATACCTGCATCTGGATTATATCACCGAATATATGATTTGGTGCAGAATTGGGGTTTTGCAATATGAGACCACCGTTGGAAATTGAATAGGTATAATTTATAGTTTGCATAAAACCTAATTATGAAATTGCCATTTTGAGATGGACAGAGACACTGACAGTTTAAACACAAAAACTGGAAACTGGAAAATCAGACTAAATCCCCCCAAATCTTACAACTCAAAAGTACAAACTAACTATTTGGCTTCTCAAGTAACAGAAAAAGTGTCACCTGTGTTGTCCCAAAGCCTCCTAGATGGGTTCTCTGTCTGCTCAACCATTTCATGAGCTCAATGCTCTCCAGCAAGCTGCCACGTTTAAAATGAGCTAGCAGCACGTAAGAGGCCATCTCGATCTGCGCTGAGCGTGGCTTCCCCTCATGTAAGTCCTTGCCAGCTGAGGAGCTCCACATCATGACCCCATCTTTGGTACAAAATGACAATGTAGTCTTTAGGGTAACCATAGAAACATGTTTGACAATCAGGCCTCTAGTTCTTAAATCACTGGTGGTAGGAAACATTCCCAAACTTCTAGTCATCCACAAATGTGACATGCAGCATATCTTTATAATTAGAGCGGAAATACTAAATATAACAATCAAATATTTGTAACTTGTAATAGTTTTCTCAGTCTGACATCTGTAACATCATAATGGAACCAAACCTGGTCAGTTTCACTGGCAGTTATGCGCTATCTTTGATGGTAAGACATTAAAGTCCCTTCACTAAATTACCTCTGTAGTGTGCTCTCCTGCTGAGCTCAGTCAGGGCAGTGCCAGCCACAGGACTATTGGCCAGCGCTAAAGCATAGGCCACCAGACACAGGCTGTAGTTACTGACTGCTCCACTGGACACCTTGTCTTCCAGATACCTCTGGGCCTGAGAGATATCGTCTGCGTACATCTCCTGCACACAGAAACCAGATAAAACATCATTAATGTCACTATTCCACATATACTTTATTCAGTATACAACACTTGAATCTGATAAAGTCTGACCACCTAACTTCTCTCCTGACTCACCGCATAGCTCTCGTCTTCCAGCAGCGCCATCAGTACATAAGCAGTGAGTGCCTCAGCACCATTATCTAGTCCTCCTTGCATCTCTGTGTGGATCAACCTGCCCACCTCACTGAACTCCCCCTGGGACCCCTGGTGTTTTAAGAGCCACGTCATGGCCCTGGTCAGGACACTCTGATCTATCTGCATGTAGGGCTGAGCCTGGAGGAAGCACCTCAGCACGAAGGCTGTCAACCTGGGACCAAAGAAAGGACTATTAGAGACAGAGCAATTAAAGCACCTTTTACCTGTCCTAAAGAACGCAACATGGTGTCTACTCAAAAAAGACAAAGCTTAGCTTGGTGTCCTACCATATGCTACCAGGGGTGCTGGCTCCAAAAGCACTAAATGAACCATCATCTCGTTGGTAGGACAGCTGTCTCTGATATCCTTACAACAGAAAATATAACACTCAAAAGATGTCCTATTATATTCAAGTAACCATATAAAAATAACCCAAAGCACATTTACTGCACATCAGTGACTCATATGAAGGCAGCTTACCTTCCATCATGTAGCCCAGAGCCCTGCTCCTGATCTCTTTATTGTCCTGGTTTGACTTATCCAGGTACTGGAGAACATAAACACTTGGAGCAAAGTGGATCATGTTCTGCTCCCCACAACCAAGAGGCATCTGAACCAGTGAATCCAGTTTGCTGATGGACAAGGCCAAGATATCACCTGTGTAAAGCAATACAGGGACGGAGGGGGATTTAACTGTTACACAACATGTTCACTACTGGGCTTCAGACTGGACCTGAGGGGAGTGTTAGTACTGTGATATTGGCATAGTTTGTGTGTTCTGGTGTGGTTTTACTGAAATGATACATGCTCCAAGGAAAACCCTAAAATGCTCCACCATAGCAGTTAAATAGTGGCTACCTGAATTAAAAGAAAATAGCTGGAATGGCCGCTTGAGCAGTCACAGCAGCAATTTCACTTACAAAGTATGGCAGAATGGAGAAAAAACTATAAAAGGCGACCACAAACAGAAAACTACACTAGAGACAAAACTCCATCCTCCATCCACATTTGTCTAATAAAGCTCACTATCACAACAAGTACAGATTCCACAAATTTAGCTCCAACTAAGGACAATACTGAGTCTTGCCTTTCTACCATAACAAATGCCCAACGTCCCTCAACCTGAATGGAGCCAAGCCAAACAGCCTGACAGCTGTTCAGAATCTGCCCGCCATAAACATTCCTGATGTTTGATGTCCTACATTTCCATTTTTCAGCATTCAGTACCTAATTCAGGACAGTGCTGAGCTTGATGCACATATACCCAAGCTCAACATCTAAACACAAAGGGAAAAAGTACAAGCACATATCACACATGCCTAATTGACTAAAAGTAAACACGAACAGCACTCAGATGCGACCAGCACAATAGGGAAATTGACAAATGTTTGACGTACCAACCAATGCCACATGGGCCCTCTGGCTACCGGGTACCACATCTGGTGGAAAGGAGAAGGAGATGGATCTGGAATGGTTGTATTTCACTGGTGCCAGCTCCAGGAACAGAGTCTCTGAGTGGAACTGTTCAACGCCCTGAGGCTTCAGGAACATGGAAGTGATTCACTGTTATCATAGGATTAACCGTATGCCACGTAGCACCATGTATTTCATGCTGCATCCTTAAATCCAAATACATTTTTATATTATTGAACAGCCAGAAAAAAGAAGACGATTTGAGCCAGCAGCCTCTTTGCCACAACCACACTATTATACTAACTTTGATTTCCCACACTAAGTTCAAAGATATTATCCAGTGTTTCCATCATACCCTACCTTCACAAGCACTCTCCAAACAAGGCTGTCTGATGCCTCCGCAGATACGGCGTCCACAGATATTTCCATCATGCCCAGAGCAACAGGCCTTATAGGGAACAGTGCTGAAGCAGACACATGACTCCCTAAGGTGATTTTTTGGGCATTTACCACAGAGACATCCCCTCTGTCTGCCAAAACAAACTCAAAGGCCTCACTCTGTGCTAGCAGCAGGATGACCTATGGAGAGAAACATATGGGAAGACAATCCTTTAAAATAAAGAAAGTATCACTTTCCGTGTGCCATAAATGACGTGTTTATTATTGGAAGACACTAATCAATCATTAGTTGGGGAGTTTCTTGTTGTGTCTAAAGAAAAAAGTAATACTCGTGGAAAAGGTCAGATCATTTCCTATTTTAGTCAAAATATTCCACGTGTTTTGTCCTTCTTACCTCTATGTCGTTCTCTAAATGGTTGATGATTTTCGCCTCCAACACAATCTCCTCTCCTCTGATGAGGTGTGATGGAACATCCAGAGACAAGGAAAAATCTTTGGATACACTCAACTGTGAATGACAGAACGTAAAAAAACAATTCAAAGGCTAACATGAGCAATGGATATTAAAAGTTAAAGCTTCTACTAGTAATCTTACAGAGATAGTACGACTGCCGTAAATGTGCGCTTTAGTTCTGTGAATTAGATCAGATTTATTCTTGTGTACCATTGTCACTGTGGTGTAACAGTTAAGGGAAATTAAAGAAATTTTATTTTGAAGAGGTAACTTTTATTTTGTTAACTTTCCGGTAGATTCTCCTCGCGGTTCGAAGTCCTGTTTGTTAATCCGTTAAGAGCAACAATCCTCATCTTTTATTCTTGTGGCATTGCCAGTAAGTATATTTATTTGTATTTGTATATTTGTTAAGGAATAAGAGGATTTAATATGTTGTAAAGTTATATTTGTTTTATTTATGCACATGGTAATATTTGTCTATATTATTTGTTTATTTTCAGTTTTACCTTTTTTCCATTAAAATCCTGCCAAGTACTACAGAAGGCCTGTTCATTGGAGGAGATTCTTGGGGAAACGAGTTTAACTGACTGTTTCATAGCTCAGATGAGAACAGCACAGTAAAATGGCAGCCTCTAATCAGAAGATGAAGCAGGATAAGGATTCCCATTTGGACACCTCGATGGAAGGAGCATTGAAGGCACAGAATGATGAGACCCTTGATGTAAAATCATATATGTCCAGTTCTCGCGATCTGCACGCTCACAGCAATCGAGTGTTAGTATGGCAGCTGCTAAAGCACGTGCAGAAGCGGAAGCAGCGAAAGCTCGAGCAACCTTCAGCAGAAAGGAGATGGAAATTAAGATAGAGAAAGCTCGTCTAGAGGCAGAATTAGATGCGCTTAAGCAGGAGAAGAAGCAGAGGCAGCTAACGCCAGAGCTGTCGTTATGGAGGCTGCTGCTGGTGAACTGGGCTCTCGAGGTAGTTTATTAGACTTTGAGTCTTTACCTAAACTAGAAAGTTCACATGAGAAAGTATGCGAATACGTGGAAAGGCACGTAGAGGTGATAGAGAGTCACACAAACGAGCAGCTTGACTTAAGCCAACAATCGCAACAGCCATCTAACCTGCTTACTGTGGATCAAGAGTTCGGCTCTCCCGAGCAACAGTCTAACCCCCAGCAGAAAAACATGTATGAAGAAAGACAAAAGACGTACACGTCACAGCCACAAAAGGATAGAGTGATCAGCCATCATTCATCCAATCCTCTGCCAAGCCAAGGAGAGAGTGGGCAACATCAGATCTAGCTAAGTTTCTGATCAGGAGTCAGCTGGTATCAGGTGGATTGACCAGATTTGATGATCAGCCAGAAAATTACCTCAGCTGGAAATCAACATTCACCAGTATCGTGAAGGGTTTAGATCTTTCTGCCCATGAACAGATTGACCTGCTTATAAAATGGTTGGGTCCAGAGTCGAGTCAGCTAGCTCGCAGAATGAAGTCTGTTAATATCAGGGATCCATCAGTGGGTTTGAACCTGATTTGGACAAGACTGGAGGAATGTTATGGTGCTCCAGAGGCTATAGAGAGAGCTCTATTTGCTAAAATAGATCGCTTTCCCAAGGTCGCCAACCGAGATAACTACAGACTCAGAGAACTTGGAGATTTACTTTTCGAGCTTGAAGCTGCAAAGGAAGATGGTTATCTACATGGATTAACATACCTGGATACGGCAAGGGGTATCAATCCTATTGTAGAGAAGTTGCCTTTCTATTTACAGGAAAAATGGATGACATTTGGGTCAAAATATAAAGAAGACCACACCGTACCTTTCCCACCGTTCTCAGTCTTCTCTCAGTTCATAAGGAGAGAGGCCAAGGCAAGGAATGATCCGAGTTTCAGTATCTCTGGTGCCATGATGACTGCTGTCACAAAGGAAAGGATGGGAAACTTGAGCTACAAAAATCAAATTTCGGTACACAAAACTAATGTGTACAAGGAAACAACTGATGGTGTGGGAAAACAAACAGATGATCCAAACGCACTATGTCCAATACATAAAAGGCCTCATCCGCTTAAGAAATGCAAGGTCTTCCGAGCAATGCTGCTTGATGACAGGAAGAAATTGCTTAAGAACAAGGGCATATGTTTCCGGTGCTGTGCTTCGGTCTCCCACCAGGCCAAAGATTGTGACATTTTGGTAAAATGTGCAGAGTGCAACAGTGAGAGACACATAACTGCACTACATCCAGGTCCTGCCCCAAGGGAGTCAAAGTTGCTGAGCACCCCCAAAGAGCATGGCGGGGAGTTCGAGGGTTCACCTGAGGATGGATCAATCTCAGCAGCTACAATGTGCACACAGGTTTGTGGGGAGAGCTTTAATGGGAAGTCGTGTTCAAAGATATGCCTGGTTAATGTATATCCACACGGTCGTCGTGAAGAAAGCAAAAGGATGTATGTGATCTTAGACGATCAAAGCAACGTCTCATTAGCCAGGACAGAGTTTTTTGATGCCTTCTGCATACAAGGACCGTCAATACCATACATTCTAACAACATGTGCTGGAGTTGTCAGTGTGACTGGAAGAAGAGCTCATGGTTTCGTTGTTGAGCCACTCACAGGAGAGATGGGTATTTCTCTTCCGACTCTGATAGAGTGCAATAATGTGCCCAACAGCCGAGCAGAAATCCCTACTCCAGAAGCAGCATACCACCATAGTCACATGCGAGCTATAGCCGATGAAATACCTGCTCTGGATGCTTCTGCAGACATTTTGCTTCTGTTAGGACGAGACATTCTCCAGGTCCACAAAGTACGAAAGCAGTATAATGGACCACACAATGCGCCGTTTGCCCAGAAGCATGACCTTGGGTGGGTTATTGTTGGTGACGTCTGTCTGAGTGGAGCTCACACCCCAAGGGAAGTGAACGCATTTAAAACGTGCTTTATGGAAAATGGCCGCCCTAGCTGTATGCATCCTTGTGATAACTTTGTCAAAATTAAGGAGGACTTCAGTCAGGGTTTTAAGCAGATCAGCTCTGTACCTTGGTCATGTACTCCAGTACATCAAGAGGACCATCTTGGAGGGACAGTCTTCCAAAGGTCTGATAAAGACAATCAGCTTGCACCTTCTATTGATGACTTGTCCTTCTTGCAGCTAATGGACGAAGGCTTTGTTAGGGATGAAAGTGGTAGCTGGGTGGCACCCTTGCCATTTCGGAACCCAAGGAAGCCGCTCCCTAATAATAAGCAGCATGCACAGCAACGATTTATGTCATTGCAACGTACGTTTCAGAGGAGACCCAGCATGAAAGAGGATTTCGTGGAGTTTATGCAAGGAATCCTGGACAATCGACATGCTGAACTGGCACCACCACTAGAAAAGGGAACGGAGAGCTGGTACCTTCCTATTTTCGGCGTGTACCACCCGCAAAAGCCCGGAAAAATACGGGTTGTGTTTGACTCAAGTGCTCGCTTTGAAGGGGTGTCGTTGAATGAGGTCTTGCTACAAGGGCCTAATCTCAACAATAGCCTTCTGGGAGTCCTTCTGAGATTCAGGAAGGACCCTGTTGCCATAACCGCAGACATTAAGCAAATGTTCTACTGCTTTCTTGTTCAGGAAGAACACAGAGATGTCTTGCGCTTTTTGTGGTTCAGAGACAATAACCTTGAAAATGATGTGGTGGATTACCGCATGAGAGTACATGTGTTTGGGAACAGTCCATCACCAGCGGTGGCAACCTATGGATTAAGGAGAGCAGCACAAGAGGGAGAAAAGGACTTTGGCAGTGATGTTTGTCATTTCATCAAGACGGACTTCTATGTGGATGATGCTCTGAGGTCTTTCCCTACAGAGGCCGAAGCAGTTGATGTTTTGAGGAGAGCCCAGAACTTGCTGGAATGTTATAACATCAAGCTCCACAAGATTGCCTCAAATAAGGCAGAAGTCATGAATGCCTTTCCCACAGAGGATCGAGCCAAAGGCATCGAAACGCTGGATCTTGCTGTTGATGACTTACCTGTTCAGCGAAGTCTTGGAGTAGCTTGGAATAAGACGAGGGACACGTTCACCTTTAACATTCCTGAATCCCAGAAACCTTTCACACGCAGAGGGGTGCTTTCCACCATCAACAGTTTGTTTGATCCACTGGGCTTTCTGGCACCAGTGACTGTCCAAGGTAGGCTCCTCCTACGAGAACTAGTCTCTCAAGGCACAGACTGGGACACACCTCTGCCTAAAGAGAAGTTCATAAAGTGGCAGAAGTGGCAGGACTCACTGCAAGAGCTTAATGAGCTGAATATCCCTCGCACCTATGCTTCCTTTTCACTGATGAGGGCCAAAAGCACAGAGTTATGTGTCTTTTCTGATGCCTCGGTAAAGGCAATTGCAGCAGTTGCTTACCTTAAGGTGAAAGCTGAAGATGGTCTCACAGAGGTCAGTTTCGTCTTTGGCAAAGCCAAACTGGCACCTCTGGCAGAACTCACCATCCCTCGATTGGAACTTTGTGCAGCAGTGTTGGCTACAGAAATCGCTGAGCAGGTCAGAGAGGAAATAGGTCAAAAACTGGACAAGATAACGTTCTTCACAGACAGTAAAGTGGTGTTGGGCTACATAAACAACAAATCTCGAAGATTCTACATGTATGTTAACAATCGTGTACAAAAAATCAGGCAGTCAACTCATCCAAGTCAATGGAGATATGTTCCAACCAAAAACAACCCAGCTGATCATGCCTCGAGGTCCGTGCCTGTAAGCCAGCTGCAAGACACCAGTTGGCTGACTGGACCAAAGTTCTTGCTTGAACCTGAGAGTTCATCATTAGACAACACCTGCTTTGAGTTGGTTGATCCAAACTCAGATGTGGAGCTTCGTCCTGAGGTCACAGCTTTCTTGACCAAGGTCTCAGGTACACAGCTGGACTCTAAACGCTTTGAACGTTTTTCCTCATGGGATCTACTAACAAGAGCGATAGCACGGCTGCTACATGTTGCACAGAGTTTCCATAAACCATTACATGAGTCAGGTTGTGTTGGTTGGCATTTCTGCAGGAAAGGTGTGACAAGTACAGAGCTTACCATGGCAGAACACATCATTATCAGAAGTGTGCAGCATGAGGTGTACGCAGAAGAGATCAGGTGCTTCCAACAAAAGCAAGACTTGCCTGCAAGTAGTCTCCTAAAGAAGCTACATCCTGTGATGGATGAAGAGGGTCTGCTCCGTGTAGGAGGTCGTATCACGCATGCAAGCCTACCTGCAGATGAGACTCACCCTCTCCTCATCCCTGGTAAGCATCATGTTGCTGTGTTGCTTATTCGTCATCACCACAGAAGGGTTCAACATCAAGGAAGACACTTCACTGAAGGGGCTGTGCGGGCGAGTGGCTTATGGATAGTAGGGGCCAAGCGGGCTATCAGCAGCCTTATCTTCAAGTGTGTCATATGCAGAAAACTACGTGGCAAGTTGGAACAGCAGCAGATGGCAGACTTACCCCCCGAGCGTCTACAGCAAGACCCTCCATTTACTTATGTAGGACTGGACGTCTTTGGACCTTGGGAGGTTGTGACACGCCGGACCAGAGGTGGCAGCGCCAACAGCAAGAGATGGGCAGTGGTGTTCACTTGTATGTCCACGAGAGCTGTGCATGTAGAAGTGATTGAGTCCATGAGTGCTTCAAGTTGCATAAATGCCCTCCGCAGGTTTTTCTCTATCAGGGGACCAGCAAAACAGCTTCGGTCAGATCGTGGTACAAATTTTGTTGGTGCTAGCACATGTTTGAAGCCTGCTGCGGATAACAGTGAGGACAGTGTGGAGAACTACCTTCTCACCCAAAGGTGCACATGGGTTTTTAACCCCCCTCATGCATCCAACATGGGAGGAGGTTGGGAGCGCATGATTGGAACGGCACGGCGTATCCTGGATTCAATGTTGCTCCAAGCTGGAAGGTCAAAGGTCACCCATGAGGTCCTGTGCACGTTGATGGCTGAGGTTACAGCCATAATTAACTCCAGGCCGCTAATACCAGTCTCTTCAGACCCTGAAGCGCCACTGATACTCACCCCATCTATGCTGCTTACGCAGAAGATTGGTACTGCGCCTGTTCCACCTGGAAGCTGCTCGGATACCAACCTTTGAAGCATCAATGGAAAAGAGTTCAAGCGTTAGCAGAAACATTCTGGGCAAGGTGGAGGAGGGAGTATTTGAGCACGCTTCAAAGTAGACAAAAATGGCACACCAAGAAGCCAAACCTCAAAGAAGGGATGTGGTGCTGCTAAAAGACAAACACGCCAGAAGAAACGAATGGTCAATGGGAAGAATCGTAAAGGCTTTCCAAAGCAGTGATGGATTGGTCAGGAAGGTGGACGTAAAGGTGACCTCCCACAAAACCTCTAAGACCTATCTGAGACCTGTCTCTGAGGTGGTTCTACTCTTGGAATCAGAGGCGTTGTAGGTGAAGGTGTATGTGGCATCCTACAGATGCCAGGCGGGGAGTGTGGTGTAACAGTTAAGGGAAATTAAAGAAATTTTATTTTGAAGAGGTAACTTTTATTTTGTTAACTTTCCGGTAGATTCTCCTCGCGGTTCGAAGTCCTGTTTGTTAATCCGTTAAGAGCAACAATCCTCATCTTTTATTCTTGTGGCATTGCCAGTAAGTATATTTATTTGTATTTGTATATTTGTTAAGGAATAAGAGGATTTAATATGTTGTAAAGTTATATTTGTTTTATTTATGCACATGGTAATATTTGTCTATATTATTTGTTTATTTTCAGTTTTACCTTTTTTCCATTAAAATCCTGCCAAGTACTACAGAAGGCCTGTTCATTGGAGGAGATTCTTGGGGAAACGAGTTTAACTGACTGTTTCATAGCTCAGATGAGAACAGCACAGTCACACTGACATAATGACCACTTTATTTATTTCTCCATGCTAGCAGCCAGTCTGTCAGTTTGTCAACCATGACGTTATGATAGATTGCCATGAAATATAGCACACACATTCATGTTTGCTTCAGGATGAACTGTAATTATGTCCCAGACATTTTCTCTAGTGTGATCATCTGGTTAAAATGTCAGTATGCCACTTTGGTTTATGACCAAATACCTGCAGAACTGATGAACCACCACCTTCAGCTGCAAATTAACAAATGCTAGTATGCTAACATGCTGATTTAAGATGGTGAACATGGTACGCATTTTCCCTGTTTATCATCTACATGCTGGCATTGTTATTGTGACGCTAAAGTTGTGCTTCATATTTAAACCAGCAGTTCTAGATTTGAACAGACGGCCTGTGCATGCGAGGTGACCACTATCATGAAGGCATATTTGCCAGCTTTGCCCATCTGTGTACTACATTTCATCTCCAACAATCAGACCTATTCCAACACATTCAAATCAGACACTTTGTCCAGTCTAACACCAGCGTTCCCAAATATCCCTCTCCCCACAAGAATTGACCACCTTACACCACTGACGACAACGACAAACCTTTTCTATACAACCTTATAACCCCAGACACACCGTCCGCCCTCAGTAAAATGAACACAGAATGGGAAACAGAGTTACGACTTCTATCTCAGACATGTTGTGGGAGCAGGCACTGAAAGAAATAAACACTTACTCGTCCTGCAAAACTCGAGCTTATTCAGTTTAAGATACTTCACAGGGTGTATTACAGCAAATCCAGGTTATCAAATCTCTAGATCTGATATTATTGACTCCTGTGAAAGATGCTCACAATCTCCCTGTAATCTTACCCACATGTTTTGGTTATGCCTAAAACTGGCTGATTTCCTTTCGTTATTATTGTTACAAACTATGGTGAGCCAGCTCACAGGGGATTTGGAAATGGACGTTTGGGTAAATGTGTGTGTGTAAAATACTTTTCCTTGTGATACTAATATCTTTGTTGCTGCTCTACTGCAATAAAATGAAGTTGGCACAACTGTAGCCTTTATGATGACTAAACTATGAAGAGGAAGGCTTGAAAATCAAATGCAAAAATCACTTGCCATTCCCCTTTTTCAGTACAGACACAGAAGCACAACATCCTCTTTGCAAAAGGAACAAACACGATTTGTAGGAGATACAAATATCACTGGTATACAGAGGTGAGTAGTTAGTTACCTTTTGTGGCATAGGAGTGAAACCCAAACCCAGATTGTCTGACATCACCAGTGCAACAGCTCTCAAAGAAATAACACCATCTGGCACTGTTATCTTCTCACTTGTCCAAGTGTTATTACTAGAAATGACAGAAAAAAAAAACATGTAGTGAACTGTGCTTATATATTTGACAATATTCATCACTTATTTGAATTACCTACACACTTCCAGCACATGCACCTTTAAGCACTCACCTTACATTAGTGTCTAACCACAGCAAGGATTCAGTGGCTTCCATCAGGTGCCTCCAGTATTTCTTTAACATTAAGGAATCTTCTTCTACATAACCCAAAAGAACAAAGAGAAGAGATCAGATGAAGCTCAATCTGTCCAAATATCTGAAGAATGAAGATTGAATCCAGTAGTATTGAAATTGTGGGACCAATCCAGTACACAACATGGCCACAAGAGGGACTCTAAATAGAAAGGAGATGTTATATTAAAGAGATCACATTAATTCACTGTGTTATTTATTATCATACCATTTTTAGGTCCATCGGGCTGCTTTTGATTTTCAATAAAAAGTCTGGTATTGGTCAGCATCCCTATATTACATTCCTGTGGTGTGAAAGACACAAAAAAGATGATAACAATAATAGATCTGTTATACTAGCTACTATAAATACAGCTATAAATATATATACAAATATAATGAATTTCCCGAGCGTGGGATCATTAAAGTCTCTTTTATCTTATCTCATACTGTGTAAACTAGCATAAAAGACTGCTCTGTGAGGTCTAATATCAGAACATGCATCATTAGTGTGGCAACAAATGAAATATAGGTCAGGTTTTGGCAGGTGATGTAAGGTGTAAGGTGTCTCAACTCTGTAGACGCCTGAGGAGGTCTTACTTTTACGTATTATTCAGACAATACACATCACCAGTGCTTTGGGGGAAAGGTCAGTTTGAGGCAGCTCACTGTGATAAAACCCATCTTGCATCCATCAGTTACCCTCCGGTCCTGCACCCAACGCACTAAAGTTACCTGTTCTTAGAAACAGCAGTCGTCTCCTAACAAAGCAGACAGATATGTTGCATCCAGACTAACAGGTTTAGTGGCCACACACTGGCTAAAGTATCTAACTAGGGAATCTGTGTCTGAAAAGAATTTACACCAGATTTAGGAGACTGGTGTTTTGTAATTGAACTGTGAAATGGACAAAGGACAGATGCCAGTATCTAAATAAATGACTTTCCTAAGAGGTTTACAGAAGTTTAAGCCTCAGACATTATATTTTACATACAGTAATAAACTTTTAGGCTTTGGCAAATCACAATGGTTGTCATACCTGCTCCACTGTTAAGTCGAGGTCAGTCTGCACAGTGTCACCATGCGTCCCCAAAACCATGATTGCTACCTGGGACCTGGGTTCAAGAGTAGTCACAGTGAGCGAAACCTGCTCACCTGGCTGGGCTTTGTCACTGCTCCAGTTTAGAGATACCTGCAGAAAGCAAACACACACAATCACAGGCATATCACAGATAATCATGCGCTTATTGGAATAATATGATGGATTACATTGAAAAAACAACAAATTAAAGTACATAGTTGTGTTGGTTGATAGGTATGCGCGCTGTGTCACTGGTGACCTCTCCGTCAGAAAAGATGCAGTAGACAGTGACACAGGCCTCAGGAGACCAGGACACTGTTGGTGTTAGAGAAAAGGAGGAGGAAGTCTTTGTCCCAGCGGCCACCACTTGGCCTCTAGAGCGCACCTGGAAGAACAACAATAAAAGGGAAGTTTCTGTTCTCACATTGAACCACAAACCCCTGCAATTATTTTGTTTAAAGAATAAAAAGTGCAGTGAGGTCCTTAAGTTCCCATAACGATCTCTTGTGTTGCATGTTTTGGCTATTTTCTATTGAAAACATCATCTCTGAATATTGGATAATACTGCTGGATAAAAGGTTTACAAAGATCAACAAAGATTATAGTTCTCTATACATCAAAGAAATGTTAACATATATTGCAAGAAACATTTAAAGTTTTGTTATTTCTATGGATAGTAGGGTATTGTGTCTTGGATTGATAACAGATGTAGATGATGTCGTGTTGAGAAGCAACCTGCATATCCGTAAAATTCTACTGGTTGCCTGAAAAACAACAACTCAACATTGGTATAAAATAGATGGACAAATGTACAATATGTGATCGAAAACTGATGCAAACAGTGAGAACAATATCATATCTGGACCTGAATAGGTTAAGGTCAGTATGAAGTCAAGTCAAGCTCTACATCATGATTTCTTTATGGTTCTCCATTTGAACATGCAATATATATTCGCTGTAGAATAAAAAATGTCAGAACATGTGATATATTTGATCAGACATACCACAAAGTGAAGCTTAGTCAGTTGAAAAGTGCTTTCCACATCTAGCTGAAGAGGCAATCCAACCTGAAAATTAAAAATGTTATGTGAATTATGTCTTGGTTGCAAAAAATGCAACATCATTTCGGCATGTTTGTACCATAACAGGACAAAATGTATGTTTAGAGTTACCTGTGCAGGTAACGTGTTGATTGGGGAGATCTGAATATATGAGCCATTAGGAGAGGAGTAGTTTGTGTAGACCGTCAGAGTCTTCTCACTGGATTGAAATTTTGCCTGAATATAAACACAAGATAGAGAAAATATGAGCCTAAAATATCATCAGTCATTTGGGCAACATAAAAATAAATCATCATTTATTCTTTGTGTTGATGTTTTTTTTTGGGGGGGGGGGGTTTAACCTCAGATCTGTTCATAATATGTTACATGATGTATGTCCTGGGGTCATTTTAATGATAGATGTGGGTGTAATCCGACTGTACTGAAACTACTCATCTTACGCACAACGAAACTGCTCTTCCCGGGGGACCAACATTCCAGGTACTGTAAATCAAAATACTTGCCCGTATAGAAAGCATCACTACTTGATCCTGTAATTTAAACTTAATGTGGACATTCCCGTCCTCAGGCACTGGAAATGTCCGAGTTGTGGATTCGGCGTTCATCATGGATGTTCTCTGAGTGACTTCGATCACAGCAGACTGCTTCAGATCCACTGAGCTGAGCGGCTTTCTGTCATATCTAGAGATCCTTAGCTGTGGAATAAAAGCAGAGAAGGTAACTCCTGGAAAAAATGGTTTAAAATAGATGTCAAATTAACATAATAATAGTAAATCACTCACTTTTGAAGAGAAGTGTAAAGATGGTTTTAGTGTAGGTGGAAAATCATGGAAGGCAAGGACGAATGTGTTCTTCATAAGATGGACTTCAACTGTTTTGTTCACTTTAAGTCCTTTTGGGTGACAAGGGATGATTTAACCGCATTGTGTGAGGATACAACTGAGATGCAGACTACGCTGATATTAACAGTTTCCAAATATATCTCACCTGTGGAGATGTCAGTAACGCTGGCAGCAATATGTAACCGGCCATCACTGCTGATTCCTGAAGTGTAAATGGCTTGAAACAGATCTTTACTGAAGAAGAACTGTGTTGACCCATAGATCTGGAAAACAATGGTCAAATGTTAGCCGATGCTGTTTAGATGCTCTAACTGTAAATCATTGGCTAAATGCACAAAGTTGACTTATGGTGCCTGTTCTTTCATAAATGAGCTGTGGGGGCAATAAAACTCACCTCTTTAGTTTGTGTATGTACCAATGGAGAGGCTGCCACACTGACTGAGACAGCTAGTGTTCCCTGTACAGGTTGTCCACTAGAGTAACTAGAGAGAAAAACAAAACAAAGTACTACTATATACTTGCTTAACATGTGTGTAAATGTGATATTATTAATTTGCATGAGCTAATTAAACTCACAGAGCTCTTACTGATCCTGAGATGCCATCACCTACGAGGACCTGTGGAGGTGTCTTCAGCAGCACTTCAAAGTGAGGACGCTCTGCAAAAGCAGTCAGTAAAATTGTGGGAATGACAGTAATACAAGAATAAAGAGTCTGGAGCCATGCTAGCAGCTCTGTGAGGCTGTGGTAGGAGCTAAATGCTAACATCAACATGCTAACATGCTTGCAGTGACAAGATGTTGATAAAAGATGTTTACCATGTTAGTTTAGCGTGTTAGCATGTTCAAATTAGCACTAAACACAAAGAACAGCTACGGCTTGCTGGCGTTAGTTTTGCAGATATTTGGTCATAAACCAAGGTATAAGACAATAAAGAATTTTTGATGGTGGTGCTAGAGGAAAGGTCAGATAATCACAAAGTATTTGGAATCTACCCTCTAGTGACATTGAATACCTCCATGCAGTACTTGTTGGGAAATTTCAGTAAAAACCTACATTGTCAACCTAATGGTGGCACTAGAGGAAATCAATTGAAGGATCACTAAAGTTAGTTGGAGTCATCCTCTGGGGACCATGAATATCTGTACCAAATTTCATGGCAATCCATACATATTTTTAGCCTTGACCAAAGTGGTGGACTGGCCAACTGACTGACCACAGTGCCTTTCTTTAGAGCTGCTGGCATGGATAAAATATAATATTTTGATAAACTGATCTTTTACCATGATGCTCCACAATAAATGCTCTCTCATCACTGACGCCCTGTAGAGGAGAGGATAATGCTTCACTTAACCAATTCAAAAATCAGTCTTTTGAACAGTATGCTATTGAAACGTAAATACATTTCCACATTTCAACCTTACATTCACTGTGGTTTTGATTGACCATTGTCCAAGAGGAACTGTCTGGGATAAAATGAAATCCTGCAACACAATCCCCAGATTCCCTGTGGACTCCCACCTGTTGACAACTTTCCCAGCGGGATCCTGCATGTGACAAAAGAACGTCAGTCAAGTTTCTCACCACCAGACAATGGCCGCCTAAAATCTTTTCATCTCCACTGATACCTACCTGTGCAGAAATATCCACTCTGCCTTTGTATGGATGGTTATCCAGCTGAACGGACACAATTCTGACTTTGACGGTGTCGCCTGGTTGGTAGCTTGATCTGTCGGTTTGAATGAAGGTGGAGACATTCCTGGGGCTGAAGCTGACGGTGGTGGTGTTGGTGAAAATGAGACTGTCTCCCTTGTAGCCCTTCACTGTCAAGTTAAAGAAGGAATCCTTGGCTATGGATCCAAGAATCTGGAGCAAAGCATTTTCAGAAATGTGATATCAGGCTAAACATGTCATTCAAACATTTCCATTCTCATCTGTGAGAAAAACCAACAACAGAATTTTAAATGACGAAAGAACTAAGAATGAACAAGGAAAAAGAAATTCATACTCACAGGAGGGAGCGTGACGACCGTGGTCAAACCTTAAAAAGCAGAATGATACTTTAGCCCTCCAACAGTCAAAAAGTAATGATACAAATCAACCCTAAATCTCTGTAATTTCTGTGTCACCTCCTTGGAAGTCCTCCGTTTGGGCTACTTTGATATCGCCATGCGCCGCTTCAGCCATCACTCTTCCAGGGAAGTCAGTAAGGACGGTGACAGCAAGTGGAGTGGGTGTCCCACCATGCAACGTCTCTGGACCCGAGACCAGAAACAATGTCCTTGTAGAAAGAGGAGGCATGGCTTGTTATTTATTGGTGAAACAAGTTGAATCATGACAAACAAAACATGTTAATATAGAAAATACGATTTCAGGTATTCAAAAAAATGATTGAATAGTGAATGTATTAACAAACCACATCTCTTACTTGAATGAATCCTGACTTGAACCGGGGACGGCAGAACACACAACTCCCAAACACACAACCGCCGTCCAGAACGCATCCATGGTTCTGTCCCCCCGCTTCGCCACACGTTCACCTTTCAGTTCAGACACCTAAACTTAGAGCAACTGCTATGTGAAAGTGACCTGGACCTACGAGTTACAAAACCCCACCTCCAGTCCTCGCACTAACGCCCCATTGGACCACACTCCCATGCTCCTTACACACTGCTATACAGACATATTACCACATATATGTTCTTTGTCACACACACACAAAGGAGGAAGCGGTGGAGAGTGTTCACGTACTCCTAACGCCTTTGCCCAGGGGGATGCGTCTAGTCTGTCTATTCAGGGTTTGACAATTCCCAGTCCTGTCCAAAGCACAGAGAGACAGTCTCTTGAATGTCAGCAGAAACACAACTCTGCAACCAAACACAAAACCACCTGGGAGTTTAAATCTTGGCATACTATCTAAAAATAGAGGCTGCAATTTGAATCTGCAGTGTTTTTATAAACATTTTGATACCTTATATAGCCTCCTTTAAATTTTATATTATCACACATTTTTGGGGTAAACAGGTTTGACATTTTAATTACCTTGTGACAACACAGGACAGCTGAACGTTGAGGAGTTAGTGAGGCCTTGTCATGGGAGAAAGTGATGATCAGTCACACAAAAAATAATTTATTTTGTTCAAGCAGTCCCCATCAGCAACTACTAGTCTTTTTTTAGTTTTAGTTTTAGTCTACTGGTCTTAATTTTAAATTGAAAGGGATGTCAAACATTGTGTCACTGTGTTTTGCACAAGTGTAACGCAAAAATACATAAATACACAAAGAAACAAAAATAGCAGCATGGAGCTTACAACGTGGGACTATGTTTTAACCACTAAGCTGTAATTAAAAATTTCACTGAGGGACATCCAGGCATAATAAAAAGCTGTAGTAACTCTCCCTTACCAGCAGGGAGTAGTAGAGTACAGGACAACTCATCACCTAATACTTGGGGCTTCTTCCAAACCAAATGAGAACCTTGACAAAGCCGGAAGAAATGGGAATACTTTACATGGCTAGAGGCCCAAAAATGGATGCTCTGTGTTCAGTACAGTTCTTATGTCGTCAAGTTTTTAAATGTACTCTTTTACACAATAACAACACACTATTATTTGCTTCATATTAATATTTTATTTCTTTGGTATAGTTTTTTTTTTCCACACTAGTTACATATAAACATGTTTTACAATGGTCTATTTCCACAAAAAGGATTATTTTTCCAACACTTGGCACTTACGACTTTGGCAACAAACTCAGCTTTAAACTTGTTGAAACAAAACCAGTTCATTAGTTTCTCAGGTGGCGTACGAGGGTACATTTGTGCATCTGCGAGGATGCAGGTGCGACGTGAGATGATGTTGCAACCGGATGTGTGAGCCTAAGCTTGTATTTTTTTGTAATTTTACTCGATGTCACGCCTGTGATGCACATCCCTGAGCACCTAAACCGCACTGGCACACTTGTGATAACAGAGGCACTTCTTAAATTTTGATCATTGCCACACACTTGTTTGAGAAAACACCAACTGTTTTTCAAAAATTTGAACTCGACCAAATCTTCTGATTGGTCTGCAGCCTTGCCACTGAATGTCTACTGAACCCTTCAAAGACTACAGCAGCTGTGTAACGTCTGTACTATACATTATTACATTCATACACCAGCACAGTGCTGGCAAAAGTGCATATTTACAGTGAGTGCTAAAAGGTCCAGGAAAAAGTAGAATCTTTGCAGAGCATCACAGACAAAATTAAAAGGCAAAATATGTTGGCAGATAAAAACAATGTGCAGTTTAAGGATTACTTAGAGATTTTATGAAGGACATGATGTTGTGCAGTACTTTCGGCCAGTGAAGTACCAGTGTGGAGACATTTAGAGCAACTCTACCTGTATGTACATCTTCTTGAAATGCTAGAAAAAGATCCAGAAATTCTGAATCTCTGTGTTGATGAAAGCTAGAATATCTAACTTTTTGGATTAAACAGTGATGTTTTGTTAATCTTTCCCCTCCTTCTCAGTTGGTCACATTCTCACCTCTGCACTTTTACTCAAACTGATAAGCTGTCTAATTTCGCTGCATCTGAATTGTTCACACTACATACTGATGTATGTGGAATGTCAGCTGATTAAGTATATGAATGATATAAGAATGCATACAACAACAAAAAATGAAATACTGACCGTGGAGCGGATGGTAACAAACCAATCAAAACTGAATACTTTGCACCTCATCACTTCCACCTGGTCAAAGGACATTTTTCAAGTCCAATCCACAGAAGCAAAATACAATTTTTTTTTAGGTTTCAGGTATCATTGTAACAATTTCATGATAAAACGTCTTTAACAAAAGATTTTCGTCCAGTGTCACAAACACATCTGCTTGCCTGTGAAAATTTAAATCATAACGCAGGCTTCATTCTTCATACTGGATTGTATGCAACGATAGTATTTATTACTCAGTAAATATTTATAATATTATAATATAATATTATAAATATGTGCAGTGCAGTGACAATTAACACACTCTTTCTTGCCTGAGTCAGCATCTGTAATGTTACAGCAAAAATGAGTGGGAAGAACCAAAGTTTTTGCCATTGTTGTTTCTAAGATATTCTGCACTTAAATGCAAGCAAAAAAATATTTTGAGGTTGAAAAGCTTCAAATTGTAGCCTTGAATGGCTTTTTTTGTTAACAGAAGAATCAATTTCTCCAGTTTCCAGACACCCAACAATGGTATCGCATAATATTCAGGCAGCCATCTTTACAAACAACTTGTATTGCTTCTTTTGAAGAGTCCTTAAGGATCCACTATGATGGGATTGTCTGTCAGTACCTCCAGCAGTCACATTTCAAAGTGACGGTAGATGCTTTCCACGTAGCTCAGGACCCTTTGCCAGTCAGGGCCGCCTGCTCTCAGCATCTCTTCTACAGTCTGTGGAACAGGATTTCAAAAAAGTTTATGTGCTTGAAATCGACATGGAATGTGTCTTTAGAGACTTTACAGCAAACTTATTTGTGTTATTTATAAAAAGACACCAAGGCTTACCAGAGTTTGTGCAATCCCAACAGTCTCTCCTGTTTTGAATGCCAGGCTGAGATTCTCCCTCTACAAAAGACAAGTCTGAATCGATAAGCTGGACACCATAAATCACTTTGTCGAATTCATTAAACAGGCACCGGGAACAGACCCTACCTTGTTCTCTGGAGTAAGAGTGCTGTAAGGGATGTGGGAGGGGAGGTACGTGTGGTATACGGCACAGAAGGCGAGACCGTCGGCCCAGCTGCTGCTGAAGTTGGTGATGTCGATACTCTGCATGCAGAGAAAAGTCAGAAAACGTTACATGGTGACACAAGAGAAGCAATTGTCTGAAAATTCCAGTGGTTTTTGAAGCAGACATTTTACACAGAATGGCTGAATTTCATTTAGCTGCTTCCCTTTCAGTGGTCCTGCTATTGCATATGCTGGCTCACTGTCATGGCTCACTGGGGCACTTGAATAAAGCACAGCCATCAACAATTTTAGTAACAAGTGTGCTTTTCCTACTATGACAAGTCAAAATGTCAGCTGTGAAAAGGGCCTGCTGGGATATATAAAATCTATTCAAGAGATTCAAGAGAAAACTGGAATTCTGACTTCCTAGTGGGAATATCAAAATCAATGAGACACGTATTCAAGTCAGGAGGAAAGAGTATCTCTCATAATCAGATCAGCCTGATAACATAAATCATAATGCCTACATATGTGTATATAATCCTCACAACACACTATACAAAATGAAGCTGAAAGGTGATCATGAACGATAGTTCCAAAGACCATCCAATTATTCACATTACCCAATCACACTGTCACAACCTGTGTGAGCCAATCGTCACGCTACTGTGAAATCTGTTCCCTTCATGATATAACACAGACCAACATCACATCTATGCAGAGGTCGTGGTCATGAAGCGTCAGAGGACAAAGAGTTGTTCCTAATGATGAAATTCTCAGAAAGTTCTTACTGTAGAATTTTGACATTTTTTTAAAAAAATTTTTCATTTTAATTTCATTCACAAAGCATCTTAGCTCTCAAGGTGAAAACTGTTAGGAGCAGAAAGGAGGTTTTTCTTTTAAAAGGCTTAAGAGTTTCTTAAGCAGAGGAGAAAATGGTGGAAAGACAAAGTGGTAAGAGAAATATTCGACAAATGCTCAATGAAAGCGAGTTGAAAACCTACAGATTAGATCATGCAGGGACAATGTTTGTGATCGATTACATTAAAGATGTGCTCCCGTCTACCACCCAAAGCAGTAACGCAATAATAACAACACTTTGATATTTGTGAAAAATGTAACAGCGCGGCAGTGATGACTCGGGTCTGTCGCACCCTCTCATCAGCAGAGTGATCACACAAATATTTACAGCGCTTTCACTCAATGTCCACACCTGGCAGGCTCACAAAAGGGCATTCATGGACATTAATTACCTCCCTGTGTTTCAGGAACTCTGCCACGTCCAGCTGTCTTGTCATCTCACCTATTTTTGGATTCTTTCTTGCCTGCACCATTCCAGATCACCTTCACCCAGAATCCCTCCTGCTCCTCGCTACTTGTTTTCAATAAACTGCTTTACTGATTCTGTTCTCTGGTTTGTGTTTACATTCTGCTACCGTTCATCATATCCAGGATCACCTTGTATCCTTGTGTTCGGCTCTGACACCAGCGAAGCAGCGAATTTCTCTTCGAGCCTCCATGGCGACGCAGCAGCAGGTTGAAACCATCCTGGGACCTGACGACAACAAGATACAAACTGCTGAGAACTCATTTTCATTTAAACATTGCAGCAGCTCCTGTTATTAATTGGGCTTATGTGTAGCTATAAAAATCTTGTTATTGAAAAGAGACTCACATATTAACACACTGAACCAAGTAAGAGGGGTGTTTTGACCCTGTATTGAGTTTTATGAGTTCACTGGACAAACGTACTTGGGTCAAAACAGGTAATTAGATTTACATAGGATGTAGCAATTGGGCTGGTTTCTTGGACACAATGATGTGTGTGTGTAGACTCACTTGATGGGCGGCAGCTCAGTGAGGGCAGAGTTGTACTTGTTTAGAGACTCCTCACGTTTTCCTGTAAAGACAAGCAACCATACTTCATTCACTGTATTAAGTAATGCAGTAATCCTCCAACAACTGCCCATTTATACATCCTGTAGACACAGAGTAACATTCATGTGGACTTGTTTTTCCAATATTCACTCTCCTTACAGCTCTGTTTTGGTCTCAGGCTCCTCAGAAAAATGAGTGACTCTTGAGCAGATAAAATATCCCACTATGTTACCAAGGTAGTAGCTAACTTTGTGTGTCTGCAGACACTAAAACACTGCAAAGTTAAAAGATGGGTAATAATTAGACGTGAGTTTAACATTATGCATAACCATTTGAGCAAATGTCTATATGAAAAAGTTGATTAGTGCGCCTTTACACATACCTGTGTCAGTACTTGTCCTGCTGTCTTGCCAATCCAGACAACTTCGCCCTCTTAGTTGCCCCAAGTTCTGTAAAACAAGAAACATTCATTCAAGTCGCCTCAAAATCATTACATCAGCAAAACATGAATTAAGTGTGTAAGCATTTCCTCAGGGATCTTTCTCAAGATAAACTATCTGACCTTGTTTGAAGGTCCAACTGTTGAGGCAGTATTGGACTGGGAAGTTCCGTTCTGCATGGCCGAGGAGTCGGAGGAAGCAGGTAATCTGGACAGGCTTCTGTAACATTACAATGCATAGTTAGGAGAACAGACCCAATAAAACCAAACCAACTGCTTTTGATGTAACAGCTGTTCCCCTCTCTTCCAGCTAGAAATGAAGTGGTTCAAAACTGTCCTCAAGTGGCCCTGTGAAGGCCTGTGGGCTAAAAAAAAAAAAGAAACCACAATCACAGGCCTGACCAAATTTGGTGATTCGTATCCATTTGTGCCTGCTAAGTCACAGACAAAAAATGTGGAAGACGAAAAAGAGGGTTTTTTGTGAAATATCTGAACACAGTGCCACCTACACAAAATGATCATCTAGTCATGTGTTGCAAAAGTACTATTTGTTCTTGTGTATATTCCCCAAAAAAACACAAGGTCAAAGAGTTTCTCACCTCGACCTCTCTGTGATCACCGTCCTTCGTGCCTCGCTGGATCGCAGCTCCTCTCCATTCCTATCCTCATTGGTCACATTTCTCAGGTAACGCTTAGTCACACCTTTGCAGTCTGTCCTGGCTTCCTCGCTTGCAACATTCTTTGTCAATTCATTCTGACTCCTACTTTCCATCTCTTCTCGTCCCAACCTGTACACGCCCCTCTCTCTGCCCCTCTGGGTCCCCTCTTTGCTTTCAGAGATGTTGGCCTGTCCTCCATTGGGCTTCTCTGGTTCCTGACATGAAGCCTGGGTGTCTGCTTTGCTTTGAACCTGGGAGAGAGTAGCCAGTCTCTGCCTGCTCTCCTTCAACTCCCCTCTCAGGGTGACCAGTTGCATATCGGCCTCTTTCTGTCTCTGCTGGGCGGCAGCCAGCTCCCTCTCAACATCCGTGTGGGAAGTTCGGAGCGCGTTGAGCTCTTCTTCTGCCTCGGCTCTCAGACGGTCTGCCACTGACACCGCCACCTGCAGATCAGCCTGGAATTGCAGCCATTCCCCACGCTCCGTCTGAAGGAAAAACAATAGAGTTGTTTACGTGTAGAACACATACAGGGTTCCTAAACACTTTCAAAGTATAAAATCCTTTTAAAGATTAATTTTAAAGACTTCTCAATAGATTTGTCAGACCTTTTTTGACATCTGAGTGCAAATATCTAGATGTTTATGTAAATAAATCCGACTGACAACATGTATGTTACATTCTCACTGATGTACTGTATGTATGCTATTATGTTGGCAAATAATTGCCAGAATATTGTAGTTAGTTATTCAGGATTGTCAAGCGTGCCTCGGAATACACTCCAAAGACGAAGTAAACTAACCGATGTCTCTTTTATAGATAAGAACCAAATATTTGTTGAATATTTTCACGGCTTCTATGCAACCTTATTTGTTCACTGTGTTCATAGAAATGATGATGATGACAGGTCTGCCTCCAGGTATAATTTCCCTTTGCTGAAAAGGTTGTCATATATATATATATACATATACATATACATATACATATATATATATTTTAAGAAAATGCGGCAACATTTTATCTTTATAATTTATTATAAAGATAAAATGTTGCCGCATTTTCTTAAAAACTAATTTGGTTGCTGACATGTGGATTTGATACAGTTATAAGACACTCTGAGCTGTTTTGCAGACAAACAAGCGGAGAGGCAGCTCTGCATGTGCGTTCAGTCGCAGGCCATATACTGTCTTGCTTTCAACAATGCCAAGCTTGCTCTGGACCGCATCCTCTCACACTGTGGTAAACATTTTGGCTGCAATGGCTACCTGCTAGAAAGGCTATGAAAAACACTGCATGTACAGTAAGTTCAACTTATTTTCTGGTTTGACCTCCGGCTGGGGCCTTTCTGTGTCTAGTGTGCATATTCTTTCTGAATCTGAGTTTTTTCTGGGTATTCAGGAAGCCAAAGACAAAAATTGCCCATACATGTGCATATGTAAATATGAGTGTGAATGGTTGTTTGTCTCTATGTGTCAGCCCTTTCATGAACTGGCGTCTCGACCAGGGTGTACCATGCCTCTCAACCAATACCAGCTGGGATAGGCTCCAGTCCCCCACAACCCTGATAAGGATAAGCTGTTACTGAAAATGGATGGATCAAAGGAGATTGGTCATTGGTCATAAAACATTGTGGCATTAAATGACGTTAAAGGATCACCAAAACTATTATAACTCATCCTGAGCTGCAGGTATGGCCAAAAAATTCACTACTACAAATGTCCTGAAAGGCAGTTTTTCCTATTCAAAGTGTACCTCATCAATAATACATGCAGCTTGTGTTTTCAAGTCATGCTGCTACATTTTGACAAGCATTATTCTTCTACAAAACATTTCCTACACTAACAGAATACAAAGCACACAAAAGGATTAAAACTGTTTTAAACCCAAACTGGGTATGACTGCCAAAAACAAAACATAGCTGAACCCTCAGCAGACAGTGATTATAATCAAATGAACAATCAAATATCAATTTGGCCTTCATTAAGAGAAGTGAAGAGAAGTTCAACTGAACTGAGCAGCAAGCCTCAGCAAGCAGAGAGGAGTGGAGTTAACTCTAATGAGGCATAACTGAATTGTGAGCCAAAAGGTTTTAGCTCAGAGTGTTTTACTCATCTGAAATCAACTAAACAAGAATATGTGCTCAAAGCAAAAGGACCCCTAACAAGTCTGGACACAGACAGAAAAAACAAACCGACTTAAGCAATATTTTGGGAGCATTGTGTAACTGCTCTCTGTGTTATCAACGCTGTGGCAATGACTGATTCAGACTCTGTCTCATATCTTTGAGGCTGAGTGAACTTCCAGTTTTCATTCTTTAAGAGTATTATTGCCTCAGACATGCACAAACACTGACCCTCAGCTCGACTCAGTGAAGCCAGTAAACGATACCAGATCATAAAAAACACTATAATCACAGCAACCATCATCATAAAAAGGAGAGAATGAAGGACAAGGAGAGAGGAAGGACATTAAAAGTGTTTGGAATCAGGCTCAGATTTAAAACTGCCCATGGAGCGATTTAAGCCAGAAAGAGATGTGAGGGAGTGCTGAGGAGCGGAAGGGGCTGGGAAGTTTGGTAATTAGACGAAGAATGGATGGAGATGTGGAGGAGGAGGTGATATCTGAGCCAAGTCGCTCCCTCATCTGACCAGTGACTCAAGACCACAGCTGGACCCGATTATACTGTATATACACACACACACACACACACACACACACGTACATATCATATTCCCTTCTTCTCTCCCAGCCATACAACTCCCTTATTCTTTTACCTCACCACCAAACCACACTGTTAAGTTTTCTCAAACACATTCAGGGTAAGTTATAGTGCATTCTGCCTGGCAACATGTGTCCAATGAATAGTAGAATAAGTCTCTGTTGGGAAAAGTTCGATATTATGTAATGCTGAAACACCCGCTTGGATGTGGTCTTCAGAGATCCTTTGTTATCTGGACACGGACACTCCAATTGGTGCATGTCTGTTTAAGGAAACAGGAAGGGGCGCTCCTCAGTCACACTGAGATAAGGGTGTGGACTGTCAGTCTTAAGACACACACACACACACACACCCACCCACATACTCCCTCAAGAGCTGACCTAGTGCCCCACTGCAAGACCAGATGTGGTATCCAGCATTCAAGGCAAACACACAGACACACTTGTCTATACTCTTGATGCACATCTCCTGACAATTCCTGGAAAAGGTCCAGCACACTTGCAGATTGTGTCAGTCTGTGTGTGTGTGTGTGTTTTCCAACAATCTGTCCCTAGTTCACCTCCACACCCAGTCTTCCTAATAAATACTTGGGGAAACATCCCAACTCTGTAATGGTTCTTCTCTCCAGTTTTCCGCAGCCTGTGGTGTCTATTCAAAAAAGTGGTTCAACACACTGTTACACCTATTAAGAGACTTTTTCACTCCCCCTTCAGAAGTCACACACACGTACAAAATGGCTAAATTCCCCCCGACTGGCACATGAAGATGACTTGGTACAAGTTGCATATCTAAATATCCACAGACATCAAAGTAAAAGGGTCCCAAGACATTGCCATTTACTCTGTGCTGCAAATTCGACACAGCGCGCACATAAGCCCTCCCTCCCACTCCTCTTCCTCCTCCTCCCTGCGAAACACACTAAATCTTCTACATGTGAACAGCCTCCGAGGCCTCCAGATACTCAGTCTTTTCTGAGTCTGGGTTGGTGAAGCAGCCTAGCGAGGAGAAAAGGGAGCAGAGGGAACCTGGAGATCATTCCTGGAAATCTACGGCAGCATTCACCTGGAACTGATTCCAAAGCAGGGCTTTGAGATTGACTAAAACTTCAGGAGGGAGGGAACGCAAATCTGACCCGACACACACAGACAGACACACACACACACACACACACACCCCAGCCACGAATGGAGTGTTTTCATTTTTGTTGGTTAAGACAATTGAACACTGGTGGTGCACATAAGCACAGACAGATGGTACATTGGACAATATCCTTAGTAGTTCGCTGCACATTGGGTGATCATGCGTCTCCTTTTCAGCATTCACTCTGCGAAATACACTATGGCTGCATATAGACAGAGAAAGAAGCGAATTTGAGAATGCAGGGATGAAGACAGATGAAGAGGCGTGGAGGAGAGGCTGACAGAACGTGACGAAGAATAATGGCTCCTTAAATTACATGGAAAGCCAAAAAACAAGAGGTCAGAACTAAAAAGGGAAAAAGGCATAAGAAACTTGGATGGAAGTGAAAGAACAGACTAGGAGGTGAAGAAGAAGGAGAAGACAGAGCGAGGAAGGGAGGGATGAGCTTGAGAGGAGCATTGAGGCAAAAGTAATTATTTTGAGTTCTTGTGCTCAGGGAGGAGCGGTCAGCGCTCTGATGGGGAAAGAATAAGGGAACGAAGAAAAGGGAGTGAGGCACAGCGAGGGAAGTAGCTTCCCCACAAAAGCTAAAAACCTCTTACACCATCCAAGACTTACAATGCATCTGTACGTGTTTGTAAGTCTTCACACAAAAACACATGGCCAGTCAGTCACTGCTAGCTGAAGCCCCCCCACCCCTCGTCACACAGCACAAAACAAAACAAGTTTTGTCTCCTGAACAGCCGAATGTGAACCCCCCTCCTCCGCACTACACTCCCCTTCTCCAGCTCTCCACAAAAAGGCTCCCAGGACAGCAGAGCAGACTGAGAGGGTTCATAAAGTTGAGCTTTGCTAGCTTATATTGCCCCATCGAGGGCCCATGTAAACACAGTGTTGGATTGGACCGACGTCTAATACACGGCTACCTCTCAGTGCTATACCACAGTCTCTTTGAGGTTTAGTTGGCCTGTGGAAGGCTTATATTTCCAGGTCCCTTATAGAGATGTGGGAAAGTGGAGGAAAGTGGAAGGAAAGGCAGGAGGGAGCAGGGATTGAATATCAAGTAGAGAAAGAGGTGACACCAAGGAAGTGTGAAGTAGAAGAGATGAAATTTAAATTATTCTGATACATGTCAAAATCAAAGAATAGAAGCAGGGGGAGGAAAAGAGGAGAGGGGGGTTGAGGAAGGCATACCGTGGGTCATATTCCAGCTGTTGTAATCTGTGGCGGATCTAGAGGAAGCTGAGAGCCTCTGGCTACAATCCTCATAAGGGAGGGTCAGGAATTGGAACAAACGACTGACAGGAAATTACCACAGCATATCACCATCCTCATAAGAGTGTGGAACGCTTGAGCAAGAGGGCTGAAGAATGTCTGCAGAATATTTATTCTTATCGTGTATAGGTTTTATTCAACCAATAATGGGTCGACCCAAAATAGCTGGTGGGTCCTTACTGGAAAGCATTACCTGATAAGAGACAGAATTGTCAACTTGTTACACTCCATTTCCATCTTCAGTCTCTACTCTAACTGATTTCTAGAGGGCGGGGGATTGAATTTTCTCTAACCAATCACTAGAGACCAACGTATCCGCTTGAATCAAACATCATTTTAAGTTGACATTGCTCTGTAGCCATGCCACATACTGCTTTTGCCGGGGGTTTTAAGAGTGGAGCGGAGTGGAGTGCAAACAAACTGCAATGAACAGCATCTATCTTGTCTGTAGCGGTCACTACTGTTGTTATTACACCTCCTTAGTTCTGACGCACAGCTTGAGAACAGTGTTAGTCCCCCCGCGGCGCTCACTGGATCGATAATTCTTCAACCAAGAAACCACCGTTTCATGTCATGATGCCAGACCCAAATCAGTCAACTCAGTGGAGTGTACAAATTCAAAAAGGAAAGGACAAGCATCATTTGCTGGGGTCCAAGAAAGAGAAATAAATGCATGTGATAGAAACTTCTTACTTTTTAAAGTAATTCTATGACAATGAAAGTAACCAGGTGTCCTGAAAACTAACAAAACATGTGGTCACTTTTAAGAGGGAGTTACAACCATATGCAGCCATCTCTGATTGCTCTACAAGTCTGACCGACACGGAACTTGACGGAAGATTATCTCCACAGTTTTCCTATTTTGGGCCTCTCAGGAGAAGCAGAGGACAGGACAGGAAAATCTCAATCAACAAAGCTGCAGCTCCCAGGGGAACCCATTCCAAAGCCTTTTGTGACAGGGGGGGGGTGGAGCGTGACAGGGTGTGTTTTGGGGTTGTCTCCTGGACAAAGGGTCACAACCACTACTTTGACTTATGTATAATTGGAGTCTGTGCCTTCCTGTTTACTATATTTATCCATTTCATTCTGTCAAGTGTGTTGATAAAGAATAGGAGTAAAGATTTTAAGTGGGAAATGAAATCTGAATACACCCAAACTACAATCTTCAGAAGCCTGAGGCATTTTCTCTGTCAGTGTGGTCCCTAATTGACCATTCACTAAGCCTGGCCCTTCTTAGTTAACATCAGTATGTCAAACATTCCAATTTTGCACGGCACACATGCAGTTACCCGTCTCCAAAATCATAGTAATTTTTCAAACAATGGGTATGTCATTTCAGACAGTGGTAGACAAAAGCAGGCTACTCATTTCTAATGTTTTCTAGGTTTTGCTGTTTGGAATGGTAATTGTCGATGCAGATTTTATCAGCTAGCGAATTAAGCTAATTTTACCTCCATGAGTTTGTTGAAAACTTTCTTTCTCTGGCTAATTGTCAATGTTTCAAAGATGACTCATTTTAAAATGAGAACCCTGTAAAAGGAGTGTTATGCTGTGTCTCAATTCACATACTTCTATATTTATTCTTGCTATTTTGAGTACAGTGCATTCACAAAGTCAATTCTAGCAAAATCCAGTGTATTGCGAGTACACGGATTGTGCACGCATAATTGTCAAAACGCTGAGTGTGGAACGCTGGACACTTCTCGCCCTCAGTGGTCGCCATTTTGGCTACATAGCGGAAGCGGCGGGACCACCAGCATTGTGAAATCGGGTTAAGTTGTGGTCAATGCCGCCAATATACAAAAGTATATATGTTTTATATTCTGGCAGTCAAATATAAGCACTAATGCTCTGCCTGGTTGCCATTCGGCGAAGACAAAGTGGTAAAATGTTGCGTCATTTCCAGTAAATGCATGATGGCCGTACTTGAAATGAGACAACACTACCCTGCTGAAATTAATGCATTACACCAGGTAGTACATAATGTACTACATAGAAGTGTACTAGCTGAAGTATCCTAATTGAGACACGACATTATAGATACGCACTTAATGACTACATACATGAAAATGTGCTAAAAGACAGGGGCTGAAGCTTCATGTCTCAGGTAAAATGTGTTCTCATATTGCAATGTAGAGCTAATTTAGTGTATGTAAATATAGAATCATACTCATGCTTCGTTAGCTAGTTAGCTGGACATTAGTCAGCTGGCTAACGTTTGCAGCTTATGCTACAATAGATAAACACACTGTTTTGTTTTTTGTTCGTTTTGCAATGGCTAGACTTCAAACTGTCGAGTCATACAGTTTCAACATAGACAATTGCTGTTCAGAGGCAAATGGTCTCTCATACCATTAATATCATGCTGAGCCCAATTGGAGAAGAAGAAACTGGCCAGAATAGATTTAAAAGCAAACAACCTTTCAAGCACATCTCACCTGCAGCGTACTCTTCAAACTTTTCACTTCTGTCAGTAGATGCTTCAGTATCTCTGAGGGAAGGATATAGAAATGTCAGAAGACACCCCATGCATATCAATTACAAAAAAAAATGTCAAGGAAATGGATTTGCCCTTCATGTTATGACCACAATGAAATGAAATGTTTTAGTGATCAAACAAAGATTCTGTGGGCATGAATATTATTTATCGGCAGTATAAAGTATATTTAGGGGAAAACTGTATTGAAAAATGAAATACTAGTACTATGACAGACAAATGACTCTTGCCTGCTGTGTTCGTGGTCCCATCCTCACTGACAGTTATACCCAGTGTTGTCCGACACTCCTCCAGAAGCTTCTCCAGTTCCTCATTCTGGCTGTCCCCAGCTTCGTGACCTGGCAGTAAAGACTGACTCAGACCACTGTCCCTTTCTCTCCAGCTCTGCCCTGAAGAGCTGCCCACCACAGGTGAAGTACTACAGGGGGAAGAGGGGCTCTTTGTAGGGCTGATTGACACAGCCTTCCCCTGGGGAGTCCGAGGGGTGGAGGTTGGAGGACCCCCATTCCTCCCCAAAGCAGCTTGTCCTTTAGCCAAGGTATTTCCTGGCTTGTTGTGCACCAGGCTAACTCCAGTACCAATGGTGAAGCTATTTGAGCTAACTGGTGGTGGATTTGGCCTCCAATCAGGAGGAGAACTGGAGGTGGTAGGGGTGGTAGGGGTGGTGCTGGACTGCGTTTTTTTCCCACTGGATGCAAGGCCTGGGACTGGAGGTGGAGATGAAGCTGGGGCTGCAGAGGAAGGTTGAGGTGAGGTAGGATGAAGGAATTGGGGAACACCAGGCATGTAAGGAGGCCCATCACTCTGTGGAGAAGCAGGAGGTGTGTGGAAAGTATCCCCATGGACCCCTGGAGAAAAAAAAACAATTCAAAAGGGAAATAAGAAAGGCAAATAGATGTTTTAAGATATATGAAAGTACTCTGCTTTGACTAATGTGTACTGGACTGTGATCGGCCTGTTATAGTTGATAAAATCATACTTGTACGTACACTTAAAACTCTCCCCCATTCAACAGAGGAATGTACCTTCAACTGCACATACATCATTCTACAAACTGAAGGTCAAACATCCAACGAACAAAACATATGTTGAGTGGATGGATACTTTAAAGTTATGAATAAGTGCGAGAGACAAAACAAAACAGCTGAATCGTGGACAGAATGAAGGAAAAATAACAGATTAGTAGTCACTAGTCTGGTATGTTGACAATGAAAACACCATTCATTGAGGTGGCCGAAGCAGCAAGGCCCTCATTAGCCAGTAAACATCCAGGCCATGCCCCTGAAGATGAATGCTTTAATACAGACATTCCTTTTGGCCTGCTCATCCATAATGTTGCTGCGACACTCATTCTCCAAATTCAGGAACACACACACACATGGACAGAGGACAAAATGTTCCCCATACACAGACAAATACATTTTCAAACTTGGCGCAATAACACAAGTGATTTTTACATTTTGGCTTTGTGTTTCTTGCCCATAACAACACGCCACCAGTAATAACTTAAAAAACAAGAGACCGCTGAATCATGTCTCCTTTCTTTTCTTTCCTCCTTTACCTTGTTTGGACAAAAGCCTCACTGCAAGCAGAATGAATGCGTGTTTTTTCTTAAATGATGTAAGAGCAGCAGTTGAACATTCACAGAGCTATGCACCACCTGCTGTAAGGCCAAATCACCGGGAAAGAATGACAGGATTGTCTAATAACTTTCTCATGCCACCCCTGCTTTTTATTTCTTCATTCCAAACCTTAATGCGCTCATCCAACCATGTGCACGGGTGGCAGATTGTGTATGTGTGTGTGAGCATCTATTAAAGTCTGTGTGTGTGTGTGTGTGTGTGTGTGTGTGTGTGTGTCAGATAGCATTAGGCTTCCTATGATTAATCCGCTGCCCTTGTGCTGAGCCGGGGAATTCTGCCGATTCATCACAGCTGGCTCGGGGGGGCCAGAACGAATCACATAGAGACGCGAGGAGAATGACCACTCACTGAGCAACACACAGGAGGGCTGCCAAGATTCCTGCTGCTGCTCAGCACACACACACACACACACACACACACATACACAGCCTTTCCGCTTGCTTCTCCTTTTGTTACCTTCAATTTCCTGATTACCCCTTATCCACCCCTCTTTCATACAGTCCAGCATCCTCACTCTTGCTGGATTTCTCTTCTTTTCCCCCTGCACCACACTCCTTCTACTACATGTTTCAGAGCTATGAGGTGTGCTGGCATTATTCTCAAAACATGAGGCCCACACGCACACACTCTCACAGCCAGGTGTCTGTGTGTACTGCCAGATATTTAAAATCTATTTCTGACTGCAGAGACAAAACAAAGGAGATTCAACAGAAGTTATTCGATCAGAACTACTTTGCTAATTTGCATGCTAATTTGCAAGCTAATATGTGTGTGTGTGTGTGTTGACCTACCTGTGGGTGAATGGCCGTCCTTGCTGGAAAAGTTGCCCATACTGCAGTAATGGGGTTTGGGCCAGTGATGGGGCCCTGCAGGTGCTTGTTGCTCTTTCACTCAGCCCACACCAAAGTGGCACTGTGGAGGTGACCTACACACACACCCACCTACCCACGCACACACACACACACACACACACACACACACAGGATATCCAGTAAGATGATAGATGAGGTCTTGCACTGTTGTCCAGCTGAGAAATAATTCAGTGACTACAGCTCTGAGCAAGAAACCTTGGATTTCTAGAGTTAGTGGTGAACTCATGCTGCTCATTTGAATGTTTTAAGTAAATCAGCTTGTTTACACAGTGAGGTTTGATCACAGGGATGAGATCAGCCACAGAAACAGGACACTTCACTGAGACCACATGTGACAAACAAAGCTGTTGGCATGTCAGGTTTCAATGCATCTGCATGAGAATAAAGTGTACACGTGAGAAATGCGCCAAAACCGACACATGGAAACAACTAAACCAAGTTAGCAAAACAAATCTGAGACACGTTGATAAAAACGAAACATCATTTTGTTTCAACGCCACAGACTCGATCCAAACTTTGACACATAAGTCCGTCCAAGTGTGAAAACGCGCTCAGAGAAAGTAACTTTTTGCGCACTGCGTTAAAATCCACACTTTTGATTTGAAAACCAATAATAATAAAAAAAAATGAACACAAACCTTCGATAGTGAACAAATAAATCCCAAATCCTTTTGTTCGGAGTTTGGTGAACTCTTCTTCTTCTCCACGCTTTGCTTCTTTCAGCGCTGCTCAGAGCGCACTGCCCTGCTGTGTCTTCGCCGAGGAGGAGAGGGGATGGCACATGGAGAGAAGCGGCTGCATTTCCGTAGAGCAAAGTTTAATCCGAACATTTTACTGCTGGGAACATCTTGATAAGAAGAGAAACCCGGATTTAAAAGAGCTAAAAAAAAAAAAAAAACAAGAGCAAACTTTTTCATTGATCATTGGTGACCGATAGCGCCGATAACCGCTGGATGTGTCCACTGGAGGGCACAGTTAGGCTGTGTTAGGAAGAACCTGTTGCTTCTGGGAGGTGCGGGGGCCCTTCTTATCTCTTCACTGATTATGAAGCTGACTCATACAGGCCGGTGACCCACTGACCTACCGTGCCAGACAACTCCACGTTCACAACTCCTACTTGAACTTTACTTATACCTGCATTTACTCGATAAAATGTATTCAACCTTTGACCGTTGAGTGTTTGGCCTCTGCAACCCACAGATGATATGAATTTTAAAATGCTGACAGCTTGCTTAGAGCTGTGAGTGCTTCAGACTAAATTTCTATGTTTAGACTCATGATGTGCTGGAGCTGTAGACTATGAAACTAAGTACCCGCACACTCACATCTATGCAGAAGTCTTCCTTGAAGATGTTTGCACAGATTTGAGTGTACAGATATTTTTTTTTAATAGAACTTATTTCCATAGTGGTCTGCTGTGCATCTGCTACATTACAGATCGAAATGAGTTGTGACTTGCGAATTTAACTAGATATTACTCATTATACAATACAACATACTATATAATAGTATATTCACTCTGCCCTCTATTTACTTTAATAAAACGTTTTTAGACCCATTTTTAAAACTAATAGATTCATTGCATTTCATCTGGCAGACAGTTCCAAATCTTGTCCCTACACATTTGAGGATGTATCTTCTGAATTTTGACTGAGTATTGAGAATCAGTTTAATACTTATGTTGGTCTTTAGTATGCTAAAACACCTGTACATAACACCTGTAGATGCTTAAATGGGCTCTTTTACTGCAATCAGAAATGTAATATGTCATCTTATTTTGTACAATCTGTAAGCAGGCAGTACAATTTGCTGCTAACTGAGGTGACTTAATTACAGATGACATTCAGAAATCTGATTTCATAAAATAGATCATGCAAATACATAATAGCACATATTTCTATATAGTCTATTTTATAAAGTCTGCATATCAGTTTCTTCAAGTGCCCTTTGGACATGTCGGTAGAGGTTTGAGGGTCAGTGGTCTCCTGAATGTTCACTACTGACAACAAATCTGCTTCTGAGTTAAGTGTTTAACCAAGTTTTTTACCTCACCATAATTCACTTTAGGTGTTTAACCTCTCTGAACTTTTTAATTTTGCCATATCTTTGATATTAGATATTAACATATCTACAGTTTTACAAAGCTGATGTTCTGTAGTTCATAACTAAAAGATCAAGGTTGTGATTTTCTGGTCTCTTTAAGCCTACTTACAGCAAACAGCGTGAATTGAACTTTGACTAAAAACATTTATTTTTTTCATACAAAGACCATATCTTCATAATCATATATAAACAATCTGACAGACTGGTGTGACTCAGTGCAACAGTATGTTTGTCAAATGCTTTTATTTCATAAATCTCTTCCAACAACTTTTCATTAAACATTAATTTTATTGCTAACAGAACAAATCTCTCCTCCAATGGGTGCAGCTGAACTAGAGTTTGTAGACCTTAACAGACTGAAATGAATAAGCAGTGATGTGTGACACCATCAACAAGCCAACACATGAATACTGTGCCTTCAAACATTCCTTGTATTTTATTCCAGCAGCAAACCTCAGATATTCCCTTTTGTCAGTGCACTGTCTTGGCAGTTCCCCCTCATAAACTGTACAATGCTGAGCGAAACAGGAAGCTTGCTGCAGTGAGGAGACAAGCCCTCCCTCACTCTCTGATTGAGATCAATAGGTTTCCACAGTGCTCTGTGCTCACTGTGCACCACTGCAGTATAGAGAGGATCCATCAAAAGCAGCCAGGTGCATTACAAAACCTCCAGCCCCCACCAACATTTTGATTTCACACTCATGCAAGTGCAATGCCTGAATGTGACTTTAAAATGCAGTTCAGTGCCAGCATGGCAGAACTGATGAATATCATGTTAAATACATACATGGATCTAAATCAGTTGTTCCTGAAAGATTTTATAACACTAATTTACCCTGTATTTTTTCCTCAGGCGTATATGACAGAGTATCCTGTTGTTTTAAGGCCATCACAACCCCATTATGAAATTGTTTATGGGTGTCAGTCCCTCTCCAGAGGAAGGTGACCAATTGTTCAGTGTCCGATGCCAGTTGGAACCATTAGCCCCCTCTGCTGAATGGATTATGGCCATTTTGTTGGTGACCTACTGTGCTAGCGTTCAGGAGGGCCACTATTGGGGCTCTAAAAACTCCCAACCTGCAACAACTAGCTGCTGATCCAATTTGGCAGACACACAGGGATGGCTCTTCAGCAATGAAAAACTGGATTACAAGGTCTGGCTGACCTCTACGTGATGAAATACTTTCTTGCAATCCTCCAATTTCAAAACTTTCAGAAATACTAGGGAACTTTCTCGTCTGCCTGTCAACTGCTTGTGGAGAATATAAATTATTTCTGGTCACTTGTGTCATCATGATATCTGAAATGCAATCAATTTGCAAATATTCAGTCATAATAAGAGGCCGTAAAGACAAAAACAGTATGACCCTGTGCCATCAATAAGGCACAGCACACATTCTCAACCACACTCAGTGTCTCGCCAAATCTCAAGTCCCTTTTCACTGCTACATTTTTAGTGTAAACACAAATGGAAACACTAATCCCATAAACTATAAAGTCATGGATCACAGTGGGACGAATGGTGGACGCTGCAGGGGGAATGGTACAAAAATGGGATGCACAGAGACTGTTATGCCTCTCACGGGTCCTTGTCTCTTAATACCAGATTAGATGAATGACTGTGTGTGCCAGGAACGATTCTCCACCTGGGGTAATTCCCGCAGAGGACACAGGCTGATCCAGGAGGAATCACCACTCTACGTTTCCCGCCTGCCACCCGCAGTGTCTCAGCCTGTAAATTAGGATTCATAATCCAGCAAGGTGTATTTGTGCAAGTGTTTATATGACTTAGGTTCCAATGTCAACGTACCTAACTTTCAAGGGTTTTCCATGCACTCTCTTGCTCTGCTCTTCTTCCACCACTCTCACCCATGGAGAATTCAACTTTTTCTGAACACAGGAAGCACCAGTCACTGATTCAGCCACAAAGCCAACCTGTGTCTTCCGCCACTGTCACTTGATTGACAGTCGATGCCAGACCGCACCAGCGAACGCCAAGGCTCGCTGATAGATGGCACCTGCACCTCCTCAGAGGAAATCAATTGAAGTCATGGGCAAGGATGGGCTGCTAAAGCATTTACACATGGCTGTCGGCCTGGGGAGGGAAGGGGAGGTGATTGGGAGGGAGGGAGGGCACAGAGAGAGGTTTGCCAACCATCTGTGTACGGAGGGGCACTGCCAAGCGTCAGTCTCTTTTACGCTATCCCTCAAAAAGACACACAATGTCTCCAAATTAAACATGTTAGCTCCTTCAAATTACATTCAGCAACAGTCTTTGGGAAGTTCCAGCATCATTACATACTCATCCAATCATTCATATTGCTCAGTGCCCTCTCTAATATTCTATAGAGTCTAATATTAGTGACTAATTGATAGAAGATTTAAACTATTTTTATATGTGTTGCACAAGTTTCATGACTCATTATTACAGTAAGACATCCAACTTAATGCCAACACAAAGGGTGAGGTCCACACTTGCACATCATCAGAGAGCACATGGGCCACATTAGTGCAATGGGCCAGCATAGCTACAATCTTAAATGTGTATAAGTGTAGTTACCAGAACTCAACCTTTAATATTGGCCAAACTATACCCAATCTAGCATCGCAGGTTATTTCAAGGAAATTTTCTGGCCCACAAAGGAGGGAGGTGGGACCTCCTGGCAGCCACCAGCCCGGCGATTAACATCCAGGAAGGGGGTCTTATGAGCTGGTGTGCCCACCATGCTGGCATCAGTGTGTGAGCCAATCAACTGCAGCACACGTGCAGAGGGCCTGTGGTGGAGGGCCAACTGCCTGGAGCTGTAGCCACACATCCCGATCCCCACGGCTCCCAGCAGCATAGCCATGCCGGGCATGGTCTTCTCAACTGGAGGCATCACAGACACATTATGGTAGGCCTGCGTCTGAAAGGGAAGAACAATGAAGGTTGAAATGTGATCACAGGAATGTTGGATTTCCAAGAGTATTGTAATGAAAGACAAATAAATTGCATCACACTATCCAAACTGTCCCTATCAAAGCAGTCCAGAAATAACTAAACGTTCCGGCAAACAATGACCCAAAAATCATGATTTGTTAATGTCCAAAGTATGCATGGTTGCAGATCAATTTCAGGCCTACACAGCACAGAAGGACAACATGCCTTGCAGCCCTTTTTGCTAAACATTTGTCTGCATCAAATGAGTGAGCTACAATATGCTCACCTCAGCCCCCCTCCCATCATGCCCTCCCCTCCATTCCCACAGAGATTAAAAACTCATCTTCTCTCATTTACTAAATCGCAGTCTGTCTCTTTTGACAAACAAAAGATTTGTCTATTTTGCGACATGGGCAATTTCCTCAGTGGGCCTTTGACAATTATAAAGAGCATAGAGGAGCAAATAATAGAAGCTTCATAGTTTCTAATGGAGCTGTGTCACAGACAGTTAAGAAGCTATTCCTGTAGCTCACTCACCCAATACCCATTTCCATTTACAATCCAATGGACTGTCACAGGCTTGGATTTCTCCATTGTTTGTGATAAATGCCACCAAAAAGGTACTTGTGTTTTGTGAGCTAAAACAAAAGGCATCATCCTATAGTTACAGGAACAGGATGCTGGAACAAACTCAAATTTGTGAATGGTTTGTATATAATATGATCTCACTATACTCCATCATCTGTTGAGACACTTAACCGAAGAAATGGTTGCATAATGGCAGCATAAGACTTAGTGAAACCAACTTACTGTAAACACTGTCTCTGTCTATAAACCTCTGTACGTACCCATAAAAGCAGTACCTTGCAAACACTTCATTACATCAATGGCTGCTCTCAGAACTGTCAACATTATTTTATCTGCCACTTTCTTCTACTCCTTAAGGGCCAGTAGAGACAGAGCACGCCAAGCACCGTGTAATCTAAACTTCAAATCAAGACATTGAGAGAGCTTACTGCCTTTTTGTTTTAAAGGGCTTCAATCAAAACAAGTTACTTGATGCGGAAAAAATTTGCAATAAAGTGCAATTCACTTCTAAGATCATAACATGCAACTTCCACTGACTCAGCACTTCTATGTTGCTGCTACCCAGCACTATAGACAGCTTTAGTGTCATTATGCATCTGAGAGTAAAGATCGCAGCACATGAAGAAACATTCTGTAGCTGGTTAAAGTATCTATCTGACTCTTAATCTTGTTCACCTTCATGAATGTGAAAACAAAGAATTGAACTCTTCTTGCTCACAATTGCTCACCTGGAGCAGCCTGATGTAGCCCGGGGTCAGTCTTGGGACTCTGAAGAACATTTTGGAGTGCTCTATGATGGTGTTCCTGTTAGTTAGCGGCCAGATAACACTTGGCACTAACACTCAAGCTCCTCTTCCTGGACTGCCCGGGCCGGGAAACCCACTGATGGAAGGGTTTGTCCCGGTGTGGGCTTGGACACTTCAACCTCTGCTCAGCTATCTGGTGCAGGACAACCTGGTCAGCCCTTATAATGTCTCCTTCCTGTCTTTACATAGCACAGTCTGCAGGTGGTGTGTCTAAGGGGATTACAGGAGTTGGCACACACTGGTCTAAACAGAAGGAAGGTTGAATGGAGTGCAGTGCTGGGTCATTCCTAAATATTGAGTAGACAGAATTTCAGTGGAATCAGATGGAAATGATTTTGTTGTGGGAATTAATTAGTTCGAACACAGTTTTATACACTTACATTGTATGATTAATCATTCTGATGATTATGAAGGTTTACATGTATGTAAATTTTTCTGATATATAACAGTGGAACACAGTTAATTATATTAAACATTTGCCACATTGTGATGAATATCTATGTATAAAAGAATATAAAATATTCTTATATCCATTATTATGATGTGATTATTTCAGCCACCTCACCCAGTCATAATACAATGTATTAATCTATGTATATGGTTAATGTGTGGAGAATTGGAGGGGTGTTATACAATTTGGGAGCAGATAACCGTGTGCATACTGTAATTTTCAATGTTTTTGATTCTGTGCAGAACATTTTCAGGATTTCGATGCATGCCTCCACCGTTTTCTGTCTGTTTTAAGGGGGTCTGACATCAAAACAGAACATCAAAACAATAATGAATGAAACTAATTCAGGTAAAGCACAGCACATTAGCATCAGGTGGAACTGATTTCTTACTTCAGCAGTTCGTTTAATAGCTTTATACGGAATGCCCAAGTCATTTGAAGTTAGAACCACTAGAACCCATTTGAATCTGCCAAGTGGGTTGATTTGGATGTTTTTCTGTTGATGTTGAGAATGGCTTCTCCTGCCATGTCAGCAAATTTCTTTAAGCTTTAATATCCTCGCTGGCCTCGGGGTCCTCTACTCAGAGTGAGGTCTTATAATGAGGTAGCTGTGCTGATAACGTCTCTCTCTCTCTCACTGGAGAGGAATTCTCTCCAGTGAGCAGCCAACAATGACCTTCCTCTCATCTCTGGTAATAGGACCCAATTCTGCCTCCCAACTCATGCATCCATGAATAATCTCAAACCCTAGCATTAGTACTGCAAAGTCATGGTGGTAGTGAAACTTGTGATGCCCACTGGGTTTTAGTCACAAAAAGAAACCATACAGCATTTAATGTACTATTTGGAGAGAAATTAAACCACTACTGACTTCAGTGCTAGAAAATATAAAACAGGCAAAATATTAACAAGACTAAGAGTCTACATGCTAGTGGCTTTATGAGGTTGTATTCAGGCAGAGCTATGCTTTGAGCTAAATGCTAAAGTTAGCATGCTAACTTGCAGAAATTGATTTAGCGTGTTAGCATGCAATTTGCTAATTGAGGTTAGCAAGTAAAGCAAGTATTTGACAGATTTAAATTTCGACATGAGTACTACATGAAAAGTTAAACCTGCAATAGTTTGTTTTTTTGGTGGCCTTAGAAACAAGTTGTGAACACAACATATTTTCACCTTCAAAGTTGATATGGAAACTTAGCTTGTTTCTGATCACCTGGTGAATTTAAGTCCAATATTGACTCTCTTTTTGGTCTCTACCAACTCCTGAGGAAAATACCTGGCTTTTTAGCTGCTAAATGTTCCACTATTTTAATTGGCTAGTTGTAAGCTGTGTCTGTCTTACTGTTTTGTGCCAATCAGAGCTATTTGCTCATTTACAGCTGCCTGCTGCGGAGTAGTAACTGTAGTTGCAAAACAATGACCTGAAATGCTAAAGCTCTGTAAAGCCGAGAAGAATTGCGAATTCAGGTGGTGATTCTGTGTCGATTTGATAACCAAAGTTATTACAATTCATCCTGAGGGGGACATCTCAATGTCTGTACCAATGTCATGGCAATCCATCTGAGAGTTTTTAAGACATTTCTCTAAAAACCACAAATGTGGACCTCATGATGATGCTAGATGAAACATCAGTAGTCAGCAGTCACTTAACTACTGCTGCTTGACTTCAGGGAATAAGGAACATTATGTAATTAACATTAGCAAAAGTACTGACCCACAGGCAGGCACGTGTCTTATTAAGTCTTACTTATTCCATTCACTCATGAAAATTGGACAAGTAGAAACTCCATATATCGGTGTATATCCTACACTGCATCACTGGTTATTTAAGCATCCCAGGCAATGTGCTCTCTGCCCTTATTGTCTCCTCTGGCTAATGTTTTCAGAATGAGCCCATGAGCTTCCATCAGACAGCACCTGGTGTGTCCATCCATGAATAGAGGCCACAGATGGCGGCCCTCATGTTAATTTTGCACCACTATAAATACCACAGGGACACTCAAAGAGCTGTGTGTTAACAGTCTGCAGTATAACCTACTGGTGTCTACTGGTGCATCCCAGCTCTTAAAAAAAACAGTTCCTGGTATAAGCTGGTACGTGGCAGACAACTATCGCTCAGGTCGTCACAATGGCACCGTCCAGCCGAGATAATTCTCTGCCCTTATCCTGAACTTATCCCCTGGCATTGAGCTACGGGTAAATGTATTAGAATAGCTTATCTCAGCTGTAGACAGGTATGGTGATACGGAAGGTTAAGCTACTGACTCCTAGGGTGGTACTGGTTCCCAAGGTCTGTCAACAACATAGCGTGGTACTAAACTGAGAGTACAGTTAGATAATGGCAAGTCAGGATCATGTAATGAGACTAGTGATTGTCCTTTTGAAGATCTGCTGAGACACCATTAGTACCATCAGTATGACCTCCCTGAAGACTATTAATTAATCAAGTGCAGTTAGGTGAAACAGTAAATTTGAAAAGGCATAGCATGGAATAGCAACTTGGTCAGAAATTGGTTCGTGGGGAGAGTACTGTAGATAATTGAGGAGCTATTAGGTTAACCGACTGGGTTTAAATGTCATAACATCTGCAAACAACACTGGAGCTCCGACAGAGCTGACATTTGCTTCTCTGGCAATTAGGGGGTCAGATGAGGAGGATGGGTGTTATGTTAATACCAATTAAATGCTTGATTTATTTGAACTACATAGAACTCTAACAAACAGGGAGGTAAGTAACAGCTCGGTCGATAATGACAACATCGAAGCTTATTCGTGGTGGGCGGAAGGATTTGTCCAGGTCAGGATTAACTGGCTTTGTTTTCTTACACAATAAAAGGCATACAAATTAATGAGACAAAGGCATAGATCAAAAAGAAAAATATTTAATTAAAAAAAAATATATTTTACATGTCATTACTTAAGCTCCAACACTGTGGAATAAACTTTCATGTGATGGAGTACAGTGGGAATAAGTCATAAATCAGTCGAGTCTGTGTTTCAGTTTGACTGACAACCTCATAGGTGCACTGTAGAAAGCCTGGTCTTCTTGTCTCCCTGCATGGGAAAAATGTCTGTGATCCAGTACCGGAACAGTGAAACGACTGCAGTGGTTTCCTCTAAAAACACAAAGAGAGCAACATTTCAGTTCCAGCTGAGACTGCTGCTGACAACACAATACCAGAGGAACAGTCACCAAAGAATCTCCAGTGTTCAAATCTACTTCCTACCTGTCTGCATGCCGACATTCAACCTAACACTGAGTCTTTCTTTTTCTTCTTAAAAACTCAGAATTCATTCTATTGAATCTATTCAGAACAGTATAAAGTGGTGCAGTCAAGCTGATGTCATTTATGAGGGGAACTTCAGGGTGCAGTAAAATATGCTCAAAGAAAACCTGCTTTAGACCTGCTCCTGCACTCAATTGATTGCCACTGTGAGGGCAGGGTGATAAGAGTGAGGAGAGCTTCAGTGAACTCAGTGGAAAAACATTTTTTAAAAAAAGCACACCTCTTCTCAAACACACGGATTACCTCCTGCATAGCAGTGGATGTGGATAACATTAAAATACAGAATGCTACACTAAAAAAGTGGGGAAAAAAATCAAATCATCTTAAATTGTCATATAATAATATTAATGCTATCAATGAGGAATTGTGAAATACAGCGAGGATGACAGTGCCTTTGCCTAAAATGTTAACATAGCAAAGTAAATCTTTACAAACTACATTCATTCACAACCTGCTGGTGGAGTTTTATTCACACAGCAGCATTTAGAAACACCGAATTGAAGCATAACTCATACAATACGAGGTGGGTGTAAAAAGCTTTCAGGCAGGTGTGGTGCAGGATAGGCACGACTAAAGCAGGCTCTATCTTGTGGGCTCTAGCATCCTGTTTTATGATGCTGTGTTGTCTTGGCAGACTGCATTGCAAATAATCATTACGGAGACTGATAGGCAGAGACAAGCGTCACTTCGTGGCCGCCGGTATGGCAATGGCCTGAATCTCCTGTCTGGTCTCTCTCTGTCTCTCCACTGCTTTCTTTGTGTGTGAACAATCTCACACACACACACACACACACTTGTGTGCGTGACAGCAGCAAAGTCCCTGCTGATCCTATTATGCAGCCAACTAGCCAACCATGCAGACGCACAAACACAAACATGCACAGGTGAAAACGCGTCTGGGGACGCGTGAGACATTTTGGCTGTTGACAGCCAAGATGAACAAGTTGAAACATGTTAGTTAACTCATACCCGTGTGTGAGACGTAATATGGACAAGACCGGATCTAGTATTGCGAATAAAGGGCAGGTGTGTGCAGGTAAAGACGCATGAAGGCAAGTAAGGGCAGGTATACACAGGTGAACAATAAAGATCTATGTAAGGGCGCATAGAACAGAAGGCAAGCAGGGACAGACAGGGGCATGTATTAACCTGCAGGGACAGGTCATTGAAGTGCCTGGGGCAGAACCCAACAAGAGGAGGCCAGTACGCACAAGGATGGGCATGAATGCACGTCACAAGCATGGAGCAGCAAAGATCGCTTTCGCGTGATGTCACATTTCATGACGTGATGCATCACTGACCTGCAGACATTGAAGATGTGTCGTAGAGCTTCTCCAGTGCCTTTTCAAGTTCATCTGTCTGTTTCTGCTGAACAAAGGCCTTAAGAGTGTACAGCTGCTTCAGAACAGAGGTGGGCTTGCGTCCACTGGCTATGCTGCTCAGGAGGTCATCCACTACTCCAGACAGGAGAGGAAGCTTGTCTACACGCAACGAGGCTGGAGGAGCATGGAAGAAGACGTGAGAGGTGGTTTGTTAATGAAAGAAAATGACATCTGAATTTAATATGTTATCTAACATCAGAGATGCACGAAGCTGCAGCTGTTTAAGACACATTTATTTATTTTTTTTTAACTTTGTTTTTTTAAACCGCCTCCAATACACGTAACTGTCTAGACTCTGTGTCATCACAATAGAAAAACATCAGCAGTTTATTATTTCATTTACAAAGCCAGACTGGGTGCATCTTATATCTCTGCACTCTCGCCATTTATTCTTAGTTTAGCTCATTTACAATGCTGCTGTACCAGGTACTGAGGAGCCTTTCTCCTGTTTTGCACACAAGTCATGGCTTAATCTTCCGCACACCCTGCAGCTTAATGAACTTGTTTCTCTGGGCGAGTTCAAAGCCTTGATTAAAAAACTCAGTGACTGAAGAGAGCTTTCTGCTTCAGCTGAATGTTTTGTCAGTCTGCCACAAATAATCCTCATACTAAACATGATTTGTAGCTTCTATAATAACTGAAACACTAACTTGTAACGGTGGACCATCATGGATTGGCTTCCTTTAAAATATTACAATCTTTTAGCACGCGAGCGCTCAGATACAGACAAGCCTGGCAGCTAAAATAAGTTTCTCCATCTACTATATTCTAATGGCACTGCAATTTTTAGCTATTACACTTCCATCCAATTACCGATGCTATGTTTTTGACTACTTGTTTTGTTCATGCTGGCAACGTCACCTCATGTCTCAAAGAAGCAGAGATGGGCAATGAATTCTGTACAACAGTTTTCATTAAAATGCTTTCAGCATTTGGCAGAATTCAATTATGTGTTTACAAACTTCATCTTAGAAAGGCCTGCAGCTTTGTGCATCATAGCACCAAAAATTAATCAAAATCAAGCTATTCCTTGGCAGGGTGTCAATTTTTCAACTATTAACATTAAATGAGCACAAGCTTTAGAAACGGCTTCAAGCTTTAGCGCAGAGAACAGCTGAACCAGCTGATCCAAAAAGGCAAGCGCCGCCCTGCTTAATACTTACAGTCTGACATATAGATTTCCTTTGTTGTCCTGAGGAAGTCTGACACCTCAGCAGCTCTCCTCTTGTTATCTTCCTCCTCCTCCTCCTCCTCCTCCTGTCCATCTTTTCTGTATGTGAACTCCAGAGCAGCGGCCCGCGGCATCAGGCCCATGGAGAGCAGCTTCTCTTTGTGCCGTTTCTTCTTCAGCTTCCTCTTCCTGTTTTTGCTGATGCACTCTCCTCTCTCATCCACGGGCATCTGGCTCTGACCTGAGCTGGACTCCATCACTGGAGCTGCTCCATCTTTCTCAGAGTCTTGATGGAGTGATGGTTTCCTTTTCCTCCTTCTTCTCCTCCTTTTGTGTTCTTCTTCTTCTTCCTCCTCTTTATCTTGGTCTTCATTACTATCGTGGACGCTCTCCTCTGTGGGCAACAAGATCTTGATTAGGATCAAAACATTGTTAAACTTAAACCGTCTTCATATGCACCCCGACTTTTGAGCAAAAGTGCCCTAAGTCACAATTGTAAATGTCAGATTCTTGTGTTCACATTGTTAAAGGAACAGATTCTGTGCCACTTATTGGGGTGGGTTTCAACAGCTGGATGAGGAAGAAATGCCTACAGAGCAGTAGGGGGTTCGAGTCCCAGCAACGTCCAATAATATGCCACTGAGGGCTAAGAGGCTGCAGGTTTCCTCCCGTGCCAATCACTGTACCAGCTGATTCCACTAATTAGATACTCTGTCTTTGTAGCTGATTGCATTCTAATCAACAAAATCAGTTGGTGCGGTTGCCGACTGAAAAGGAACTTGCTGAATCTCGGCCACACGTGGAACAAATCTTAAGAAATAAACAAAGCCAGGACACAACAGGTAGAGTATCAGAGTTTAGTCCACCTGCATAGCCTCAGCTTCAGTGACATTTCAGGCTGACTGTGGAGGTTTGACCGGTATGATCGTCCGTTGGCGGCTGCAGCATGACGTTGTGCTGCGTTTTTCCTAAAGCTGCATTCGGCTCAACTTCTCCGCTGCAGGTTGCTCCATGTCGTCCGCACCCCCGCACCTAAGACGGACAACGCCCACTCAAATGAATGGAAAAGGCGGCATTTTCACAGCAGCACTGGATCCTGTCTGAATGTACCCTTATGGTGTTGAGTAATGGCAAAAAATGTGTTTTTTTCAAAGATATTATGATGTCACAGTGTTGTTGACCTTTGACCTTTTGGGTATAACATATCACTTCATTGTTCGCCACAGCCGCCGCCGGTGTGGAGTCATATAAACATCCCATCAGTGTTAAGTCTCTCGCTCACTGTGAGCCCGTACAGAAACTGAACTCTCGCTGGCTGAGCGGCTTCCTCTCCACTTCGTCACACCTCCTCTCACTTAACAACTCAAGAGGCGTCGAGAGGTCAGAGAACACCAGCTCCCATCAAATTCTTAGTGACCCGTTCACGCTAGTGAGCAGTGAACTGGCTAGCAGCCAGAACATAATGCAGCTGAGAACGTGGCAGAGCAACAACGACCAATACTGAAAAGCAATTTGAGAGGTAGCCACTGCTCGATTTAGTCTTACATGGACTGTGGTGATGACAAACTAAAGTCACTTACAGGACTTGTCTATGGGAGGTGAAAATGAACTTGAACTTCAGTGCTGACATCACTGCTGTATTTTTGTTACTTGTCTGATAGACCATCTGGCCAGCGCTGTCCTGTTTGCTGCAGTCATGTGAGTGCACTGAGTCACATCTTTTCCAGAGTCTGTATAAACATGCTCTATTTATGGTGATCATTTTAGTAATTCTGTCACTCTTTGGTAGATTAAAAATGAACCAAAATATCTCATCAACAATGTGTTGCTCAGCATAGAGGAAAAGAGAATTATGTCAAGCTTAAATGAACTTCTTTAACCGCCCCATCTGTCCACACAGTAGATATCAAGGAACTGAAAAAGAGTAAGAGAGAATCATTTTTGTCGTGGCATGACAACTTAAGAGACAATAGTGCACATTCTGGTAGTTTCCCTCTGGTTAACAACATCAGCACATAATTATGGAAGAAGCTTTCGATGACTTATGTTTCATGTCCCTGTCTAAGACTACATCCTCAGACTGCACTGCAACAGTGCTAACGCAGTGTGGATAAACGTTGAATTATTCCATAATCATTACTTTATCACACCAATCTGTTCTTGTGCTCTTTCTTTAATATTATATTGATGGATTTAGTTTCATGAAACCTTTATGAATCCCAACCCAAGCAGACTTTAAACAGGACTTTGGATTGCAATTTTTCCATCAAGGCTCGCTGCCCACTAAATCAAAAATGTGATTCAATTAAGGCGCTGTTGGGCTGACGAGTGCAATTAATCAAACTTAACCTTGTGATTCATTGTAGTGGGCACCTTTAGACACTGCACTGTCTCAGCCAACAAATCTCTTCTATTTCATTCACAAAAGGTAAAGCAGAGGCCTGTCAGGTGGGTGGAGGTTTGTATTAAGGAAGGCGATGGGTACAGAGACACGTGTAATGAGCCAGGACTCTTATTAACGTATGATTATTCCACCGGTTCATGCCAAGAGGAAGTGCAAGCAAAATAAACATTTAATTATGAATATCAACTTCAGTGTGTGTGTGATTTATGTTTGACTCAAACTGCCAGCCAACTCTATTCATCACAGGTCAAAAACATCTCAGTTTGACATTAACGTCAACTCCCAATCCTGCATCAACGAGGGGTGTAAAAGTTTACCCTGACGAACAATACATTCAATAGACAAAGTAAAAACCTCCCGGGCTCAAACACCATCTGTGCCGCATTCAAGTTCTCCTCAGTCCAGACACACAACTGATCATCACTATCTGTTTTCCTTAGCTGGTGGTGTGGCAGAGACAATCCAGAAGAGTGACTTTAATAGAGTGTGCCAACCTGGAGAAACCCCACGCCGTAAATCTCCTAGCTTTATGGCGCACATCGCAAGTACATAAATGGAAGATTATCGTTGTCTTACCAGCTGGGTCTTCGGCACTATTTACACTTTGTAGCTGGGGGAGTGTGACTGATTTCTCTAAATCCGTCTTGTAGTCTGGCGGAGGAGGTAGAACCGTGTACATCCGCCTGCCTTGACTGGCTGCACTCTGTGTCTTCCCTGCATCTGCTGAGACAGACATGGCAAATAAAAGAAGGTAATAAGTCCCAATGGTAAGAGCAGCAGGGTGTCAGCAGTTTGGCGCGTATGGTGAGTTGATATGTTAATGTCTGTAGTTTGAAAAAAGGGAAGGGGATCAAAGGGAGACGCCAGAAAAGAAAGATTGCTCTTGTGCAAGCAGCAGGTGTGTGAACAGAATATAATCTTACCAGCGGCCGTGTCCTCTTGAGAGGCTTTTCTTTTCACATAGTTTTTTTTGGCTAGGGTCTCTACAAAGCGTGGTGGGCTGGGCTCCTTCTCCAATTTGGGAGCTGCGGGGTAAAGCTTCTGGAGTACTTTGGATTCAAATACTAAGTGACACAAGACACAGAAAAAAAAATACACAGGAACATGAGTGGAAAGAGGATGGAAATAATGGCACTGGCATGTTACAAGTTTAACAATGCAATTCAGTTGGAGTGTGGAGTGGGCTTATGTTGCACACCAAGTTGATGCACCATGTGTGTTTCCAATGTAGAACAAAGGATGCAGTCAATGAAGCAACCAGCAAGCCCTGGTGAGGTGCTGGTTTATGGATCATGTGGGCACTATATAACTATAATAAAGACAATGACAACAGCACAGCACCCCGAATACACTTCCACTCACTTAAGTTTAAGTAATTTTGCCACTACAGCCAAAGTTAACGCTTATATTTAAGCAGATGTCAGCGTAACCTGCTGTTGACTAGTGGAACACGTGCATTTGTTTACAACATAGCTGGAAACGCGACACTTAGCCACGTAGCTAGCATAGCCTACAATACAACCGTTTGGAGTTATTGTATGAGATCATATAGTAATGACAATGCTCACCTTCTTTCCTATGTGCCATACTGACATATATAGTCGTCTGAGTGCGAGCGAAGAAGACGCAAACTTTAAACGTATAATGTGGCTAAAGCTAATATGCTAGCAAGCTAGCTAGCTAGCCGAGTTAGCCAGCTTCTAAGAACAGCAGGCTTCACAACACACGACGACGACATAATGCAGCTGAAGACATGTTACTTTAACAAAAACCCTGTCGGGCACGCTTGTCAAAGTGCAGTAATGCTCGGACTCCCGCTCCACTCTGTCCAGCAGCCTCGACCCGCTCTCTGCACAGGAAGAACTCACTGCCCGGTTCGAGTCCCGCCGGGTTACATTCAAATTAATGGCAATTTAACTTATCCTTATATTTTAGAAAAGACACGTAGCCTTTATACTAAACATCTGTACATTGTTTTAATCAGTGAGATCCACGCTTCAAATCGGCTTATAAAGAAGCCTCGTTCAACACAGTATGTAGAATATTATAGCTTTCTTTGATACTGTGTATTTGATGAAAAGACATATTCAGATAAGTTTGCATTTCACTGAGGCAGTTTCAGTGAGACGGATCTAAAGTCACTTTTGCATGCGTGTTCAAGCGCCAAAACGATCAATCCCATTTTATTTTTGTGCTCAGTTTAAACTTTCTTTCGTGCATGCTCGTCTGATGAGTGTGATGTATCAGACTAGAGCTCCCCGTGTGTTTGAACCCTGTAATGGCATCAGTTTTTGGGGCGTGCGCACACCGGCCACAGCCAGCTGTAGGACGGGGTGGGAAGCGAGATGTGAATACAAAGCAGGCACCTCATGGCTCAGCATCAGCACCGGGTTGAGTTAGGATTTGCGCACCCTCCAAACTTGGCTTGGGACCTCAGCATGTGAACGGGCTTTGCAGGAGGAGGATCCACCTAGAATGTCAGCTCTGAAGAAGGTAAATCCCCCCTTTCTCTGTCTTCTTAATATTTGAGCACATATTTAACTAATGTGCAGGATTCAAACATTGTATTTGATCTTTCTACAGTAAATGAGAAGATGTATGCAGTAGTGAAAAATGGGTGTGTGTTTGAGCAGTTTGGTTGCAGGATTTTCTTAGGTGTGTAAGGTAATCAGACTTTTGGACAATTTGCTTTTTCAATATGAATTATAAAACCCTTCCATTATTATTTAAACTATATTAAGTAGCATAATGTAATTTGCTTAAATATGGTCAGTCATCACAATAAACAAAATACAATTGGATGTTTGCATCACTTGTGCACCCTCTGATTTGCCTCATGGATGTCGTTCCCGCTCTTATGTACATCTATCCCTAAAGAGGAGGCTTGGATGAGGAGCAGGCATTAAAAAAAAAGCTTCTCTTAGTAGAAGGCTAACTTCTCAAATGGGCATTAATGTCAGGTTTGATCTTCCCCAGACTCCTCCTGTTGTGCACTGTCATGTAATACTGCATGTACCAATGCTGACTGTAGTCTCTGTGGGTGGATGGGCTTCACTGACTGTGTCTTGACAGAAAGCCCAAGCCCAGCACTGACCATCCTGAATGAGAGTGGAGCTCTGGAGGAGTTGTAGGTAATGTAAGAAAATCAAGGGACTACACAGACCTGTGTAAACATGTTACATAACACCTTGCAGTGAACAAAAGCACTGAACAGCGTATGCACAATTCCCACAAGGCTTCTGATTAGTCAAGTAGTGAAACTTGTGAATGGGTGATTATTACTAGTGTAGAAATCAAGCCTCTTTTGTTGCTGGGTGATGCTGCAAGATTAGAAATAGTTAACCGCCTGTGTGTGTGTGTGTGTGTGTGTCAAAAGCTTGTCATCACTGTCAGTTGTACACTGACACATCATATTGTTTAAGATTCAGCGCAGTTGCACGTATCAGTGTCTCAGCTCTATGATTGAGCGCACAGAAAAAGGGGAAGTTGTATAGAATGTCTGCTTCAGCAATGCTGCCGAATCCACAGCAAATACACAAGCACTCAGCACACACTGTGAGTGACAAAATGCTGGCTGCCAGCACTCACATAGTCAGACATCATAATCACAGAGGTGCTAAAAATAGGGGACCATATTCATTGCAATGCTTTAGAAGCTCAATAGAGTTATTGCTGTACACCCTCCCGGCTACAAGTTTTATCAAGGTACTCCACGATGCTGTAATCCTACCTTTCTCAATAACACAAAAAGTCTTTATTTTTAGACAGTAGTGGTCAGCCAGTTGACACGCAGCTGCTTGGGTGAAACTTTGATGTGTGAGCGACGGTTGTTGTTACCCTCTAGCCTCTGAAACGAAGGGTGCGCCGCACAGCAGTTCATACATGGAAACTGCATTTTCTGCCATAGTAACACAAGCGTGTTTTATTTTGGTTCTTAGAAAAGTACCCCGTGTTCATTCATTATGCAGGTGGAGAGTAGTGCTATAGAGCAGAGGCAGCGGTAGCAAGCGTTGAGGAGAAATGTAATTACTTTTAATCAATAAGGAGGGTATCTGACTGTGTGTGTGTGTAATATGTATGCATATTGTGTATATCTAAAAGAGAGGGAATCTGTGGGTGGACAGATGCCAGGTGGCAGGTGAGAAATTCACCTTTATAAGTCCTTATGTGACTGAAAAATAAATTACTTGTCACTTACCAGCTCTAGGGGAGGTGGCACCTTTCACCCCCCCCCCTTAAACCAGTCTCTCAATGAAAGCCTGATGATTCATGTGAGATGGAGCAATCTTTACTCGTCTTACCAGGCAATTTCTTTGCTTAAAAAGATGAGACTCATTAAAAGCTACCACTTGTGTACAAAGAATAAAGAAAAAAAAAAAAAAACGAATTGCAAACTGACACTATTTCCCCTCAGAAGCTCTTTTGGAATTGAAGGTAGCTTCTCTCGGGATATTTCCAACGCTGCTGTCAAATTGCTCGCACACACACGTCAATGCCCACACAAGTAGACTCTCGCAGAGTTGTCAATGGGATGCTCGTGTGGACTTTGCCTACTTGGCAGTGACACGATAACGCTCTCATAATCTGTTTGAAGATGCATAGAAAACTTGAAATGCTACATTTATGCGTTTGTACATGTCATTTCGGTCCACATGGGGGAAGAGGGTGCAGCGGTGAATGTAGACTAGTCTGAGTAAAAGTCAGTGATGAAACATTCAGCAGGCTCTTTTCTTATTCATCCACTCACCATGCGTTGCTACTTTCTCCCTCTATGTCGTCTCATCCTTCTTTTCTTTCACTTTAATACTTTCTCTTACCTTACCTAATCACGCACATGCATCTTCTTTCTTTGTCTCTCTTTTATTTTGTCATACATTCCCTGATGAATGCCCCCTCCCCTTCATCTGTAATAGTTTGGCTTCAGTAGAGGGATGCGGAAGGAATGGATGGGACAGAGCTTTATGAATCTAATAATGCATGAGAGCCAAGTGTGTGTATTGTGTATATACAGTATACATCTGTGTATACTGCTGCACTACTCAGTTAATCACCTTTGTGCTGCGGTGGGCGCAGATCTTTCTGATGAGTGGGTGTCCTTACACTCTCTCAGTTACTGCTATAGCTGCTACATAGCCAGGTCAGATATAACAAAGTCTATGAGCTATTTACCTATTAGCGTGTTATTATTTGTGTTATTTCTATCCTAACTGGACAGTCATATTTGTAAGCAGTAATATTATAATTTATTAGGATTTTACCAGGAAGCTTATGTCAGCCACACTAGTGCATTTTCATCCTAACAGCAGCTGTCCTTTGAAAGCTGGCACAGCAGCGATACTGCCCGTGTCTCTTGTCAGCTGCATGTCTTTGAAACTATCTTACTGGAGACAAAGTTAAATCATGTAATGGTCTAAAAGGAATTATAATTTTGCCACCTAAAGCTCACTGTGTTAACACTGTCAAAATGTGAAATTTGATACTAATGCAAGTGCAAGACCTGTACAACTGCAAGTGTATTTGAGGTCCTAATACCATTGCTGTTGGCGAATGGCCCAGCTCTTTTACAACCAAATCTTTACCAGACCCTTTAGACTGAGCAGTGATCTTGAATATATCAGCATAATAAAATGGCCCACTCCAGTAAAGGACATCAAGGCAGCAGAAGTTTTGATTGAGACAGGTTGATTGAGCTTCAGAGTATTACTTAGTGCTTTAATCGTCCTAATGTGGTCAAGCCGTTTTACATAAATGCTGCTATTTCCATGAATACAGCGCAACTAGGTGCGTTACACCTTTTCTTCCTGCAACTTTGGGGATACGACCTCATGGCAACGTTACAGGTCATTCTTGTAGATAATCTGCTAATGCTCCACCCTTGGGTTTTAGGGAAAAACTTTGATCTATGTCGGGCCTCTACAAACACAACAATCCCTGCGCTTTCCAGATTCACCACCTGAGCATCTGAAGAAGATCTCAGCCGCACACATTCCCTTTCATCTACATGCCTATCTTTGTCTCTGCTGAAGTTCTAAATAAATCAGGTAAAAGTTGTACTTTAAGTTTGCTGCCTCCCTGTGTCCTGAACGAGCATTAATTCAACTGAAAACCGAGTTAGGAGTCATGTGGTGTTTAATGAGCATGCATTTGGTTGTTTGTCTCGTCTTCCGCTTCTACCTCAACAGGCTTTGAGTTTGTCGCTCCTGAGTGCTCTTATACTGTATAAAAAGTATGTCTGGGTGAAAAGAGGCATGTAGCTCAATACCTACTTTGTCAAAGACCCTATGTTTAAACTAGCGGTGGGCCATCGATGACAAGTTTAGATCAAGATCGTGATCCAAGGCGTCCACAATCTACTTTTCAGGCAAAGTGTAGAGATTGTTCATTGTTCACATAACTTCACTGACTAGTGGAACCGCACTACATGCACAAACCAATAGAAATGGAGCGCAGCATGACAGCAGACTGTGAGGGAGGGCAGCGGCTGCACCGGTAATGACTGTCAGTGAAGTCAACTAAACAACTTTTGAACCATATGGTGGTACAACGTCCTCTGCTGTCGTCCACTGTGATTGACTCTTTGGCTGAAAGTGCTGCAGCAGCCCGGCAGGAGAGGTTGAGAATAGGCTAATATGAGGTAGGCTAAAAAATGTATCCTACTCTTTAGGCTGATAGGAGTTTAGTGTGACGTTCAATTGAAACAAAAGGAAAAGTATAGCTGAATCTTTTTGTTGAACCCTATTGAATCTGATTTAACTGATCAAATTTTAGGTCGGGTACAGCCCTAATTTGTGTTTTTGCCAGTTGACCAAAAGAGATTGTGGCAATGGAGATGGCACATAACTTTCAAATGGATTCACAAGATGCAAGATCATAAGCCAAAGGACAGCTGCCAATTGGTACATAATTTCATTGGTCCACAGAAATCTATCCATTCATTGGTCTACAAAGCTGTGCTCATACTATAGCAACTGCAATGTTCTAACATCTACTTTAGGGGCGTTTAATGATGTCTCCACTGAATCCTTTTTCTTACAGCCTCAGGCTACAATTGAATGGCAACCGGTCCTATTGGAAGAGCATGATAGTAAACTGCTACAACACTTCCAAATGGAGCCTTTTATTAACTCACTGACTCAATGGGGTATGAAGACTCATTCACAAGATTGGGCCTCTAGTCCTTAGGGCACTGCTTTGGATTGTCTTTGAAGATCTATTATTTTATTTTTGGCATTCTAATTAATTAGGATTTGATATAACCAAAGTTATTTATTTCATATATGTCTGGTCTTTGTAAAAGAAACAGAATGGTTTTAAACTGTGATTTGTGATTTGAATGAAATCAGCTATTCAAGTCTCTGAATAATGTGAGAAAACAAATCTGTACAAATACCCACAATATCGAGACAGATTCTTGACTGTTTTTGTACTTCCAGTTGTCCCCGTTATGTTTTCATAGGATTGTCCTGGTGTTTCTTATAAATCTGGGTGACATAAATCCTCTCTTGTTCTCATCCCAAGATAAGCTTAAAAAGACAAACAAATGGATGCCTAACACATTTCCTCATATGAAATTAGATGCCGTGCCTGCAGACTCCAATCCTTTTAAAGCGTAAATGAGAGGCAAGTGACAGATATGTGTGTCTAAAACAGTGAAGAGTGTTCCTGACAGTTCGTTTTCCACACTACTCCAGTTCAAGTCTCTGCCAGCCAGCCAGCCAGCCAGCCAGCCAGCCAGCCAGCCAGCCAGCCAGCTAGCCAGCATCAATTATAACTGTACATCATGCAGCTGTTTGAGTCATTACACACCAATCACTGTATCACTGCAGAGATATCTTTTTTTTTTTAATTCATCACGCAACACTTTTCAGCACTTGTGTACTGAGAGTACTTTCATGTAAAACAGCTGAAATGATGAAACATAAGGATGCACTTTAGTCCAATAAATAATATGAAGTCACTATTATAACAATAACAACAATGCAATTTCTTTGTTTTATCATCATTATAGAGTCTATATCTAAAATTCTCTCTTCTGTGGAGTACATGATAGTCATACATTAGTGTGGAAATAGACACCTTTTTTTAGCTTCATTATGGAGTAAATGTTGATTGCACAACATAACGACTATGGAATAATGACACCATCCACGTTTAGACTGGTTCCCTATAAGCGTTGCTTTCACAGTTTTGTCAGCCACTGGACACGCTATTTCCTGTGAAACACAAGGCTCAATTTACAGGACTTATATATAGACTAAATGAGTGAATAAACTCACTCTTTTGCTCCTTATGTTTTCATCTGGTACAATACTCGCTCCTCCAACCCGACACCAACCATTGCTGTGCCAAGCAATAATGTTACTCAAACTATGTTATGCAATGCACATCATTAACCTGCCCAAATTTAAAATAAATTGTGACAATTTCAGTTAATCTCTTTAGTGAATATGCAACTTTCTTCTTTCTTATTACCAAAGTCATGATCATTTGGTGGGTTTCCGCTTGAAAAATGATCTATAAAATTCTATTATTTATTCTGTAATTTAATAAATTCGATAAAACGCAATGTAGTGATGTACCTATATGTATTGTGATATAGCATTAGTTTAGGCTTGTATCTGTATTGAGTCCACTAGTTAAACCTACTTTTCAGACCAGACCATGTTACCAATCTACGCTGTCCTGTGAAAACTAAACATCACAAGCTAAGAAAAAACTGTCTGACTTTGTGACAATGCACTTTTCAGATAATTCAGTGTCATATCGAATAATTTAGAAGAGGTAGAATAATTTTCTCAATCCATGATGGAACATTTGATACTTTGGTTTATCTGAAAAATTCAGAATCAGTAAATCTAGAGATAGATTAGCCAGCAGAGTCTACAATACCAGTGTACCATTCATATGCTGGACTGTCAGTGCTCAATTTAACATTTGGCTCAACTTCATAATCAAATTTTCATCTGCCAATATGTTCAGTTTGTCCCAAGCGCGCATATTTCTGATAAAATGTTGTTGAAAATAGGAAAAAAATGGTAGTGAGTGAATGGCTACAATCTCTATTGATACAGTAGTCTCTGCTAATAATAGCATAACTAATAAGGGTGCCCAGTTGCAGATACCATCGGTCCGAACAAAAAAACTGGGCTAAAAGTGTTTATGATGGTCCAAGTAGCTAAGATGGATGGATGATTTTTATTGTCTTATTTCGACACAACAACTTTTACATTTCAGTGTAGTTTTTAATTTTAGTCTCTGTCCCACAGTGTATTGTAGTGAATGATAATCTCTAGTATAGAGATATGTGTCATGTCCCCTTGACCACTTCCCATATTAGTCATGGGCTGCTTTTTTCGTGTCTAAATTTATGTCAAACCATTCCCTCTTTATGTCAGTCACAGTACAGACCTGCTCTGATGACCCTGTACTATATTTTCAGGTAATTGTTTTAGGTCTTTTTATAGCACTACTGACACTGCAAAACTTGTTATCTTTCTGTCTGCTAGAAGCTCTGTGGTGTGAAAGTCTTTTCTCTTCACTCTTCACATTTTTGTGAATGAAACATGCCCACGCACACACATTAGGAACAGGTGGATTTCATCCAGCTGAAACGAGCAATTTACTACAAGTTTGTCCAATTAAGAGGGTTTTGGTCACTTTGAACACTCATACAAGGAAATCTAAGAGAGTGAGAGCGCAAAGAATATCTGAAAATATTCTTGTATGAGAACCAGTACCATGGGATGGCCATGTCAAGTCCATTCAAACAGAGTTTGAGGGTCAGGTAGGACAAACGCAATTTATAAAGTGTTTATATTATGGCAGGATTACCTCTTGATATGCTGCTGGTCAAGTATAAAATGAGACTAGATGATAAGACAATGTGCTGGAGGCCCTCCTGTATGAATGATGTAGTGGATTGATATTTCATTGAATGTCCCCCAGAGACGAGTCATTCAGGTTCATTTCTATTTTTTATTCCTGGTCTTCTCCCTTTTTCAAAGAGGTACCTTTATATACACTCCTCTCTTTAATTAAAAGGGACACTTATCTGATCAGTCTTGTTCAGTCCCAGAGAGAAGTGAAATAACTCTAGGAGACAGAGGAGAATGAGATAACCACTGAGTGCAAATGTAAAGGAATGTTAACAATATCATGAGGAGAAAAAAATGGAGCTGAAAGAAAGAGGAGGAGGTCTGTCTATATTACAAAAGTCATTTTGGACAACAATGAGCCTGTCAGTCAGACAGAAGCACAAAGAGGCATTGATAGCACCTGCTGAGCCACCTCCGCATCTCCTCCTTTGTTTCAGTTCACTTCTTTCTCGTATAAATCCTCCATATTTGTGCCTCGTGAATGCCAATAATGGTGTTCAGTGTCACAGCAAGGCTTAACAAAAGTGTTACCATACAAAGAAACTGAAACAGGATACTTTGTTCATGCCTGTCGTCGCCTGTCTTCTGTTCATTTGCAGAAAGCAGGTGATGATAGCAAAATATTAGCAGCTAAGAAACAACTTTGGATTGATACAATTTTTAGAGGACTCTTCAAAGAGTAGCTTGTAAGCATGCATTATTGATTAGTATGACCACCTCAGGCTTGTGAATGGTGCAATAATTGACTGTTGTATTTGCTTTTACAACTTCCTGGCATAGGGGAGCTGCTGATGGAGCAGAGAAAGCTTCTAAAATTGGCCCGTTGGACGTGACCACACCAGATTGACTGATAACATTGCCAACGCCCCTCCCCACCCCACCCCATCTCTGTGCTGCTCTGTCCCAATGCACTGTTAGTGCATCAAACTTTCACACACCATTTAACCCACCTTTGACTGTTTGTAGATTGAATCACACAGTTGAAAATAAACCTTCCACACACATATCCACGCCGGGACCATCATTTAGTGCTCCACTGCTCTGATCATGGTGCAGAAGAATGGGCCTAGATAAATACGGGAGCAGCTCCTTTTGATGCAAATGGTGTGAGAAATGGGGTGTCTGTTGCTGCTCTGTAATTGTGGGTCACAGCATGCATCAGTGATTTTCCTCTGAGCTCCACCTTGTTTATCTGCTATGAGCTGCTGTGATATTAACATCTTTCCCTCTCCCTCTCTGTCTCTCTCTTTCCTCCACCTCCTCCGATGTTTCTTGGAAGGTGTTGCCAGGCATACTGCAGAAGCATTGCTGTATCTTACCAGACAGGAACACAGGTAAGGGCCAAACAGATGTCCCGTCTACCAGTCACACACACACACTTACACACACACGGTGCTGAGACAATCAGTAGGAGTAATGAGTAGGTGGTGATGGTGGGGAATGGATGCTCAGTGGGTGGGTCACATTTGTCTGTCTACCTGTTTTTGTGTGCGCTCCAAACATCTGTAAGCTCAAACCTCGTCTGCTGGCTATATGCACTCTTCCTGATTGATGATTTATAATTTATCGTTCTTAGTATTTGGCCACAAACTGATCCCTTTATCACTGCGATTCTTACTATAATGTTCTTTTATTGCTGCTACACAATAGCAACATTTCAAAAGGCTCTAAGCACATATGGGGTTCTCTGTGTGGCCTTATTTGTTCCACTTACATGTCAGAGGGAAAGATAAATTGGGGGGCAGTTATTGCGAACTTGTGATGATGACAGGCTTCTTCACATTATTGCAGGTGTGAAGAGATTGCTGATGAAATTGAAGAGCAGGGAGATATACTCAGGTACCTGGCCGCAGTCCTCACAATAATGACTTCTTCTACCTGCCTCTCTGTGCGACTCAGCCTCTCTAACCTCTCGACTGCAATGAGACTGCATGCACATGGGCTCCCACACCATCCATCCCACTAACAAAACCTCACTAATGCTGCTCCGACGCGCGTCGGCTTTTGCAGCGGTTCGCTCGTTTGTCAGACTCATGGCCATTTTGTCATCTTAGTAATAACTGCTTTCAGCAGTGAACTTCTGTCCTCTGTTTTGCACTTTGTTCTGCAAACAGTGCAAGAGTGATGTCTACCATAGAGCGTTGTGTTTCTCAGACACATCACTGGAAAGCCTTTTGCACACCATTGCCAGGTGTGAGACAGATGTTGAACAAGGGCGCAGCAACCTTGGCGATAAAGAGAGACTTGGAAAATTCTTTTGAGTTTTAAGTGTTGGAGCTTGGAAACTCTGAGTTATAACTGATAACCGAGAGGAATTTTTGCAACGTGAAATTGATGTTTGGTGGGACATAGAGGCAAGATAATCTGCACTTTAGCAGATAAGAAATTTGACAAAACCTGCAAACCAATAGTTTGTAGCATAAAAGTTCTGTAAGCCAGTCCTGGGCCAAATCTTAATCCAATCTACTTTATTCTCTATTTAAAGCGTGCCAGATAAGGAAAGTGGAACTGTTGCTGTTGTGCCGTGCAAGTGTGATCAGCAACAAAAAAGTGATTTACAGATGTTAGCTAAAGTTCTTCTGGAATGTACAAGTACAAGACTTAAATTTCCCTGCAGGACAAGTTGCTGTGTGTTTAGTTAAGGTGGCTGGCAATCACTGCATGAATATGGACTTGGAAAAGGACTCAAGGGTGCATCTCTTGACTATCCTTAGAACAAGGTGTCCTGACAGAGTGGACACTTATTAAATGACCTTATAATAACCTCATGAATATGAATGTCCAAAGCTCTGAAACTTTTCTAGGGATATTTTAGCAGACCCTGGTTTGGAAGAGGGAGGTAGCTCTAGTCTTAGGTCATAATGTGTGTGTGTGTGTGTGTATGTACAGGCTACATTGTGTGCATGTGAATGCTGACTTGACAGCAACATTTGACTGCACTTGTTAACAAATTCCATTTCATTTAAAAAAAAAAAAAAGAAATGTTGCTTCTCCCTGAAAACGTCTTTATTCTGATAGATTGCGCTGTCAAGAAGACGCAGTACATGGCACTTCTCTTGAATACTCAGCAGTGGTGCATCAACAAACCATCTGATGTTGTCAAACTCCTTCCACCAAAGTTCATAGATCATCATTCAGCCACTGGTTTCATCTCAGATACAATTCAGAGCTTTTGCTGAGCTAACTTCAGCAAGACACAGTGGCACGGCTGCTAACAACCTCAGTGCCCCCAGTAGTTTCTGTATTCATAATGTCTACCTTGGCATCCTGTCTCCTTGGCAACACAGTAGATGCAAAGACTGCACTGTGTCCATTTCTAATAAGCAATACATCTCTCTGTTGATTGGATAATATATGGCTGTTGTATTTGCATACGCTAAGCCGATGGCTTAAATTAATGCTATTAGTGGAGGTGGATGTTCATTGGTGAGTACAGTCATATTCATTCAGGTTTGGGTCTGCCTAAAGGACAGACAGGAGTTGAACATTTAGTGTAGGGCTTGAGGAAAGAGAGGGTGGACTATAGAGCAGAATATGATGAAAAGCAAGTAAGATTAGAGGAGACTTTGAAAGTAAAGGCTGTGAAAAGATTGGTATCTCCTGCTGGTGAATATGAATAAAACGGCCGCATTGTGGGTGTCTGTGTGTCCTCTGCTCTACTGTACTCCGTTGAGCGAGGGGCGCCCTCTCCTGGGCAGTTTCCCAGCTCTCACAAATCCATCTCCTCCTCAGTAACACTTCCCTTTCCCCTCCTCTGCTCCGTGCTTCAGTTTGTCAGATTGAAATCTGATGAAATCTCGTGCATAGAAAGTGGAGGGATGAGGCTTATCGGAATCTCACGCTCACTGTTGTCAGCGTGTCCCACTGCTCCTAATATACTCTCTGAGAGAAACCCTTTGTGCTGATGAGCACCGAGCATTCCTATGCCACAAATTCACTGACTATTTCTATTTATAGCCACTAATTAATGTGTGAATATTTCACCATTCTGTTGCCATTTTTCATGTCCATGTTGTAATTTCTGGCATCCTATTATCATCTTGTTCTATCTCCTCGAACATTTTGGAAACATGTAACTGATAATTTCTTTTGTTCACTGAAACCTAAAATCTGAGTACATGTTCATGTCCAATGAATGAGTACCAGGGTGGTTTTGAGCAGATTTAAAGTTCAGATTTACAGTGTGTCACATTTCCCCAATTTTGAACCACAAATTCAAAGGTGCTGTTAAGAGACATGCTGACTGTTGCATTCTGGGAAGCTCTTGTGTCATCCCTTCCAGTATTTGGACACTTCTGTTTTGCATTCATGGACTGATATTGATTTAGTTTCCCCTGAGTCTTTACCTTTACACACTCACACACACAAGTACACACCATTACCTCCATTTACAGTTCCCATGTGTCATACTAATGTGTACAGGTAAGTGTACCTCGTGTTTGTCTTGCGCTAATTTTCACCATTAATATTATTTTTTAAAAATATTTTTGCATGTGTGGTTTGTAATTGCAGAGCATGCAAAATGTTTGTTGCATGAGCTTTGCTTCTGTTTTGTGTGTAAAAAAAGAAGTTCAATCAAGACAGGACACGCATAATGAGCTGCAATGTTTTATGTGACTTATTTAGTCTAAAGTGTAGTTCAGGGTTTATGGAAATGCAAACAAGAAATTACAAAAATGAATGTCCAAGTTAAAGGATCAGTATGTAGGATTTAGTGTCATCTAGTGGTGTAGTTGCAGATTGCAGCCCCCTCAACTGCCATCCCAATCCAAGCGTGAAGGATAAACTATGAAGACTACGAAAAACACTTTATCTGGTGCCAGTGTTATCTTGTGCCAGTAATAGACATAATTTTATTTTTCAATTGATTATACACTAATGAAAAGTTATGCATATTATATTCCATTTCCACCATATTCTTTAAATACAGCCCCCTAAATTAAAGGTGCTTCTGAATTGAAAACAAACAGAAACAGCATTGAAGGGACAGTTTTTTTGGGTTTATTGAAGTGGGGTTGTATGAGGTTCTCATGTGTTACAGCAGACAACAGTCAGCGCATTACCAGTTTGGAGAAGACAGAAGTCCCAGCATGGAAGTAGAACAAAGAACGTCAGATCTGGTGTGGTGTAAAACGCTGTGCGCAGCAAATTGGGCATAGGCGTAAGACAACAAAAATTCTACAGTTGAGACAAAGTAGTGCCAAGGGAAAGGGCTGTCTGCAAGTTTTTTTTTTTTAGGTGGGCTTTTTTTATGTGGTTAAAGTACGTTTTTCTGCTGACCCTGTCCACAGCAGTGCTTTGCTCTACTTCTGTGCAACTGGTAGTGGGCTGATAGCTATCAACTGAAGGTAATAAACTTATTTTGCATCAATACCTCACACAACCCCACTTCAAAAAACCTGAGCTATGCCTTAAAACCTCAATGCTGTTTGTGAAACAAAAAATACTGGTTATTTTTAATCCAGATCAACTAAATGGGATGAGATGTATCAACATTTGTTTAGGATTTTGTTGATAAGATAAACTTTTTAAAGCCTAGCACTTGGCAGCATCACGGTGTTAGCATCATGTGACATTTTGATACGTTTTCTGAATATATTTCATAAATGTCAACAAACCAATTGCCTCATTCTACAAACAGTCAAGACAAGTTTTTTTGTCATTAAAATGTTGCTTGTTAGCTCGAATGCTAGCACAGTAGTTGTGGTGTTACATTCACCAGAATATTGTATTTAATTAGCTAACGTACCGCTGCTGCTGTGTTTTGTGTCAACTTAAAGTGGAAGGGTTTGTCTGAGGATACGTTGCCATGGAAACAAGTTGGCCAGGAGGACTAAGGGAGACTACAGAGGAAATGTTAGTTAGAAAGTTTCTAAGAGATGAAAATCATAACACAATATTGGGAGAATTGCACTTTAAAGTCCACTTAAGATCCTCATAACATTTCGTGTTTCTGCTGTCTGAAAAGTTTCTGTTGAGTCCTCATCCAGAGACAGCTAAAGTCCCTGAACTCAGTAAGTCTAATGGCTCGTCTCTTTACCTAACTTAGCCTCTGTCCAGAGTCACAGCACGTCCATCTTAATGCTTCACATGTCCTGCCCAAACCTCCCCGTCCCGCTGCGAATCTCATTGACAAGGGAGTGAATCAGCAGCTGCTCTATTAACTTGAGTAATTAACGGGCGAGCTGTCACTTTTGTTCTGAGCGTGTCCAGCCTGTTTTTGTGAATGCATACACACACACACACACACTTTTACATAGACACAATGTGTCCTCCGGCACTCTTGATATGAATCTGTAACAAAACGAGACAACCAGGGAGAGCCTGACTCCTTCTGATAGCTCTCAGAGGCCTTGATGCCAACTCTGTATGCTGTATTCATACCCGCTCACTAAATAAGAGGCACCCAGAGAGAGAGAGGGAGAGACTGTGTTACAAAGCAGAAATAAGATTTATGGACAGCAAAAAAAGCGAAAGCGAGAAAAAAAAGAGGGAATCTGCACGATGATGATGAAAAAAGCAAGACAGAAGGATGAAAGAATGAGTGAGAGCTGATTGAGTAAAGTGAGGGGAAAGAGGGGATGTGTGTGTGCTGGACGCCCTCAGGAGTTCTCCTCATGTCTGCTAAACTCTCCACTGCTGTAGTTGATAATGAATACTGCACTATCTCTCCTCCTCAGCCTTCTCTACTTTGTACTGTTAGGCTGTACATTCGACACTCACAATCACCCTCCCTCTCCTACTCTCTCCTCCTCTGCACTTCCTCCAGCACTGCCAAGGCGTACCCACTGAACTGTTACAAGAGTGGGTATCTCTGAAACATGGACTCTTCCTCCAGGCCTCTGTCTCTGTGCAACCGGACTGCTGCGGCAACAAATTGATTTTAAACAAATATGACACAGAAGCATAATGGATTAGAGGGAAAGTCAGTGATACTTTCTGAACAGAGATCTATGAAATAGGACACGCTGGTCCAGGTGCAGCTTAGCTGAATATTCATGATACAGTGCTTGCAGACATTGTATGAATATTGAGTTTAAGTTGAGCTAAGCAGTATGTTTCTCTGTCTATTTGTGTGCATATTTGCACATGTATGGGAATGCAAGAAATAGCACAACGTAAGAGATGCTCTGATGATCTCAGGGACAATACTTAATGTTGAATCTTGGGCCATGTGCTGCAACACTATGATTGTTAGTATAACAATGTAGAATCTTGGTAGCTGAAGGTGTTAGCTCGTTGGGTTTGTTGGTGGCTGAGGTCACATGCTGCCACTGATGGCAACGAGCTAGTTAACTTAACATGCTATTAGCTGGTTGTTGTTAGCCATAGAGTGGATTGGGTCAGTTAGACAGAAAACATGGACGTCATATCTGTGACGTCACCCACAGGTTTGAAGAACCATTGTGAAGCGCTCAGAGTGTGGCCACCACCATCTTGGCTATCCTTCTGATCTAAAAATGGGCAAAGACGTGAGTGTAGCTGAGGCGGGCTGACTGATTGAATGGTTGTTCAAACAAGCTACCTGTAACGGCACCCATCTGTCAGTCAAAGTGGCCACACTGTTATTATGCATAACTTTAAGTCTGAATATAATTTGAACAGGTGAGTTTTATAAAAAATCAGCCTTAGTACAGTTGTCATGAACTGGGAAATTAGCTATAGAGACCAAAACTGTCTTATGAACCAGGCTGTAAATGTTGTCTGTAATGTTTTTTTTCAACTTTCTGTGAAGTTGAGCATTTTAATATGGGGACTAATGTAGAGTGACTTGTTCTTTAGCCAGCCTCAAGTTGGCACTTACGCATTGGCTTCATTTCACAGCCACGTAGGTTACCGCTTGATTAGTCAGTGATGTTATAGCCAGAAGAGTGTGCTTGTTGCTTGCCAAGGTGAGGTAGTTGAGGAAGATTATTTGGTTTGTTTGGTGGGCTAAGGTGCATGCTGCGTGATGGCAACAGGACTTCAGCCAGCATGGTTAACGTTTTTAGCTGGTGATGTTGTAGACTTGACCTGACTGTATACAGCTTGCCTCAGAGGGCTGTGTTGAGTGTGTGTGTGTGTGCAGGTAAACAAGGCGTGTTTATGCAACGCTAACACTGTTTAGCCTTTTCCGTATTGTGGGCAACCCCATGAAGCTACAGTTACTGAGAGGGTGCCCACCTGATGACCCTGTAGGCTTATGTATTTGTTGACAAGTGAAAATAGATAAAGTGGATGGACTACTGAGCTGGCAATGCCATTCAAATGAATGTAGATACAAAGGCCTGATTAAGCAGCCAAGTATCTGCTCTTATCTTGTGTGGGGGTAGGATTAAAGAGAAGTTTAAAGGTGCCGTCAGAGATAGAGCAAGGTGTCACCTGTCAGTGGACTCAATACTTTTATAATATCACAGCCTGCAGCCCTGCAGGGCTAAAACATCATTTAATATTAATACTGGGCTCTACAGAAATACTCTAAATGCTCTTACACCCAGAGGTGTTGTACTGTATGTGTGTGTTTGTTTGAGTGTGCTGCACACCTGCCTGCCCATGAACGTATTTGTGATCGCATGCTTCATCTCTCTGTAGGGACTCATGTCATTGAACTACACAGTGTCTGACTGGAGGACAGCTGGTCTCTGTGGACTGTCTGTCCCAGCTTGTCCCTGACATAATGAGCGAGCAGGGAGTAAGTTTTGATTAAACGCTGAGTCACTCTGTTCCAAGCTGCTCATTAATGGATGAATGACGGTGGGAGGAAGTGAAAGAAATGGGAGGTGGTCCCGTATTTGCTGCTGTGTTGACAAACCTTTAAATTCCTTTTAATTTTTTTCTGACTTGCTGCTCTTTCTCCTCTCTTTGCTTCATCAGCATACACATACACACACTTTACTCATCAGCAGACAATCTGTTCACAGCCTGTATGTCTTTACCGATGGCAGACATAGATGATCCATTGCGCTTAATTTTGCCACCTGATTTTGATTTAGTCTTTTGATGATAATGTAAATCAGTTGTAGGTTTAATCTAAGTCTTATTTTGAAGCTACAGCTGTCGCCATCTTTGTTGTGTACAGTTACCATGGACAGGTGTCATCACTTCCGAGGTAAAAAAAACTATTTTTAAATTATTCGTCTAAACTCTGCTAAGTTCACACTGCTCTGCAGCAATACAGCAAACCGACTCTCCCCCATAAATCCAGGTGTCTTTATGAACTTTGGCTGTTTGCACCCACTGACAGTATAAAGAATGGACAGCATATGCGTGATGGCACCCACAGCCATTTTGAAGCTCAAAATCTGTGGGGCTGGTGCCGCCCTGTTGGCAGTCCTGCTCATTCAGCAGCTAGAGTTACTCACTTGATCACTAAAACACTGGTCATTGCCTGGGTTCAGCTTCAGAGTCAGATAACGTGGTGATATATCACTATGTTATCAAACAACTAGAGGAAAGACATAACCTTACAGAATGCATGATGGTTCTTTTTGAATATAGTGCAACAACCGGCTAAATCAAAATCTAAACGAGATATTTTGATATTTTGAGGCAGGGGGCTTGTTTTACTAATCAGGAGCTAGGCTATAGAGTGTGTGATTCTGCAGATACATGCAGGTCATTGAATAAGACTTGGTATTGAGTCTGTGACATCACTGCTAGGTGTGGTTATAGGTGCAACAGAGAACAGTCTATCTAGTTTCCAAAGTTAAGAATGAATCTCTGGTCTCAACAAAAAAAGTCAATTTGTTGAGGAGGACCTTAAGATGCAATCGAAAGCCACTAACTCAACCCTGTTGCCAGACGGCTTTGTCAGCTGCTGGTCACAAATTAACTTTTAATCTCAGTATTATTGTTTGTTGCAGCCGGACATGACAGCTTGGAGGTTTTGCCAGTGTTAGCACCTGAAATGAAAGACCCATTGCTGGTTGCTGTTGCAAGTAGGATGTTGGAAGTGGTGTAAGTATCGCCAGGGTAGCGCACCAGAACCCAGAAACTGTCGGGGACCCGTCCATGTGAGAACCGAGAATAGCAGGGTTAAACTTCATTTTGTATGTTAGCTCTTATCACTATGGATGTAATATATTTTGGGTCACAAGTTCGATTTTGGTGTTTCCCCTTTGTGGACAACAACAACAAAAAATGTATATTCATTTTTGTAAACCTTGGATGTTTAGTTCAAGATTTGCAGGAACAACAGTGTCTTCATCTTGTTTTGTACCAGTCCAGCAGACATCATTCAGAAACGCATTGTCTGACACACAACATGCACAGGCATAAGCTGTCAGTTCACTATATTTGGTTATGGTCATTACTGCCTTAATTAATATTTTATTGATGCTACAATTGTTCACTAGGAGTAAAAGAGAGTCACATATGTGTACATTTGTTTCTTGAGGAAATTGTGGGGAAAGCTGCAGCATGTTACTACGAGTCCTCCTCCATGGAATAGCTAGTTGAAATTGGGGTTGCAAGGTGACAGAGAAAGATGATTGTAACAGTTCATCTGAACTCTGTGGAGTGGTTGAACAGCTAGATTGTCTAAACAAAGTTGGCAAGTATTTCTGTGTTTGTGTGCGTCTACGAGCGTGTGCTCGACGGTGATATTGAGAAAAACCGAGCTGTCTGCTATGCTCTGATGGTTTCAAGTGTCAGACTTTGTGTTGAAATTCATCGCAGAATTTGAGTGTTCACAGTTTGTCTGCGTATAGTGTCATCCAAAACAACAGAAGCTTGTTGTTAGAAATGGTTTCTGTCCAAATGAAGAATGAATGAATGAATTTTTTACTGTTAAGTAAAAAATTACCTGTCCTTGAGTCTTTGGGTTTATGTAGTCTGCTTACTTCCCACACACTGATATGGGATTAATGTGTATTTTTGCATGGTCATTGTATTATGCTTTATCATTTATTTCATTATGTCACAAATAACACTCTTTACAGCAATACTTTCCATCAAATGGATGATGCTTTGTATTGGGCAGTGGTTGGAAATTTGCATACACAAACAGACATGGAGGAGAGTGAGCGTGACGCCAAATGGGGTAATTCCAAGATGAAACAGGGAGCTGATACTTAAAAGAGGGGTCACTGCTGTGTCATAGTCATGGGCCAGAAAATTGGAATATTACTTTGCAAATTATGAAATGATGCCTCAGATTGGTCCCCAAAATACACTCAAACATCAGTATCCTTCACGTAACAATCATGTATAACAGCACAGAGAGAGATTATGGATGAAAGCCACAAAAGTACCACCGAGTGCTAAAAAAAAAGTCCAGACTCAGACGTTGCCAGAGGTCAAGGCACATCATGAGATTTTGATCATATCGCACGGACCTAAAAGGAATTGTATATATTTCGTTACTTTGTCAACCAAGGTTGCCAATGTGAAAAGCTGTCTTATGTAGCCTTAAGGCGAGTTCACATCCCAAACAAAAACTTCACTTTAATGTTCCTCCTTTTTACCTCTCCATTCTTTCCTTCTAGTTTCCCTGTAGCCCATCTAGTTGTTGTACCCGATGTTCTGAACATGTTTTTCCCACTGCAGCAATTACACTAAAGTGACACCATTCATTTCAGCCCTCATTATTAGCACAGCGGCTACGGTGAATAGATGGCACCCATTTGGCAGCCTGGAGCTCTCCGACACCTGACAAGGAGAGTCTAACTGAGCTCCACCTGTGTGTCTGATTATGCTGCGGGCGAACAATTGTATGTCTTTTCTCTTTTATGCGCGGCACTTTTTATTTGTCTTGTCTCTTCGCATTCATCATTGCATGCCCCTCTTTCCTGACACATCCACGAACACACGTTCAGATCTGCCCAGTGGTATGAAGTAAAATGAAAAAACAATCTCAATACAAACATTTGTCTTACTGTTTGCACTGTCAGATGTTCAGCTACTCAGAAGGAGGTTATAACTCACACTATCACTTCTTACTCAAAGGAACATTGTCTCTACCTGTCAACCAGCATTGTTTGTCTTTTTAGCATTTACCACAGGTCAAATCCAGTTTTTTGTGCTCTTGCTGTGACAGATAACAGTGACCACATCTGCTAACAAAATCAGTATGTTTTCAGAGGAAGTGACATTATCTGTGGAGGAGCTGTAGCCGGCGGGCCAGAGACTGGCTGTCTGAAGGAGCTTGCTGTGATTTGATTAGCCAGGATCACAGCCATAACAAATACAAGGCAGGAAGTCAGATACAAACAACCTGCTTTGTTATGACTGATTCTCTGTTGTCTAATGATGAACAAAGACCTTAACAATGTACGGCTGCAACTAGTAATTATTTTCATTATCACATCAATCGTCTCATTACTTTTCTCAATTATTCCATAGATATAAAATGTCAGAAAATAACAGACAAAAACATGAACATTTTCAGTTAACAATGATAGAGAAAAAAACTGCAAATTTCCACACTTAAACAAGCAAATATGTGGGTTGAAAAATTATAGTTGGCTAATCTATTAATCAACTAATTGTTTAAGAAAACTGTATGTGATTTTAAGACACACCTTCAATCTCAAATATACAGTATATACAGTACTGTGGTTATGTTATAAGACAGACTTTTTAATGATTCCACACCAAGTCATGCTGGTGTTAAAGAGTCTGACAGCTGTTGGAATGAAGGACCTGTGGTAGAGCTCCTTCTTACATGGTGAGAGTAGCAGTCTGTTGCTGAAGGAGCTGTTTAAGGCCCTCACAGTCTCAAAAGGAGTTGTTCATGATGGATGTGAGGTTTGCTAACTTCCTCCTCTCCCACACTTCCTCTATGGAGTCTAGGGGGCAGTCCAGGACAGAGCTGGTCTTCTTGACCAGTATGTTGAGTGTTTCTCCGTGCTTCCGAGTATTGCAGATGCTACCACAGTGTCATTCACACTCCAAAGGACCTCAGTCTCCTCAGCAAGTTGAGACGACTTTGACCCTTTTTGTACAGGACGTCTGTGTTGTCCGACCAGTCCGGTTTGTTGTTGCGGTGAACACCCAGGTATTTGTATGCTCCCACCATCTCGTTATTCCAATCCCTGGATGTTCACCGATGTGGTCTGAAGGGTCTTCATCCCCCCTTTCGTCTTGCTGGCATTCATGTGAAGGTGGTTGTTGTACATAGCAAAGCATCTGAAGTTAAATTAAATGTTAGTTAATCATTAATGAGTGGAATTTTAATCAAGTCTTCAGTGGTAATGTTAATAAGTTCCTTCCTGTGGAGCAGAGTTGTTTATTTTGAGACTTAAATATTCATAGGAGAAGTACTTTAATGCATGATACTATTAAAAACATTCATACTTTATGGATTTATTTAACTTTCTCTTGTTTGACTCCTATCTGCCATTGACCTTTCAGATTGGTTTGGACCATATTCTGCTCGACCATCTGTACTTGCCACTCTCCGTTGCCTCTTTTGCCTTCCTGATCTCTTTGACCATAAGGTTTTCTTTGGGTTTGTGCATCAGGGCACCCGTCTCCACCAGGCAGCCCAACCACATGCTCTTACAACCCTCATGTCCAGCCAAACACCATTTGTTGAATATAATTAAATGTGTTTATGCCTGGAGGGACCGGCAGATCAAGGCCGTTCCTCCACTGCTCATCCTTCAAAATAATAATCAGAAAAACAGCATGGAAATCGTCACTCACACTGTTTATAAACATTCCTTTGGCCGGTGGTGATAGTACACCAATAAGAAACATGCATGGACAGATACTTTGCCAACCTCTTCCTTTCAAGGACACAGAAAGTGAGACATCAGCTGTAGGTCTCTTTGAAGTTATGACTGACTCAGGTTTTTATTACAGTTTTCAAAGAATCTCTCACATTTTTCTCGATGTGTCATCAGTTACCTGTCTTTGTCAGGGGAATCATCATTTCTGGAGTGACCTGTCGCCGCTCTCTTCTCTTTTTGTCACACTGCCGCTCACAAATTGCCATTTTTGCTTCTTTTGTGTAATCTTCTGCAAATCCCTTTATCAAGTCTGCAGGTGGATTGGGTTGTCTTTGGTGTCAAAGTATTGCGATTGCGATAGCGATTGCGTGATACAATTGTTTCAGCTTTGGAATCGAGCAATGTTGGCGTCATCTGGTCAGTGTCACTCTCGATGCGTCAGCGTGATTGCACCTCTTACAGCCAGAGTCGGTCCTCCAACTGACCAGAAGCTATAAGACGACCAATGTCAACCTCATTCCACAGCTCATCAGGATGATTCACTGCTCCAGGTTAAAGTTTAGTGTGTGTAAGATAAATTGAAGAGAGGAGCAAGGAGAGAGACAGAGGGAATTGTAGGATTAAAATAGCCCAAATACCCTGCAGAAAAAATCTTGTGGCAAACCCTAATTTAATAATTAAACCCAGTCATCAATTCTTTAATATATATAAAAACCCAGAAGTCCTGTTTTGTGGTTTTGAGGCACTGTCTTAAAAGCTTGGATAAGCTTTTTTAGTCGTGGTAAATGTTTAAAAGATCTTTGATTTCATAACAAGCAGTGGCATTTTAAGCTCAGAAAGTACTGTGGGCATTCTCCATTAATGCTCTGCAATCGCTTATGAACATTGGAAATTAAGAGAACTGAATTTGACTCAATGAGGTAGAATAAATTGAAGTTTTTAAATTATTATACATTTAAAGGATCAAATTAGGTGTCAAAGAAAGAGTTTGATGTTTTGGGAAATACTCTTATTTGGTTAGTTTCAAGATTTCAACTAACATTTTGTATCCAAAGTTTGTTTTTTGAGCAGTTGCTGTACAAAGTTTTGTGCTGGATGTTTGGAGAGCAGAGGTGGTTTGTGGACATGTCTGAAGTGTGTTCACTTCAGTGTGGTGTTCAGTTTGAAGTGTGTGCTCGTTCACTGTTTCAATGTGTCTTCCTATACTCTGCCTAGTAAATAGTTACCACATGTAACTAGGGCTGGGCGATAAAACGATAACGATATGTATCTCGATAGACACGTACTCGATATCAATAGAAAATGTGTTCGATAGAACGTTTCGATAGAATGTTTTTTTTTTCTCAAGAAACCGGCGTAAATTTAGCCAGAGCGCTCTCTGGTTTAAATCGTTGTTGCAAAGCAAGCTTGGTTGCATGAGCAAAGGCACTTGTCATCTGGTGCCTAGCAACGAATGAGCAGTGACACGCTAATAGCCAATCATGTAACAGTATCACGTTTGGTTGTGCCAGCCATCTCGTTGTCTCGTGGTCGTGTGTTTTTCCTGAAACAGCGGTCGAGAAGGTTACGTTTGCACAGGTTTGCTATGCACATGTTTTTATAACACTTAATAAAAAGCACTTTATTATTGATAATTGTTCAGTTTTCAACTGTGATTTTAACATTGAACATATGTGTTGACATTCATTTTCCCTAAATGCTTATTGCCTACAATTAGAGTAAGGATTAAATAGGTCATACAATATTTCAATAATTATCGATATCGACCGATATGAAACACTTATTTCGTGATAGAGATTTCAGCCATATCGCCCAGCCCTACATGTAACTTTGTCAACATTTCTGTTTGTGTACAGGCAAACAAACCAGAAATAGCATTTCCCAGAATGTTGAACTTTTCCTTTTAATCTATTACCAAAACATCTTTTGGAATAATATTATAATCAATGCATTAGAGGCAAATGAAGCAAATTTCCCATTAAATTTAACTTTAACCTTCCCATGGATAACAGCCACATCATAGCCAAAGTAGAGGTAAGTGTCTCAGTTCTATAATCTAACATTCAAAAGACCAAAGTAGAATAAGAGCCAACCATCTAAATGTCAGGACTATGATTTATCACTTTTTTTATGGTGCTGTTGAGGACAGAGAGAGATGACCGACACCAGTTGCTCTGTTCCAAGCTCTCAGTAGTTCAGAGGCCACATTGAACTTAATCAAATTGCATTGCATAGTAAATCTACTAGAGCACTTGCTTGATGGTTTATTGATGCAGATTTTATTTTGGGAATATTGTGGAGCAGCACATTCGATTCCTTTACTGCTGTGATACGACAGATGTTTGACAACAGGCTCTCATTCCCTCAGTCCAAACTTCTGAGTCTCACTGTGAGGGACCCCTGTTGGGACAAGTGGATGAACAAGAAAAACATTCACGGAAAAGTTTTTAATATCACAATGACTCCAGAAAGCGAGACAGGAATGCAGTGTAAGAAGAAGTTGTCATAACCAAATGGGTGTAGCTCAAGACAGGAATGCACGGGGGTATAGGAAAGGGAGGGAGGATACTGATCACTTTGAAAGTTATGAGGGTGGAAGGGAGTTATATTGGTCATGGTTGGATTTACCAAGAAACTAGAAGTCTATAGTTAGCGTGACAAACCTCATAAAATTTGTAGCATGATTATGTTATTATAATTCTAACCTTAACCGTAGCCCATAATGACATCATCCTTAATTTCCTGCCATTGTGTAATCTTTGTTGTAATGTTGTTATTACCAGCCTTTCAAATGGAGACTATTAAAAAAGCATGACCCCTTCAGATGTGACCTAAAACAAACAAAAAAACACACAACAAAAACATTAATCTTAGTAATTACCTTTTTAAATCTAAATTGTTTTTCAAAGTATACTGACTGTATTTGGATCTTACTTTCAACCGCTAAATGATGTTTTGTAATGAAGAGGTGAACCTCCATAAAGCAGACAAAAGACAACTTGGTCATTTACAAGAACGATAAAAGACATTGTAAGCCAGCAGCGTTAATTATCGGTCCTCCAGATAAAAGACTCAGACTATAATGAATCAAGGTCACCAGAAGGTTAAAATGAATGGACAGAGAGTCTTAATTTCTGCAACCTCCATGTGCAGAACTTGACTAGACTTTCTCTTACAAGGAAGTCAAACACTTTTGTTTATTAAAGGACCAGTGTGCAGTGTGAACTCATAGACCAAATATGTAAATACTGTAGCATGCAATGATTTTATTAATCCTACTGTGCAGGAAATTCTGGACATTTATTCTGTATATACAGTATTAAAAAATAGAGACTGGCCTGCAACACAGATTCATTCAGAGGTTCAACTTTCTTTCATCCAGACATCTAAATTATTTATTGATGCTGTTATGGAAATTCCTTTTCATCCTCAGCAACACAGCAGCAGTTAGAGATGATAGGTTTGCAGTATCTTGAACAAGAAATGTGTTTTTCAGGTACAAGCTGGCCTCTAATCAATAATACCTTACTTTGAAACTTTGGAACACGGCATCAGAGCATCCACAGCGATGCCTGATCAAAAAGAGATGAGGAGTAAACTAATAACGAAGGACCACACGTCCTGTTTTAGGGATGGCAACGTAAGTCTGACGGTCTGGTGGTTAATCATTGCTTAAATTTTGTATAGATGTTCGTGGTCCCAAGGGGATGATCTTATAGTCTTTGATGATTCTCTGACTTTACCTCGTGGACATATCTGGACAACTGCTAAACTTGTAATAGGTTTTCAACGTTTTCTAGTATCAGTTCTCTGGGGGATGAATTGTAGCAACTTTAAACCCTTGACCTTAACTTTTGCACCATCATCAATCTCTACCAACCTCAGCTGCAAATTAATTAGCAAATGTTAGCAAGCTAAGATGCTAAACAAAGATAGTGTGTAAGACATTGTGTCTTTTAAACATCAGCATTCTAGTGTTGTCTTTAAGACCATGTTAGCATGCTAGTGTTTGTAATTATCTCAAAGCACCACCGTGCAGGCCCACAGAGCTGCCAACAAAGTTGTAGCCTCTTAGTCTAAGTTGTTAAAGTGTTAAATTGCAGTCACAAAAGTTATATAACGTAATATTCTTTTAAGTTTGCATTATGTTTCCAAGCCTGTATAGAAGCTGGTGCTTCATAATGGACTGAGATGAACTCATTATTAGAATTATGATTTCTTGAATCGTGCCCTTCATCAAGAGGAGCACATTTACGTTGTTTACCTTGAAAGAACCAGAAACGTAAAGCCGCCCTGTTACAAATCACGCCGGCCTGAACGCGGAAACAAATATTGGTTTTCCTGGCCGAGCAGAGGAAGAGCTTGTGAAAGCAGCACTTCTCCTAAAGCAATAAAGGCCAGACAGTCATGAAGACAGATGGAGGTTATCTCACCCATCTAGCGTGTCCGACGGCGCAGGCCCAGATAAGGCCCTGCTGGGACCACCACAGGGGGAAACTCACACAGGGCTCTCATTAAGACGGCAGTAATGGTGTTTCACCATCACACACCTGCCTCAGCAAAATGTAGTGTGGATTTGAGAGAGAGAGAGAGAGAGAGAGAGAGAGAGAGAGAGAGAGAGAGAGAGAGAGAGAGACCATTAGTGTTGATCCACAACTTTTGTTTGCCTGCTGCGCTGCATCAAAGCTAATCAGTGTATTACACTCAGTAGCTATATACACTGCCATATGTTTAAGATTATCGGCAGATGAAGCTTATACATCAGTGTGCCACTTTGTGCCCAAGTGGTGTGGTGACATCTTGAGGAAGCATCTGCATAAAGGATGCAAGTAACACTTCCCTCTTAATGGCAATGGGTAAATGGCTCATGCATCACACGCTATGGAAAGTCGGCTGTGTTCAGCGTTGACAGGTATTACGTCCAACCTGTGGGATTGATGGCTCTCTGTTTGGACTGTGTAGCCAACAGACAGCCTGGCATATGGTTGTCATCATAATCAAAAGCTAAGGTGTGAGAGATGGAGGTGATTGAGAAATGAGGGATGAATGTAGACATGGATTACACACTGAGCATATGTGCACACATTCTGCAGCTTCCTACGTCACAAAACAATCACCTATAGCTAGTGTAGATTAAATAGATGGATGAACGTGTAAGCGTTCACCTCACAGAAAGAAGGTTCCTGGTTCGAAACCCCCAGCTGGGTGGGACCTTTCTGTGTGGAGTTTGCATGTTCTCCCCGTCTCTGCGTGGGTTCTCTCCGGGTGCTCCGACTTCCTCTCAACATGTCCAGGATATACTCCACCTCTTGATCAATGTCAACTGATCGACTCCAGCCCTCGCGACCATGGATGGATGTGTATTTTCTTTCCTAATTTGACAAATATTCCTTTTCCACAGTCCAAGCATTACACTCTACTACTCTATAAAACTGCATCTACATCTATTCAATTTTCTGCATCACCAACCCATACATTATTACACCATTACAAGTTACAACTCAAGCCTACCTTCATCCGACGGCGACATCTTATCTCAAGCTTCAATTTTCAGTCTCCATGATGGAGATTATATAATTCCAAAGCCTGCCACATCCTCAGCTCTGACACGATTTGAACCTTCTGTTGTTAAAATGACTTTGCAGCCTTGCCTCACTTCAAGCAACAGCGAGAACAGTTAATAATTCATCCAGTTGTATAGCTTGTGTCTTTACTGTATGTATCTGGGGCTGGAGCTGTCTCACGCCAGCGCCTGGCACAGTCAGCTTTGATAGTGCTTCAAAGTGTTTAGGATGATAGTGGAATATATTACAGTACTAAGTTAAATATTGATAAGCTTGTCTGAAAATGTTGCCCAGGTCCAGTGTTGGAATCGATACGTGAAATCCTGCCTTAGCTCTTCAACAATTCAGATGAAAAAGCAGTGGATTTACTGTAGCTGATGGCACCCTGCAGTGCCACTGAATTAACAAATGACTCAGGATGCCTCAGATGGGCTCACACGGCTTTTTGTGTGTGAGTATGTGTGTGTGAATGCTATTTTTACATGTTAACTCTGGGAATTGCATAGCTACAAAAACCATGAATGCTCTTGAAAAGGTTGGTCTGGAAAGAACCAGTCTTTACTGGATTTAGCTCTTCAAAAATGTATCTATGTTTATTTATGTGGGGGCTATATACGGACTGTGACAACTAATTTCCTTGAAAGATCTCATAAAAAAATCTCATAAGTAGATTTGCATTAGATTAAAGTGGAGTTATATGCGGTAAAGTAATGTCAGTTCTGATTTGGTTATGTTATGTGCTTTACGTTAGCTTCAGAGCTGTTTAATAATATTTGTCTGTGTAAGAATGCATGTATACGAGTGCTGCTTGCACCACTCCTCACTGTATTCTCACTGATAAGAGATGAATTTCAGAGCGAGACCATGAGATGGTGCTATGTGCCTAAATTGGACGTCTTTGCTATTGGAAAAAAAAAAAAAAAAACATGCTATAATGCATGGTGCAAATAACATCATTAATCTCCAATTCATGTTCTGTAATGTTGACTGAAGCTCTGAACTTTGTGATTTCCATGCCTTTGTACATCTGATGATGCTGCTGATGCGTTTTGCTGCAGGTGAAGGACTCTGCAAGGGTGTGGGGAACTGCGGCTTTGAAAAACCTTTTTTAACCGCTTCTTTCCTCTTCAGACCCATAATAAGATTCACCTATACTGCTTAGCATTCACCTATCGTGCACTGTGAGTCAGCTTATCTTTAGTCTATACGACTGAGAGGGTGAATCTTTAGCTGCAGCGAACAGGCCTTTGAAATAGATTTACATCACTTTCTCACAGCACTGAGCACCGGGAGGAAGCAGCACTGGGATATGGGCTAGTGGAGCGGACCAGGGACCCGTGAAGCATTCAATCTGTGTGCCATCACAAAGCATCAGCTCAGCGCCTCAGCCTTGCGACCAGCCTGCGCACACAGACGACTATTCGGAGAGGTTTAAGCAGCCTGCCTAAACACTGCAAGGTCAACACGAGCAAAATAGGAGGAAGAATTTAAACAGGCTGCCAGTTCAGTGAAGGCTCCGAGGGATGATTGAAACAAGGCAGGAGGGGTGGCAGGTGGGCAGGACTTTACATCAGGACAGGTTGGAGTGTGTGACTGTTTCTTAGATCAGTTTTCATCAGGTCATAATGTTTCCTCAGATGCCCTGTGAAGACTTGTGTAGGTCCACAGTAGTTTACACTGTAATGAGAGTGTTCCTACATAATATTCACTGTCACTATATTTATTATTCATAGTGTTTTGACCACCCATTACAATTTTCAGTGTTGGTGTCCCTGGACCACTTGCAAAATTGTGGCTATTAATCATTATAGGGACACCCTTTATTACCATCAAGCAATGCCAAGAAGTGACCCCAGTCAGCATATATCGATGAAAGGCCATTTGAATACTTTAATTATTAATAAGCCATCTTACACCGGTCTGTAGCAGGGGATTTCCTCGCTGAGTGCTCACAGTGTAGCGTACAGTGTAGAAACTTCAGGTAATTAGACGATGCAGGCTGACTAACACCTTGTAACATCCTCTGTGTCTGCAGCTTCTACAGATTTTTTTTTTTCTTCAGAATTACCTGAGGCAAAAAATACATTTTGTTTTCTCACCGATAAGAGAAACATGGATGTTTTCTGATTTTAATCCTGTAGGCTTATCTCGCTATACCAATCACGTGTTGTGTCTGCACCCAGTGTAGGAATTTGGGGAAAATGCTGAGGTGTAGAGAGTTATTCTAGGAAAAAATACTTTGCAGACACAAACACACACACACACACATCATCTCCAGCCAGTTTTTGTAATGGAACAAGCCTCCATGCAGAGGGAACATGAGGATGCTAGCGACGACTGTAGCTGCCATTCATCCACGTTGGCCAGAGGCCCAGAGAGAAAGGGGGGACAAGGGATGAAAAGTGCTGGCTTGGCTGTGTGGGTATTTGGGAGGGAAAAGAAGAAGAACTGTCTGGCTAGGTGCTGTAGATCTATTTCTTCTGGAAGAAATGATAAAAAAAACAACACCTTTCACAGTGTGATACACCTCAGTAATGTGCCAGGGCCAAAACCCATTTCCAAATCATTGCTTTTTACCACAACCACTTCTGCTGTTCATCTTATCTTACCACTCCCTTTTCCCTCGGCCCTATTTTTTCCATCCCTGAATGATTTACACATATACTGGTACTCAGCTGTGCCTTTTCCCATTTAGATAGTTCTGCTGTGTTTCGATACACACACTGCAAGGGGCTTGGTGCAAAGACATCTGAAATAGATCCCAGATTTTGTCACACTTTGAACATGTCTGTAAAATTCATCCATAATGCATGGCGAGCCTTCCAGATGTTACACACATCCTTCTTTGTTCCCTCTAAACTTTCTTCTTTTACTTTCATCTCATTTTATGCCAACTTCTTTCCTCATGGGGGAGCTGTGATCTCTTAATCCAAGTTAGAATAAAATACTACCACACTGGTGCCTTACAGTATGACACACACACATATTACATTTGACCCCTGAAGGAAAATCTTAATTGGAGGAGAGTGATCTTTTGACCGGTTGTCTTTGTTTTTTCGACTGTGCCAGCAGTGTGTGGCAGATAAAGTGGCCCCGTTATCACGTGTGGCTAAAATTTGAAATTGAAGGATTATAGTAAGTCCTAGCAGAGCGGCTGTCCTCTCCACTGCTATTTTATGGATTTCAGAATCGCTTTGATTTTAGCTAGACCAAAGGAAATGTGTCTCCACTGCAGATGTACAGGCTTTTTGTTATAGAAATCGCTGGTGTTACAGTTTTATGAGGACGAATAGCACACATACACCACCTCATGTTTATATTCCTCCTTAAAGATCGCAGCTTAACCTCTTGCCCTCAGTTCCTAAGATCTTTTAAATGATCAGTCCTTTACTTAAATCCAGACTCAAGATAACCAGAACCAGAACTCTGCCGAACATGGTCTGTTGCATTGTAATATAGTCAGAGTCATGCTGTCTGGTTTGCCTGTTGCCATTTGGGCTGTGAGATGAACAGGCGGACTGGCATGAGAGCACAGACGGGGGGAGAGACAGAGAGAGAGAGAGAGAGAGAGAGAGAGAGGGGAAAGACAGAGTGTGTGGAGGAAGGCAGGTCTCTCAGGCACAGCCCAGTGTGTTGGACAGTAGCTAGGAGAACAGGCTGATACAGGGACTGAGCAGCAATGCAGAGACACCTTCATGTATGAGCACCGATTTAGGCATCCTGAAGCTATCAGTACTGGAAAAAGTTGTATTGATCAGCACGTGAAAAATATCAACAAATCATGACATACATGACAACATTATGACATATTAATATTTCAGGTATTTTATGGGATAAAATCATTATTTTAACTGATATCAGCATTACAAAAGAATCCAAAATTGATATAATAAATCTTTTGTTTGGGGGCGACACAGTGGCTCAAACCCCAAACCCACCTGGCTGGCGCCTTTCTTTTGCATTTTCAACAGTTACTCCGGCTTCCTCCCACTCCAAAGACGTGCAGGTTAATTGTCAGCTGGGATTGGCTCCAGGCTCCTGTGACAAGAATAAGCAGCTACAGGAAATAGAAATATGTTGTTAGTTTGTTTTGTTTTACATGAACACATAACATAGATGAACATTTCTGATAATGATAATGATAGGACCTAGTGGTAAAAGCTTGTTGAAGTTCCCTCTCAAGTCTCCTTTCACTGGTGATGCAGTAAGCTGAAAAAGTATCTGGTGTTTATAATCTGAGTCACGTGATAAAACAATTGAAATCTTAACCAGGCTTTGCATCACGACTTTCTGCTAACTGGTGCCCTTTTTACTATAGACCACCGCTGCCTGAGCTGTATTTCTTTTGTTAGTTCGTGCCCTATAGACACATCAATACTGTGAAAAGTAAAATTATTACAGTAATATGAGCCTAACTGATGTATCGACCGAGACGGTTTAACCTGGATTATTCATTAGTGAAACCATAAAATTGTCATAATGAGGTAAAGGAGTAATAAAGGCTTTGTTTGAGCACTAAAGACACTGAATATTCAGGCCAGTTAAACATTGACGACTTTTTAGTAGCTTGTGTGTGCCTCAGTTTGTACTTTTGTGATCTACTTTGTATCATGTTAAAAAATACACAAGGAAACATCTCCAATGTTGACTCAGAAACCGCAGTGCTGGAGGAAAGCTGTGGAGCTGTGCCTCAAAATAAGAGGTTTTCCTCCTCATCAAAGTGCAGATACTGGCTGAGGGAATTAGCAGCGGGGGGACTTTGATGACCGTGTTTCTGCCTGTCCTTATTCACCCCCATGAAGCTCTGCATTATTGATAAAATTCACAGGGCTTCCCCTTTCCTCAAAGTTGGCTTTTCTCACAGTTGAGTCTTGGGAACATGGAGGAGGTTTTGATTGGCTCAGAGTATTGTTTGTTTTTTAGAAGAAAAAGCAGCAGTGAAACTGGCCTACACTTCTTTGTTCCTTAATCTTCCCATCCCAGTTCTTTATCTGCAACATATTTTAATGACTGTTCACCCTTTTTTTGACTTTATTTTCTCTTCTCGTGGTGTATAAAGGGAATATGAAAGGTAATGTACATTCTGAAAAATAAGTTGAGTTTCAAAGAAGAGCAGTCACAACTCTAAGTCAGACTGCTGAATAATAGATGAACAGTGTCATAGTGATATTCAGTTTCTGATCTTTTCTTTTCTGGAAGACAAACAGAGTAACAACACATTGGTTGCCTACACTGAAAAAGAAGATACTAGTTGTATACAGACTCTATAATACATTTATTTCATATAGTACATCCATCAAGTAAGGTAATTTTATTTGAGCAATCTGGTTTGTCAAAGGAACACTCGCCCTCTCTCCTTTTTAATGCAGCAGCAAACATTCATATCCATACATTAAAAACTCACTCCTGTCAGAAAAAGTATGGACTTTACCCAGCCTAAAAGCTCTCTGTATGTAACATGGCTTCGATCGTCTGACTGAAATATCTCAACATCTATTGGATGGATTGGTGTGAATTTTGGTACAGACATTCATGGTCCCCAGAAAATGAATCCTAATGAATCCTTTGATTTTTACTCTAACACCATCGTGAGCTTGACACTTTTTGTTTATTGGTGAAATATCTATTGGCTTCATATCATTCATTTCTATATTTATGTACCTTCTTCTAGCACCATCATCAGCTCAAAATAGTAATTTGTCTAATACTAAAATGAAATTTCCATCATCCTCAGTTGTGCTTTGTTTTCCGTGCTAATTAACAAATGTTAACATACAAACACTTAACTAAGATGGTGAACATGGTGAACATCATCTGAGCAGCAGTCATAAGAATAAACAGAGCCCCACCTCAAACACTGTATCCAGTTGTCTTTAATACATCCATGGATTAGTATCAGCATGGTAGCATTGTCATTGTGGGCATGCTCACAATGCAGCCTCACAGAGCCACGGGCATGGGTGTTAATCTTCTTTGTCCAACAATGACTGATACATGCACACCCACAATACATTTGAAATTCACACCTATCAGAACAAGTGGTATTATCCACAAGTTTCTGTCTCTTCATCTCTCTTTTACTGTCTCCATAAGGCCTTCTGGATGGCCTGGTGAGCCTCTGTCCAGCTCCTGGCAGCATTTCAGGGTTATTCTCAACCAGACAGCTTGTTCTTGTGTAACCAAATCCAGCACAAACACACTTCCTCTTGGATGGTCTGGTATGTTTGGCATGGGAAATTAAATGTCATCTCAAACCAGCAAGTCCATTCTTAAGAGTCTAGCAGCGAGGATATCTTCCCTGCTCACTTTTACCACATCAACACCTCCTCACTCTTATTCTCTGTTCAAGTATTCATATTTATCTCTGTTTTGATTGCTTCTTTTAAATAACTATTATGTTTTGTCATACTTACCCCAAAATCAGGGCAGTACAGTGAAAACTTTTGTTCCTCTATTTAACTTTTGGCTCTGTGCACATGGTACTGCTAATTGTATTATAAAGTAGAAGCCTACTACTTCATCACTGTCATACCCATAATCACAGTAAATAAGCCCCCCTTGGCTACGACTGCTGTGTTATATGCTTCAAATACAGAGTAGTTTACTAGACGCAGGCTTAGCTCCATTGCTTTTTGTCTTGCCTTAAGACCCAAGACTTTAAAAATCAGCAGAGATTTCAATCTAAACTGTTTAGGAAAGCCCCCTGTGGTTATTTACAAAGATGTAAGAATGTTGCATGTCCCCCTGGAATAGACTTGTGCGCTTCGGAAAGTATAAAAGAAGTCTCCTAGTTTGTATTCACATGCTGATTTACATGCTCCTATCAAATGCTGTCATGTTTTCTATGAAACAAATGAATTCACAGCGGAGCTTGGTACATTAAGAACCCATTTAAATGCTACACGTGCCTCTTTATGATTTTCTTTTTCTGTTTTGTTTTTCCCCCAAACTTAACAAAGCAAGACATTTTTTTTTTTTTTTTAATTAGTAAGCACATAATTTGATTGGTGTTATGCACTACCACAATTTGACTCAACTGTGCTTGCAACAGAAAAAGTGAGAGAGTGTAGAGTCTGAGCTCTCGCAGTGAGTGAGGTCAGATAACCTGCTGTTTCATGTTAACCAGCATGATCCTTGTATCAGCAATGTACTGTGCTGCTCGTAATAGCCAACAAGTAGGCAAATATACACAAGCTTTACCATGATGATAAGAGCAGGCATGTTGTCGACACAGCGCAGGATTATGCAGCTCAGTCTAGACATACAAGGGATTTTTCCAACGCTGCCTGCAATATGGCTACCAACAGACGATCATGGAGATCCTTGTTTCTCCTTAAATATGTGTTCAGCAATGAGGAAGGTGATTTTTTGGCATTCATAGACGTAAATAGATCTCATGCGTTTTAATGTAATTTCCCCCTCAGCAGAATTAATTTCCCTTGTCACAAGATGAAAGGATCTTAATTCTATAAACAACACAAACACACAGATCACACATCATATTAAAGATAACCCAGCTCATGGGAGAACACGTGTGTTTGTGTGCGTATTCCTCTGTTGCCAACGTGCAGGCTGGTGTGTTTCTTCTGTGTTTTTGTCTTTCAAATAACATCGAAGGAAGCCGACCATATAGAAGCCACGTGTGCACAGTAGGTCAAACCAATTAAACGTGAACGCACTTTGTTTTAATTTTCTTCAGTAAACATCAACAGATGACCCCTAATTTGTCTTTGTGTCACGGCACCAGATGCAGGGTTGAACATGTGGAAGAAGCATTTTCTGCAAGAGGGCCTGTGAAATGAAACAGAGTCACGCGCTAATTACTAGATGCTAATTACTGCTCTGATAGGAATATTTCACCTTACTGGATGAAGAGCAGAACAAATCCTAATAAACAAAAAAGATTTACATTGTTTTCAATGGGAACCATGTAGATTAGAGGGGGCGACCATGGCTCAGTGGTAGAGTGGGTCATCCAATCAGCCCAATGTTGGTGGTTCAATCCCCGCTCTCACCGCTCAAAAAAAGATTGCCATGGCCAAGGTGCCCTTGAGCAAGGCACCATACCCAAGGCAAGGCACCATATTACCAGTTAGCTAGTGATCATCAATTTTGTCACCTGAAATCACAACTGTGGCAAGCAGATTTGATCAGCTGTACTTCAATTCAAAACAATTTTATTTATATAGTGCCAAATCATCAAATCACAGAAGTTATCTCATGATATTTTCCATATAGAGCAGGTCTAGGCTGTACTCTTCATAATTTTATTCAGAGAGACTCAACAATTCCCACCATGTGCAAGTACTTGGTGATGGCGGCAAGGAAAAACTTTGTTTAAGAGGCAGACACCTCGAGCAGAGCCCAGCTCTGGAGCTTCAGTTTTTATATTTCTAAAACGTTCCTCGAGCATATCTGTGAGTAGTCTATGGACAGAGCAGGAACTCGCAGGTGGGGCTAGCTGGAGGAACACACTGTGCATGTTCAGTGGGCTGCATGACTGGGAAGAAAGAGCTAGAAAACCTTTTACGCGTATGCACCAGGGGGACATTCTCAGGACTGAATAGACGCCATCTTTGGGTCCACTATCCAGTTTTATAATGCATCAAATGCATTAAAAGAGAAAAGCCTGGTACCTGATCGAGTGAGCAAACTTGATACTATACTAAGGCTGACACCGAACTCTGGCAAAAAGTTTCTAGATATTCTACGAGCCCTATGGCAGCGACAACCTTTTGTCAGCCTTGTTTAGCTGAAGCAAACTTCTACTAGGTGCCCATGTAGAATGCTGACTAGTCTCACATCACTAGACCAGACTTTGTTTTACACTTTGTTTTAGCAGGTTTGAGGTGACAGAAAAAGTTTGACAACTAAAACATAAGGGAGTCCTAATTCATTCATTTAATTTCATTTCATCTGGGATGTTTGGTATTATAGACTTGAGACCAGCGTGGGAATTATTCAGACCTGTAATTGCAACTCCCTGTGTGCATAATCCCTGATTTGCCCTTTATTGAGCTCACTAGTCTTCTTCCCATCTGAATGAGATTGTTCACACTCATTACAGCCTATGCAGTGCTGTGCAGACGCCCAGCTCGTGAACATAAAGCAATAATGAATTTCACTGTAAGTACTATTCTTCTTTTTCCAGTGCCTTCTTTTCATTAAGTCCAGCTCTAGTTCCACAAACACCATATCTTGGGCGCTGCAATAATCTCCATTGCTCACTCTCTAATGCATCTCATTTCCCTTTTTTCTTTTCACTTTGTGCCATATGAAATTATTTGTCTCCGTCACCCTCTCTGGGAACCCAATAACACCTCCTGACAGAATTTTTGTCACCATTACCGGCGTCCTTTCCCAAGGTTTGTGTCAGATTAGGGGGAAGTAATTGGTGACACTGTGTCATTGAAAACACACATTTCGGGCCTTGCAGATGACAAAGTGGCCTTCTGAGTGTTCGAAGGAGCGGCTTTCACTTGGCATGGCTGTATGTGTGCGGTATGTACGTATCGGTATGCTGTTTCATCACATCATGGCTCAGATACCTTGAGATGATGTCACCACCATCTGGAAAAAGTGTCTCTTTACTTAATTGCTTTTATTTGTAAACATTAGCTACTTTTTTCAGAAGGTGAGTGCCAAAGGAACTGTCTAAATGCCCTCAGCATGGCTCATAGTTAAGACAGTAATATAAACAGCATATGTTACAATATGCACATGACCCTTGTGCAGCAAACTACTGTATACAAGCAGTTATGTCATTTGATTTGTTATGCAAATGTAGTTTATAATCTTTTGACCTTTTGTATTTTCATTGTGCCCAATTTGTATGTTGCCAAATTTCATTTTATGGTACATTGTGAGAACTGTATACAAACTCAGAGGTTTAATGATATGAGTAGAAATATAAGGAAAAAGCAAGCAATCAGACTGATGTGACTTTCCGTGGTTGTTTGTGCAGTTTGTAGTTTTGAAGGGAATGTGGGAATTCATTTTTGTTTCCTAAAGGGTGTTGCAAGGAAGACCCCAGCCTGACTTGAACCTGAGACTTTGTGGCTTATGAACAGTGCCTATTGTAGCCTTCGCTTCTTGTATCTGTAATGACCATCAGAACCATTTGATCTGATAGAATTGCACTCCTCGACACCAGTAAGTAACAGAAGAGTGTGTGCTGTTCACAACATACTTTCTATTTCTATTCACAATAATTTAAAACTCAAGCCCATTTCAATGTCTGATCATGTTAAAATACCAAAGCAATGAACTCAAACCAAATGAGGTTCTTCAGACTGTCCATTTTTGTTTAAGAATGCCAAATGTCTATTTCAAACTATCGTCAATGTGAATTACCATTGCTGTCTGAAGCAGCAGTTTAGAGGACAAGAGGGCATACCAGATGGCCGTACTTCAGTCTGTGCATGTTTGAGTTGAAGAGAGCTTCTTTTCTGTTGAGCCACAGAGACCAAATACAGATAATGCAACAATAAGTACATATCAGTAGTGGAATAATGATGTCTTGCATGCTTGTTTCATTTCCTATCATCTTTTATACACAGAAGATTAACTGGTGGGACCTCAGCGGTAAAATGGCTGTTGAATGAGAAACTTTTCCTGAATGTGCTGAGCGTTTATCATATTTTTGATGATGGCACAGGGGAGGGGCCGGCACCACCCTCTGATTTACACCTTTGATGTCTCCCTGGCTGTAAACATTCACCCTCCACCACAGTGTTTTAAAGAACTAATGATTTAGATGAATCAGAGACAAACTGCTGAAGGTCTCCTTTCTGCTGGGCCACTGCCACAAAGCGGCCTGCTGAGTCAGGACTCTGAATAGGCAAACACATCATTTACAAAGCTCATCACAAACTGCACGAGACGCAGGCTTCAAGATGGATGTCCGGCTCTGATCAAGCAGTCCAGAGTGAGATGGACATTATGCTGCAATGTTTTTATAGCACTTCTAGTGTTAGGTTAGACTATTCATAAGGATTCCCTAAATCTGTTCTTCTATTAGAGCCCCAAAAGGAAAGAATCTTTAGGAATCTTTAGGAATAATTAAATTGGAGGTGCTCATCAAAGACAACAGTCAAACAGAGGTTTTGTTCCGCTGCGGTTTAGTTCACGTCAAATCAAGTAGTAGCTTTAAGGAACTGAGAGAGACGGCGACCACAGGTGGAGAAATGTAATTGGAAATGTCAAACATTTCTGTTTTTACAATACAAGACCGAACACAACAACCTCAACTGTCAGCTGTCAGAAGTGCGAGAAATAGCGCCAAGTTGACACAATTTGAAAAGATTAAGGCGAAGTGCAATTGTAACAATCGCTCTCGGTAAAATTGTTATGAAGAGAGAAGAGACTGAAAGGGGCAGGCAACGTGAAAGAAATATGAAAACAGTTTGGCTCAGACATTAGTTTCCACCACAGGTTTCCTCGTGACATCTGTGTGTGTTTGCATGTGTGTTTTACCTCTTTATTATAGTCTTGCAGTCAGAGGGCTTTCGCTCACACATTTGTCTTAGTTGGGTGTGTTATTACCTTTGGGAAAATCCATCACACTGCTTAATTCAGCCAAGTAATCACCTACTCAGAATCATTTCTTGTGCTTTCCTAAACTGCAAACAGAGCCGCTTGGCATATTCAGCACATTGTTTTTCTTCTGGCTTAACAGGCATCATTCATCAAACCATGTGACGACCCAGTCAGTGCACAGGAGGTTGTGGATATGAATGAAGGAACAACATGAGAAATACATGTGGGTTATATGTTACTCTTTGTGATTCAACCTCCTCATAGCCTAAAGATGTTGTGAATATGACAGGTCACTCCAGAGACCGTCAGTCCATCGCCAGGCTTTTTAAAACTGCTGTAAATGATTCAGACACTCTGTAGCTTCTTTTATTCCCTGTGTGGTATGACTAGCTGAGATGTGGATCGATGCACCACACTGTAATGTAAACGTATTAGCCGGTTGTGAGGTTTGTGAATACTGTGGGTGATATCACCTTGAACAACTTTAGCAGTATTCAACAATGGATATGGTGGTTACATAACACAAAAAAAAACCCAAACAAACCACAAAAATAAATGGAAAATGAGATCAGAGAAAGCACATAAACTAGGAGAGCTATTATCCTAGCTCGAAGCAGAGCCAGATATGCCAGGAATACAGACACAATATTAAATTAACTCTGGATTTGATTTGTCTGATAGACTTAGATATTTCCTCTTGGATGCATTTAATGTCACAGTGGTTTAGCAGTTTTGACATATTGCAGACAACACACACTGCCACAATGGATACAATACAGTGTGTCAAAATAATGTATGTGTGTGGCTTTGGTTAGTTTAGGATGTTGGACATTGCTGCAAAACAATATCAAGGTTTGAAATTGCATTACTGACAAACTGGGGATTTTTTTAGCTGTCTGGCAGATAAACAGGTCATAGTCTCTAATACTGGGACCATTGACTGTGTCTTATCTTCACAGCTTAAAGTCCATGTAAGAAGCAGTAAGAAGTAAAAATAAATATGTGTTCTGAGTTTGTCAGACCAAAGAAGAAAGTCTTATTGACCACCCAGCCAAATTTGAATGATTAAAAATATCGACAAGTTTATGAAATTAGGTGTCAAAATCAGGTAAAAATTAATTCTCAGCTCCAGGACTGTGGAGGGCGTGTCCACTGAATGCACTGAAACCACGCCCACTTGTGGGAGCAGTCAAGCAGCCACTTTGAAGCGACTGAAGCGTGTCCGATGAGTTCAGGAAATGACATGACTAACTTTGAAACATTCTGAGCGAGATGAATTAATCTCTATCTCTCTGCTAGGGGTGCGGGGGTATGCTCAGGGTGGCCTCAGCGTGTCATCGAGCCACCCTTTAGGACCGCCCAAAAAATCCTGGACTGAAAACTGATGAAAAACTGTTTTAACCTCTAACTCCATGTTTCAGTAATATATCGTTCAAGTCTTTCACATGTTTTCAGCAACTATTTTCCAACATATTTCATATATTTTGAAAGAAATCTCAGAATTGACTTGACACAGACTTTAACTGACTTGGTGAACTACACTGAGTGCATGAGTGTATAAACATCTGGAAGTAAGTTTAGAATAGAATGAGACATATCTACATATGCAGTGGGTCCTCTTCCTCTACAATGATTTTACATGTCATAGTCAATTTACTAGTGACAAGGAGTGCTACTCAGCTTATAAAAATGGCTGTAAAATATCTTTGGACGAGCTTTGTCATTTTCACCCATATCACTCAGGTAACTTACCCCCAAATTCCACAGGGCACAGATGTGCTGCGTTCCATGTGCGGCGCGGCCGTTCTAGTAAATGTTTCAAACCCAGTGATCCGGTTCAGAAGTGTCCCAGAAGCGGGCCACCACTCAGCTGTTCTATTTTTGACCGACTCTGCGAGCAGCCCACGTCAATCTGCACAGAGCCGCTCGAGCTGGCCGGAAGCCAGACACAGAAACAACATAGAGAATCTGGTTGATTTTCAAAATAAAACACCCTGTGCAAATTGACGATTGTAAAAACAGCCACGAGGGAAACAATTTAATTAAACTACATAGCATATTTAGACATTTAAAAGCACCTAAACCAAGGAAAACCAAATCTGAGCAAGTAAAGAAAGTGTGGCGCTCCACTGAAACGCTCCTGATGGGGATTGAAGTCGCTTTGAGGAAGGACTAAAACATGTGACAGAGATATGCCTGGTGGGGTTTCGGGATTAGCTTATGTTTGGAGACCAAAATCATATGCATTTATCAGATAGGAAGTATCTACTTTGGGATATCTTGGCATTCACTGCATCAGTTTTGACCATTCTTATTTGTCCGTCTTTCCCAAGTCCCTTAGAGAAGGGACAATAGTGAATTGCTTTAGTCCTGCTTTAGTGTCTGCTGAAACCCTAATCTACAGCAAAGGTTGTTCAAACTTCAGTATTAGGTGAAACTACTTCAAAAAACTTTCAACATACATTTAAAGTATGTTTAAGATTTCAGTTCTGGTTGATTTGGCAATACCTGTTGTCACTGGTGGAAAATATGGTTCAATACTACAGCAAACACTCCTTGAGCAAGATACTTTGTCAGAAATGCAGCTAAATTAATCTATGTTGTTTTGACAAAGAAAACAGTCAATAATTGGCCTTTTTCCATCGTCCCATAAGCAACCCGTGATTTTATTTCAAGCTGTGCACGGTGTGAATAGTCTTTCATAGAACAGCAGGGTAAAATGAGCTGGTTACCTTGCTGAAAAGTTGGACGTGTGCAGCCTGTCGCTTGTGACGTGTCATCTAACAGCTCACTGAGGCTGCTTCTTCTTGTTCTATTACTCCCTGCAATATTTAAAACAGATCCACTGTCAAGAAATGACCATGTCTTGTTTTAGAGGTGCAATTTTGATGAACAATTGCTGTCAGCGCTAACCTCAGTGGCAGACGGTGGTGTTTTTCGGTGACTGTTTCACACAGGGAGGGGGGCACGCACACCTGATTGAAGATGAGCATGAGAGAATAAATAAATGGAAATGTTTATTTCCATTTATTGTAAAGGAAATAAACAACAAAATATATTATATGTTTTTTTTGTGTGTGCATGTAATCATACTTCATAATCCCCTGTTAGTAGTCAAAGCTGTACCGAGCTCAATGAAAATACGGTGGTATTTAAAGCTGTTCGTACTGATAACATGCACCAAGTGAAAGTTAGTCTACAGTGTACAGACTTTCGATTGCATGCACGTATTTCCATTCTTGCTTAAAAGCTCTACTGCAAACTCCACTTCTGTTCTGTTGTTACCACTTGATAAACTTGCTGACAAATGAAACTGGTATTGTTGTTACTGACACTAACAGTACAGAATACTGATGTAGTGACATCTGACTACAGGAAATAGCATGCATGCCAGTATCTTTATTAAATAGAATTAGTGACCCTTATTCATGTATCATACATGAATAATAGTGTAATTTCATACATGATCCATGGTGATAAGGTTTATGTCTTATTAAGAGGAGCCCCCTGTAGTTTGCACCCTACTTATAAGTAATTTGAATTCCATGTAGCAATGGTGGACTCTTGGCGCCATTTAACAGTAACAACTATTATAGTGTATAAAGAGGATATTACAGAATGTGAATTAAATTAACCCATGGCCTGGCCATAAATAGTATCTCAAATAGGCTTTATTTTTTTTTGTCTATAACATTGGTTGACCAACTAGGTTGATGACATATCATATTTATTAGTTTATTGACATTGACAGCCAATCGAAAGAACAATTGATATATTAATTAACAAACATTTTACTTCATACCATTTACAAAGAAATTTAAAGAGATGCAGATGACTTAAAGAAAGACATTTGAGAAGTGAAACCAGAAATATGTCTTCAGTGTTTTGATGCTTCGTGTACATACTTTCTGTATGTTGGCATGTTTTAAAATGAAGAAACAAGTGGATATGTTTTAAAATTTAGCTCTGTACCTCCATAGATAACACACTCAACAGTCAAAGAAACTCATCGGGTGTGGTATGTGTATCATTTAACAGTTTTAAGAGCACATCAGTCCAACACGACAAGACAGGTGAGAGACATCTCCTTTGCATGTCATTTGGCCAAAGTCATTCGAGAGCAATGATAAGGCTGGCTGGTGAATGACGAGAATGAATAGTTAGCAGCGGCTGCAACCTCATTACAAGGACAAACTGCGTACAGCAGGAGGCTGATATCTCTGGCACAGCCCCACTTCGCTGTTTCCAATTTGAATAGAGAAGGGAATAATGCTTAATGCCTTTCCCTGTGTGGATATTGGCTTGTATGGGACAGCGATCCGTGAAATGAATATTTTTGTGAGATGAGATTTGTTATACACAAAGAGGAAGGCCTGCTTTTCCAGCCGACCGAGAAACACCCGACACAGGAGAGTAGAGGTATTGTAGGTCCAGGAAGTGGAGAGCTCAGAGAATGATAATACCTGAGAAAGAGGAAGAAGAGAGATCAAGAAGAAGGGCATGATAAAGAATAAGATGAAGAAAGGGAGTTGGTAGGATGATGGTAAATTGTTGTGGCGAGCAGCAAGCTAACAGAGATGAGGCTAACATGTGATTACATAGAGAACTTTAAAGTATATGTCTTGACTTTTGATTTGATTGAGCATGTCAGACTGTCAGCAGTTAAAAAAGTTTTTTGAATCTACTTTCACGTCCTAGCTATAGCATAATGCTCTAAGTGGTTAGCCGTTGTGAAGCTCCTCAGATGGCGTTATCTATGGCATACAGTGTATTTTTAATACGATGGTCTCTTGAATTGGGCGTCCTGGTGGTGCAGTGGTGAGCACTGTCATTTGACAGCAAGAAGGTTACATGTGAATGGTTGCCTCTATGTGTCAGCCCTACGATGGACTGGCAACTTGTCCAGGGTGTACCCACCTCTTGCCTAATGTCAGCTGGGATCGGCTTCAGCCCCTACGACGGCTAATCCATCTCCAATCCATGATCTCAGTTTTATGTCTTACCTTATACTGTACATGCTATCGATGTAGAAAGAGTTATTTCTTCATTAAAAGAAGAGCAAAGAATGACACTGAAGGCTTCATCTCTTCGTTCTTCTCCAGACTGGCTTCATATGGTTCGTTGATCTGATTGGTTTGTCTGTGATAGACAATGATATACAGATGGTTCATCCAATCACCTACCAATTTTTTTGTGAAAGTGTCTTCCCACTTCCAAACATTTCATCCTATAGATGGTCATGTGCAACAAACGCCTAAGGTTAGGGTGGCAAATAAAGGGTTATGTATCTCCCCATCTGAGGTGATTGAGTACATATTAAGATACACAGAACACAATCTGATAAAAAAAAATAAAAATGATAGCCTACAGATTAATTTGTGACGCTACAGTTCAGCCAATTCAATGCTATTCAATTCACCACAATATTTTATATTTTTACTTTTTAATAATAGAAGTGTGACTGAAATAAATCAATTATTTCATGGAATATTGAATCAGAAATACTTCAGCAAATAATGTCCTCTGGCACAGCAACTGTAGTAAACATGGGGAGTGATATGATGGATAACTTTTTTTTTATTTTTTTTTTAGCTTTTCTCACTAAAATGCTGCTATTTCCCTCAGTTCATGGGTCAATGTCATCCTTCTTCTACTGTCATCTACTGCTTGCTGCCTGCATCTTCACATGAAAAATATTTTGTGTGGCCTTTAGAGACTCGGACCTAATGGATTAAATTCTGATGAGTCATTTTGGGGTTTTACTGTTGTTTCTTTGGTCTCTTTGGTTAGTGTGTTTCAAATGACCTGCAATAAAAACTGTCCCCTCCATGCTAAAATCCCCTCACAGCATAGCCTGGGGGCTTCGATATGGCATGTCCTGTATCGTGCATCGTTTTTAATTTCAACCGTTTCAACTGTAATGACAGTATTATTGAAAGTAATCATGAATGAGATAGAAATATAGATATAGATATGTATGGATGTAATATAGATATGAATCAAATTACACCAGTGCTAAAATTCAATTCAACTTTCAATCAAAGTTAAAATATTTTTTTAAAAAAAGAGTTGACAAGTGATTTACAGTGAAAGATAAAAAAAAAATAGTGCTGTGCAAATATTAATCCAACAGGTATCATCCTATCAACCCATCTGATCTGACACAGCCTCATTATACACCCAGACAGCCCATTCCCTCCTCCGACTCATCCCCTGTTCTCGTTATTATTTTTTTTTTACGTGAACAGGGCAGGGAACAATATCAGTATTATGCATGTACCCACCTTTCCGGTGAAGGGGGAATGAATTTTTTCAATGGGCTCATAAATCCCTGCTCTACCTGTTCGAGCACCGTTAGGATGCGCAGTGGTTGGCTGGCCGGCTCTCTTGGCCGAGACTATAGATCTGGATTGACAGCTGCTCCATCCTGTCTGCCACTGTTAATCATTGAAGGATTTGGGCTGCCGGCAAGCAGCTCTGCCAAGCGACCTTGAGCCCTGCTGGGGCTGAAGGACTCCAACTAAAAGCCTGCTCCCCTGTTGCAGCAAGCGATAGGCACTTCAGCCAGGTGGCCCAATTGCTCCATAAGAGAGATTGATAGGTAACTAAATGTGCCACATGGTTGGAGTATATTCCTTTTAAAATTCAACATTCTTTGAATATGCATGTCCACTTGTCTGCCTGGTATTCATACCCCGCGTGGATAATTTGACCAGTTATGTAACTTCAGTGCACCATTATTCACTGTGCACTCCTTTTTATGCACCCATTTTCAAATGATATGTCTCACCTAAAATTATAAAACCAAAGCTTTGTTTGAACTGCCTCATACATTATTATTAAGTGATACAGTATAAGAAGGAGTAATAAAAGAATGAGACAGTCATTGTAAGTGGTAATGATGGCATCATACTGAAGAAGAAAAAAAAAAGATTTATTCATATTTGGAAGGTCTTGATATGATATGTACATCTTTATTTGTGGTGACACTGTAGAATGGACACGGACGAATCTCGAGAATGGTATTGAACATGCAATAGTAGAGCGAGGAAGAAGAAAATATTAGATGACATGCAAGAGAGGAATGGCACTGAGATGATGGAAGAGTCTGCTCAGTGCCATGTAAAATAAATAAATAAATAAAGCCTCTCACTATCTCCTGCTCTGCTTCTCTCCTCTGTCTCTCGCCCATTCTCTCCATAACTCTCCATCTGTTCGGCTAAACACTCAGTAAAGCAGAAGTCCAGGATCCAGACTCCAGTCCCAGATTTTTGCTCCAGCCATGCTGTTGGAACCAGCAGCAGCAAATGCCTGTTTTGCCTGCCTATCCTCTCTCCTCTCCCTCTCTTGCTGCGCGCTACTCTGCTCTGCTGCAGTGGATGGTCCTCACGGTGCGCTCGCAAACTCGTCTCAGTGGAGGGGACCTGAGCATCTCACTGTCATTTTCCCACCCTTCTTCCTTTTTTAGCCCTCGTTCTTTCACCCGACCCCCTACCTATCATCAGAGGGTCTGGATAAATGTGAGGGAAAAGTCATAGGATAGATGAGAGAGAAGGGAAGCGCTCAGGAAGTCTTTAATCCAACATCTCTTGCACATATGACTGTGTTATGTTCTGCTGTCTCCGGGTGACAGAGAAGCTTGTGCTCTTACATACCTCCTGCTTTTAGACTCTGTGCCAGGTAAGTTCTTTCTCTGGCTTGATGTTTTTAATCTGCGCTTAATGTAGTGGGTGACAGAGGAGCGTCTTTTGCTTGTTTCCCCCTGAGGGAGGGGGTTGACATGTTCTGATGAGGAGATGATATTTTGGCAGAAGTTGTGTGCAAACAGGTCCAACGTAGGGCATGGCTGACATACGATATACAGTATGAGTGTGTCTGTGTGCTAATCTGTGTGCTTCTGTGCTTTATAATAGACCATTTGGTCTCTCTGAGCTTCCATCGTATTTGCCAAAGAGCTCTGCAATAAATTCTGATCTACTGCAGCAACTTGAAACGGTTAGCCCCCCTTTTTAAATATTGAGGCAGGATTAGCTGTGTTTACGCTCTTGTACTGTACATGATTTGCATGTTCCACACACTGTCATCCATAATCCAATCTATATGTGGTGTCGGGGAGTGGTGGTAGCTTTGATTCATGTGTATTTGAGTGCCTCTGAGTATGCTGGGGTATCAAAAAAAGTGCAGCATTATTATTTTCCTGTTTTTTTTTTTTTGGTTTTGTTTTTTGAGGGGAACCCTGCAGACGTACTGTACGTGGAGTGCAGTGCAGCACAGATGATAACAAGGATATTCTATGACAGCATTGTTGAGGGAGCACACTACACTGCGCGTGTGTGAGCGCGCACATGCAAGTGTGTGGGCGGCTGCATGCGTCTAATGTAAACTCTCATGGAAGGGTGAGCTCTGAGTGGGCAGCTTGTACGTAGTTTTGCATTTTGTGAATGAAGTGCTTTAGTCTGTGTTTAAGGAGAAATAGTGTGTGTGTGTGTGTGTGTGTGTGTGTGCATGCAGGCATGTTTCCACTGTCATGCATGTGTGTGTGTGTGTGTGTGTGTGTGTGTGTGTGTGTGTGTGTGTGTGTGTGTAACCCAAACATTATCAACAGTCTCTCATATCTGGTATCTGGACTGCAAGCTCAGACATCAGCAGCACACACTACCCTTTTGGGAAACACTCATCTACAGTACAGTGCCGTCTCTTCATCGGGTATTGGGTGGCGTTCGAGTGTGGGTGGTGACTTGGTGACGATTTACAACCTGGGTTCCCAGGTTCTCGCCCCCCGGTGTAAATCAGCCTGCTCGGTGGAGCACAGAGTCACCGCAGCCAGTTAGAGGAGATGCTTTGGATGGTCATGTCCACTGCTGCACTGCAGACGGACTCTCTCCCACTAAAGCTGCTAACAGACAGTGTGTTACTCAGCCACAGACAGCGTAGGCTTGGTTAGAGAGGCTCTTCATCTATCAGCCTTTGGTATTTGAACAGATGCTTGCATTCCAAAGTAACTTATAAGCAAGCTGTGTAGTGTTTTTGCAGGTGGATCTATCTGATGGGAATTAAAGCTCGTGTCTGGTGTTATTATTGTCATGCTTGAACAACTGTGTCACTAATGCCACTATGCTGAAGAATCAGGGCTCTTAATGTACCAATAATCAACCCTTGATTGTTCCTGTGGCTTGTCCGTCCTTCCCAAGCAGCGCTCATTAATTAGAAATACAGGCCCTAATTTTAATGGGGCTTTCCCCCTACAATACATGCATTCTGCACTGTGCATAGTACTACTACCGTAGGTGCTACGTATAAGTAACACAGCCAAATGGAAGCCGTGGTTCAAGTCAGCGACATCGACAGCAATCATCTGCCCTGTTCCAAGTGTCATTAAGCCAGAACACCAAATGCCTTTAAGATGGGGTAGTTGTGCATATTCCCACTCGTATTGCTGCCTTCATGTTCACAAACACATGGTTATTGCGTTAGTGAAAAATAATGGCGGGGCTAGAGGCATAGTACCACTCTAAGTGTCACAGCTCTGGGTAAGTGGTGAATTTCGATCCATGTTCCACACTCATTAAGAAGAGCTCCTAATGAATTCTAATGTAAGCCGCAAAGTGAAAGTGTTCATACATTTGTACTTGGATTTACAGAGTATGTTTGTGAACACCAATGTAGTACGGAGGGCTGAAAACCTTTAAGACGACTGGGCCAAGTGGCAACTATCGTAGATAGCAAAATGTTGCTAAAAATGTTAAAATGACGAGTTATCCTGTATTAAGCCGCAGTACACTTCGCTTAGTACTGACCAGTTGTAATCAAGCACCAAACCTGAGCAATCTAGCTAAACATTATATATTAACCTGGCTGACAATGACAGCATATAGATTGTCTTGTCAGACACCTGCTCTGCTGGACTTGTCCCTTTCAGTAGCCTGACAGAGAATCAGGACGAAGCAGGAGTGAGACAGATACAGCTGTTGGCCTGTTGAAAATGATGCTGTCACATTTACTTTCAAACAAGATGAATGACTCTTGGGTGGCAGCTGAATTTGATTGCACAAACAGCTTGCTTGCATAATGTGTTTTCCTTAAGTTGATTAACATGGCTTGTATGTGTGTGCGTGTGTGTGTGGCCTTGGTACATATAAGCTGAATTGTGACCATGCTACATGTCTGTGCTGTTTTTGTTTAATTCTCACCGCCAGCTTGCTTCCTGACGTAACAAGGTGATTCCCAGAAGCAGCAAACGAATACTGAGAAACGAGCTGAATTGTGCAGACACATCGAAGGATGCTTTGAAAGAATGCACAGAAGAAAGAACTGAGCGTTCTCGCTGGCTCACATTGGGTATCTGGGACAATGGACTCACAGCTCTTGACAGCAACAGTCATGGACGCTCAAACACTGAACCTCACAAACAATGAAAGCAGCCGTCAGCCATAAACAAATCAGAAGGAACGAGTAACGGCATTGGAAAAGTCCTACGGCCTATCATCCCTCTGCATCTTGACTTGTAGCTCTGAGACCATGTATGGAAAATTGCCATCAGCATGTTGCAATAATAATGTACATCACTGCACATGAATTACATATACAGTGTAATAGAAAAATCCATAATAACAATGACAAAGAACACTTCTGTCAATTCAGTATAATTCAATTTGGGCAAGAGGCCTGGGGTTACACATACGTATTAAAGTCAGTAAAGGAAGGCCAGTGTTTTTATATATATATATATATATAAACTTATCATGCTGTGAAAGTTTGCAGGTAGTTAAGTGGTTTTTGAAGATGTGGATAATGTTGATTCAGGTCTGTTTGTACCTCTACAGAAACAAATCATGTTTGCAGAACTCAGATTTCATGGTTTGTGGGCCACTTATGTTGATTTGCACAGCTTAAGGAAGCATATTATCACAGTCCAACACTGGAACGGCAGTGAGAGAGACACAAAGAGAATGAGTTGGGAAATAGATGACAGCTTAATTTGGATGAATTCAATTTGTTTCAGCAGCTGACATGGCTGGAATAGCATTTTATTTAGATTATTTTTTTATTTTTCATTTATTGTGTGTATGTGTTATAGTCATCGAGGATGACGTTCCACAGCTCTGGACGAATCGAGAATTGTTGCGGGGACACACAGATGATGGCCTTGCTTGCACCATTAACTTTCTGGTCAGTATGGTGATCCAAAGTGGGATGAGGTCCGCCCACTCGCTGTAGATGATCAGCCGCTGGTGTCAGATGTGTCAATTTGTAGCATGTGTGTGTTTTGTTGCATGTGTTTGTGTGAGGTGTGAACAACTGTCAGTGTACAATCTCTCTGCTGGGATAATCGTTTTGACTCCAATCTGTGTCCAACTGAGTCTATCAACCCCCCAACCCTTTTTTTTTTTTTTTTTTTTGGAAAACACACATACATACACAAGCAAACATGCAGGATGCCAGTGAGGTTCTGAACAGTCGCCTCTTCTCCCGGTGGGGAATCTTTAACTGAGTCCAAGAGAAAAACAAGAGAAGAAAGCCCTCTCTTCTCTTGCGTCAGCATCCCTCGCTCCATCTCTCACCCTCTGTGTGTCTGTCACTCACCACCACACTCTCTCTAGACCTCCTTTTCTCCCTCTTCCTCTCTGCTTGATCATTTTTTTCCCCCCCTTTCTCTATCTCGCTGTCGCTCTCTCTGGCTGTCAGTAGGTTGCATTGCAGCCTGAGCCAGTGCCAGAGCTCAGTCTCTGAGCCACAGGTAAAGCATTAAAGCCAAATGACTCAGGCACTGAAACAGAACAACCTCTTTGCTACTTGAAAGCACTGCTCGGGTCCACTTCTTAAAAGTTACACTGGAATAAGCTGCTCCAGCTGCGATGCTTTTTTTCCCTTTACCTCCACCAGCAGTTGGCTGACACACCTTCACGCCTCTGATAGACACCAAGTCACAGGATGATAAACTGTTGTGTGCTCTGGCAGACTGCCCGCCTTGTGTTGTTGTGTGATGGGCATGTGTGTGTGTGTGTGTGTGTGTGAAACAGCTGCAGTATAGATGTGTCTTTTTGCAGAGTGTTTTTTTGTGATGTGAAATGTATTGGAATACATAGGAAAAGCCTGCAAATAAACTCCCTGAGATCGATAACTTTGTTTCCAAAATGGTCTTGACAAGGCAATCATAAACTGTTCTGAACTGTATTAAGTTTTTATAGGATTTCCCATACAGTGGAGGCAGTCCAGGCATGGTGCAGTTATATAATAATAATATACAGGGAATATTGCAACCCACAACAAAAGTAAGGGAGCAGGTGTTTAAGGTTTGGTCAGGTTTAGCCGTAAAACCAACATGGTCAGGTTTAGAGAAACATGTTGGTTTGCATTTTAATTACTACGTCATGGCAAATAGGGGACCTTTGTTGTCATGGTAACAATAACTAGTAGTGTCAATCTCTGATGTTTGATGAACCATCCATCCACTCCAACCTCACCCTACTTCCTCCTCCTTCCTGACGTAATTACTACGGCTAAGAGAGGGCTTTATTTGAACATAAGCATACGCCATGTTGTTTATGGGGAATTTACTGAAATGACTTGTTTTTTTGTGAGAGGACAGTTTTGAAATTTCATTGGGTCAAATCTGCTTTCATCTCTTAAACCAAACTGGGTCAAAACTTTGCTGAAACCCACAAACGTCATTTTTTAAACTCTAGCGGAGTTGCCAAACTTTCCTAAAAATACATCAGCATGATTTTTCAATCGCTTTATATGACACAACACAGAGTATTTCCTTTTGATGGAATTGTGCAGCCATAAAAAACATGGAGTTTCAGATTTAAATATCTCACTCAGCGTAAACATCAAATAGCTTCAATAAAGAACTGGAAAAGGCGGATGCAGAATATATGATACTAATCAGATATAGTGGAATGCTTTTAACAACATTAAAGCTTCTTGAGAGGAGACAAAAGGGGAAAACTGGATGTTAAGGGGATGTTTAAATAGTATTTTATCTAGTACAAGCTTATTTCTCATTTATAATTGACCCCATCCCACCACCACCACACAAAGCTAATCTCTTTGCTCAGGTTTAAAATCCTGTGTTTGTTTGACACCGCAACGCAGGGCCTTGCTCCCTTAGTTGCCATGGAGACACCATTAGGCAGTGGTGCTGCACCGATTTTTGTATTTCTTTGCATAACCCCACGCCAAACTGTGCTGCTTGTCGGGGACTCGCCCGTGCCAACTGTGTGTGTGTGTGTGGGTGGATAGATGGGTGCATGTGCATGTTTTTGTGACAGAGAGCGAGTGGGAGAGAAAAGAAGACGGAGATCAAAACAAGATGGGAGGGATTGAGAGAATGAGCGAAAAAAAGAGGGGCAAAAGAATGACAAGGAGAGGATTGAATGATGGAAACAATGAGTGGGGAAACACAAACAGATACACTTCGATCACAGACTACGGTACACACACGCCTCTTCCAGCAGAGATGACTAGAGTACGTACGTGTGAGTGAGCAGGGTGAGTGTGTGTGGGTGGAGGGATGCCGCAACAGTGCAGCTTATTTTGCCTTCAGTTTGATCCCGGCAACCTGCTCCCAGGGGCTTCTCACTGCGTTACTTTGAGTCAATTCACACAGCGTGATGTCAAATCTGGATTCACTCTCATTATTACCACACATGAGAGTTTGATAATGACTCTAGTGATTTTTAGATTCCTTTAAAGTGTATTGACTTGTTTCTCGAGAGGGATCAACGTATATAGATGTGTGATACAGTGCAATATAATTGAAATTGGGCTAATTTGGTCATGAATCATCGATAGAAAATTACTCACCTGGTTATACTGAACTAAAATCCTATTGTACATAATTCTAGTAAGTGATCCACTATGGCTATTTGCCCCTTTTTTTCTGGGAAAAATTAATTTAATAGTGCTCGCTGACTACCTACATATCTGCTAATTATGCCACGTTTGCATGTAGCAAACCTGGTATGCCTTGAGAAGAGTATGATGATATTTTAGCTTTAACATTAGCTCAACTTGTAAATATTTACGAACACAGTGTGATTCACTGTGATTCTCATTGGTTGCATTGTGGTATTTGGTCAGCAGATGTCACAGTTGAACATTGTTCATGTTTAATTTTAGCGTAAAAGTAAATGCATTATTATTAATGTATTGGATATTGAGGTTTTTTTTTTTTAGGGTTTTACGTCAACGTGGGCGCTTTGTTATGAAGTAACTGTCTCGAGTTGGAGATTAGCTACATGTCAGTGACGCTACAGTCCTTTGATCAGTAGATGACTGTTTGTGTTTCACAAGCTCACATTACTACATTTTAGTATGACTGACTGGCTAAATCATGTTGCTTTCTTCCCTTAAATGAGAAGCTGGAGAGCCAAGACAAGTCAGTGGAATAAGTCAGGAACAAAGACAATAACACGAGGGGGATTTCACTAATTATCTGATAATTTGCTGTTCATTCTATTTGATTTGTTTTTACCACTTTGCCACATTTGTCACCTAGTTTGATGAGTTATGGACTTTTTGAAAACAAACATGCAGGAGTGTGTTTAATTTGACGTGATGTATTGTTGTGTCACTTATCAACAGCATGCTAATATGAAACATGTTGCCAAAATTTTCTGTCAACATGTTTTTTTTTTTCAAAGTGTACCTGGTATCTAGATGTACTGCTCAGTGTTCTACTATGTTAGAATCCTGCCTTCTAGTCTAGTGATTCAGAATAATAACTCCATACCTTCAAGTAAAATGATACAAAATGAACTATGATTGCCTTAGAAGTGTTCTTCTGTCTTATCCATGTGTGTTAGCCTTTGCCTCATCCACCCTCTGGTAACTGTCTGAGGTTTTGTCTCAGCCAGGGATTCTTCTAAATTCTGCAGTAGCTCTGCACAAGAATTTAAATCCACCACTCCGGGACCTTGATTTTTAAATATATACTGTAGCAGTCTTCAACATATCTTGGACTCCTGTCTCATTATGGATCCTACTCCTGCTTTACAAGCCACACATTGCTATGACAGAGGGTTACAGCATAGAGCTGCTGAGATCTGTGACAAATAGGTAATAACCTCTTGTGCACTTTGGGCACATCGTCATCCCTCAGGGCAAGTAGCCAACGGAGGTAGGTCAAAGGTGAGACTGCACAGCGATGAGGAAAATGTAGTCATCATTGCTCGGTTTTGAGAACTGTAGAGAAGGGCAGAATGGATAAAGGAAGGGAGAGCAACTGAGTTTGTGTGTGTCTGCATTTGTCAGTTGTTGTTTAAGGCCTTATGATTAAGGCGGCAGAAGCAGCTATTTGTTTCTTTCCTTGATACAATGCAATAGAGCCTAAACAGTGAATCGGTTTAATTTAATTTGGTATTTAACATACACAATTATCCTGTGGAAGTGATGTACTTTACAATAAATTAGAGAACAATTAATCACCATGAGCAGCAAAAGCAAAATCATTTGTTCCTGCATAAAGCAAAAGGATTCATCATAGTTATAACTTGCTCAAATTGCTAAGAGACAGATAATCTATGTATTTCTTATGGTTAGGGGCAGGTTTTTAGAATAATACTTGCACCAGTCGGTATCTATAATACTCAATACACAATACCGTCAGGAACACAGCAACCCTCTGGACTGCATCATGGCCAAGAGGCTGGCAGGAGGACCGTTTCTCTTTCTCCTCTCTCTACACAACACTCTTTTTTCCTCCCAATTTTCTCTGTACTCACCGTATATCTCTCTCTTATCCACCCACACCCACAAAGGTGCGCACACATTCTCTCAATCGAGTCTATCCTTCCTTTGTTTATTCGGTATGTTTTGTTTCTGCAGTATAAGCACAAGCAAAGTTTAATATTGCTTTGGACATCTTGAAAGAATCCAGTGTGGATTTACTGCTGTACATTCTCTCTGAATGTCTCTCTCTCTCCCTCTCCTTCTCTCTCTCTGAGTCCATGTAGTGCAAGTGTGCAGTTTTGACAGCACCAGAAACCAAATCACACAAACAAACCATCCAGATCCCTTCAATGGTATTAATGTATTCTCTCACAAGTCTTGCTGGTGTCTCTCTCTACCCATGCCTTCACAAACCTGACATTAAAAACTCTGGTGCATTAGAGACCATCTGCAGGCTGTTTGAAGCATCAGGTTTTGGACTAGCCTGTTGGTTACTAATTGAGAACAACGGGCGCTGCGGTCGCATCACTTAGCTGAGCCCCGATGTGATGCGCTGACCTGTTCCAAAAATAGCAAGTGCGTTTTATCAGGCAGGACATGATCTGCCCTACTGTGGTGACGTTCAAGGCCAAATGCATTGACAACATTTTGATGGAGTCAAAGATGTTTGGGATCACATTAGCTTGGCATTATTCTTTCATAGCTGTGAAAGTGAATACAAAAAACTTGTTGCTTATGCACAGTATATATACGGCATACGCACGTATTATGCATATCATACAAATAAAGGATCAGGTCATCACTGCTGATTACTACAAGGCTGAGAGACTTGCAGTTATCATGTTATATAATGAAGTAAAGTCCTTCAAAGAACTTTATAAATACAGCACAGGATCTGTCAATAATTCTTTCTGTGGGTAGGTTCCTTCATCTGTTCCCAACATGGATATAATGGACAGTGTTGGGTAGTAGTGCATTACTTTTGGTAATGAGTAATGTAAGGCATTTCACTGACTCTGGGGATCAACTTTTCAACATTTTCTTACTGAGATTTGATAAAGGGTTGATCAGTTCTGTGCTCAATGGAGAGTCTAGTCTAAGACTGGCTTTTGGTAGAGGTAGACCGTCGAAGTAACTCTAAATTGTTCTTATGTGGAGTCTTCTTAGCCTGCTTGCTACCATTAGTCACTAGCTATCTGTATATGGTGAGTAAATACCTCCAAACTGGCTACCCTAGACTGGCTACTTATTAAACCACAGTGTCTTTCTTCTATCTTCAAACACACGACACACACCAAGCGGCAACCTCCGTGTCTGGGAAAGTCTCCATAAGCACCTGTATTAAAATGTCCAACTTCACAGCAGAAATAAACATGTTTACAGCCTGGTTAAGGCAACGGTTTTGGTCTCTATAGCTAATTTCATTGTTTATGACAACTGCGAGGGGAGTGAATTATTTTTTTTAACTCACCCGTTCAGGTGATATTAAGGCTCAAAGTTGAGCATAATTAACAGCGTGACCGCTTGATTGACAGGAAGGTGCAGTTACAGATGGCTTTTAGAGCATCCAGGTGACATTTGGCCTGCCTCAGGTCCGCACATGATCCATTTCTTTGCTGATATTTAGATTAGCCGGGGGGCAAAGGGAGCAGTACATCCAACATGGTGGCAGCCAGTGCCACATATTTTCAGCTTTAAAACAACGCTTTGGAGACCTACGGGTGACGTCACTCAGACTCTGTCCATTCTATATACTGTCATTGGATGTGACATGTGGGTGTGAAGCATTTGAAGTCGTTTTGATGGGGCTTGCTGTAATGTAATTGTTAAATTCTTTCAGTGACTAATATAATGAGTAATTGATTGGAATCTTCAAGTAACTTACTGAACGCTGGTAATGGGTAAGTTTGTGTCAATGATCTACACAAAGCACATCAAACTGTAGCCCCACAACATGTTTATTACACCGTTCTTTTTTCTTTGAAGGCACTGGCAGTCACGTTGTAAAGCCCTGTACCTGTGCAGGCTATGTTTTTGTTCTGCAGCTCGCCATACATGCACCCAACTGCTATTTGATTACAGCTGGTAAATCATAGCTGATGTCTTTGTCACACTCAAAACACACTACATGGGAGTCTTTTATGGAGTTTTTAACATTTTTTTATTCAGGACACAAAAATTATTTGCTGAAATGTGGTGGCAACTGGAACGGAGATTGGGTACGGCCAGCTGTTTACAATGAATTGCAGGTGCAGCTGGAAGTACAGCAGGTGCAGTCTCTTATGTTGCAAAACGCAATGGGAGCAGGCTTAAAATAAACTCATGTTATATTATGTGCGTCGCTTCTTTCATAGATACATGTGTGTAAATGATTGATCATTTTGTCTGTGAAGTGGCCAAAATGCTCTGCTATGAGTTACAGTAGCGTAGAATATATGTCACTTCGCTGCCATCTACTTAAATTGCTCACCATTTTACACAGTCAGTCATCACAAGAATGCAATTACACCCACTCCCCCACAGCCCCTATTAATAGCCACGGATAAATCATCAATGTGACATGTCCGTGACACACTGCCAAATTTTAATCAAATGGCTGTGGTTCTAAACGTAATGCGTCCAACAGTTCAGATGGGGAATAACCACAATGCCATGAAATGGAAAACATTAAATAAACACAGTCATGCTGCTTGTAAGAAAAAAAACAGGACCCCGTCAACACGTGTAGTATTCCAGCCTTTAAATACAAACACAGTTTTCACATCTACACCTTCTCCATGTGGTCTCAGCAGAAGTGTGACACCTTTTGCGATGATGTGGTGGCGATCTAACACCTTCATCTCCAGGTTTGTGTGCGTTGGGGCAATGTGTGTGCTGGGGTAACACATAACCACCCCCTCCTCCTCACAGCTGATCTGCAGCAGGTTGAGCCAGAGACCTGCTGACTAGTAAAAGGCAGGGTCATTAGGCCAGGTGGTGCCGCTGCGGTACCCACTGAGAAGCACATGTCTGGCATTAACACCTACAGACAGGACTATAGATGAGCATACTCAGATCATTAATCATTGTTCCAGTACAGTATAATCAGAACTTAACCTGTATCCATACAGTCAGATAAAGAAATGGCTAGTAGCTCTTAGATGCGAAGGTAACTGATGGGGAAAAACATTTGTGCCTCATATCTCTTGCCATTACATTCAAGTCACAAAACTAGGCATCCACGTTTTCTGAAAAGTAAATACCCAGTGATCTTTGAAAAACCCAGAAGGTCGATTAATAACACTTAACGCTGTTCTGAAGATGTTTCCAAATTCCTCAGAGACTCCTCTAAAACGCTGCATGGAAAAATATTTGGTCCGCTGCACGTTAAAAAAGATTTTTTAAACCTTTTTCCCAAGTTGATACTCCAGTGTAATAGTAATGCATGAGAGGCACAAGCTGGGGCTAGGCTTTATGAAAGTAAATCATTACAAGAAGATCAGGTGTTAAAGTTGGCAGGTATACATGATGACTATCGGCACTGATCCGTCTATATGAACCCTGATCTCCAGCTCCTCATGAGCATCAATTTGGCTGTTCTTGGAGACAGCCTCTCCAGATATGTACTCATAGAACCGGATCAGGATCCACTGAGGACAAATGAGACAACTCTCCGTGTCATCTTAGAGTTGTGAGACAAAGACAAGGCTCTTGTCTGCCAGTTGAACCAGTAGTGTGAATGACAATAGGCATCGCGGTGTCAGCTTTCTGAAATGCCTCTGAGTGATTTCAGAGAACAGATGCACTGTGCAGATGGGCATTCGTCTTTTTTTCATTAGCAGGCATATGAAGCGAGCTTTCAATGTGTCCACTGGGCTTTTAGAAAGCTTGCATTTATGATATCATTCAGGCTGGTAACTAGAACATTTAGGGCCTGCCACATCTTGTCTATAATACTCAGACATAGTTTGGGACCTACATTAAACAATTTGAAACGATAATGTTCATACTAGTGAATTATCATGGAGACTTTGAGAATTCAAGTACCTATAGGTGTAGTTCACTGGGAATCACTCCCGCTTTTCTTAATGAATAGAAGAGAGACAAGATTGAATTTCATCACGCTGTGCCAGTCTAAATATTTTGGGCTTCTGTGTGGCTGTGACTCCATCACCAGGATGTCCTTTTACATTGTTGATCTGTTCTTTAGGCCTAAGTAGCTAGCTATGGGTGTTGGTTTAGCTCAGTTGGTAGAGCATCTGCCCCTTGTACGAATGCTCAGTCCTTGCTGCAGCGGCCCAGGGTTCGAATCCGATCTGCAGCCCTTTGCTGCATGTCATTCCCCATCTCTCTCTCTCTCTCTCTCTCCCCCACATTCTTTTCACTCTTTGGCTGTATCTATACAATAAAGCTTCAAAAAGGCCAAAAAATAAAATAAAATAAGTAGCTAGCTATTACCACATTGTATTAAAAAAAGTGCAATATTTCAGGACCATATTGCCCATCGTATATATTCCTGTTTCCCAAAAATTTGGAACCAGTGTAAAGTTTTCTTTAATGTTCCTGAACCCATGTTATATCCTTTATACAATTATATCCATATTTAATGCAGTGCCGCCTGAGGGGTCATCAGTTTCAGGTCATCATTTAATGATATTATTGATATTAGCAATAGTGAAATTCCTAAATTTCTTGCAATTGTGCATTGAGAAATTTTGTTCTTAAGCTGTTGGACCACGCAGTTTTTCTAGTGGTCCATCCTTGCTTGTGAATGATCCTTTCGAGGATGCCCCTTTCATACCCCGTCATGATACTCTCACCTGTTACCAGTTAACCTGTTGAATGTTCCAAACCGGTGTTTTTTAAGATTCAACAAATTTTCGAGTGTTTTTTTTTGTTTGTTTGTTTTTGTTTTTTTGTGGCTCCTGTGTTGAGCATTAAATATCTTGTCTTGTCTTATCTTTGGACTGTATTCAACTGAATATTGGTCATAAAGGATTTGCAAATCATTGCATTCTGTTTACATTTTACACAGTCTCAAAACCTTTTTGGAATCAGGGATGTACTCCTTTTTTTCTTTTGTCTTATTTGCCACTGCCCTACAGTGACTGTGGGAATAATTTAAACGCAGACCAAAGTGTAAACACACACTAACCATCATCCCCAGCACTTCCTGCACAATGAGTTCCATTGTGTGTATTCTTTACTCTTACAACAGAGGTGTTTTTAATATTCATGTGTAAGCGGTCTCATCCATTGCATTGGTAAACACTATTCAATTATTTTACTATAATAGAAACCTCCTTCATCAGATTACTGGATTTGTTTAGCCCCATAATACATAAATAATTCCCCATAACCACACATACAATGTTCCATCATTCCTGCCATTGCTGTTGTGGATCCTGCCAGGCTGATTAGGTCCAGGGCTTCTAAGCCATTACAGCAGTGATTGAAATCATATTTTGTTGCAGGGGTGGCAGATGCTGATCGACAAGCAAACTCCCAGGCATGTTCCACATATGGGAGTTGATGTGCTTGCCATTAATTAAATCACCCTGGGCCAGAGACTGCCAGTGGATGATGGCTTTTATCTGAGGAGCGTAAATCACCAGCATTGTGGGAAAAATGCAAATGATGGCTAAGCGAAGTGCGCTTGTCCCCTGAGTGTTCTTTGATTGGATAAAGTTATTCCGTAAAGGTCTGTCACTATGAGTTAAACTCCATGTCTCTGTGCTGCAGTCACAGACCAATATTCATGTCTGCATTTTATGACTCAGACCAGCTCCTTAGTTTAATGTCATGCAAATTCAAACATCAATGCTGCATATTAAGGATCTGCACGGAAACACAGATGGTACTGTCATGCACTTAAACTCCTAAATAAATTTTGTTAGTTGCTACTGCCCTCTGAAGTTAATACGCTCTCCCATGGTCACTCAAGATGAGACTAGATTCATGTATCAATACATGTTTTTGGCCTTAACCAGCCGAGTCATGACTCAACTTTTATCCTTGGGAGTTCAAGGCTGCTTCTGACACAGACAGACCGATCCTATAAGTTCCAGCTGTTTATTCTCACCAGGCCATCAATCTCCCCCTGCTGTCTCCAAAGGGACGACTGACTAATGGAGATGAGACTCAACATTTTTTATCTCTTTCTCACAGTGAAATTGATGTCTGAGCCACTAAACGTGAGCCCAAAAGCGAACCGTCTGTGAAACGCTGATGCAAATCCATTTTTATTTTTTTTAGCAGATACTCCACCTGTTATTGAGCATCGTAAATCATGTTAGAGAAACTAACGAAAGTATGTAAGTCTAGTGGTGCTCTGTTTTTCTCTCTGATTCTCTCTTGTTTCAGGCACAAAGGGGAGAATGTTTTTTTTTTAAACTTATGCAATAAGTGCAACTGCAATATCACATCAAAATGTTTAAAAAAAAAACACTGATTCTACCAAGTGGTCAGTCTGGACAAGTTGGACTGTTCTTTTATCTCTAGTGAGGCAGCAATGAGGTTGATTGGTTTATACTATGACACATTTTATTTGAAGATACACTATACAATGGAATCTCTGATGCTCTGCGCAAATTGTATTGATAGCATTGCCACCCATTCTCTTCTGTTTATCTGGGGTCCGGTCGCGGTGGCAGCAGGTTTAGCAGGGCACTCCAGACGCCCTTCTACCCAGCAACACATTCCAGCTCCTCCTAGGGGATCCCGAGGCGTTCCCAGGCTATATACTGTAGTCCCTCCAGTAGGTTCTGGGTCTGCCCCAGGGTCTACTCCCAGTTGGATGTGCCCCGAGCACCTCCAAAGGAAGGCACCCAGGGGGCATCAGATTAGGATGCCCCCTGATAGCACTGCATTAATCTTAAATGAATGAGAAATAAACTGTAGACATTTATGCATATTGTGTGTACCACTGGCTAATGATTATCCCTATTATTGATCAACAGGAAGTTTTTGTTCATTATTGGATTCACGTTTAATCACTAAAGTTGTCCCAAAATGGGTAAAATTCCTGTTGAAATATCCCACAGTCCAAAGTCTGATGATATTTCACTTTTATCCTCTTTTATGATTTTGTTCTTTACAAATAAACTTGAACTTTAATTCAATTAATTCATCAATTAATTAATTATTAATTATCAAAATTGTCATATTAGCCAGCCACAGCACGTATAAACTGAGTGACCACCTGACCGATGGGTAGAGCATCAGGTTGGTCAGTCACATGCTGGTCAAACCCCTCAGCCCTCTCCCTTGCTTTCATGTGCCAATGCCCAAAAACGAAGTGCCCCCCTGAGCTTAAATAAGGCACATTTCTTTTTTAAAACCAGCCTCTCTCCAATCACCCTGCGGCCATTCCCTGTTGACTTGAAAGTGAAAACATGGCAGTGGCATTTTAAAATAAAGAGGAATGGTGTGAACACACCCTCAGGTGGTCGCAGCTGCCGGCCTTTCCACCTATAAAAGCTGGAGTTGTAATGGTTGAATTAGTGAATACAAGTCCAGCATTGCAGCTTGCTGTTTATTGCATGGTAGGAACACCTTTGTTTTATTTACCTTTTCACTCAGTCTGATTCTAACTGATGTATACCATTTAACTGAAAGACTGAGTATGACATGCCTGTGTTTTTATTGGAGGACTGGTTGTTAGCATTTCTCAGCCTCTGTATAGAGTAGAAAGAGTGCAGAGTCCCATCCAGAGTGCAGCTACCACTTAGTCATGGCTACATAAAGACAGCTCTGATGGACTCCTGTGCTGTCGCCTTGCTGGTTAGAGCTCACTAACCCGGGCACAAGGTCAGGGCTAATATACTCCAGAAGTCATTTCAGGGTGCTTTCAGTCTATTAAGGAGCAGTGCTGAACAATGGATTCATATGTATGCGTTGAATAAATTTGTACAGCGGGTGTGTGTTAGCGACCTGTACCTACAAGTGTTGAAGGATGAAAGTTGACATGCATATAGTAGCATATACATCTCCTTTAGTATGTGGGTGGACACATGCTAGTATATGCTAGAATATGTTTGTCATCTGGGATTCCACGCCTGGTTGCACATCATCTACAGTATTTATCACAGTTCTTACTGATCAGTGCGTTGAGAACATCATCCTTCGTTCAAATCGAGGATAATAAACCAAATAAATGGCTGCATGAATAAGTGAATGATTTAATCTCTGTGGTCAATCAATGTATGAATGAAATAACTTGCTCTGATAGATGACCAGGCGTGTGAAGTCGTAAAGAGGACATAAAAGAGGCCATCAATGCAATATTTATCGCATTTGCAAATTCAGTTGAGCTACGACCCCATGACTCATAAGCATGTCTATTGAGGATGACCTCACATCATGTGGTATTCATCTTTCTGTCAGAGATAAACTCTTTCCCATGCATCCACCCCTGACTTCAAACATAATCAACAGATCTTAGCGGGAGCCATGGGTTGTTGAATAGTGAGTAAAGAGCGTTAGTGAGCCTCTCTCCATGGGCGTCTTCCTATCTGGAATGGAAGTGCGCCACATTAAATCAGTCTTGGTGGAGATGGTGGATTAGCTCTATGCTTATGCATCTGCTCCGAGTGAGAGAGCGTGAGGGAAAACACTTTGCACACAGGAAGGAGACTCCACAAACACCTCGTTTGCCTCCACCTCTACCTCCTCCTCCTCCTCTTCCACCTCCTTCTTCTTACCCATCGTCATGGCAACGGGATGTCTGCACATATGGGAGAAGTACGGTGTGTGCGTTTGTCTGTATTCAGATAACTGCATTAGCTTTTTGCGTATGTGATAAAAAGGCCCGTGCGAAGGACAGTCTCCAAAGATTTGTGTTTTAAGGCTGGCGGATTGCCGTCTGTTTTTTTGATCAGTTATGTGTCTCTTCAGTCTCTCCTCTATCTTTCAGTCTCTTCTGTGTCACTTTCCGTCACACGAACACACCCTTTTATTTTTTTTCTCTCTTCTCACGTCATTCCTCATTTCTCAAACGTGCTACACTCCTTTTCTTTTTTTATTTTTTCCCCGTCTTCTCATTCCTCAGCTCTGGTAGTGTTGCCTTCCCTGTAACGTACAACACTGCGGAGCAAAAAAGAGCTGTATTGTGGTTGCTAGGCTACAGGGGGACAAGTAGCACCTCTGAAGAATTCCTCCATTATGAATTGTCACATGGGGTCTGTATGGCACTAAGGAGCTTTTGAAGTCATCATAATGCGATATGTATTTATAAAAAACTGCTGCATGCTGTACTGCTGCATGCTGTACCCGCTGCGCTCAGTATTCTCCACCTGTCTCTGATTTCAAAGCGGATGCAGATGAACGGGACTGAGCATGTGACAGCTCTCCTGTAGACCTTTGGCTTTTGCACTGTAAGCGTTTACCCTTTCAAGCCACTGCTGCGGTATCTAATGGGTATATCTTGTGGAGAACGTTAATCGTTCCATCAAGCAGCCGTGACACAAATTCAAGGTCCACTGACAGCGAGGGACAGGTGGACAGGAGGTGGTTACAGGCAGTGTGACAATAGGAGGTCAGTGGAGCTAACATCATGCTGTAGGGAAAAACCAGTGAACAGTATGATAGTGTTTACATTCATTCAGCAGGCGTCACTGTGTGGTAACACATCCTTACCCATTCAATATGGTTAAAGCTAACACCTCTATCTGGACCATCAAGCATGATTTATATGTGTGGGTGTGAGGCTTCCTGATCCCAGCCTGTCTTCCTTATTTCTTCTTCCCCACCTGCCTGAGGGAAATTAGTGTTGATGTTGTGCACCCTACCTACAATATTGTTTGTGCTACATTTGGTGTTGTATGTACTGAAGAACGTAATGTCACGTTTTTGTTTTTTTAAAAAAATACATTTACATTCAAATTTGACCTTGAGTCATAGCTTTCCCCCTTTTTTTTTTACATCACCTGTAAGGCTTTTTGGGCTGTATATATATTCATATTCATATTTCATGATAAATGAAGTCACCAGATATTTTATTTAAGCGTATATATGTTAAAACTATGGCTGCAACTAATGACTATTTTCATTAGTGATTAATCTGTAGATCATTTCATCAATAAAATTACTTTTTAGTTTAGTCCATAAAACAGTGAAAGGTGTTGATCACAGAAGTCCTCAAGTGTCTTATTTTGTCCACAATACAGAGATATTCAGTTTATTGTCATACAGGACTGAAGGAACCAGAAAGTATTCACACTTGAGACACTGAAAATTTTGATTTTTTTTTTCTTAAAATATTGTTTTGAAGAGATTTACAAAGTAAATATGTCGCCCACAAATATGACCAAAGAAAAGTAGCTTGTTGAAAATAAAACCCGATTGTATATTTCCACAATATAAACATAAAAACTACAGTAAATATAGGGTATGGTTTAGTTAAGGTTAGGTATTAATGATCGTGAACCTATCTGTCACCCAGACCATGGCATGTAATGTCATTGGATGTTAATAGTTAGTTAAATTGTCAAATATGGATGTAACTCCTAGCGATCTGGAGCATTGGAAGACAACCGTCTATGTAACTGAGCTCAAGGTTTTCTTGTCTTCAGAAAAATGTCTTAAAATCCTGTTGGACTTTTGACGATATTTAAACCTAAGTAAACTTTATCCCCTTCTGTGAAATGCGACTATATGTGCTATATATTTTCAGATCAACTGTTTAATCAATGAAAGTGGAAAAAAAATGACCACTTCACCCCTCTTTATGTATTTATTCTTTACTTCTGTAATGACACTGTTAGTGTCGGAATACAAAACAAGCACTCGTCATACAAACTTTTTTAATGCACTTTGTCGTCTTGCATAACAGTTTGCTTTTCTGCAGGCACTTGGCTTGGATTCAAAATTTGCTGTAAACAAAGCCACCCCAGCTATTCCCCATGATGCATTTACTGGTTTACAAAGAGACAGAAGGGCCCGGCACAGATCCAATATGGCCGACCAGTGACATGGCTGACCAGGTGTTAGACACATCGCACGCTGCCTCTGGGCCTGCTTCGTCTGCTTTCTCCTCACAGCCCATTAGGCCCATTTCAGGAGATGGAGCATAATGCAATACCCCGGACAGTACTCGTGAAGTACACATGCACACACAAACACACGCAGTACTACATCTGTAGCGTGCACCATTCCCAGGTGTAGCAGTCTGCGCCAAAGACAGCAGGTGTGTAGCTGCTAAAATCTGCTGTGTGGAGATGCCGGCTGCCAATATTTCATCGTTACACAGTCACCCAATCACGTGGAACAATGTTGTGACATGGTGACATGGAAAGAGAGATAAAGGGGAGGGTGCTATGCCAAGTTATCGGTTACATCTACATGAAACACACGGAGAGTTTGGACGTTTGAAGTTTCTTTCGATGCGATTGAACTGGTGAGACGGCGGGTTTGTAAGTGAGTGAATGCAAGATTGTCTGAGCAGTGTGTATGTTTGTTAGCCCACGGGATAACTCACAACTCATCTGCACAGGTGTCAACCTCTGTAAGTTTTCAAAGAGAAAGAGAGACACAGAGGAATCAACACACATGCTCAGATGTCTCCACGATGTGAAGTTTTGCAAAGTGTGTTGTGTTTCTGTCTGTAGTGACAGTACATGGTGCCTAAAGAGGAATACCACACACACACACACACACACACACACACACACACACACACACACACACACACACACACACACATATACACACTTTGATATCCGATGATGCTAAGAGTGCTGATAGCCAGAAGAGTTTTCTTTAAAGAGTGAATAGTCAGGCGGGGTGATTTATCAGTGAATACTCTGTCGCTCCCACTCTCTCTGTCTCTCCATCTCTCTCTCCCTTCCTGCTTCCCCTCCTCCCTCCCTGTGTCCCCTCCATGTCCCGCAGTCTAAAATATGAGCACGGCAGCCCAATAAATCTGGACAGGGAGATAATGAGAGTTGGTCCCCTCAGTCCAGTGGGCCACCAGCCAGGTCCGGTGCCAATGACATCATCCTTAGGGAAAGCAAGTAGATTGATGAGTGCGGTGACAGTGTGCCATTGCTTCTGAATAAGGTGCACACTCATACATGCACACACCTTATCCCATTCCTCAAGTCCTTGCACATGAGTGTGTGTGTGTGTGTGTGTGTGTGTGTGTGTGTGTGTGTGTGTGTGTGTGTTAGGGGCTAAGTAATGTGGGAAGACATTTCCTGCTTGAGCTTTTTATAGTTGCTAATGTTATTTAATCCAAGCAAATGTTGAGTCACTTTACTGACTTTACAGTTCTTCTCTCTGTGTGTTACTGTTACACCACGTTCTAACATCATCCCCAAATTGCTACCAGGTAGCATTTGAATTTATGCTAGTGTGGATGTGATCCTTATTTTTTTTTTATTCAACAAATAAAACCAAAGTTGTCTGAAGAAACAAGCTGGAGAAGAACTTTGCCCAAATCAGCAACTATCTGATCAAAGAATAAGTAAACAACATTATGAATTTGACCTGATGTTTGATGCCAGTTTTGGTACTTGACACTTAACAGTACTTGATGCTAGTGGTGTGGCAATTCAGTGTGAGTACAGTGTCCTCTCCTAAAGTTTTCTTCAGTGCCAGCAGCAGGTTGATAGTTTTTATTGACAAGTCTTGACAGCTATTTATTGGTTTGCGATGAAATTTTGTTCAGGTATTCGTGGTGCTGACAGGATGAACCCTCATGACGACCCAGTGACTTTCCTGTGGCACGATCAGCAGGTCAAAGTTTTGACTGATCCTGTGAAATATCTCAGCATTTTTTTAGATTGACTGGCCCAAAATCTGATACAGACACATGTGTGGTTCGCTGTAGTGATTCCTGACTTTTCCTCTCAAAGCATCATCAGGTTGACATCTTTGTTTGTTTTTGTTTTGTACAGACACCACCATCTCCACCAAGACCCCTCAGAACAAATTGTAACACCTGTGATGATCCCCTGACATTACTTCTAGCGCAACTATTGGGTCAAAATTTCAACTTGTCCAATAGTTTGGTTTATGACTAATGATATGCCCATCAGCTAACATGCTAAACTACAATGGAGAACTTAATAATACTGCAACTGCATGTTGTCATTGTGTGAGCATACATATGTTAGCACTGCTTTGCATGAGCATAGCCTCACAGAGCTGCTGGCATGGCTGGAGATTTAGTCTTGTTGACACTCGGTACTACAGACTTAAGTAAAAGTAGTAAAATTATGACACAGAGCCATAATTATGACATTTAATTTTGTCCCCATCATCCAGCCCAAACATGTTCTGCAGGAAGCATTCAATCTTAATGAGTTAATTCTGTCTAGTGTTGGCCCTAAATATCAGATTTTTCCATAAACAGTTGACAAATCCTGGCTGTTCCCTGTCGAGATGAGTTTTTTTCGTACCAAATTACTTCAATCAAGTCTCATTTTCTTGATGCAAATGGAGTGATTTTCATTGTTTTGTCTTGTTCCATAATTGAAAATTACTGAAACAAGGAAATCTCCATTGGAAACAAACAGAGTCATATTTTCCCCTAATTTTAAGAGGAAAAAGACATGCCAGCAGAAGCACACGCACCACATATTGCACTGTGTTTCCCCCCCTTCTCTCACTTTGTCCTTAGTGTCTGTCTTGTTTGTTTTGTATCTACAAAGCTAAAATGTCTGAATACATAAGAATAATGGACAGTAGCCTCAGTACCACTGTCACTGACCTTGCTGATTACTTTCATGCCTGACAAACTCTCTTTTCTGCCTCTTTGTCAACTATTATTGAGCACACTGCCATACACATGTTGGAGGTGTAATCAGCTGTAATCAAGGTTGACAGTGATTATATTTATTGATTCTTAGCAATAACAGTTATGAGCCCCCGATTTTCCTCATACAATACATTATATTTGTAGTTAGAAGCGAGACTTAATGATTTTTATCTGTGGAAGTGTGATTTGTAGGAAATAGAGCTTTTCACGAATGGAGGGATTTTAAAATGAGTCACTGAAACTCAAATAAACAGTGATGTCATGTAGGTTTGGCATCAATTCTGCCTTATTTCAGTCAATAGAGCAGCTAATTCCGTAGAGCAGCTTTATGTGTTTTATGTGTCTTTTCTTTTTAGCTTTAAAGAAGACAGTTCTTCTACCATCTGTTGTGGTAAAACTCTTTATCTCTGTCTGATTCTCCATATTTGGTGCCATAAAGTGACACAATACTTTTTGGCAATGTATGCAGTGAGAAATGGGTGCAGATATGTCTGACATTTTCTCTGAGATTCATGTTAAAATGCCACATGTACTGCAGTCTTTAGTGGGTTAAATTAGATGTGATTTGACTGCAGAGATGATGATGGCTGTGTAACTGCTACAGATGCACAGTGTGTCACACTCAGTTTATGATTTTAGCAATCTGATTATAAATTAAAGGCTTTTTTAACCTGTAAGTATGAATTTTATCACCTTATGAACTCTTGTAAACATCTATGTAACAATCAGCTGACCCTGGATGCACTGTGAGCAGTTATAAATCACTGACTCCGATCATGTTTGTTTCCACATTCTTTGCAAACTAAACACTTTCTGTAGAGGCAGACAAAAATCGTAAGTTAAGAAGAGTTAAGAGGAAGCGGCGATGGTTGGATGAAGTGAGCAAAGAGGATGTGCAGATGCAGGGGAAGGAGAAGTGAGGGACGTGTCATTGATGTCTACACCCCGCCCCCTCTCCTCCTCCCTCAGCAGGTGTCAATATCGTCATCTACGGGGCCGAGCGCTCCTGATAAATGCTCCAGTAAGACAGAGGGCTGCTGGGGCGTGAAGGAGGCCATCAATATACTCTCTGCACAAGTCCCTCTGTCTATACAACTCTCTCTTTCTCTTTAGCCCTCCATCTGTCCAACCACACTTGTCCTTCTCTTTTTTACACACATCCTCCTCTCTTGTCCTTCTATCATCCACACTTGAGCACAGTTTAGGAGCAGCAAATCACTTAAATACAGTCTCAGACTTATACGGTCAGTCCTCTTCTACTCCCTAAAATATTTATGTTTCTCTTATTCTCAACTCCCCTCACCTCCCAGGAGGTAAGGTGAACCACCTATAAATCTGACCCAGGGCCCTTGGGGTTGATGAAAAAACGCTAGGATGTTTTACATCCTCCTGTTTTTACCGACCTTCTCTTCCCTTTGTCGACCCAAATCCATCCCTCCATCTTTTCTATCTATCTGTTTTTTTGTCTCTCATTGTCACAGTTCGGCTGTTATGTGTGGGGCTCAGGGACTAACATGGGAAATAAACTGCTAAACGAAATGTTGCTTCACATGTACAAACAGCCCACAGTGTGAACACTGTGTCCACCCACACACTGCAGCCCATACTACAGCACACGGCGTGTGTGCATGTACACACGTACCTTTAGACACAAACAGGCACACATACATATATGCATGTGTGTCCATATTCAGTATGTATGTACTGTATAGGCAATTTCACGTCCATATACTGCCTTTTACATACGAGATAGCATACATAGTAGAAAGTGCATATGAATGATTTAGCTCACTGCATAGCTGCTGCAATTTTGAGTGATTCCACACCTGCTCGAACATAAAAGAAAAAGCTGAAGAGGCACTTTTAGACTTGCACTTACTTGCAAATGCAAAACAACTTTAAAATTTAAAGAATAACTTGAACGCCTGAATATCTTGTTTTTGCTGACATCTAGTGGTTTTCCGTGTCACCTCACTGCAGTGATGTAGACGAGTACTTCTTCTAACTTTATTACCCTTTTGTCCGTCCGTGCTATTTTATTAGCAAACGCAAACATACAAATCATCAACAACAGCCAGCTTCTCATTTTTAGCTGGTGCCGATGTTATTTTGCATTGGTTAAAATGACAAACGCTTTTGGCGGTAGATTATATGAGCTGTAGATAATTAGTCTTTAAATTACCCAAAGGCCAAAGTGTAACTTTTGGCTGTTATGTGGTTAATGTGCTCTCTGTACTCAGCCAAAGGTTGTTTGTTAGATGACGAAGCACTACTGAATCTAACCAAGTGCAACAGAGTGGTGCGTCTTTGCTACTGCAACAAAAGTTTGTCAACCATATAGTGTTGAATCAGGACCTCAAGTATTTAGAACAAGTAACTTGTGAAAGAATGTGTAAAAGTCAGCAGACCGCACCCGTTATTTCAGTGTGTTAGTCAACAAAAGCCAATAAAATATGAATAAAGATGTCATTTGAATCTTTATGGTTTAGTTGACGGTGCAGTGTGTATGGATGTCTTTTACTTTCAAATATTCCCCACTGGGTCCCGCACATCCTAGGCCTAAAAAAACCCCCTCCTTCTCCCGGCTGTCCAAAGCACCTGGGCTAGCAGTGTCAACACCGACTTCTCTCAGTGCTCCAAGCTACCAGTCAGGCAGAGTCAGCTAACAGGACCGCTAGCTGCATGGCTAACGGACCTAACTAGCTAATGGCAGCTACATTTAGCAGTGGTTAGCAGTTACTCTCCTCCATTATATCCTGGCAACAGAAGTCAGACAGTATTTCTCCAGTCGCTAAGCAAATGATGTCACTGTTTCTGTCTCAGTCACCCATCACCTGTGTGTGTTCTGTCTACTGAACCATCACCGCATGATAAAAGCATTAAAATGGATGTGAAGGAAGGGTTAGATTGGCTTTATTATCCCAGGGTAGGTTTACTTTAGTCCCACGGCAGACCGTGCTCCCCAGTCTCCATGACCTAACCACCTGGAGACCCCTACAGCTAAGACTGCCACAAGGGAAAATAATATTATCTCATAAACATACACACACCGCCTTTACTTACTTTACCTGATGTATTCATTGTACAGAAATGAACCTTAGTCACACACAAACGGAAACTGCAATAATCCAGAGAGCGTTGTTATGTATCTCACATCGTGGTATGATGTGCTTGCCTCAAGCATCAAGGCATCATGGCGTCACAGCCACACATACACACACACAGATTTCCTAAATAGACGAGGGGATGCATCTTGACATGTGATGGCTTTTTACTCGCCGCAGAATGACAGTGTTTCTCTGTAACTGAAGGTCGTGCTTAGATCCCTGCACTCACGTCACACCGAACCACCCACTGTTTCTTCTACACACAGCCACAAGAGCAGACTAAAAGCTTCTTTTTTTTTTTTAACCATTTGTTCTGATGCACCTTGTTTCGGAGCTCACACAGTACAGCTGATTGCAGTGTTCTCACAGTGTCTTCATCTACAAAGACTGATGGCTGGCTTGATTTCAAACACTCGCTGTTTTCTTTCTAAGGAGGTAATATTATGAATATTTGTGACAACAAGCTCCTTTGTTATTTCACTATATTGAGGTGCCAACTTCCTGTCTGGTCTTATAAAGTGACATTGTCGTTGAGTCTGATATATGAATGGTTAGTATCATGTTTTAAAAGCATCATGCAATAAATCTTCTAACATTACGAGCTGGGTATATGTAGTTCACAACCTACAGTATAAAATATTTTACCATGACTATATGATGTCACTGAGATAGTAAATGTCTTTCCTGCTTGTAAACATCTCACCTTTTTCGATTCAAGCACTCAGTATAAATGTTTAATTAAAGAATTAGTTTGACATTGGGAAAATCTGCTTTCAGACTCAATCAGACTCAACTACAATATCACTTTATAAGACCAGACAGGAAGTTGGCACTTTTCTTACTATTCATACCAGACACTTAGCTTAGCTTAGCTTAGAATAAAGATAAAAAAAAAAAAAACAGTAGAAACAGGTAGCCTGGCTCCTTTCTAAAGTAAAAAATTCATGCCAGCACCTTTTAAATGAACAGGTTATATTTTATCTATATACCTTATTGATTATCAGAAGTTGTGGTTTTATGGGCAACCAGTGACTCCAGGAGCTGGTCGGCGTGGTTGCCATTTTTTTTAACCTTGAAGTCTGTGTAAAGGCAATTCTGAGATTTCTTTCAAAACACATTAAATATGTTGGAAAATAATTGCTGAAAACATGTGAAAAGACTTTGAACGATATATTACTGAAATGTGGAGTTAGAGGTTTAAACTGTTTTTCACCAGTTTTCAGTCCAGGATTTTTTGGGCGGAGCATACCCCTGCACCCCTAGCAGAGAGACAGAGATTAATTAATCTCGCTCAGTGTTTCAAAGTTAGTCATGTCATTTTATGAACTCATCTGACACGTTTTAGTCGCTCCAAAATTGTTGACTCCTCACATGAGTGGGCGTGGCTACATTCAGCGGACACGCCCCCACAGTCCTGGAGCTGAGAAAACTGATCATTTTTACCCAATTTTGACACCTAATTTCATAAACTTGTTGATATTTTTAATCATTAAAATCTGACTGGGTGATTTATAACACTTTCCTCTTTGGTCTGACAAACTCAGAACACATATTTATTCTTACTTTACACAAACTTTAAACAGAACTGGGCTAATTCCTCCTGCCTCTAGTCTTTATGCTAAGCTAAGCTAACTGGCTGCTGACTGTAGCTTCATATTTAATGGAGAGGCAGTGAGTGTGATATCAATCTTTTCATCTAACTCTTAACAAGGAAGTAGGAAAGTGAAGGAGGGTATATCTCTCTTCCTTCGCGCCTCAGATCCTAGTAATTGACGAATATTGAAAAAGGTTTACACGTGTTGTGTACATTAGTATTTACAACCTTGTTCATGTACATTGTCTAATGTGTGTGTATGCAGCATACCCTGTGAATGTGTGTGTGACAATGCAGTGTAATTAGCCCCCGAAGAGGCAAGCAGGGCTTATACTGCCAGGCTGATGAGTTCTCCTCCAGCCCTGCGCTCAGCACCACATCTCCTCTGAGAAGTGCTAGATCAGCTCCAGAGGGAGCCTGTATATACGCAGGGGGGCCTCGCTGAAGATGGATTGTGCCAGTCAAGGGGAAGGTAAACTGAAATTGGTGATCGTCTACATAGATGAGGCTTGAAGCTGAAGGCGTGGGAGTGTGTTGTTCCTGTGATTTGCTCAGTATAATTGTGTGAGTCAGCTTTATCTGTGTGTGGTCATGCCTGTGAGTACACGATTGCGTTAGTTCATCTGTGTCGGCACACATCTGTGTGAGGTGTACATTACTGTGTACTTCCCTTTATTGACCACCTATTGACCCAGTCCCAATAAACAAGTCTTTATTTGACTTGTGCCTCACAATCTGTGTGCTGCCCAACTCAGAACAAATAAACAGAGCTCATGGGCTGTTCCTCACTGTAAATCCCAAGTCATTGAGAAATGCACCGACTCCCTGAATAAAGTTTTTATGCTCTCGCACCTGTGTTATCACCTTGCTTTATATAATCTTGTGTGCGCGTTCTCAGAGATGCAGCATTCTTGTGAAAAAAGCCAAGAACAGTCCTAGCACTAGCTAATTAGCACCTGTATCTCGCACGCATCATATGAACTGGGGAAAGTGAGTGAGTGAGAGAAAGAGTGAGGGTAAAAGAAGAGATCAGCCAAACAGGGAAGGTGTGAGCAAGCTGCGCTCATATGGAAATGAAGGCTTTAATTATGGATGAATACATTATCAGATCAAGACTAAGGATTTGCTCTGCATGTATGATATGTTTGGAGATGTTGCTAATATCAGGGGACACCACAGACCCCTGAGAATATCTGTGTGTTAGTTTACTCACAACCAACAAGGTCAGCGTGTTTTACTTTCAAAGCGTGCTGAGACTAACATACTGAAATAAACTGACATCTGATTTTAAATCATCTCTTGTCTCTTTGGGTTTAAATTGTATTGATCGGTATTGCTCTGTATCTGTGGACCACTCTCACGAAGTATGATTAAAAGCAGTATTCATAAACTATTCAGTACTTAGCTCGATGTAAATACAAGTTCTGTTGATGTTCCTTCTTCCCAAAGTCCAGCCTCAGCTGTACTTTGGGTATAGTGCTAATTAGCACAATATGCTGCAGTTAGCATTCAGTTCAAAGCACTGCTATGCCTAAGAGCAGCCTCAGAGAGCCACAAGCATGGTTGTAAAGTATTTGGCTCGTTAGATTACAGATACAGATTAAAAGATACTGAATGTGTAACTCTTTGACTCCATAGTCCATAGTGATTAAAATTAGAATGAAATTGTTCTCCCTTATTCTCAAAAGCGGATGCGTAATAAGTTTAGCTGATGTCGAAAGGCCGGCAGTCGTTTTATACATCCAACTGGAAAGCAAATGAGAATCACCAAAGAACTGTTCCCACACTGTAAAAACAGCCTGACCAAGAACAATATGGGCTCCACGCAGGGAAGTTCAAGAGTGCTTTAAATTGAAGCAGCCAGACAAACTAATAGAGACAATTGCTTTGACTCTGTGGAATTATACGGTAGGGAGTGGGAAGTAAAAAAGACTAATTAAACCAGTAAATTCTCTCCAGGCCTCAGTTGTCTGCAATTGCACTGCCAGCTATACCGTTTTTGTGTAGTTCAACCCCTCAGACCCCAACCACCACCAACCCTAAAAAACACTTGAGAACAGAGATCCCAATAAAGTTATGGCACAATGCAACTGCTTCTGCAAAGCGACAGTGGAACTGTCTTTAGCGTTTCTCTGTGGTGAGAAACTGAATCACAGGACTTGGTTTCTTGACCTACAGTTACATACAAATGAAGAAGCACAAGGAATAAGAAGTATTCTGAAGGAGTACTGAGAGTTTAGCAGGAAGACTTGTGAGCCAAATGCAGCGTCACTGCCCGGTCATGAACTGGCAGGCATTTTTGTGATGAGAGGACGGTGAGGCTGTGACACTTTACAACCAGTGCAGACTGACAGCGACAACAAACCTTTAAAAGGGCTCTATCATTCATCAGCTGTCCTGGCTGAGCTCTGCCCATGAGCAAGGTCATCTGGGGGAAAAGAGTGAGAAAAAGCGGCATTTTAATGTTTTGAGCATTTATGGACAACATATTTTGTTGTGTTTGTGTGCCAGTGAATGTATATTTTTGAACCATGAAAAGAACCATTTTTCTTTGTCAAAATAAGACAAGTGATGAGTCCAAGGTTGCTGCTGATCTAATTAAGCCCCCAATTAGTCGTGATTAGATGAAGGAGAGCGTCGTCATTAAAAAGCAACATGGCCTCTTTTGGCCACATCGGAGAAGAGAGGTGACACACCAAAGCTGTTTTGGGGGTCGTCTATGGAGACTGAGGCCTGAGGACATAACAACCATTTTCATCATCATTCTGTTCATTATGCCCAGTGTCTCTGAAAAACAAACCCATTTAATAATCATGTTTGTTTAAAATAATCTTGGAACACTTCTCGGAGGCTGCCTACTCTCTGTTGACTCCTGGGAAAACTGATACTTCATAAACAGTAATTGCTATATATTGATTTAGATTTTAGAGACTTACAGTAGAGTGCTGTTATGTTTGCATGGGAATAATAATAATGAGCTGATCAACTGATGAAAATAGCAACTTATCATTCATGTTTACATGAAAATGCATGGTGCATGATCTGCAAATGAAAGGGTCATTCCTAATGTGAATAATAAATATGATGGATAGTGTACAAGCATAAATCAATGCATTTTTTCCCCTTTAATTTGAAACCTGAGTGTCACACAGATTTGCGTGTTCATTTTTTTGGCACACAGCATCTATTGCACATGGCAGTGATGAATTGAAGCAATATGATTTCTCATTTTGTCTTGTTTTTTTTTTCCCTTTGACGCCTGTCTCTGCATTATTTTGTCTTTTTATGCAGCCGCATGTGGCTGATGGTCATATTATGCATGGTGGCTGGGTTTCTATTATGTTGCACATGGGTACCGCTCTGCAAGGACATTAGGAGCGAAGACACTTTGTTGTTTTATTGTTTTTATTTGTTTTTGACAGACAAAGAGAGAGTTGCTCAATCTTGACTCGCAGTTGTTAACGTTGCTATATAAAGGGCAGTGACGCTGATATTTGTTCCCATACACACATGCACAAACATAGACGTTCACATATGTGTTGCCTCTATTAATCTCCTGTTGTCTCTCTTTGGTCCTTGTTTAGAATCACAGTGCACACTGTGTGGTGAACCAGAAGGTGAGTGGGCCTCGCCATTCCCCAATAGCTCTTGTCATCGTCATCTCCCAGCTTGTTGTTTTGCTGTTTGGGGAGGGTGGGAAGTGGAGCGGGGGCGACACTGTGCTGCAAACACACTGTTCTTCAGTCTTCATCCCTGCAAAGAAAACGGTGCAGGCCAGGTATAAAGAATACAATGTACATAAAGATTGCATCCTCCTGATTTTGATTTCATTTAATCTCCCACATTGTGAAGCATTCATCTGCTGCACTGAACATTAGAAACTCCCCAAGTGCCCAGTTGGGGTTGGTCAACAAATGTAACTCCAGGAGGTGGCCATCTTTATGCACTTTAGGTTACTGTCACTGAGCGGACTGACTGACAGCATGAAGGCTGAAGGGCACATCTTCAGAGTGCTGACTGACTGCACTTGTTTCTGCTTAACATCTCAATGAATGTTTACACATATGATTCTATCTATTCTAATCTCTCCATGCACACACACACACACACATATATATATAAATATATAACATGTATGTGTGTGTTCATGTGTGTACAATATGCTTCAGATATTTTTGAGTAGCTGAAAGCTGCTTAGTTCTCAAGCTTGCCACTACATTAAGTGCTCTCTTCTCATGCTTCTGGCACTGTCTCATTCTCCACTGCTAAATGCAAATCATTCCCATAAGTCTCCATCCGTTTCATTCCTAAAGCTTTCTCTTTGCATGGATTATATTTTCAGGGATGATCATTCCTTTTTGGTCCCTCTCCTCAGCAATAGCTGGTCATTACTGCTCAAGTGTTTCATTTTTTGTCCCTTGTTGAGTTTCATACGGCAGCCTGCTGTTACTGACAATCTCACAAAACAATAGTGACCAGAAATTACCTGTGAACACAACAGGAGCTGACAGCTTTTGTTTGTTTTTGTCTTTTTTTGTTGCATTTAGTAGTGAGAGGAGTGAATCTAGATATAACCCATAAACATGTTCAGTGACAGGCTCAGTGACAGATATGATATTTCCCTCTGGACTTAACCTTGTCCAAGAATCAGCCATGTGCCTCTAAGCCCAATAAGCATTATTCTATGTCTCAAAAATCAATGGTGCTCTCTCTGCTTTGCTTGATTGGATTAAGACGTAATCAAATCGAGTGCGATAACTGTGTGCCTGTGACCTTCCCGCTGAGACAGGCAGAGAGAGAGAGGAGGGAGGAGAAGCCTGAGGGAAGGACAGGAAATGTGTGCGCATGTGGATGTGTGCATGTGGATGTGTGCGTGTGTGTGTGCGTATGTGAGTGTGTGTGTGTGTACAGTATTTTATGTGTATAAACGTGAGTGCAGCTGGGCAAAAGGGAACTCCCGAGGCACCTCCGTGCTGTTTCTCCATGTTGCACAGGGCATCGAGACCATAGAGCCACAAGTATGGCATACCTAGAAAACTCCAGAGGGGGACTAGCCCTGGAAAGAGTGTGTGTGTATGTGTGTTGATTCAGAATATTTGTGTTAAGAAAGAGAGAGAAAGATAGGCTGTAGGGCTCTGTGTCATTACTTGTGTCCTACATATGTACATAACAGTGACCTAAAGCTCTCAGTTCCCAAACAAGATGCTTAATCTTTTAAACTTATTCTTTAATTAGCTTGATTTCCTGATTTCATGCAGTAGGGACTGTATTTTATTTAGGTTTTACAGTTTAGGTCTTTACAGTTACAGTGTGTTATGACAATATTAAACACATTTATTTGAAAAGTGCGTCTGTTCTTTTTGTTTGTTTTTTTATTTAAATAAAAGTGGAAAATGGTTAAAGCAGAATTAATTGGCCACTTTGGGGCAGCAGAACAAGCTAAGACAACACTGATGTTTTATCAGCTTATGAAGTTGATATGGTAAAGTTGTTAGAAAACAGTAGCTTATTAAAACATCCAGCAAATAGGAGCAAAATAAGCATCTGTTTGGAGTTGTGTTTCTGGACAGTTCGTGAAAGGAAGTCCAATATCTGCTCACCTTTTAGCGAGGTTTAGGTCTCCAACAACTAAAATATCTTAATAAAAAAATATATATATATTATTTAATAGATATTAAAGGTCCAGTGTGTAGAATTTAGTTGCAGCTAGTGGTAGTTTGTCTGTTCTGGGCTACTGTAGAAACATGGTGTTTCAACATGGCGGCCTCCATGGAAGAGGACCCGCTCCCACTGCAGATATAAAAGGCTCATTTTTAAGTAACAAAAATAAAAATATCTTCTTTTCAGGTGATTATGCATGCATAAAAACATAGTCTTACACAATGCACCTTTATAATGTCTGCTTTTCTAGCTGTTCAATGCTCCATTATATTCTTTGGCTAGTTGCTAACTTTATCTGTCTCCCACTTGGTGCTGGGCAAGCAGCATATAGTGTGATTTATCAGAGCTTTTTTTGCTGAAAACAGCTGTCTGCTGTGCCTGTAAATGAGGCTGATGAGAGCTGTGAGAGTAAACTTAAACAGTAAAGTTGCAGGCTGTAAAAATTGAAAAAACAACTATCAGTTGAGAGATGCTAAAACGTTTTGTGAAGCTGAAGGGCACTGCAGAGTCTGAGGATCTTTTTTTTTTTGACATAATCGTTAATAGAAAAATATTATTGATTAGTGCAGCTTTAAACGCCTCAGTGTACAAAAATCACAAAAAATCACATTAAATATTCAGCCCTCAACTCTGTATTTCTGTGTTTGCTCTGAGAATTGTCAGAGAGGAATTTAGTGTATTTACAAGTCCAACCAAAGTCTCATCGCCTGCAGGTAATTGCTGCCCTGCAAGAGAAACAGGGAGAAAACGTTTGATGGTGTGAGGGAAAAAGATTGAAGAGAGATTGAAGTGCAAACATGCACATTTGCACTTCTTGTCTCCTTGTCTTTGTGCAGAACGCTGAGCCAGGGGCAACATGTCCTGCTGGGACCTTCATATCCCATAATACACCATATAAGACGCACACCAACACATAAAAAGATTATTGGACACTATCTAAGGTGGCAGCATAATTTAAAATAAAGGAGGGGTCAAGGGATTTCAGTGTTTTAGTGTCAAGTGTTTTTTGAGTAAGTGATTGTAACAAAGTTCAAGTGTAGTTTTAAAGAATGATTGAATTATGAATGAATTAATTGAGGATTGTTTCTTTTAACATTTTTACTCAGTATGTGGAGTGCTTAGTGACTAATTGGTCATGTAGTTTTATTCTGAATTGTTCTTTTTCAAGCACAGAATCTGCATAAGAGTTTAAAATGCTGAAGGCACAGCTGCTCAGTCAACATGAATAACTCTTGTAGAATATTTGTGTTATTATGATTTCTTTTCATTCAGAAAAGACAAAGGTATTGTTCATTTTTTTAAGATACACCAATGACAGTTTCCCTTGGGTTTTTGGATGAAATGGACCATGTCCTAAATTTGCAATGATATACAAGAAGACACAGCTCCAAACAGTGGAGAGAAAAAAAACACACACATTAATAACACACATTTACGCAACACAGAGAAAAAGAATAGATGACATTACTATTCTCTGCTGCAAAGAGAAAAATCAAAGGCCTGAATAATAGATAGCCTATTATAGAACAAGGACAGGGAGGACACTTTCACAGACGAGGCGGCCTTAAACATAAACATTATTAAAACGTCTAAGTTACTGGACTCACCTTGACAGACATGCTATGACACTATACGCTATAACTCCCAAACTGAAATCATTAGGAAGAGTCATACCCAGAGAAACCATAATATATTTAATGAAAATTCAAGTTTAGTCAAGGTCTGACATATGGTGTCAGTCTCATTCTGCATTACTCATGTGGGGACAAGGAAATCACAGCTGTTTTTGGGTCGAAATAAGAGCAGCGTCCTTCAGCTGAGGCGTGAATAGTTTCTTCACAGACAGCAAGCGCAAGTGTGAGAGGGAGCATTTCATCATTAATCGAACCTTCACCGAGACCCTGAACTTCACTGTGAGGGGGAGAAAGACAGAAAATGGCTGGGAGGGAAGGGGGTAAGAGGGAGGTGAAGAGAGCGGTATGCATTACAGAGGACAGAGAAGGAGAGTGGAAAAAGTGAAGGGTGAGTGGTCAACCATGTCTCCTAGAAATTACATTTATATGTTACCATTTTGTTTGGTTATTACGTTTTGATGCAGGTGCAGCAAGTGCTGAGCTTTCGTATAGGGCGCACACTCTACCAACTGAGCTAACCGGCATCCCCAATTACAGGACTTTAAACATTTTAATTGGTTAAGAATAAGGAAAGATAATGGTGCTATGAGTGTCTAAACATAGAGACGTTTGATCATCTATTACTTGGTATCAGAGATACACTTGTGAAAACAAATGGAATTCGTTGTCAGTGAATATTTAGCAGTTACATTTAATACGAACATTTTGTAGACATTCAGACAATCAACAATGTTCCCTCATTATGCTGATAAAGAACATTATCTGGACTACATTATGTTTCTATCAAAACATGTCTACAGACTTCATTTAGTAGTATATAAATGTAATTTCCAGGAAACAGGATTGGAGTTGGAGGATGTGAAAGATGTCTGATGAACAGATAAGTAAGCAAAGAAATCTTCTAAATAAGAACAAGCAAAAAGGAATTACATAAGAACAGACAAGAGGCGAAATGTGACAGTCAAGCTTGAAACAAATCATGATGGACACATCTGAATACAGAACATTACTGACAATGTGCAGTACCAGTCAAAGTGGTAAATATGTGTAAAGTTTATACACATTTTTATTACTTTCTACATTGTAGATTAACACTGAATACCTAAATAACTATGAAATAACGTGAAATTATGTGCTAAACAAAAAATGTAACACTCTTTGCTTTCTCTCAGTCTGCTTCATGAGCTAGTCACCTGGAATGCTTTTCAATTAACTAATTAATTAGGTGTGCCTTCTCAAAAGATAATGGAAGATAGTTGAATTACTTGCCATCTTTATGCATTTGAGACCAGTTGTGTTGTTCAGAAGTAGCGCTGTCATACAGTAAATAGCCCCATTAAACAACTGTAGTAATTAATATTATGGCAGGAACCACTCAACTAAGTAAAGAGAAAAGGCAGTCTATCATTACTTTAATACATTAAAAGTTATTAAATTTTTCAATTTCAAGAACTTTTGATATGTCTTCAAGTGTGGTTGATTGTAGATGTTTGTTTTACAATCAAACACTGATAAAATTGGCTCTCATGAGGACCACCCCAGGAGAGGAAGACCAAGAGTTACCTTTGCTGCAGAGGATACGTTCATTACAGTTACCAGCCTCAGAATTCACCAATTAACGACGCCTCAAATTAGAGCCCGCATAAATGCTTCACAGAGTTCAAGTAGCAGACACATGTCAACAGCAACTGTTCAGAGGAGACTGTGAGAATCAGGCTGGATTGTTGCAAAGAATCAACTACAGAGGGAGACCAACAAGAAGATACTTGCTTGGGCTGAGATTTTTGGTTCCACCCTCTGTGTCTTTGTGAGACGCAGAGAAGATGGACAGATGGTATCTACATGTGTGGTTCCCACCATGACGCATTGAGGAGGTGTGATGATGGAGCGGGTGCTTTGCTGGTTTATTTATTCAAAATTTAAGGCATAGTCAGCCAGCATTGCTTACTGGAACCATTATGTGTTTTCAACAGGACACTCAGTACACACCTCCAGGCCATGCAAGAGCTCTTTGACCAAGAATGAAAGTGATAGAGAGCTGCAAGAGATAACCTGGCCTCCAAAATCACCCACCCTAAACCCAGTTGAGATAGGTTGAGATGAGTTGGATTGCACAGCAAAGAAAAAGCAGGCAAAAAGCCCTCCACATATAAGGGAACCCATTCAAGGCTGTTGGAAAAGTATTCTAGGACTACACCATCGAGCTGCTGACATTTTTTATGTGTGTTATTATATATATATATATGTCTCAGTTTTGATGTCCTCATTGAAGAACATAATAAATATATATATATATATATATATATATATATATATATATATATATATATATGAAGAAAAAACATTGAATAATGGTGTGTCCAAGCTTTTGACTGATACTGTATATGCAAAGCTGACACGATCAAACATTTAATGAGATTAAACCATTTGAGGTCAATTTGGTGGCTCTTATAATGTATTTCATATCTCCTTGGTGCCCATCCCCAACTCTACTGAATGCATGCGTTAGTAACCAAGCTTGTACTGAACTGTGATCCATTAAGCACCAAGCACTCTAGTGTTATTTCCATACTTTCAGTCTGTTCCACAAGCTGCACTTTATCAACACTGTGAATGGCTGGCTGTCTGTCATGTTGTGGTATTGCACAACCCCACCATATTCAAGGCCCCTCTAGTCATTTCCTCAAGAGAGTGGGGGGCATTATATGTAATATCATTACGCCCTAATGCATATTCCCCCTGTGCCCAGAAACACTGTCCTATATTGAATTGGGCAGCATGGATTTTTAATTCTCAGAAACCCATTTACATTGTATGTTAGCTAGACGAATAGGATGCATGCCAGACCACTGGCCAAGGTCAGTGTCCAATATAGAGGAGGGCTGTAGGTATGAGGGGAGGGGAGTGTGAGGGGAGTACTGATGCTGTGCATTATACAACACAGACTGTGTACAGCCATGATAATGCATTCTGTGCCCCTGCAGTAGCCAGTTTCCACATGTAGTTTGTGGTTATCTAATAAAAAAGGAGGACACTTCAAGTCAAAAATAAAGTCAGATATTCAAATACATTTTGACCTGTGTTAATTATCAAGCAGTGAAGCAGTGAAAACATCCAGCAATGTTCGTATTGGTAATCTGGAACAGCACTAAAAAGTAATCAGTCAGTAATATCACTTGAATTTCAACAGCCAAACAGAAAGCCAACGAAAGTTATTCCATATCGTGATTCAAATCACAGAGTAATTTACGGACTGCTGAAGTTACAGCACTGTCCAGTGCTGTGAGTTTTGATTCTCTGGTTCATTTGCCACCACAATTGTATCGCATGAATGAGACAGCTAACGCTAACTAGACTGTGACCATGAACACAGCATTTTCTGTGTGAGAACTGCTAATGACTCACCAGGTGTTTCATAAAATGAACAAATAGTAACATCTTTTAAGAATCAGCTGAACATTAGCAAGCTAAGCTGAATAGCTTCTATTTTCAAAGTGGAAGTTAATTAGCCTAGTTTGCTTTGTTAAATCTTCCAGTGGCTTATTAAACTGCTAACAGTGCATATCAGTGCTATGTGGGCTTGTTGAAAAGGGCCAAAAACCATTGTCTCAGCATTCTTGGGCTTCAGCTCTTGACAGTATAAAACAGACATTGTATCCATGACGTCACCCATAGGTTTCTGAATAGCCATTGTAAAGCTCAAAGTGTTGTGGTTGCCATCTTGGCAGTCCTGGGTCTACCGCCTCCTGGTTAATCCGAAAATGGGCAAAGACATGAAGTGTGGATGGAGCTTCGACAGGCTGAATGAAGCCTGGTTGCTCAAACAAGCCACCTGTAATGGCACCCACTTGTTAATAAAAGTGGCCACACTTTAATTATGCATGACTTTAAGGTTTAATATCATTTGAACAGGTGAGTTATTTGACTTGTTCTGTAGCCAGCCTCAAGTGGCTGTCTTGTGCAATGGCTTCATTTCACAGGTTGCCTCTTGGCTACAATGTCCTCCAGTCATTAGGGCAGTGCATAACTTGACAGTGTGTCTCTTTAGCAACTGTTGCTACCCACCCAAGAGACCTGGTGTTTCCTCAAATATGTCCAATTATTGAAAGATTGAATTTCAGTTGGATGAGTTGGGATATTGTACTGTAAGAGCTTCAGCAGCTTCAACTATCATGTTAGTGCAGTGTGTTGAAACATCACACAGTTACTCGAGTTGGCATAGTTGAAGACCTTTGGCGTTCAACTTGACAATTCATGTCTTTCAGCTTAGATCTTGGGCTAGTGGCTTACCCGCCTTTGCCAGCAGGTCTGGCTGTGCTCCATACACTATACTGTGAGATTCAAGTAGCCAAGCAGCCTGACAGCCAATAGTGCAGCACTGGGTTGCAGCTCTGTTCCCAGCTCTGGGAGGCCGACACAACGTTCTAGGCTCTTAGTGTTTGAGAAGATGGCAAAGCAGCAGCTTTATGTCACTAAAACCCATTTGAGGGAGAGAGCGAGCAGGGAGAGGAAGAAGAAAATATAACATCTGAAGATTGCCTGCAGCTGCCCAGTGAAGTGGGATTAAGAAAACATGCTATTTAAACAGTGAGCATTTTTTTTCCTTCACCAGGCAGCAGGGAAAATGCAGCAGACAGTCAATCTTTTGAGCTTATCATCAACCAAGGTTGCTCTGTCAGCTTTTTCAGCACCCCATTCTCTTGCGAGTTGCAGACACACATAGACAACCACAAAACCACAACTTATTGTCGCTCAGCACACAATTTTCTGATGCTTCAGTCCCCCGCTTTGATATTTTCACACTGAACATTGCCCTTCAATACATTTGAAATGAATTTTTAATGGCTCGCGGACACCCTTCTAGTTGGGTAAGTGACATATAAAATCTTATCAGGCCACCATAAAGAAGGAGGCCATGAGGAGAAAGTTGTGGCAAATAGCTGGCACTGCCCCAGATATTACACACCATCTAATCTAGCTTCAATTTGAGCACAGGCATGACAAATGTGTGGGGATGTATCTGCCCTGGAGATTGAAATGGAACAACTCTTCTTTTTTCACACTCTGCTGCCATCGATCTGTCCGCCTTTGAGTCGCCATGAACGCCAAAATCAGTGGCTAGAGTAATGAGAAGGCAAAGATACAGATGCCTTACCAGATCGAACTAGTGAGAGACTCACAGCAGATTTCGCAAGTTTAAATCAGAAGTAGTTTCTGTATTTTTCTGTCCACCACTATCTGTATTTTGTTTCTGAAATGTGACATGAGAAACCCCAGCACTCCCAATCAGACTGTAGAATAGGCATCGACTGTGTGTGTGTGTGTGTGTGTGTGTGTGTACGTGTGTGTGTCTCCCAGGTGAGCAGCTGTCCAGGTTTGGCTGTAATGGCTGCAGGGGAGCACATACGGAGCAGCTTTGCTCAGAAAATCCTGGGATAGCGGTGGGGGAAAGCTTGACATCACTCCGGGCAAAAGACTGATGAGCACCAGAAACATTGGGGAAAGTTTGAACTAACTCAGAGGGGATGGGGAGGTCTTGGATGAGATTTTTGTGAGTGCTCCTACTCATTTAAAAAAAAAAAAAAAACGAGAGAGAGAGCAAAAATACACTCTTCAGTGAGATTTTTCGTCAGTAAGATGACTCACAGATGAATATATCGCCAAATATTTGTATTGTTTGCATCCATAAGCATCATATTCTGAGGCAAAACACAGTCAGTAAAATGAGAGTGATTTTTTTTAATTCATTGCTGCCTCTAACTTCACTGTAGCTCATGTGGTTTTATTGGACTCTCAGGGTGATAACAAGAGCAACTGACCGTCAGCATGCAAATAGTCTCATTACTAGGAAAGCTCCCAAGGGCTGTTGTATAAATCGGCCAGGGAGGCGTCATCACTCTGCTTCTAGGGGCAGACATCATTCAGCTCTCATTTCATGATGGCAAACACTCCAGTTGGATCATTTGGAAAGATTTGAGAAATGATAGAAACACATATGGTATGTTATTACTTTCAGTTAGTTGCCAAAATTGGAACAGAAGACTGAATAAAACTGGATACATTTGAACTTCCCAAATTATCAAACTATTGAACTAATACTACTATATATCTACAGTCTTTGAAAAGTATGAAAACTATGTAAGTTTTGAGATTTTCAAGCGGCAGTGTCATCTCCTAAACCATTCTTAAAATGGTGATAGGGTCACCCTAGGGTGCAGGGTGCAACGCTGTTGTGAGTTACCAAAGTGTGATCTGATGTTTTGTGTCTATATTTGTTAGAATTGATGCATGAATTTGTTATTGGTTAATAAAAATGGATTATATGTATATATGTATATTTAAAACATATTTAAAATTCCAAAGCAATAATTTAGCTTGAGAGTTGTCTGGCTTAAACTTTTGATAAGTGAGCTAATGTTTATTAGGGGAAACTTTGAAACTTTGCAGAGTTTAATCATTTTGTCAGCATTAAGAACCGACATCAGGGCATCGCTAGAGTGAAAAAAGGAGAAAAATATGGGGATACAGATTGTAGAGAAAGCAGTTTTACATTCTTAGATTGCTAGACCAGTGAAACTAGTGTTTGTAATAGTTAACAAACCAACTAGCAAGGCAGTCCGTAATGTCACATGTCAGTATAAACGCCATAAAATAGTCCAATATATTAATTCACACAGAAGATGACACTGTTACAAATATTATGACCAAAATTCAGTGTCAGCGCTAAATGACCATTAACATTTAGATTCAGGTAGGAAAATGATCTTTAATGGGCTCCAGTCCTTCATTATTATGATACGTTATGCGAGGTCTGGCTCTGTCTCCCTCTTTCTCTCCCTATTTCCTGTTCTTCCACTTTCTCTTTGTGCTTTTATTATTGCATTATGTAACTCAATATGACAATTTACAACTAATTGCTGCTAAATGTCTCACTACTGTCTACTTAAACAAAACCAAAGAAACAAACATCCACTGAGGTTTTCAATATACTGCGACTGCTAAAAAGAATTTGTCATTTTATATTAAGTACAAAGACACAGACATAGAGTAGATATACTGTAGATTAGCAGTCCTCCCTTTGTCCTCTTTTAAATATGAGTGCGTCCACTGCTTCACACTGCTGTGGCATTCAGTGCTTAGGTCTTCTCCCTCCGGGCACTGCCTCTTTCTTCAGAGCTGCTTATTAAAACCCCAAAACTGGCCTCTGGGAGCCTCTCGCTATCTTTCTCCTTCACCACCTTTTTCTCTCTATTATCCTTCCTCTTTAAACACACAGTCAGGGGCAAAGGTGGGAATTTCCCTCCAGTTTGTTCCACCCAATCAGGCATGAACTCTTCAGATTTTTCAGCAACAAGAACCAATTACAGTAATACGACTCATAAAACTCCCTTGCTGAACCACCGATGTCATAATTTCACATCCCACTGCTGGCCCTTTCTCTTTAGTCAGCTCTGGCCTATATGATCAAGGGTCTTATGTGTATGAAGCCCGAAGAAATTAATCATCACTCTCCAAAATGGCACCTCGGAGATGCTAGTGATTACACAGCCCTGCAAACCTGCCGTGTTTAAGCCCTGCATCGTTTTTTTGATTATAATCAAAGTTTATTGGCGCTCTTTTATTCATGAAGTCTCCGCAGATGTACCGCTTGGCTAGCCAAGCGTTAGACAGAGCCAGAGATATCAGATGATGCACTGGCTTGCTACTGAATCGCAAGCACACTGTTGCTATGTATAGGCTCAGAGCACGCCGAAGAATGGATTGGGAGAGTGTAAGACTGATGGCTACTGTCAGGCTGCAGCATGGGTGAATCATGAACACTCCTTTTTTCACCCATCTGAATTTCCACATAATGTTCCACCTCTTGAACATTTCCTGCTGGAACAGTTGTCTTCTTTTCACCAGCATTTTATTTTTGTATGATTTTTGCAAGGTGAGGAATGAAGGGTAGATTCTTTTCATTTCAGCCGAATTGGCGTCATTGACATTTGACATTGTGCTAGCAGAGCAACTCATAAAACAAGCAGGTCTGTGGCTCGATGACATAGTGCTCATCAGTTTGTTGTGGTGCATTGTTTACAACTTGATAAGCTCAAACAGCTTGAGGTCACAGAGGAGCACAATCCCTTTACGTAACTGGGAGACTCAGTCCTCTGTGCCCTATGACAGACACTAAGTTTTTCACTGACACTGAATCACTGTGACGTGGGAGATAATGAATACAACACACATCCTACAGTAGAACATTGGGGCTATTTTTTGCTCAATTCAACGACATGCTGGTTTCACCTCTCACTTTTATGTTTCTCTTCTCGAGTTCATGTGCTTGCACCAAAATCATATTATCATGCTCTGCAGCCTCTTCATTTAGAAAGATATTTGGCTCAGTAGCACTGGGAAAAGGTACTGGATTGTTGAAAGCTTATTTCTTTTCATCTAGTCTTCTCTATTCTGCCGTGTTTTGCCTAATGACAGTAGACAAACCTCACAGTCCATGTGAAAACCCATAATGTCACCCTTAATGTACCAAAGTGTTCTTAATGATGAAGTGTTTGGGTACATGCATATCCGCTATGTGGAAACTTCCTGATATAGTACTTCAGTGACCACTCTGTCTGCAGCTCTATGAGCTATTAACCTCAGTGCAACTCAGGTGAACAAAATGAGTTGAACAAGTCAGACAAATTTCCCACGGGTCCGGAATTCATTGCCTCCGGTCGGGCTAAGACTTCATAGCGACATTACACACATATGCTCAGAGGACCAAAAGTTTAGCTCAGAAAATTGAACGATGGTGAGGAAACAACACTGTCATTATCGCTATGACAAAACTAGATCCTGCGGTGTGAGACCTAACATAATAATTCAGGCCAATAGCTTACTGCAGTCTCTAATTTTCTTGTGATTTTGGCGTTTTGCGTCTGATCAGCTGTCTTGCCAGCTTTAAAGCAACTACTAACACCTAGTATTTTCCTTTTTATTCTTTACAACAGCATCATTAAAAACCGTCCCTTTTTTTTAAGTACATGGAGCCTTTAAGCACAAATCTTTAACGCTGCAACTCATTCCTATTCATGACAGACATGCCTATATGCCTCGGAGGTACAACCCTAGAGCTGAAGACACACTTTTCATTGCTAAAAATAAATACGTCTCATGCTCCCCCATCCTGAGAAAACACACACTCAAAGAGCATAAAGAGGGAGAGGAACAATGCTCACAGTGTGAACTGCTAGAGGGAACTGTCATTATTTCCAGCAACAATTATGATAAAACTGCACTTCTGTGAGTTTGGGCTGCCCCCTACCCATCTGTCCCCATCAGGGAACATTTGAATCGTCCATGAGCGAGGCTGCTGCGCTCACAAATGGTTTCTCTTCCCATATAAGCTTTTGATGTCAGTGTAATTTGGAAGTCTTCGTTTAGAAATGATTTATTGGTGATACAGTTTAGAAATCCTCGCAGTAACTACCAGGGGATTGTTGGTTTGAATACTGATGGTGTAAATCATCTCAGAAGTGACATAGTCCCAGCGATTGCCTCAAATTTGGTTTCTTTGCTCAGGAAATTCCCTCTGTGCGTCTGAAAAGAAGAGTGAGTGCAGCCTTTTGTTGTCACCGACTGTGTTCAATTACAGCACCTCCTGTGGCAAGCTAACCTCAGAACCCAACAGCCGGCCCTTTTGGTCGGGGCCTGTTTCTGATAACCAGCATCAGTCTGACGTGCCAATAATCCAAGATCATAGAGGTTAATAATGTGTACTGTGTCCTCACCTTAAAGGCCCTCACTTCCCTAAAGGATCCTTATAATGACCGAATGCTTGGGTCCGATGTGGACCTCAGGAAACATTAATCCCTCACCTGGCCTCAGTGGAGGTCATTTTGGGTTAATCTTCGTAGCAGGAAGCTGAGCGGTGGAGCTGTGGATGATGGATGCATGCCATGGCTCGTGGCCCTCCAGCTGATATGTGTTTTAGTGAAATGTAATACACCCTTTTGTTTACTTCACATTAGTCACATTACTCTTGACCGCGAGGTCTTGGATTAAGCGTCAAGAATCACATAGAGATGGAAATAATCCTGTTTTGCATTTTTGTGAATTCAAAATGATTCTGACAGCACTGACATTCTTATGATATGCCCATTTTATAGCAGCAGGGTCACTACCTTTGAGCTCGCCAGGAGTGCTTTCAAAGCGCACACAAGATACTTAATTTGGGTTCACTCTAAAACACTGCACACTCCGACAGCCAGCCCCACTCAACGTTCATTCTAAGAACCAAACAATCCATCACTGTCAGCTTTAAAGGAACTTCTGTACAGGTACTGCAACCTGTGGTATTTTCTTGTGGCACTTAGAAGACCTCTCCAAACTGGTAAAAATCGACCTCGCACTGCCACTTATCTGGCCAGCTTTTGAGTTGCAACAACTGAACACCAGCAGACAACTGAGCAAAAATAAACATGTTGATGACTAAATGAGACCTTCTGTCTGAACGGAGGAAAGCTCTATTACTCTCAAAATATCTCTTTCTCTCTTTCTAGTTGCTTTAGATAGTTTGACTCCTGTTTTTAGGTGTGGGAAGACACAAGCTGTGAGGCTGCAGCAACAACAGCTTGGTAGAAGCTGGTTTATTATGATGATAATTATTATTATTTCAAATTAACAGTGGGAGGTAAGGAGGTGGGTAGATGGTATTGTCCCTCCCATGACCATGTGCTTCTTTCGTACAATAAGAGTTCAGCTGTACTGGAACATTTGTTCTGGCTTCTAGTATTATGTTTATTATCAATTAATTGTTTAGTCCATAAAATGTCACAGGCACAGGTGTGACGCGTTTGTGTGCGCCACGGACGCTGGGGCTAATCGCAGCCGATGTTGATTCTGATGTTGTATATACAGTATTATTTAGCTCAAAGCACCATGGTAGACTCTTAGTCAGTTGTTAGTTGGTTGGTCATATTGCTGGTCAATGATAACAGAAAAAAGGATGTGTTTTTGCTTGATATATCTCTTGTGTGTATCATGCATGCAAAGGAGCTTCTTGTAGCACATGGACTATGATATTAAATGCAAAATTCTGACTCTGATTGTTGAGTCAAAGATATATAAGTTTGACTTTTTTTAGTCTCATCAACTATTCTGTAAGTGGAGGATATTTCACACCACACCATTGATTTTATGAGTTTCACCTCCCACCGACTAGTTTGTGCAAATAAGAAGATGAGGTACAGCATAAATGCGAGGCTGGTCATATACCACTTTACTGATGATCCGTGATTTTGGCTCAGAGTTCAGAGATTTCTCTCAGGCTGAAAAACAATCAAGGAAATCAAGAGAAACAGGAGCAGCTGAGGTTAAGACATACTGACCTTTGCTATTGACTCAATCCACACTTATCTGGTGACCCTAAAGTATCTCTTCGCACTTATGGGAAAACCCATAAACACTTTAATTAGTCCCAGTGCCATTTATCTTTATATCCTCATATACTGCAGCTCTGTGCCCCTTCCCTCCTGTAAATGTAATGGAGCCGCAGCCAGTGTTTACAAATGCATCCCTCTATCCCTCCTAATCTGTTTGTGATCAAGTTTTGCACTAAGCAGCCCAATAGGACTTTGTGAGTGATGCCCCATGTTCAGCGAGAGTACACAACATTAATAACTCAAGGTAATGACTTATTATCTATTGCCTTTATCAGATTGACAAAACCCATGGCGTTAGCAGAGTGCTGAACGAGGGGACCAGAATCAATTAAATCACCACCTCTCATTGTTCACGTTCAGGCGGCATTAAAGTATGACAAGTGAAACATAATTAGGTATTAAATTGGCCATTGACTGAAACAGATTCACAGCATGTTTCATATATTCCCTCTTAATTCATGCAAAACAGTATTAATCCATCATAAGCATGCCTTGCTGCATGCTTCGCCTCACCTTGTCCTACGTTAATTCATCCTCTTCTTTGGCTCGCTTTTTTCATCACCTAAACTCCTTGTCTGCCTTTTCTGAACATGAAAGGATGTGAGACTTCATAGCACTTTGGCTCATTTACAGTGAGCTCACATACTCTCGCACAGACTTCACTGAACAGTTTGTTGATTTTGAATTACACCTGCAAATACTGACTATTTTGTAATTCGTGTTTTCTTCCAACTCTCTGAGGAACAGGAGGTGTCATTGAGCTACGTTACCCAAACTGTCTTTTCTTCTTCTTCTTCTTTTGAACGTGATCCCCTTTGCTCACGGTGAAGTAATTGTTGCGGGCTCATTAATTTGCAGCGTGCGTATGCACATCACATACAGGAGTTTTTCAAACCTGAGCCCTCAAGGACAAGCATTAAAGGCCAATCAGGAAGCAGTGTGATGCAACGATGCGGTCATTACCCTCAAGGGCTCGCCTTGTTGGATATGGAGATGAGAGTGGGAGGGGATATCATAGGCGCTTTAATTGATTTCAGTCAAGGAACAGGCCACCCAGATGTTGTGCAATTTCACTATCCATACCAGTAAATATTAAAGATATTTCAAGCTTTATTTTTGATAGAGACAGCTGAAGAGTGACAGGAATGTGGGGAGAGAGAGATGGGGAACGACATGCAGCAAAGGGCCACAGGTCGGATTCGAACCCTGGGATGCCACTGCTGAGCCTTCGTACATGGGGCGGATGCTCTACCAACTGAGCTAATCAACACCCCCATACCAGTAAATATTGAAAAATCCTCATCTAGAGCATATTGTGTCAACAGTAGATGTTGATATTATTTTACAGGCAGCAGGCAGTGCAGCAGGTGTAAATATAAAACTGTAAAAGCATCTGATGTTACATGCTTTATAGCTCTAGTATAATTTATTATTTATTTTATATAATTTACCTCGAAACTGTGTTCAGAGTTGAAACTATTGTATTTGTTTTAGGGACAAATCAATACAAATACATGTTAAAAAAAACACAGATATGAACATTTATTTTGTCATATTCCAATTTCAAAAGCCTCTGAAGGACAGGGCCAACAATGGTGTGCACATTGGCCAAGGCTGCAACTACCAATTATTTTCTATATCAGTTATTCTTATTTTCTCGATTAATTGACCAATATTTCAGTCCATAAAATGTCATAAATTGTGCCAAACACAATGTCTCAAAGCCCATCTTACCATAAAACACATTTTCTTGAACCATCAGTCCAGAAGCCAAAGATATTCAGTTTTATATCTTAGATGACTTAGAAAACCAAACCATTTAAGGTTTTTCTTTTTTCTGATCATCTGTCTGTTTACTTCCTGGGCTCAAAGCTTCCATCCATATGCCAAAAGCTGCATACAAGAGTCACATGACAACAGGTCTGTTCATTTATGAGGGGAAAATTGTAACATCTCTCACTGTTCAAGGATGATCTGTGGCTCCAGATGGCCTCCTTGATGTTTCCCCAGCAATCCAATAACTCCTGGTGAATGACTTTGACCCCTGGGTTTTGGTTGAGGAGACCATTTGAATTTGATGTCAGAGACAATCCTTATGAAGTAACCCCTGAGTTTAGAGTTGCTATCACAAATATAAGTTACCAATGTCAACAACTTATAAAGTCAAACATTTTCAGATCTGTGTGGCCCGTTACATTTTCTGACTCTCCAAATTGGGGATCATCTACTGAACACACCATTTCACAGCTGACTAATGCACATTGAACTGTGAGAAATCGACTATTGCAAAGAATAAACTTGGTGTGCTCTTCAAATTTGCGTACATTTGCGGGACTGTTAGCCTATGGTGACGTACTACAGAGTCTAGAAATACAGAAAAAAGCAGAGGATCCGGCCCTTGAACTGGGGCATAGCTAGTGGCTGCTACACTGTATGACTGTCACATCTCTGCATGAACTTTATTTGGCCCCAAGCAAACAAACACTCTGGTTATGGCTGTGATGGGCTTGTGCTTTGTTTCTAAGCAACCTCCTCATCAAAGCTTGGAGAAAATGAACATGGAGAGTTGCTGTAGAGTCTTGATGGTTGTGGGTGGATGAAGGGATGGGTGTCTGTTGTGGTAGTGGTTGCACTTGACAGAAATTACTTCAGCTGAAGTCTAAATATTGGCAAATATCTGAATTTTGAAGCCTGTTTTGCTACACAATGAGAATTAATGATCAGGTTACATGTATGTATTTTCCCAGAAAGCTACACAAGTCCATTTCCACTGAAGGATTTGCTCCCTGTATGTTATTCATCATATTGCCATTTATGCCAAGTTACTATGTTACACATATTTCAGCAGCAAAGGACACCCCTAAGAGCAAAGTCATACCTCGTCAAACTGTGCTGCCATCTCCATTTCCTCACGAAACTTTGCCCTTTTTTATCTGAATACTGACTTTTCTTTCATCCTCCTATGCCTGCCATTTCTCTTCACACACTCTCGATCTGACAGCACACAGATTCCCACACACAAATACATGTGGGCTAACCTGTCTGACATATCTCATGACATGAATTACTTGCTCACCTCGCAAAGATTCAAAAAATGGTTTGCCAATGAGATTTGGGGGAAGAGGCTGCTTTCTGACTCCTGGGAATAAGAATAAAAAAGAGTGTGAAGTAGCGATATCAACTGAAAATGGGAAACATGTTTGGCCTGTCACCGATCAATCTCAGCACTCACTGTTGATTTGTTTTCTCAGTTTCTTGAGTGCTTTTTTTTTCTGTCTTCGTTTCTGTTGTTTAGCATCAGACAACAGGTGACAGCTGCCTTAAATCCAATCCAGTCTGGCTTGTCTCAAAGCCTATATCCACGTTTTCCATATTTCCTTTCATCCCATTACAGCTACTTGTGTTGGATCAGGGGGGGAAACTAAATCAGTCCTCTCACTCCATTGAATTATTACTAGAATCATGTGGTTTGAGTGACTGCCTGGGGAGGCAAATGAAAGCCAACCTGCCCCCTCAAGAGCTTTTTTTGTGTGTGTGTGTGTGTGTGTGTGTTTTTGTGTTGACGATCACAGCAGTGTACATAATATCCGATCTGCATTACTCTTTGAATTCATCATGTGACATGTAGTGTAAATATTTCTTTTACCATCATCTGCCATAATGTTCCTACCCGATGAACACTTTGCAGTGCAGCATGAATAGTACAACTTAGAAGTGCGACATTTAAGCCATCTAGAAACTCTTTTCTTAAGTAATATGTAAATTAGCATCCATGTTGCTCAGTGTAATGTGACCTTTTGTACTGGAATCTTTCTCATCTTAAAAAGGTCATTTTTGGACCACCCTTGGTCTGTTATTGACTTCTCATTAATGTGGGTCTTTTAGGGCATCGACATTCAATGAGCTGAAACCTGCCAGGCACAAACAAATAAGCAATAATGCAAAGCAAATAAGAAACGTAATTCACACAGATGACTTTATGTATAACTTCACACAGTTTTCCGTATATTATTCATAGTCATTAATGTATGTACTCATGTTAATTTTGTCTAGTTTATACTTTTACAAGTTCGAGAAGGGCTTTCAAAGTGATTTTAAAGTTCAGAAGCAGAAAGAAAACACATTATTTAATGAATCCCCAACAGATATGTGTGAAAGGGGACATAAAATAACTAAATGCCCACTGTGGGAAGAATTCAACTGGAAATGACACATTTATTTTAGTTTTAGAGACTCCTCTATGGGCTGAAATATGTGCCACCAGAAACTGAATTTGAATCATTTATATTTGAATTTGAATTGCTTAACTTGAATAATTGCATTAAAAAACTGAATTTAAATCACATAATTTGAATTTGTATTGTTCAATTTGAATCATTGCATTGGAAAACTGAATCTGAATTGTAATTTGAAATTGAATTTATTAGTTTGGAACTGAACATTCAGTTCTCACAATTCAATTTCAATTTTCTGTGACAAATATCCGGGTAGTTGAGGCAGAGCAATCGAGCACAGAGACACAGGACGCCTCTTCGGCCAATCAGCACCTACGTTTCTGAGCACGGAACATAGTGGTCATTTGTTGCAACTTGCCACCCGCCATGAAACGGAGGAAGAACTGCTTTATGGCGTTATATTTGAGTCTAGTGTTGCCACTTGTCCTGTTTTTCCCAGAATTGTTCTCTTTTTTCATCAGCTGTCCCGGGGAAAACAAAATCTCTCCCGGGACATAATTTGTCCCGTTTTTAGGGGAAAATGTAAAAACTTTATTTAGGCATTGGCGAGTAAATAGTTTTTGTATGATGGGATTGCAGCGAACGCAGGGCATTGTCAATAGGACTTGTTTCATTTCACTGCTGTGAAATTAGGCCTGTAAAACACTGGGACAGGCACTTACACTAATTACATTTTACTGTCAAATGTGTGCAGGTTCACCTCCTCTCCCCAGAGCGACATGCAACCTTTCTCCATCCAAATCAACACGTGAGTGCTCTGGTGTTTGTGGGTGTCTGTGTGCACACAAACACTAGAGCATATGAAGGTTTTGTGCAGTAGCAGAGTTCAATTTTTCCAGTCATTTACAGTGCATGTGATCCTTTGACTTTGCATCGCGCTCTACTCTATTACTACCTGTTTCTACCCTTGACTTCTGTCAGTACTCTTCATTTTCTGATCTGATTTCATCCAGATTAACATCACAGCAAATCACTGAACGTGCTAGTTGACTTTGTCCCTCTAATGTTTTGGCTGACTTTGGAGAAAAAGGCACATGAGAGATCTGAACTGGACTATCAGTATTACTTCCATCTCCAAAAATTCATTATGGTTAGCCCACACCCTCCGCTCTCTGTGCTGCTGTGGTCTGCAGAGAGGAAAATATATTAAAGAGGAAAGGATTTCAATTGTCTTTTTGAAGCTGAGGAGTGTGGATGCCTGTAGGACCCAGGGGACCTTTAGTGTTTTTAAAATCAGTTGGAGATGGGATTGTCTCTGGGGCACTGAGGAGCTGGTCTCGACCTCCTTGTTTATAGGTAAACATGATCTAGATCCTGAATGGTTGATCCAGTGAAAACACCTGATTTACTTTACGTCATCCCTGCAAATAATAACAGTGACGGTATCAAATTATCTCACATTTTGTCCTGAATTCCTCAGCGACTGCAAAGACGGCAAAGGATGGGAACTTCAGAGCATGTTACTATGGCAACCGGGAACGGTTCTGAGGCTTCCTCTAACAAGTAGCCTGGGAATGCAGTCCTGGCTGTTACATAAGATGTGACTTACTCTCTTTCTGTCTCTCTCTCTCTCTCTCTCTCTCTCCCTCACACACACACACACACACACACACACACACACACACACACACACACACACAGTCACAGGGCTTTTCCTGTGGCAGAATTTCACATTCAGCATGATTTATTCATAGCTGGATAGCTGCGCTGGATTTATGATTCCACCATGTAAATGCAAGGCCATGCAATCTACCACACTTGCCAAGAGTTTGCGTGGGGGCATTGTTGGACTCCAAGTCAATTTCTGTGGCTGTTGTAAACGAAAAGGGGGCTTTGAAAAGATTTAGATTGAGGAGATCATTGCTTCAATAAGAAATGATACGACGATAGCAAGACAATTTGGCACCGTTGCTGCTGTTGTAACATTGTATAGGATGAAATTACCACAGTTGAACATGAGATGGGCTGTACATTTTTAAAATGAGTATTAATAAATCCGTCTTTTGTGTTGAAGTCCAAAATACAAAATAGAAGCCAGGAAGTTGGGCAGCACAAAAGCCTCAAGGATTGTCATTCTGGGAGGAACAAGGAACGCTGATCTGGACACTTTGTTAAATTTCTTTCCGTCGCCTATCATTTCGTTCCCCACTTTGACTGGCAGAGAGAGAGAAGGGGGAGCTGAGGTAGGGAGATGAGGAGGAGCGCTGAGCCTAGCACAGATAACACACTTCATCATTAGTGGGCTCATGATAAGTATTCAGACATTCAGCGGCTTCTTCTTATCTGGCCTCCATAATCTCTCTGCAGCTAAATACTATGGCTGCCTTCAGCTCACCACTCTGTAGGTGAAATTAGTTGTTAGAAGCGAGAAATTGCCATTTTACTTTTGTTGGGCCGGCCTGCCAATAGCCTAATCATTTTTGAAGAGATTAGTGTCGAGGCTGATAGACTTGCATGCAGAGCTCTTTGGGGGGTTACATGAATATGCATTATAGCTCCTGTTCACTCTGTATCAGGATTATTTTACAGTCTCCTGTACTTGCTATTTCCCCAAACTCTCCCAAAACATACAGCCACAAACAAACTGCCTTACCTGAATCATTACAGTTGTTTACAGAAGCTCGGTAGACAAAAAACACTTACCGCCGCCTGCTTCTCCTTGCTATAATCTATCCCTCCATGCTCGCAGGTAAACCTCTGCCCTGCTGGGAGGAAGATAGTGGGGTGTAGGCTTTGCATTGTTGGGGAAGGTGTGGGGGTGCACAACACAAACTGCTAGAGGATACAGTGGAACAAGCCAAACATGCACATACAGGGGTTGAATATTTTTATCCTGGGAATGTGTCACTCCTTTACTTTCCAGAAAGAAGTTTGATTTTATTCACAGAACTGTGATTTATGATTATGTTATATTCCAACAAAAGGTGCATTATCTTTGAAGTTGAAAAATCACAATATCCAACATACAGAATTGTTTGTTAGCATCTTTCCATTTCTAATACATGCGAGTGGTTGTATTACGGTGCTAACCTGAGAATATGGTAGTCGTAGCGGAGGTAAATCTCATGCACTCATGCATGTTCATTTTGTTGCAGTGGCTCGCTGATCCACTTGTTAAATAGTGCTTTGCACTCTGATCTATGGTTGGAGGCCTGACACTTATTCAACAGCCTGCTCAGTTCTCATTAACATTTTTTGTTGTTCACCATTGCTCAAAAAAATATTTTGTCACACAGCTGATCTGTTTTATTTTGTAGATTCTGGCCAGACGCTAGTGCATGTTCTCAGGAATTATTCAGGCTGCTAGCTCAAATTCATTTTTTGGCATAACCAAATTGTATCCAGATTGATTTCAGAAAGTCTGGACAACAAAGAAAAAATCTGAATTTTTGCAAATTGGTTCCAAAGCATTTGTAGGTGGTTTGAAATGTGATTCCAATTAGATTTCTATAAAAGCGTGTCAGTACGGACGCTCTGGACGCTTAAATCATGTTTGTGTCGAGATTGTGTCGCTCGCAATACGACGAACAACGTCAGACCATCACCAGCTTACGTAGTTACTAACACCTTCATCGCTACCACAGCAACCTATGCAGATCGAGACACACAAATGTGATGTGATCTCTTGCAAATAACAGTGCGGACATTCGGTCCTAAATATCTGATTTGAGAAACAAATCTGATTTGCCTGCAGTCTGAACAAAGACATTTCCAGAAGAGCAACACTTGACTATGACTGACATCTTTCTTTATATAATTGGACCTTCAGTCAGATGTTTTGAAACAAAAGCAGCACAAACTACTGTCACTGTGACAGAGCAGTTCCGGCTGTCAGCTGTGATTAGCAGATAAACAGCGAGTGTTTTTATTGTGTAATATGTCATTCATTTAACACTGGTGACAAAGTTCATAATAGACTCCAAAGCAGCCTGTCATTTGGTATTTCACAGAAGCGAGTGTGTGGACCATTGGTCGTTTGCTGTAAATCATCATTATGGTATAGATTCAGTGACAGTGGTTAAATCACCCCAGCATGAATTCCCAGTTTGATTTAAGGCCGGTTGTAAGAGCGGGTCCTCCCTCCTGTGTGAGTGTGTGAGCAGCAACCATGCTGAACATACATGTCCAATTGTGACACATGGCAATGCTAACTCAGCAGTAAGGTAAAAGAGTCTTTGTTTTTCCATCTCATGTCTCAGCATTAGGCGTCAATCAGAGCAGCAAACATGAAAGGGAGCCGTTTTTCTTGGCCTCTTAGGTGTCACGCTCAGACAGAGACAGATGGTATATGAGGAAAAATATCAGTGACAAGTGATTGGCTCCAAATGACTGTGGAAGTTTAAAACAGCTCAGTTAGCTGAGTATTGCATTAGCAGCTAAAATTCTGTTCAGTTTCAGTCCACGCTTGAAATATAGGATGTGCTGTCATTTAGATGAACAAGTGAGCAGGACATCTGCCAACGCCGTGAGCTGGAGCCTTAGTTTGAACGGAGCTGCTATGGTGGATATCACAAGGCTTGACAGATTTGCTACTTTGCCTCCTTCTCCAATATAATAGCTCAGACCATTGCTGATTTGCCCCGAGGGTTGAGGACACAATTCTTTCCTTTGATTTCTTGAAGAAAGGCCAGAATTCTGGAGAGACTGCATTTAACCTTAGGGAGATGGATAAGAAAACTGCTCAATGGATTTGTTTTGCTTAAAAAATAAGGGGCGTGACTTTCCTCTGGCCAGTTGGAAAGAGTGCTGCTGCTGGAATAGCTTGTTAAGGCTGTTTTTGGAAGCATATTCTAACCCATTTTTGTTTCTAATGCTAAAATGCCACACAAAAATATGTTTTCCCAAATGTGACATTTCAATTCAATTTCTCACTGAAAAAGCAATAGAAAGAAAGAAATTAACTTAGCAGATGTTTTCAAGTTTTTTGCATCTTTTCATTTACAGATTCTCTACAGGAAACAAAAGTAGAATATTTAATATATAATATATATGAGCCAATTTATAAAACTAGTTAAATCACTGGTTGTTCTCATTGGTAAATAATTGATTTGAAGGAGTGATTTGTAATTCCTGGCCACATGCTCACCTCCTTCCAACCTTGACTCTCTTCGAGATTGTTTACAGTTAGACATGCGTAATAAACCTTGTAATGTCCTCAGAAATGTATAGCAGATTTTTCAAGAGTTTGGAAAACAGTAATGCCAAGTGGTGAGATCATTTGTGTTTATTCGCTTAATCCACCATAGTGGTATAAACCAAAGATAAACAGATTTTTCTGTGCTTTGGTTGCAATAAATGGATCAAAAGGATGACAAAATAAAATAAAAATAAAATCTAAAATGCTTGTTCAACAAGTTCGGAACGATCAGTGCTGTGCTAACTTAGTTCGTGGTAAAGTACACCCGATAGCCTGAATCAGGTAACAGACACGTTTCAGGATTTTCCAGGTAGTCTAAATTCCTTGCTTACTTCTCTCTGAGCAGTCTCCCTTTTGGTTTTCTGTATAAATACGCAGTAGTATCACCACATGCTGTAGACAGGTTGAGAAGCAAGAGTGAAGATAAATCCATCCCAAAAGTTTTAAGAATAAACTACATTTCTTTACTTCTTCATCCTCATGTTGGACTGAAGGCAGATAAGATGCTACAGTGACTCATTAAGTGGTATTACAATAAAGTGCATGTCAAAGCTAGTAAGTTAGCATACTCATTTCGATACATACAGTATCTCTGCACCACAATACAATGACGTATTTGTACGTCATAGCAGTTACCTCAGTTACCTTATTTTTCTGAATGTTTAAATGTTCATGAACTGTACTGGCTATAACTTACACACATTTAAAACCCATCTTCTTTACCATTGTAGCATTAATTCACATTTAACAGCAGTAATATGATCAAGCAACAGAATTAAAGAAGTGAAGCAGTTTAGGGTGTCTGACTTGAGACTAATTTTAAAAGTGCAGATTATTTTGCTGACGCAAAACACTGAAGGCTGTCATCACAAGTCTCTCATGTGTTGCCTCAACACTGGGACTCTTCCTTACAGCCGCCTTTATCTTATCCTCTCTCAAATAGTGCTGCAGCTAGCCACCATGCTAACCACTGCCAAGTCTGAAGGTCGCCTGCTTTTGATCTCTCAGTCTAGTCCAGCGCTTTATTATCTTTTAACTTTGTTTTCAACTCGAGTTAGGGTCTGAGCCAGTGGAAGAGTGGGAGCTGTCAGTGATACTCAGTGCAGATATAATGCTATTTAAATGCTAATGTGTTAAGAGGAGCAAAACGACCTTTACTCACAAAACAGAGGCCCTTTATAAATGAGCCTCTTCCTCTGACTTTGCTTGCCTTCCCTGCACACCTTGTGTCATATATATATATTGTGTGTTTATCACCATCGAGCTCAGAGGGCTTTGACAACATTATTGAACTGGATACTGGTTCAGGTGTTAAGTCAAAAATCATTGGATGATTGCAGAGTGTGTCAAGTGTTGAATGTGGTTGGTCTATTTTTTTTTTTCAGGGGAAATGTCTGCTTATCATGGGAGGACTTTCTGTCACTGCATATCGAGTGAATTGGTTCAGCCTTTAGTGTAAAGAAGACAGGATTAAATATCCCTGCCTTTTCATTTATAAATAATATAACATTATTTTGTCATAATCATTACTATCATCGCCCCATCACCAGCTAAAAGCATGACATTCAAAGAAAATGTTGCTGTATGTTGTGCTGGAATTTAATTGCCATCCAGTTTCTAAACTCACCCTCCATCCTAGCGGTCCATCTAAGCAGTTGGCACCCTTGCCAGGAAGCTGATAATGTGATGGCAGGTGCTGGTATCAGTGTAAAAACAACAAGCCCTCTCCCTGTCACAGATACTTGTCTCCCTGTTTGCAGAGCACTTGCCAGAAGGATGCACACTCACTAAGAGAGTCACTTTCCCTCAATCCACTTTGTGTTAATATTAAACAACCTTCGAAATGCTTTGTAGGAGTTACTTTTTGAATTGTGTGTCTGTTCTTTTCTCTCCTTTGGCGAAACGTAAATTCTGTATCGGCAGAGGACGCGGTGAAAAAGGAGAAAGAAAGATGGAAGGCGGATGAGGCTTGTCATCTGTCGTATAATCCCAGGAAATGCCATAACTCTGCCGGTAGATAATTTATTCAGTGCAGCTCCCTGAGATACCTCAAGGAATAGTCAGCCGTCAAAGAAAGGCCTTGGAGTAAGACAGTGACATAATTTCAGACGAAATGTAACATCACATCAATCAATAATACACCATCATCCTTTTGCTGCAATAGCCAGCAGTGAACTACACTGACTCAGGTTCAGCATGTTCATATGATTTAGCCTGTTGATTTGCAGTCAGGCATCAGTTATGTGCATCCTTACAAAAACAGTTCCTCCTGAGGGAAAATGTTTTTTTCCCCCTCATGCATGCTTTAAGTAGCCCAGATTAATTTTACATCAGGCTGCCAAGTAGACATCCTCATGTAAAACTGGTAAACAAGGAGAATTTGTTTTCATCTCGACAGATGGAAGACGACAGCAACAGAAGAGCAGGGGCTGCACCTCAGGGGTTGAGATCTTAGACCTCATTAAAAATAAGTTTGAATGGAAAAAATCTGATCCAGTTTGAAAGATGAAAAGGAACACCCACCCTCAATCACAAGTCACTCACAGCACAGTAAGTCATTCTCATGATCTCTGAGGAGGTATTTTTGATTTGTGAGACTTTCTCAGAGCTATTGACAAAATAATCAAAAGGAAAATCCTCAATATATCCAGTGACAAACAACTTCTGGGTCAAGTGATCCAGACGAATTTCAAAAAGCACACTGCAGGAATGGGACGATATACAACTTCATCGCAGACTGCGATAAAAAACACTGTCAACAATTGTCTATATTAGGATAATTGTGAACAAGCTGTCTAGCCCACTAACGTACAGTCTTATATTGATTTACTGGTTACTTTTGAATTGCCACAAGGGGGAACCCACATCTTTTCAGTCTTTCCAAAATCTTACATCTGTCACCATGACAGAAAGCCTGGCTTGTCCCCAAAAAAGGCACCAATCACAGGAGTGCTACCTGTAGTTGTGGACTTCAAACCCTCATTTCACCCTCTGATGAAGGAAAAACTGTCAAACTGGCTGTAAAACACAAAAGGCAGTGTCTAGAGTCATTATTTAGTTTATATATAGAGAGATATAAAAGGTTTCCAGCTGTATTCTGTAAATAAAGCCCCCTAAATCTTACACACTTTAACAAAATGTAAGGTGAAGTGATTTTGCCTTGTTTTAGTCCCCTTGTAAAAGTCTTAAGCATATTTTGATGATTATCGACTTATATGATTTGTACTTGAATGTAAAAGTATCCAATCGGGTTTCCCCATGTGACTTTTCAGAAGCAATAAGTTCAACTCTGTGTCTACTTTATGTATCCTTGACTGACACAGCTGCCTTGATAAGGCTGTACTCTGTCGTCCATCTCCTTGGCAACCCAAAGTCAAGATTAGCTTTATTTTGTTTCAGAAGACGCTGTGTGTGACTGAAGTGACACCCAACATGACTTAGACCAGCTTAGGTAAGCAGCTTGTTTTGATCCAGTGCCCAATAGAATCTCCACGCATGTATAGATGGGTGAAGAACGGCCTTGTCTGGACACATAATAAATCTAGTAGGTCTAGTCAGGAAAAATACACATCGCCAGGAAAGAAACTTTCAGAATTAGGTGCGGCATCTACAGTGATTCACTTGTACTGCTGATATCTATTCACCTCAATCGAGCTCCAGTGAATAATGCTGTGTAAGTCACCAGTCTCCTAAAAACTTCTTAAAACTACAAGTTTTAGTAATGTGATGAAGAAACTTTATTTCTCAGATATTTATTTTCTGAAAGAGTTCTTTCTGATTATTTTTTTTTATAAACTGTTTTTTTTTTTTTAGAGATTTTATTTTGGAAATTTAAAATGTCACAATATATATCCATATTGTGGAGGATTTTATCCATATCTCAAACTCCTGGTTGCAGGCTAGTCTCTTTTGGGCCATGAAAGAGCCTTTTTTTCCATTAATTTCTAGATTTCACCGAGGGCTGAAATCTTTAACATTTCACACACTGTCACACTTTCCATCAGAAAAGGGAAATTGAAATCAAGAGCCCTGGGAGTGACTGTTCATTACTGGTTAGGTTAATAAAAATTGCTTAATTTTCCTCATTTCTCATTTATTTATTTATTTATTTATTTATTTATTTCACGGCACAACTCTTAAAAGGGGAACTCCACCAATTTTATTTTTTTTATTTTATACATCAAAGTCTGTTAATAAGTGTTGTGAAGTACCTCTGCGTATGTGAAGTTGTATAATTCATATAAATCATGAATGAGCTAAGTCAGCGTGTTTTTTTTTTTTCCCACAACCTCCATGTTCCTCAGAGTCAACTTGTTTTATATGCTATTCAGTCACGATATCAGATTTAAGTTTAAAATACTATTTTAAGAATTCCTTGATTTGTTAATGCATTGATGTACTGTAAAAGTGTTACTATGTTGACCAATACACCCCTCCATCTCTGTCACCTTCCACAGTAGCTCATAAAAACTCTCCTTCATTTTATGGGGTTACAGAGGGAGGGAAAGTGCATGGGGTTTATGAGGCATATCACTGGCAGGCAAGTGCGTTTAGATATGGTGATTCTTTGTTTGTTTGTCTATTTCCTATTTCACAAGACATTGTGCAGATAAGTTTGAAATATGACCAGGATGGGCTTTTTTACTTCAATATGCAGCTTTTCATGGAGATCCAGGTATTATTTTATGCAAAAGATAACTAGAAATGCTCACGATTAATAAAATTCTACACTTTTACATTTGTTAGAATAACTGAGCACTTATTAGTTAGAAAAAAAGTATAGCAGTAAGAGCCAGCATTAAGGCATATAATCAAATGTATTATTTACGGGGTCATTCATAACATGCTTACAGTCCCATGTGGAATTTTGACCCCCATCTTCCTGATGTGATTCAAAACGACAGCTTTGTAATTACAGTGTCTGCAGATGGTGGTGAGACATAAAGATAAAGTAAATTCATCCTCTGATTAAGTTAAATACATTGGAGTAGTGTGCTGGCACATTTGCTCTTGGTGACCGTTCACGCAGAATTGAGTTTTAATTCAAGACTACGTGGCCAACAGGAAGAAAAGGGTGAATTTTTTTGGTTATCGTCTTCCAAGGACGTCTGTCTGGCCATGCGCCTCAGAGCTCCTCTCCTCAGGGCTTTGACGGATGACACCAGAACCACGGAGTGATGGGCTATTATTTCACTTTGCATTGGATAAATGGCAGTGCCGGCTCCTACCTGTCGCCCGCCTTTCTCTTTCTGTCATTCTCTTTTTTTTCCTTGTCTCTCTTAGCAGTATGCCATCCTAGAACTGAATAGAAGAGAAAAAATAGAACGGCAAGTCTGTTCAATCTGCTGATTTCACTTTCACCTCTCAGATCACATTACTTTCTGAGTTTTTTGTGTCCTTTGTAGTTGAAGTGGACGTGGAGTGTGAGAGTATGGTCGATAATGACCAACCTGTTTGAAGCTGACATGTTATTTCATATTAGGTTTTTTTCTTACTCATCATTAAGTGTGAAATGCATTTCTTTTTTGGGGCAAATGCTTTTTTTTTTACTTTGGGTGTGATCTAATATTCTCTTTCTCTTTCAGACCAGCAGTATTCATGGTCGCCCTCGCAGTACTTCGATGAGGACAGCTACTCCCCTCCACCCAGGAACATGAAGGGTCTCTCTGGCGGCCGCCCTGCCCAGCTCCAGCTCACCTCTCCCACCTCAGCCCACACCTGCGGCCTGGCTGAATGTGACCATTCCCTGGACCATCACCTCCACCATGGCAACTCACGGCCCCCCTCCTACCTCCTCAGCCCCACTGAGAGCTGCCCCCTTGATAGTCACCATCGTTGCTCCCCGCGGAGCTCCATCCACTCTGAGTGCATGGTGATGCCGGTGTCCATGTCGGCTGACCACTCCATGTCTAGTAGCACTTTCCCCCGCATGCACTATGGAAGCGCTTCGCGGGACAGCGGTGGCAACACTTCTGGCGGCAGGGAATCCAGAGACGATGGTGGCTCATCCTCGCACGGTGGTAGCGGCAAAATGAACCGGATCCCGGCAAACCTCCTGGACCAATTTGAGAAGCAAATGCCACTGCACAGGGATGGCTTCCACACGCTGCAATACCAACGCACATCCACCACAACCACGACTACAGAGCAGCGCAATGAAAGCCCTGGGCGAATACGCCACTTAGTCCACTCGGTACAGAAGCTATTCACAAAATCTCACTCTCTAGAAGGTTCCTCCAAGATGAATGGCACCAAAGGCGACTCGCACCGGGACGGCTCACACCACCACCATCACCACCACCAAGGCCACCACAAACACAGCAAACGCAGCAAGAGCAAAGAACGTAAATCTGACAGCAGTGGGAAGCAGCGCTCAGGAGGTTGGTGGAGTTCAGATGACAACCTGGATAGTGATAGCACGTACAGAACACCCAGCGTTATGTCACGGCATCCTGTGGACCACATCAGCCACTGCTACCCTGACTCAATGCACGGCCACCTGGCTGGAGACCTGTCGCTAAAGACCTCCAAGAGTAACAACGACGTCAAGTGCTCAGCCTGCGAGAGCATCAACATGGCACCAGAGGGAAAGTTCATGAAGAGGAGCTCCTGGTCAACGCTAACGGTCAGCCAAGCCAAGGAGGCCTACAGAAAATCTTCCCTCAACTTGGAGAAGCCCATGACGCCCACCGACCTCAAGCCCAATCTCAGGCCCTGCCACTATCTACAGGTAAGTTTGGTTTATTTTGCTGTGTCAGTAGAATTGTGTCCCTCAAGCGGTAGTACGTTTTCGAGTCAAGAACTACAGCTCCTAAGATCACTGATTACGAACCCGCATGCACAGTACTTTTATTGCTACTTGATTGGAGAACTTCCAACTGGATTCTACTGGTAAACTAGTTTTGTTTAATTAAATGCATGGACCTGTGGATGGCTAAGTGATGGGTATTTCGAGGGTTTTGGTGAAAGGAGAAGATGGTGATTTGGATGAAGCTACGTAATATCAACAAGCAATTGAAGAGATGGTAAAAAACATTGTTTTTTTCTCTCACACCACACACCTCACACACCTCTCTACCATAATGTAAAATTCTTAGGAGCTTGAGGCACTTCAGCACAGAGAAAAACATCCATCCCAAAACTTAGGCCTGTATTGTACAACACAAAGTTTTCTTTTTGCTACAAGCATCACTGGTGAATACACAAGTAAGAGAAGTTATTCGTTTCAGCTGAATTTCTGACTGATCTAAAAGATAGTGTTTTGTTTGTCGCTGCCCTCAATATTACAATGCTATGTCCTGTGGCTCAGCATGTGGCTGGCAGCAGAAGGGACTAGCACAGCAGCACTAATCAATTAACTCCATAAACGATCTGCACCAGTTGGGGGAGAGTTTGCAATATGAGAATAAAAGACCAAAGATCAATGATTTTTACCATGTTGTTTGCTAGGATTTCGCATAGGTTTCAGCCCAGAAAAAAGGTTATCATTTAGCTCAGGCCCATGATCAACTTAGCGGGAGACCCCATAGAGTCACTGGGATCAATTCAGAGTGAGTCAGCACTTTACGCAGAAGTGTCTCATGGGTTTTATATGCATGCTGAAGGGTATATGAAAGAGAGAAATGAAAAGAACGCATGCATATAAATCCCAAATTGCAAAAGCAAGGAAAAATAGATTGTGTAACAACGCTGCTCAATATACAACAATGTGATATCTGATAGTATCATGTAAGTACCACCTGCAGCCAAAATAAAGTGAGCACTTCAGCACAATGGGAGAGAAGATTCTGAGACTCAGTGCTCTGAGCAGAGAGTACGTTGTATGGATTAGAGACTGTTGTAAACGGAAAGCCAATACATTACTCAAATCAGCCAATGGAGCCAAACAAACCACTCGATCTAAGCTTACGTCAGCAGAAAATGTTTTAGGGGACTAATTTTGACTAGCGTATTTTTAAACATAACTGATGATCATTTTGAACTGGACAGACAGTGCACTCATCCACTCACATTTTTTACAATCCCACTAAGTGCAGTAATCTCTCAGTGAGAGAGTCGCAGTGTTTAGTGCCCCCACCCAACCCCTGCCTTTACTTCCATTTGGTCATTCAGCTGAGGTAGTGTCCAAGTCACACTATAAACACTTCTAAAAATATCCTCCTCTCCTCCTTCCTGCCGCAGGGCTATATTTAGCCCAACATTATCAATCCAATTCGTGCAGGGTGACACATCTTCCCTCCCCTGAGGAGAATCAATGCCCTCTCAGAGAGCCGGAAGATGCTTCGAAGGAGAGAGGGAGAGAAAGTTGAAGATACATAACACTGAGGTCTGTGCCTCTGTGGATGCATTGAGATACTCAAGGAGGGGAGGAAATGGCAAAAGAGATGGCTGTTTTTGCTTCCCATGGCTACTGTTGTTGCTCATCACCAGGAGCAGTCAGGCAGAGCGATAGAGCCAATAGTCAGAAATGATACTTTGCACACACAGAGGGTGTCACATTGAGAAGTTTTTACTTCCTGCTGCTGCCGAATCGGGATTAACCACAACTGTCTGCACTGTTACAACATAGACTGTATCCTGGAAGAGTGTACTGACTGTCTGGCCATGTGCGAGTGAGAGTGTGTGTGGGGGTGTTTTTGTCTGTGTATCGTGCAGCAGATGGTTCGATGATGTGCTAGTCACCTTGTTTGCGTCTTTGGTTGATGATAGAGGGAATAAAAAAAAACTTCTGAATTGTTGCAAAAGGATGAGACTGCAAATGGTAAAAGATCGGAGTGCATGCAGTAGGTGTGTGTGTGTGAGGGTGAGATCAATTAACTGGACATTGGGGAAGACAGAGATAGATTAATATTGGCTGTTCTTTCACTGAAATGACAAATGTTTGGGAATCCGACCTGGCATTAGCCATCGCTCTTTGTCTTTGGCTAAGTCATTTCACAAATTAGCCCCAATTACACCCCCCATACACAGATTTCAGTGTTCATGGGTGAGCTTAATATTAATGAAAGAAGGTGAGTGTGGCAAAACATTCGTCTACTGTTGGTGACAGGCTCTGACCTGGAGGGATTTCAAAATCATTTTGTGCATATTCAGTAGGTGTTTAGGAGCCCATCTCTCACTCTCTCTTTGACACACACTCTCCAAATTAGATATGTACAGTAAATACACCTAAACTGCTGTAACAACTGTGGCCTACACCTTCCTTGCACCCAACCCGTAACTTCACAGTACAATAACTTTATCTTACTGACAACTCTCAGCCCTGATTAAGTGAGCTGCTCCAGCAAACGCTACTCTGTTCTCTCCATGCATACAGTACTGTAGTACAAAGGGAGGATTAGTCTTTGATAGTTTTGCTGATAGGGCATTGCGGAGGGATTTAATAAGCCAATTAATTGCCATGTTGGCTTGCCAAAGGTGGAGCTTGAGATGCAGAAAGGCTGCTGATTAAATTAGAAAAGGGAAGTGCAAAGCAGCAGAAAAAAAAAAACTGGCACTGTGACTGAAAGCTACAGTAGCACCACACAAACACACACACACACACACACACATACACAAGGGTTCCCTAACATTTCATTAAGGGGTTCCCAGATCACCATCAGACCACGAACCGCTACTTAGTAAGGTGTTGTCCCAGGAACTCCAGGATCAGACAGCAGTTTGTGGCTAACTGTTACTCATCTCTGTTGCCTGAGGCAACAGCATGGCTGTGTGGTTACCACCGTGTCAGCAAGCATCTGCTCTTATTTATGTTTTATTGCCTCAAACCTTAAGTTTCCTTTGATTCTACAAGGAAGTTGTCAAGCTATAACCATTTAATTGTCAACTTTTAAGCACGTATCCCAATATCCTTTTTGTGTGTGCTGCTGCTTTCCCAGACTGAATCGATAATAATGGCTAGATATGGTAGCATCCTAATTTTCTGGAGGGTTTAATGCCATTATTTGCTGCTTTAGTAGTATTAACTTTACTCAAGAATTCTTCACTTTATTAGTCTTTTAGTATACCGTTTCGCAAACACAGTCCAGGACAAACAATACCTTGTAGTATCTCACGGTCTGAGTTTTGAGAACATTTTCAGCATTATTGTATTGTCAATGAGTTGTTATTTCTTCTTTTTGATGTGTTCTCTTCCATCTATGACATCTGTTTATAGTTTACCATATGGTTAAGTTTGAACAGCTCTCATCACTCTTCTGTAGGCAGCCAGAAAAAAAGTCTCTGATAAGCCAATTGTTTGTTATCTTCCCAGCAACAAAGAAAACTGAAGGTAAATATACCAAGCTAAGAGCCAGATATTTGTTCTGGGGACACCAGAATATAACTAAATGTGTGAGTTGTGTGCTTGCGTGTGGCCAAAAACATACAATCCGTTCCAATGTTCTATGTTTGCTGGGTGTGAAAGTAGGTAATTGTTTTCTAGGACATCAGTGGCTGTCTATCTGTCAGTTTGTTTTGATATTTTTCTGACCCTAGTGGCCAAAAAGTGACTAATACAGCTCTGAAAAAAAGAAAAAAAGAAAGCTGTGAGAAACGCTGTTGAAGAGCCTAGGCCTGGTGGCATAATTGGCTACTTACCCTCTCATTAACACCATAAACCTTGGGTGCAGCATCTGATGTGAATTTTAACAAACTGGTTCATTCACTGGGATTGTAACTAAAATTTTCTAATTTATTAAAACATAGAAAGTTACTGGATAAGAAATTTGAAAGAAATGCATGGATGCTGAAGGTGCAAAAGAAGACGATGCAGGCTGGATGTTTCATTTATTAAATTAAGGAATGTCTTCTCATTGTTCCACGCAGATTTGATATTCTCCTCCATTTCCACCATTTTTTATCTGTCCAGTGGAGTAGAAGCTTCAGTAGATGTTAAAACCACATGCTTTATGTATGGCATGATGTATTCACTAACTCTGTTTCCACTGGACTTTGTCGTACTTGCTTTTATCAACATGTTCAACGTTTGACGACTGAATTATCACCAACGAAAGCAAACTGGTGCACATTGCCTTTCCTGTTATTTGGCAATTAAGAGGTAAAATTACAACATTGAGCAAGTGAAAGAAAAGTCAGGAAATATTACAGTTAGATTACACTTGGAAATTAGCCTGAGTGACCTTTTCCTCAGCACTTTCCTCTAGTTATCCCACTGGGGAACTATGTATGACCATGCACGCTGGGAGATTTGTTCTCAGTGGATCTGCCCTGGGGTCTCCTTCCACTCAGTTGTGGTATGAATACCTCCAATCGGAAGCAACCAAAAGGTGTCTTTACTACTGTAGGTGCTTAATTCATCTCAACTGTATCTATATAGTGTACCAATATTCTCTTGAAATCTTTAGCTTCTGACCATGTACCAGACATTGAGACTCATCACAATCTAGAGAGATCCCAACTTGGCCACTTGATTGTATGTGAAATCTCTTGTATCAACTACATAGACTTGATCAATAAAAAGATGAAAAAATGAAGCAGAGAATCGCAAGTAAATTAAGAATCTTTAAATCTCAGCACTCTCTCGAACAACTATGATGCATTTCTGACACACGTCTCCCTGTCTCTGCTTCTTTCTGTGTCAGTGAGCAAACCTTAACCATTCCCCAGCCAGTGAAGATTTCTAATGCCAAAAATAATTTATTGAATTTCAATGTTTTTTTTTAACTGCAATCAAAGTATGTCCAACAATGTGTTATGCTCTTTTTAGATTTTTCTGAATGTTTCCTTTTGTGTAGAGTATTTTTTTCTGTCAGTTTTCCGTTCCACAGGGTTCCTCTGAAAGAGTTTTTCCTTGGCCTCAGCTAGGTGAACAGTTTGCTCTGTCCTGACACTTTTTGTAGTCTTTTGTAAAAACTTTGAGCTCTTTTTAAAACGTGCTGAGCAAAACAAGTTATTTTTTGATAAGATTGTATTTTTTATGGACAGGACTGTTTGTGATGTCCTGTGTTTCCTAGTTGTACTTTTATTGACCCCAATATAAGAACAGCTATAGGCAATCGTCTGGTGACAATTTAGTCTCTTTGGGCACCAGCCAAAGTCTCTGGGCTAGCCAGCGGATATCCCGAAAATATCCTCTGCAGTCCAATTAGCAACTTGATACATGAGAATGACAACAAAGAAACACTTCTGCTCATCTCTACAAACAGATGGACTGTTGCAACCAAAGCCCACTCAAACGTGAGTGGTCAATACTACTCAGACTACAAACGGAAACTAGAACCGCTTATGGTGCCAAACTCTTGGTCCCTTGCCAACAGATTCTGCATACATACGCATGTATGAGTTTTGCCTTTCAGCTGTGAATTTAAATTGTAGGTGAAGTAATAGTGAGAGTAAAAAGTACGAAAAAGTCTTTGGAAACCCAACAGGTCTCATGGTTGCCTAGATTCCGGTAACTGTACAGCTAGTGAATAAACTCTGCTGCAATGGATTGTTCAGTGTCAGTGTAACCTTTATTGTAGCTGCACTGAAAATATCTCACAGTCATGACACATCTACTTTTGTTCAGTTTCCTGTTGGAATACAAAAAAACCCCACCAAAAACAGCCTCCATCCCCTCACAGGAAATTTTTAGCCATGCTGTTGGCAGGGATGTAGGGATGACAATAAGAGTCTGTTGGTCGGTCCACCACTTGAAATATCTCAACATTTATTGGATGAATTGCCATTTAAAGTTTGATAGTGATATCCATGGTGCCAGGAGGATGACCTGGATGGAGGATGATCCAATGACCTCTCATTTAAGACAAAAGTTTTGTCTGTCCAGTGATGCTTTCAATATTTATGACCAACTACCTGCAAAATTAATTACATTAACATCAGCCTAAAATGTACCTTATGTTAAGTGCCAATTAGTGCTAAATGTAAGCATGCTAACACAAATGCAAACATAGTGAACAATAAACCTGCTAACTCTCAGCATGCTAGTATCATCACTGTGTAGCTAGTAATATGCTAAAACTCTGATGCTGTGTCTCAGTATGCATACTTCCATACTAACACTTGCTCTTTTGAGTACACGTGTATTTATTTTGCCAATTATCGTCACCATTGTCAGTGGTCACCATTTTCTCTACGTAGCAGAAGGCGAAGGACCACCAACATTGTGAAATTGCGCCCGAGGAAGCTGCTGGAGTTGAGGCAGTTGCTGCAATTACGGCAGTATACAAAGATTTAGATTTCTGTTTTGGCAGTTAAATATTGGCACTAATGCTTTGCCCGGTTGCAATTGAGCCAAAAATAAGAAAAAGCGGTAAATTGTTGCAGGCATCATTATCGGCTAGTGCACAATTCAGATTAAGACAACACTACCCTGCTGAAATTAGCACACTATGCCAGGAAGTCCGTAGTGTACACAGTGTACTTCACAGAAGCGTACTGACAAAAGTATCCGAATTAAGACACATTAGTCTTGTTATAAGATTGTTGGACACTGAGACTACATGTGTGTCTGATCGTCACACATTGAGTGTTAGACTTAAATAGAAATAGCGCTGCTAATAACACTTGCTTCAAGTAACATTATTAGAATCAAAAGGATGAGATTATCGAAGTACAACAGTGGCTTGTATCGGCAGATATTTCACAAACCTTCTAGTGCATGACTGATTCCGTTTCCTTTTTTCATTGAGAGTGTCTATTTACACTTCTGTGCTAACATCTGATAGCATGAAGTGTCAATAAATAAACAACAAAAGGACAAGATGCACACACAGACTTTAAAATTTGACATGTGTGGGCGTGCATGTGTGAAAGAGGAAGACGAGAGAACAAGAGTTGGTGGTGGGCGTGCTGTAGGTGTTTAGTCAGGTCTAGTAAGGAATCCATGTATTCATTCTCCCCTGCAAGGTGGGAAGAGAAGTCAGAGAGAGAAAAGAAAACAGCACCTGCTCCAACACACACAGCGTACCCATGCAATCTTGTGGGAGGAAATGAGAGGCTAGAGGGTGGTGGGTGGGATTACCAATGATTGAACCTTTAAGAGCTCTCTGCCTTCCTTCCTTTCTCTCTCTCTCTCTCTCGGCCATTTCTCCACCTTTCTACGGTATATCCCTTCTATCCTGTCTCTCCTTTCTCTCTTTTTCTGTCTCCATGTCTATCTCACTCTATTTCTTAACTTAATGGCAGTGACTTATGCTTCTTAGTTGGAGAGTTGCTGTGTATAGATAGAGCTGCAGAGTTAATCAATGAAATGCACTGCTGCACTGCAGGAGCATTGGCTGAGGAGTGCCTAGCCCCTTTACCCAGCACACACACACACACACACACACACACACACACATATATATATACAAACCACATTATCCATGGCCCTCCTACAGAATCTCAAAGATCAAAGCACTGAATGTAAAGGTAGACACACATATACTAATGTCTGCATTAACCTGCTATGAGACGCATGCGAGCCATTTCACTATCACGCCATTATTTACTGGCGACGTTGATGTGCTAGAACAACTTGGGCATACAGTATGTGTGAGGAGTAGCCCGGTGGGTATCAGGAAAACCTTGATCATAACTAAAATGTCTAAAAATCTAATAAAAAAAGTCTGTTCTTTATAAAGCCGAATACAATTCATAAGAGGAGGTAAAAGTTCTGTAACTTTAAATATGAATCTTCACACTTGAGCTGCGAATTTTCACACAAACCTCGGCTCATATTCGCAAAGGGCTTCACGTCATCGCCATGAAATGCACTGTTGAACAGCACACTTAATAAGGAGCAGCAGAATCATCAAAACCTCTGCAAATAATCGCACAGAGTGCTTGTGGATGCACGCTCATCTCTAAATCACACGTTTGTAGGATCTTTAGGTCAATGTCCATGTCATCAAGTATCCGCATTTCAGCTCCACTAAGCATGCCGGGACGCCATGTGTGTTTTCACAGCAGTCAATACGAGCGCGCTGCTACCCAAGCCTGTTCCTTTATCTTCACAGGGAGACACCCTCCAATCTATCCAGTTTATCAGCGAATCCAAATTAAACAAATCTCACCACAGCTTGCGCCTGTCCTCTGGCGTTCCGTTCATTAATTAGACGTCTAAAAATATCAAACCCCTCCAAGACTTAATTAACCCATCGACTCCATTTGGTAGCTGGTGCATGCCTGTCTTTGGAGGGGAGATGAATGACTTTTATCAAAGTGTGTGTGTGTGTGTGTCTGTTTGTGTCTGTCTGGGTGTTTTGGATAGAGAGGGCCTCAGAGAAAGCTTACGTATTCTTTATTCATGCATGTCTATGTTCTTTTCTGCATGGTGCGTGAGTTGTTGAGATGCGTCTTTTTGTGCTTCTTTTTGCAGCAATTATTCGTTGCCATTTTTCATGTGTAACACCACAGCCTTATGCCGAGCTTCACAGACCTAGAGGACACTCTGTAATCCCCATCAATCATGCTAACGCCACAATACAGATGAAACATAAGAGTCAGAGGCTGCTTTGACCCGGCATGCTCTGTGATTAACAAAGAGTGGGTTGTAATAAAACTGTAATTGATCAATTATTCAGGCTGTTTTGATTTGATGTGACACTTGTGAGAGTAGTAATCATGAGTGGGCGTTCATTGATGCCAGAGGTTAGTAGAATTTGTGTCACGGGGAAGGAAACGTTTATAGGATGTAAACGAACGGACATCTTCAGTGCTGCTGATGAATTTTATGTCTCATGAAATTGATGAATCATTTCTATTGGGCATTCCAACTGCTTTTCATGCTTATTTGTAAATCAAACTGTTTGTTTTATTTTCAGCAGTGCATTGCTGAAAAAGATTATTTCTGCTTTGATTTTTTTTTGTATTCATTAATAATCGCATTTGTTATTTTCCAATAGATGACATTTGCATCAGAAAATGATTAGAGTCGTGTGTCTGACGCATAAGTGACATTTGGATGAAGCCTATCTCGTTCTGACATTTGCCACAGCACGTCAGCTGCCACCCAGTTCATTGTGAACCTGTGAGCAGTGAGTTAGTCACTGATTGGAATAGGAGGAAAGTTTAAAGAAAAACAACCAACCAGCCATCAGTATAATCACACATTTATACAGTATTATAAGTAATAATTAAGGCTGGGAGGCTATTTTTAACTCCTTCTGAGTGCAGCTCTGTTCCAGTGTTACTGTAAAGTCAGAGAAATATGGACCCAAGTCAGATTTAACTTAATGAAATCTAGAGCTGGGTGCATTGGCTCTGCGCCGAGGCTAATCCGGCTGCCAGGATGTTAAAGTGACGGATGGATACAGCATCAGAGAAGCCTTTAACTTCCACATAGAATTTAATGATTACTGACAATGTCATATTTTATGAGTGCAGATCATTGACCATGGATATGGGTGTCCAGCTAAAGCTTCTGAGCGTCGCACACAGTACAGCAGAGAGCAACAAAATCTACAAAGGAAAACAGAAAACAAGGGAAGGGAAGGAAGAGATGTTTGTGGTTGTAGAGGGTCTCTCCATCTGTGTGTTGTCTATGTTTGTTTGTATGAGAGGCTAAGACCCCTGACTCAACTGCTACTGTTGTTGTCACACTAATTGAACTCTGTTGTACTGTTCAACTAAAGCGAGAAAACGCGAGCGAGTGTGTGAGTCAGAGAGAGAGAGAGAAATTGAAAGAGTGGTATTGTGTGTGTAATGAGCTTCTGAACATCATCATCAGTTCATTAAATGAGTGGGTGAAGTTAGCCCAGCAGATTTTAATAAGCTACATCACAATCTCCGATACAGAAAACTATTAGGATCATATAAAACCATTTCTACATGTTGTAAAATAGTACATAACGTAATGGAATCACATTTTTCTTTCGCCGAGACGAAGATTCACAAAAGAATTTTGCTCTGTATTCACATATTTTTTGTTATAACTATTATACCAGTAACATGCTCGGCTTGAAATGGATTCCTATAACAACACTGCCTTTCTGGGAAAAGCATTCAAGTGCATTAACCTCGACAGATGCTCTGTTTGTCCACATTCAACATTTAAGACTGCCGTAATGCCTCTTGTTCAGTGTGAAATATTCACTCCACATGCAGTAAAGACAGGCAGCGAGTGCGACACCCTTGTCTCACCCTGAATGCTGACGTCTGGATACTCAATTACCTGGTTTTAACAAGTGAAAGAAAATTGCTACATGTAAACTGCCGGCCGTGTTTTGATGGCAGGTTTCCACGCGCAATAGCTGCAACAGAGTTTCTTTATTTTCAAGCTTTCTTTTGTCAGTAATTAGAATCAACAGGCCAGCCAAATTTAGAACAGCTTTTCAGTCAAGGTTTTCAGCACTCTGTAACCTGGCCAAACTACAAAAAAGCTAAAATTCTGAGCAGCTGTGAAAGCCGTGTGAAGGTTTTAATGTGTGTTGACTCATTATAAAAATGGTCTTGTGTAACTCAATGGATGGAACTAACTGTGGCAGAGGTAGGGGGTTCGATTCAAGTGTCTATCAAATGGCACATTGCTTCATCACTGGAAAATGTTATAACAGTGCTTTTTAGGGTTTTAGTGCTTTAACACTGCTTCCTTTAGATTTACGTGGTCCTCTAGGAGTTAAGAAAAAATCTCAGTCCTTTTATAATATATTGCAGAGTCATTGCGCTTTTGCATTACACAGGTAGAAAAAAAGGAACTTTCAAGACTTACTGTTATGACCTTTTAACTACATATCCAAAGATGAAAGATGAAATTCAGATAATTGATCCGATCATCTGGCTCTACAGTTCCTCTCAGCTCTATTGAGCTTTTTAGTCTCCTTTAGCGCATTGCTTTGGTGACAAGCTACTTATTTTGGTTCACACATCGCACATTTTTCAGCCACAGCAGGCAGCTGTTTTTTGCAAATACCAAATGGCAGAGAGACAAAGTAAACAACTGGCTAGTGAACATAGTGAAGCATTTAGCAGATTAAGATTCAGTTTTTCCATGGTGGAGACTGAACCATAGCTAAATGGAGGGTAAATATTGGATTTACATTCATCAGGCGTCCAAAAACACAACTTTAAACGAATGCCAATGTTGCTTTGCTTCTGTTGCATGTGTGAACAGGTGGCTGTTTGCTAACATCTCTGCCACAACTTTGTAAAGAGAAAATATGAACGCATATCTTAAGCTATTATTACATTGACTTTTTACTCTCCACGTGTCACCCAGGTGCCCCAGGATGACTGGGGGGGTTACCCAGGCGATGGGAAGGATGATGAGATCCCTTGTCGTCGGATGCGGAGCAGCAGCTACGTTAAAGCCATGGGGGATGAGGAGAGCGGAGAGTCGGACTCCAGCCCCAAGACATCGCCTCAGAAGTTGGTGCGGCCTGACGCCCTGGTCAAGGCTATCATCAGACCCAGGGACCTGCTGGACTCCCAGAGGTACAACACATGCAACTTAAAGATTTCAAAAGTTCATTTTGTTCTTTTTGCCCTTTTTCTTGCATGTCCCTATTTATGCATTCACTTCACTGCTAGTGTTGATGACGCAAAGCAAACAATGTCCATCTTAACAATTCCCAATGTTGCCTTGAAATCCTAAAGTAGCCATGTGTAGGACTTGTAGAGTCTAAGCCTTGTTGATCCTCCAGGTAGGATTCCCCTGTGATCCAACCTGGGGACACTGAGGTTTTGATACTACCACTGGGCAAGCCAAAGACACAAATAGTTCATAATCAGCATCTAGTGGTTTTAGGTAGATGAATATGCCAGTGGGGTGAGATAGAGCAGTGTTTTTCAATCCTGGTCCTCGGGGAACACTGCCCTGCATGTTTAGATGTTTCCTCCTCCACCACACCTGATTCAAATGATCAGCTCGTCATCAAGCTCTGCAGTGGCGTGATAAATTCAAATAACTTCATTCCTTAAAATCCTGAAAACTAAGACATGCTTCCCTTTTTGTTCCTATTTTGAGATTGTACAACTTTCTCAGCTTAGTATCTAATTATATTTTGAGCAACATCATACTCCTTATTTATTTTCTTTAATACATTCCATCTAGCAGTGTTGGCAGTTTTCTTATGCTCGTGCCTCATCACTACATCGGTGTCAAGCACTTGATAGCCGAACCCCTCATTAGAATCCCTTTACGGGTATTCATATCAGTGTCTTCAACTGTAAGCAAGTGTTCAGTGCATTCTTCTGGGATGTGTCCCATTAAATGGTGAGGAAATAGAGGGCTTTTGTTTTGGTAAGTCAGCGGCGGAAGAAAACACTCATAAGAGGATTACATGATGAGACAAGCTGAAGACAATGTCACAGAAAAATAAACACATGCAATTATGTTATGGAGATATGCAAGGAGAGCTATTATGGTGGCAACATTAACGGATCTGTTAGATTAGGATAAAATTTGATTATTAATAAAGAGTAGTGTATTTGTAGTAATGTTATAACTGAGCGACCATTCAGCTGGGGTTGCTGTGGTTGTGTTATCATTAACATAAATATTAATATTATCTACCTTTCTAAATATTTATATGTGCAAAGCCAATTATTCTACTGAGTGAGATACAGTGACGATGCACTGCTGGGGTTCCTCTAAAGATGTTTTAAGCCAGAAATGAATTCCCTTTTCTATCCTGCTGCTTTTATCGTGTATTGTATGTCCTGATAATTGTCTGTTTTATCTTTCCGCCCTGTATTTGCCTCACCTTCTGTTGCACCTCACATCCTGTCTCCATCTTTATTTTGTTGTTCATTGTTCAGCATGAAACATAGCACTGAGGAGACAAGCAAATACAACAGATGTTGCTATCACCTGTCATTTGTTGCTGTTAAAAAGCCTACTTTTTCCATTATTTCTAATAGTTTTTTGGTGTTCATTTTTCAATTATGAATTCATAAGTGAAGCCATTCCAGTGTTACTTATTGTCTCTTATTTTACTTCCCATTATGGTTTTAAATTGTATTGTTGTAGTACTTCAAACACAAAATTATTGCATTGTGCATGTCAGATTCATCTTTTCCAGAGTCATATTTTAAAAGGTGGCATTACAAGAAAGCAAATTCACTATAGTTCCCCCTTCAAAGGAACCCATTCCTCTTTGTTCCCAGCAGAATGTGAAAACAGTAATTACCTCCAAAATACACAAGATTATTTTAATAATATGACAATTTAAAAATCTCCAAGTTGTACTCTTTCAAAAAGCAATCTTTTTATCTGGGTTTGCTCTGCTTTGTGAGTCGAGCATACTAATGCATTTTCTTAGAAAAGGTTTGCGTTCAGTGTGGAAGACCCCATCTAAGGCTTTTAGCAGCATTCTGGTTGTAGTGTACATTCTTATTTCCGCACAATCAGATACAGTCTTTGCCTTTACTTTTAATTTCTTATTGAGAAAACTTTAGAGGTAACTTCCATTATGCTTGAGTGACCCTTGGGGTCTATTTATGTTCAGCAAAGGTGTATGCCCAAAACCAAAGCAAGGTTAGAAACAATTGATTTCTGGTAATTGTATTTGAAGTCAAGTTTGGTTGAAGTTGTTGTAGTTTGTTGTGGGCATTGCTTCATTTTTGGCCAATTTAATCACCTGTTGTGTCCCTTCACTTAAAATCAGTGTGCTTTATGCGCTCCAACACTTCGCTGATGAAAGAAAATAGTTTGGTACTGCCACAAAACCTTCACCAAAGACTGAAACCGATGTCATTATGTACAAGGTGTCAATATCAATATCAATCAATATCAGTATCAATAAGGCAGTGAGCAGAAGTGATGATGGTGAAAGCGAGTGGGGCTTTAAAAAACCAAACCCAATTATGTTGGTATTGAAAGGTATCGAGGTGGTTCTGAAATCATTGGAAATCAGTCCAAATAGACAAAATCCTTTCTGTGCTCTCAGTGACATTATAGGAACAGAAATATGGCTTGTGCATGTGATATCAGGACATCCTGATATCACATGCTTGGACAACTGACATTACTTTGTAATGCTAAAGTGACTAAAAGCCGGTAGAAGGAATATTCCATCAACATCATATATTGAATAATCTCTCTATTAAATAGACTAAATGTTAAGTAAATATTTGGATAGAGAAATCGAGAAAGGGAATCCATGAAATTGCAAAAAATATAATAACAAAGGACAAAAATTGCCAGAACTGTTTCTATAAAGACATCATTCAAACAGCTAAGGCTTGGAATGCTGTTGCTCCATCTGTTGGAGTACAATGTGAGTATATCATCTGTCTTTTCTCCTCCGCACAGTGTGTTTTAGTCAGGTAGGTTTACTGGACTGTGTAGAAAAACTCTTCACAGACCTGCTGCAACTTCTGCATAAATCTCAAAGTGTCTGTTCAGCTTCTGGTCTGCACTAGCCCAAAGGCAAATAATCTGACATGAATTGTAGACTTTATGCAAAGACAACCTTCTGCCTGACCTCAGTGTAGAGTGTGACAGACATTTATCTGCAGTATGCAATGTCAGACACAGTCACAGTAAGACCCAGCGATACACAAACACTGACTAACAGCGATGATTCCCTCACTCTTATTGTCATATCCTCCTCTCACGCTCCACGCTGCTGACCCCATGCTCATTGCCATTCAGCAGAGGTTTTTAAATTCCTACTCTCTTGTAAAGAACATCTCTTTCCCTGGAAGCTCAGAAAACCGCAGCGGGTAACACCCACAGAATCTGCTAATATGCATCGCCACTGTTAAGCTAGCCCTGATGAAAACACGTATGTGCATACACACAAACTGAACTGATAAGCATTCCTGGCAGTGTTTGTGACTTCTCTCTGCAGGATGACAGGACAGCAGAGATATTCATGGGCCACAAGTAGTACCCATGTATGCTTAGGTAATAAGCCAGATATTCATCCCAGAGCATATATAATGACAAACTGAATGCTATTTATTGTAATCACGCAGGAACATAATGATATCTGCCACAGGAGACATCGTTGGGCTTTTTTAACAGCTCTTTCAGAGTATGTAGTAATGTATGAGGCAGCTACAGTGAGGTATGCCTCTTTTTCCACATGGCAAAGCTTTTCCCGACTATCCATTTTGAATAGCTGTAAACAGTGAATGATTTATGAGGATGCAACAGCAGGAAGGGCTATCAGTTGCAGTTATTGTACTCCAAGGCCCCTCTGAATAATGGGTTTCTCAGTGGTTAGACCAAGAGTCTGCTGGGCTCTGGTGAAAGGAAGATATTGACCAGCATGGATCAGGCTGTGTGGCCTGCCTCTGAGTCCATTGACTGCTTCCGGCAGCATTGTTGATATTTAGGGTGTCATTACTGTAGTCCTGATACTCCCCTGAACTCACTCTAAGAATAGCATGGTATCTTGGATTCAAATGGAGATGAATGAGTTTTTTGTTCTCTATCTTTTGCATCCTCAGACTATTTCCCGTTTTTACTGAATGCGACAATTTGAGACAAGTTCGATGCAGCACCAGATCAATAAACCAGCCGGGACAAAATATCAGCCAGTAATAGCTAAGGCAAATATACAATAGATTGGTATTGGTGTATGTGTTGGCCAGTGAATAAAAGGATATTGCAGTGCAGAGTTAGAAGGGTAAAAGATGTGTGTGAGGTAATTTAGTGTCTCCATTGCACCTCCAGCATTGACAAGATGATTTTTCAACTGTCCCACTCCTTACGTGTTAGTCACAACTCCTAGAAAGAGCACATTGAAGAGATAAGATAAGACAATATCACATATTTTTTTATCCGCTTTTTTGCTGAAAAGGGTGAAATATTCAATGTTGTTGACAACCACTGTTTTACATTGTTTTTGTTAACATAATACCATTTGGACAGAAGAAGAAGATCTGTTAACTGTGTCCAGTGCTGTTTTAAATATGTCTTTTATCATTTGTTCAGAAGTGAGCCTATTTAAATTTTTGGTAGTCTTGACAACATCATCCTGCGATCCATATCTGTTACTGTTATAAGTGTGCACATAAGAGGCAAAGCGGATTCGGAGTGCCACCTGACATGAGAGCTCTCATGCTATTATGGTTCAACGGGCATGTTGGGATTGAATTAGATTGGATTTAAGACAGACATGACGTAGGTTGGATTTTCCTCTGCTCTTGTAGCAATTTGATGTCCCGCGGGGGCATTCAGTTGGGCCAAACACAAATTTGACAGCAGCAGCTCCCTGAAGCAAATCATGTTAAAGTGAGAACAAGCTGTCAGGTTGTGTCACCTCCCTCCATCTTTCCCTCTTTCAAGCTCATTGTCGTTCTTGCGGTTGACAGGATTGCCTCTTTGTTCGTCTCACCAATAAAGAATACATCACAGCCATGGCCCACTGAGCAGGAACAGCCTGTGCACTAGAAAGAAAGTTAGATGTCAGTGATTGTTATAATTAATAATCGTTTACAACCCCAACAACCCTTCCATTACAACTTCACCCGCAGGTCCTGTATGTCTGCAGAGCCGACAGCTATGATGAATTGAATATAAATCAGCTTTTTTTTGTGCCATAGTAGGACCTGCCAAAGATGTTTAAAGAATGTATTAATGATGATGGGAACTGGATGAAATGTGCTAAATTTCACTATTATCCATTAGCATAATTAGTCACTCAATAATGATATGTCACATCTGATAGCAGGTTGCATTGACACACATGCTCAGAAGAATATCAATAATTAACCTCATCCTCTGGAAACTTAACTTCTTTTTAAATGACTGTGGTCTGGTGTCTAAAACACCACAAACCAATCAATCCCATCCATTGTTGGCAGTTTATAAAACAACTCACATTTGTTTGCCCCCCCCCCATCCATGATTAGCTTCTTGAGGAGCCATAATTAATTAAGATAACCGTTCGATAATTCCTGATTCAACATAATGTAATTATTCATTCAGATAACATTTGGTATGAGTATTTTTTCCTCAGATCTCAAGGTCAAAGCAGAATTCCAGTCCATTGATTTGTGGCTGCGTGGGACGTGTCATGCATAGTTAGCCTACTTTTCTGTTGGCAAGGCTTATTCTCAACATTTTTTTTTTCCTTCACTATGAAAGTAACACTTCATACTATGGTAAAGACGGGTCCTTTTTTGTCTCCTGCTACCTAATGTCTCATTCAGAAGGGTACTGAATAGAGCTCCTGATTTTTAAATAGAAAGCTACTTGAATAGAAAGAGTTGTGTGTGTTTTACAATACAGAGCGTGTTTGCTTTGGACACACTGATTTTGAAGTGTATTAAACATTTTCATTTATATTTCCTTCTTCAGCGTTTCCTCTTGTTATTCTCCACCCCACTGGGAACCATTGAGAAGATATAATTATTCTCCATAGGGCTTTGCAGTGCAGTTTTTGTGTCAAAGGGAAACATATCTGCTGATTTCCACCTTCTAGAGTAATGGACACATTTCTGCAAAGTCTCTGGCCTCATCCGCTTGGTCTTAAGTTTGTATACTTGTTCGTTAACCCTTCTTACAAAGTCTTTTCTCCTGCAGCTATCTTTTGTTTTCATGCTTCAGAACTGTCCTTTGTCCTTGTTCCTTGTTCCATGTACTGTTAAAATCAGACGCGTCACTTTGAACTTTTCTTCTCAGAAATCAGCACACAACAGCTATTGTCGAGGATGGACTTTTTTTTTTGAAAGACTACTTTCACTGGCGGCGTGAAAGGCAGGAAGTGTGAGATTCCCATCTTCCCTTGCCTTTATATTGGCCAACAATGGAAGTGCATTAGCACCAATCAGAGACATTAGAGAAAATTTGCTCTGGCATGATTTGATTAAGGGCCGACGCATTCTCAAAACAGCCTCCCTTCACCCAAATGACGATAATAGACATCTCTACAGGCAGGGATGGATGAAGTATGCCTCAGTATTGCTTCAGCCAGTGCACTTACATCTGATCTTGTCAGCTAAAAAGCTCCAATAAGTTTCATTGCTCAGGGACGGACGTGAGGTAGTTTTTTTCTCATCTGGTTCAATTAACTAAATCTAATTAGACACACAGGGAAAGAATGTGTGTTTTATGATATAATGTAATTGTTTTTTTGCGTTCAGCATAATTTTTGCTTTGTGCTGGTGTGTGTGTGTGTGTGTGTGTGTGTGTGTGTGTGTGTGTGTGTGTGTGTGCATACTGTGCGCCAAAACTCATAACACACTCCTCATTACGTTGTTTCATTAATAAGTTATTGTGTGGAACAGGCAATTCTGTCTGCCAACCAAATGTAACTGTGACATTGTCCCACTTTTATCATTACTTGAGGGCCATGCTGGTCATTTTGTATCACCCTAATGTTTGCAGCACTTTGGTGAAAACTCCCAAGCAAACATTCAGTTCACCACAAATGCCATACAGAGCCAGTTCCATTGGACTTGTGCCCAGTGGCGTCACCTCCATCCAACTCCCACTTGTGGGACCCAGTAACTCTGTTTTCTTTTCTACCCACAGCTCTTACCGCCTGGATAAAATCAACAGTGACATGCGTAACTACATCACCAATTTTGCTGCAGACTTAAGGTGAATACAGGCTCCCCTCCCCTTACCTCTCTATTGCTGCCATGTTGCAGTGGTCAGACGACTGAGCCAGCTGGCTTGCTGCCCTGCTTACATACCCAATATGGACACCTCACAGAGCAAACACTCAAGACCAGTCAGTGAAAGGTCACCTGGGGCAATCTGCTCATACTGGCAAAGCATAAGGCATTGTTAAACACAGTATAGATATGATTTGATTCACTGCTATACATTGCACCAGCATAGTATTAAACGGCTTTCTTATACAGTGTTAAAAATGAACTAATTAAATAGTATGATTAAGAGATTAATCCACTTTCTATTTCCAGCGTTTTATTACTTTTATGACTTCATGACCTGGATGTTTCTGATCTGGAATATTTTGAAGGTTAATATTATTTTACACATACACACAGCTTTGCTACGACATGACAAGATGGATTGGGGGACTTGTAATCCCACTGTCATTTCCTCGCTGCCAAACAGTAGCATTTATCTCTATAAAAAGAAAAACTGCTTACTCATCTCTGTCATTAGAAATAGACCTGGCGGGGGGAACCTCATTCGATATTCCTAATGTGCCTCACGCAGTATTCTTTAGTTGTACTTGTAGCACGTTTTCTTCTTCTATGTTTTTCTATTAGTCTCTCCAGCAAATTTCAGACCAGCCTTTGGTTTCTGAACATCTCTCTTGCACTGCTGGGGTAGCACTTTTAATTGACCTGCCTGACACCGGGGTGGCTCTCTGAAGTGCTTGCTCACTAACTAGCTCCTGATTTGCATTTCCCTCATTTCCAAGCATTGATTGGACGTTTCAGCAGAACAGAAATCGAACTGCCTCTTTTAAGGACACTGGAGAACACGTCAGTGTAGCCGGGGAGAGAAGAAAGAGAGACACAATGTAATAACCAGTCTCCTTCAGTTCAAGTTTCCCAGAGGAGGCCTGCTGCCCTTAACAACACCTAAGTGTTTTGTCATCAATTGCACCTGTAGCCACTAGTCAAACTGTTTGTTTGTTAGTTAGTTAAATTACATTTAATTGATTTGCTTAAGAAATCATCACCATGGCTATAGTCCCACTCCCTGCCTGCTTCTCCTTGTCTCTCTCTGTTCAGTCAGAGCTACCACTTGCAAGCCACCAGGGACATGCACCCAAGCATTGCCCTGGATCCCTCTGCCAACTACAACTCTCCCAAGTTTCGCTCCAGGAACCAGAGCTATATGCGGGCTGTCAGCACCCTCAGTCAGGCTAGCTGTGTTAGCCAAGTGAGCCAGGTGAGTCTGCACCATTTCAATAAAGAAGGGTTTTCAAATCTAACCTCGTACTGGAGAGTAGTTGTTCTTACACTAGAGGCTGCTGAGAAACCCTGAGGAGATCCCGGGGAGTCCAGCAAAATTAAATGGAATAAATTCACCACAAATTTCTTCTTTTAAAACTTTGTTTAAAGAAGATGACTGTCCTACTTTTACTTACACTTATTTTATATGACATTTTATTCCACACTGTTTATCTGGATAAATTAAAAGACTCAAGCAGAGGTTGTTGAGATATCAATCTCCCTTTTAAAAGAGAGGCATATTGATTTGTTCAGAGTCTTAAAAGCTCAACTAAACCTTACTACTAATTCCAAATCCCAATAGAACAAGATGTTTGTCTTTGATTATTGACATTCCCAAAAAGAGTAGAGCGATAACTATCAAATCATTTCTATTTAGTAATCAAGTCAGTATCAAAGACATCATGTACATCTGTGACAACAAACAAAATAGTTAGTGTCAACATCAACAACAAATCCTTTACAGCAAACAGTCTCTGACCTTGATTTCATAAAGATTTTACCTTACATTGTTGTTTTCACACAAATCAAGAGCTACTGCAGTAAAAGGAACCAGCCCGCAGGCTATCTACTAGCGTGGAAATATGACAGAACAACTTCCAGGCAACACTCGAAAAATACAAAAAATTGTTTTTGTAAAAACGCATTTTCAATTGATCCCTCTGCTGTCTTTTGCCTATTAAAACGTGTGCACTTATTTGATTTTAACAGCAAACCTTGTTCTTATTCTCAGGGAAGTTGACAGAGAACACAATGTCAGGTTTTTTACGGCAGACTAATTTATTTCTCCAGATGAACCTGAGAAATATCCTCACTTGTTTAAAAATGGAGAAAGCATGCTCATGGCTTTTGTTTCTCACAGGTGAGTGAAACAGAAATAAATGGCCAGTTTGAATCAGTGTGCGAGTCGGTGTTCAGTGAGGTGGAATCCCAGGCCATGGAGGCCTTGGACCTACCCGGCTGCTTCAGAACCCGGAGTCACAGCTACCTGCGAGCCATCCAGGCCGGCTACTCTCAAGACGATGACTGCATCCCCCCCATGACCTCCACTGTCACCTCCACCATCAGGTCTACCACAGGTAAGGGCAAATAGACATACAATTAATTTGCACAATGCAATGTGTGACATTCTGAATGTTGATATTTTTGTTTGTACTTACAAGTTGACACCAAAAGCTTACATTTGGCATTAACATGTGTTAATGGATGAATATAGAACAGTTAGTGCAAACTGGTTGTACTGTAAAACAGCTTCATATCTTTGCATGAATCACTCTTGTATGTTTCCATTGTTTTTTGATGGACGTATGATTATTGTAGCGACCACTTGTGAGCTGTGCTAGTTCATCCTACTGTATTTTGGATACAGTGCTTCATCTGCTCATCCATTGGATGCATCAGAGAGTAAAGCTATGAACCCTATTGAAAACCACAAATGGAAATTGTCTGAAGTAAAAATCAGGTCAGAATAAGGACATGACTGCTTTTTCCACTATATTTTGGAAATCTGACTTTTCTTTATGATGCCACATGGTGACACTCACAGCTTTATTGCGGACTGGGCAAAGAAATGATGAAATTGGCGTTTGCATCACTTGCAAACCCAGTTTACACCTAAATATCACAGGATCACAGGATCTCTTCACTCACAAATTCACTTCACACAAATTATTTTGTCTCATTGCAAAGCACATGTTTACACACAATGAGATCACATTACAGAACTGCACACCATTGTGTCTCGACCTGGATAATCAATAATGTAAACTGAGAATGAATATACCGGTAAATGAACTGTATCACATATATCACATATGCAAACTTGTTACAATAAATCTAAACCCTACTCAGCTGACACATGCATTTATTTCTGATACTGAGCCTTGATTATAAATTGTAAGCTGCTGGTGGTTTGAACAATTCCCATGATTGCTGGATTCACAGAGGAAATGATATGTCCTTGTACAGATGAAGAATGTGGGAAGAAAAGAAGAAAATGTGTCTGGAAGAAAAGTCTGAGCGGATTCCACCTCTTCCCACAGTAGATTCATGAACTACATCGGACTATAATAGCGAGGGTTAGAGGTGTGGCCATCTGGAGATGTGCTTATGATCAATTCTTCATACCTATAAATGTTTGCTTACACTGCTTTCTCAGTAAACTCAAATATCTTTGCATTCATAGGATACAGTGTTTGGTATGTGATGGATTTTGCCACTATTTTGGACATGGGGTAATTGGTGCTCTGAATCAATCTGTCAAACTGGACCTCACATTTTCAATAGGGTTCATACTATACTTCCTGATTGATGGGAAATGGTTTGGAAGCTTTGCTCATCTTTGCCTCTTTTCATTGCACAAAGTACACATTTCTTTACCTCGACTGAAAGCAGAAGAGCATGCAAGGATTGTTCTTACACCTCATTTATTAGAAATATTGTCCATTCTCTGTGATGTGTTCCGGGAGATAGGAGTTTGGCTTTGTGCATTGAAAAGATGTGAAGAATGCATGCTACAAATTAAGGTTGAGAAGGCAGTGTAAACCATTAAAGGAAATGAGTCAAAATGGGAGTACTTTCCCAGTGTTACACTGGTTTTCAACACTGCAATGTATAATGATATTACAGATTATTAAAATTCATGAATAAAAACTCCTCAGTAACCATCTACGGTGTACAGATGAGTGAATTGGGGCAATAATCCTAAGGATAGCACTTAGTTCTTGTAGATTTCTGCTATTATCTTATTTTGACTCATGGCATTCAGTGCATGATTTGATGTTACTGCTTTGTGGCAATAAAAAGCACATTCTCTCCAGCTGCTCACACCTGTGGCCATATTACAGATACATATTTACATTTGTCTTCCAGACAGAAATTATGTGCAGGAAGACTCTTGTTTACCCGACCAGTCCAGTGTACATGAGGATTTGGCAGACACGGCCCCTTTGACTCATGATGATCTAGGCTGCCCCATCAGAAGAGACAGACTATACCAAGATAACATGGGGGCTACAGCCAAACCTCTGTCTGGACCGCCTGTTTCTCCAAGCCTCTTCAGATCCCCCAGATCTAGTGCCCCAGAACGGCCATCACCAAAAGCCATCCAGGCCAGTATCAAAGAGTCAGCTACCTTGGCTGCAGCAATCAGCATGCAGTGGAAGGAAGAGGTCTCAGCCATGCGTCGAGAGCTAGCTGATCTAAGGAGAGACCTCTGTAAAGAGCTCCGTGCTTTCAACAGTAATTTCAACACTTTCACGCAACATTACAACACATGGTCTCCCCAAGGTGCCAACATGGCTGCTGGAGCTGATGTAGGCTTAAGCGGAGGAGGCGGGACAGGGACAGGATCAAGGTCAGGAGCGGGGGTAGGGGCAGGAGGACTTGGAACTTCTGTGGCTGATAGAGGCACTGGGGGAGCTAGGGAGAAGAAACCCCAAGTATCAAAAGTGTCTGTGGGGACCCAAGCCAGAAGCAAACACCTGGTTCGACAAAGCACTGCCGATGCAGCTGTTAATTGTCCTGAAGAGAAGGAGGAAATGAAAGGTGCCCGCCGAAATCTGCCAAAACAGCTCTCTATGGACCCAAGCATTCTTGCCTGTCCACAATCAATGTATGTGGAGAGTGCCATACCACTTTCCTTGGATCCAATACTTTCAGGCCCTGTTAGAGCAGTCGAACCAGAGCCATTTGACTTGACTGCAGTTCCCTCTAGAGCTAAACCAGAACCGGAGCTACCAGACCATGCAATTATGAGTTCAGCTGACATGGTCACTAATGAGCCACTCAACACTAATGATACAGTGCCAGTTTCCTCAGAAGCAGCCATTGAAAGCCCTCAGGATCCAGTGACAGTGGAACAAGAAATCCTAATCACTCCACAACTAATAAATATAGACCCAGCAACCGGGTCACATTCACAAACTGAACAACCTCACCCTGATGATGTGAAATCCCCAAATTCAGAACTAATTGAAAGAGATAAGATACAGCTACCATATCCAGTTCCTGTAGTTACTGTGTCTCCACCAGAGGAACATGATTATGAGATCATGTCTGATTCAGAGTCTCTGGATCCTGTTACTGTGGATGAGCCAGATCCAGTGTCCCAAGACCCTACTACTGTGTCTTTACCATATTCAGGATTAGAAGACCCAGATCCTGCAGACCCAACAGAATTAGAGCCAAAACCATCAGACTTACCAGTGGTTTCATCTGACCCCATTAGCCAAGACTCATTCCCAGTCTGTGATGCACCCACACCTGATGTTGATACTGTTGCACCATGTAATTTAGAGACTGATCTCATATGTCCATCTATTGTGGTGTCAGAGTACCTTGACACAGACTCTCCTGCAAGTCCAACTGACAGTGACACAAATCCAGATCCCCTGATCGCTCTACCCGATTATCCTTCTGACCTTCCCCCAGAGCAAATGACATCAGTCTCAACCTTTGCTTCCAGTTCAGCAGAAACTCAATTCAGTACTGAAGCAGAGTCCCAAGACTCAGAGTGGCCACCGCTTCCTGAACCACTAGATACCACTCCTATATATCACGCTGATCTGGTCCACTTTGACTTAGTCATGCTGACTTCTCTAGATCAAGATGATCTTGACTCAGTGTTCATGGACCCTGAACCAGAGCCATTTGACCTGAGTGTTGACTCTCCATCGATTACAGAGGATTTAGAACCACCCATCTACCAATCAGATTGCCCAAGTTCACCGTTACCTGCTGTTGACCCTGCCACACTGTGCCCCTTGGATCCTTCACAGTCAACAGAATCTGTCTGTTCAGATCCAGCTTTGGAGTATCACTTATCTCCCATACCTCAGGATGTATCCTCAGAATTACACGAGGTCACATTTCCACAGGTCACTGTCACAATATCCCCACCTAGTTCAGTATCTCCTGATACGTCTCTGGAAATGGACTTTGGACCTACAAGTCCAGCCCCAGATCCTCTTCCACCCGATACAGCTCCATCACCATCACCATCTGATCTTGCAAACTTTCCCACGTCTGAGGATGTGGACCTGCCACACGTGGAACCAGATGACATGACTGTTGAAACAGTGGAGTGTATGGCTGTATCCCAGGAGTATTTGGATCTTGTGGAAGGAGTGCCCCGAGGTAGTCCGGAGAGGCCCTCGAGCGAGCAGGCCTTTCTGTGGTGCAGGTGGCAGAAGAGGGGCCAGAGACGAGACTCAATGCACAGGAGTGCCAGCGTGGAACTCTGGAGCGGGAGATACGACTACAACAGTGCAGAAATCACATATGTGTCTCTCACCCTGTGAGCTCATACCTCATTCTCAGCAGACAAAATGTAGCTCAAAGTATATTTATAGTTCATGGTAGCTGCCAGTGCACTTTAGAGCAACGTGCAGATCTAAATGTCATGTGATCATTGGCATTCAAAGCAAGGACTTCCTCATACACAAACCTGCAGTAATAATCCAGGAGAAAAAAGACTGCATTAGTAGCAGCAAAAAAGAAAAACTTTAAGGATTGCACCATACTGCAAGAATGTGATGAACCCACAATGGTGACAAATTTACTGAACAATCACGCTTCAAAAACAATGACTAATTTACAGTATGAACTTCTCTGAAGCTGTTGTCACCACTTATGTGAAATATCTTCCAGGACAATACTGCTTAATTCAGTGTACCTTATTTAATCAATGGATACACTAGTAATGAATGTTCTTGTTCAGTCAGTGGATTACATCAAAGACACGATGATACATCTATTTCAAGAGACTCTCTTGGAGCTCTGTTATAGACTTTTGGACAAGATGGCCTAATGTATATAAGGCCCCGACAATCCTTGCAGTAATGATGGAAACTTTCCTTCCCTTGACCCATTTTGAGCTGTTTATTGTCACTCTAGAGCAGAGTGATGTAAATTTCGCCAGTTATCATATAACTATAACTATATTTATAACTGTTTACTATGTGAGCTGTTGGATGGACTCTGCAGTTATAAAGCAAACGGAAATGATGCTGTGAAATGGTGTTTGCACAATCTTAGATGGAGCTGGAACACTATACTGTTAATTTGCTGAAAAAATAACATAATTCACACTCGCGCTCAAATATAATCACAAACCAGTACAGTTATGGTATGTAGCCCCTATGTACACACAATCTCATGTTCCCCACATGCACACACACTTTGCTATCAAACATATACACATATCTTGCTGGACAATAGGTATAAAGATACATTTATTTAAAAGAAAAAACACACAATAAATCATAATTAAATTTGAAAATCTCACTGTAGTAATAACAGGCCTTGTTGAGAGATGATCTTGTATTTTTTACTGTAAGATATCCTCTAAATGCTCAGGAATCAAATACTGAGAATGTAGTACAACAACTGGGACATAAGTGTAATGATGTTGAATTACGTTCTTTCCTGAAAAGAGGTGTACATCGTGTGGCTATTTTTTAAAATGTGTGACACTGAAGGATGAAAATTATGTTGTAATGGTGCATGACAGATGGCCTCAATATTTTGTGCATTTCATATCCAGTGCCTCATTATAAAGTATTCGGTTCTATTCATAGTTTCATTTTGATATTCAGTGCAATGAGTGGAGCCTACATGCCACAGAATTCTTTTACCAGCAATGAACAGCTAAAAAGCCAGGCAAATCACAAGATATATCTGTGCTCTCTGTCCAATTAATGGGCTCTATATGGAATCGCCCACTGAAGTCTGTGCTCTAATAAAGTGCGCTGGAACAAAAAGAATCTCTGAGCTGAACATCAGTGAGCTGCCAGAAAATTATATTTCTGTGTGTTGTTTTGAATTGAGTATGTGCAGAACACTTCATGAAAGTTTGCTAAATTGACTGGATCTGAAAGGTTTTTTTTAAAGGCTTAGGAAGTTAATTAGGGTGTATTGTTGTATTCATTTTGTTCATTTCACTGGCAAAAAACACACCATCCTTTACCTCCCTGGACTCATCCATGTTAAACTTTTAATTAACAAAACTGTTTTAAAAGTAGCACATAATTTAACCTGGTCTGCGGTGACATTATGTTTATTCATACGATATAATCAGCAAATAAACTGCTTCAGGATTCAGTCATGCAATGAAAGATATTGCCATATAATAACCCGCCCTTTTTCTACTGTGAACTTTGAAATAGTGTAAATGATGCTGATGGGGAGTTGTGAAATTTCTGCTAAATTAAAGGTAGAATTTGTAGAAAAAACTAGACATGCTAGTGCTATACCTTGTGTTTATTAAAGCACAGGATTTACTGTTATATTATATGCAAGAGGAGTGAACTGTCCTACTGCAGTTTGCATAATTGTTTAATTGCTTTATGTATATGTCTATTTTCATTTGTTGTTAAACGTCATACAGTTTATGGGGAGTGCAATAGGGTGGTAACCTTTGTAGAAACATTCTACCATTACCTCCAAATATCACATTCAGGATCATAATCTTTCACATGACCAAGTACTTGTCAAATACATTACTGTATACGGGGAAAATTGATGTCACTTAAACCCATGATGAGCATTTGCATCTATTTTTAGCAATGTTAACGGAGCATTTTTTTTTTCTTCTTGATTTAAGGCACAGACACCTTTAACTTAAACAATATCTCTATTTTCAGTGTCCATTCCTACCAGGCTCATAAAAATGGACATTTGTGACCATACTGTAGGAATTGAACTAGATCTTGACAGGACTCAGCTTTCATTTAATCAAAATTGGTCATTGTTATGACTTTTTGGAATTTCTTTTCTACACCCGGTCACATTGCGAGAGTGCAGCAGTTTCAGGTCAGTGGAACCATGTTGGGAGCAGGGTCATGAAGCCAGGTCAGATGATGCATGTTGGCCTCAAACATGGGCCACTGCATCTGTCTTAAGATGGTATAAAATAAACATCTGATGTGTTTAATCCTAGCAAAGATTCAAAGATGAAAAAACTGCTCCTAGCTGGTCCTAACTGCAGACAGTGTTTGGACATAAATAGTATTTGTGTGAATGCTGGTTATTTAATGTGTACACTATCAGAAATTGCCTCAGTCAGTCTCTGCTCAAGTTGCTCTGCTGAAACATGGACTTGCTAGTCAGTGTGCCTCCCTAATGTAGGCATTGTGTTTAGTCTTTGTTGTGATTCTGTTATACAACCTACTGTGCAAAATTATCCTCATAGACTGTAGTTACTCCCTGGATCAACTCTGCATATGCCTTGTGTATTGTAAATAGTCTGTACTTTATGTTTGGGCAGATATGCCCACTTTTCTGAATATCCACCCCACTCCCTTGTTTTCAGGGATCCAGTTCTGCCTCCCCTCCACCTGCAGCATTGATCGGACTTCTCAGCAAACCCCAGGTAAAACTGCAACCTGGGGAATCCTCCATTGCTTCATTTCAATGTGAGGTATATTATTTTAATGAAACATGAGATGTCCTGTGGCAAGTCGATGTTAAGCACATGTTTAAATAATGTTGAGTATCTGCGATTACTCAAACATTCACAGCCAAAGAAAGCAAACGTGGACTTCATCAGAGGTCACCATAAGAAAAATGAACTACAAGTTACCTTTTTTTTTTATTGAATAAAAAATGAGTGATTCACACTAAAAAGACCTCTCTGTATTAATGCGGATTAACGAGTCGTCAGTGTCCTCCCCTTACGTTCTTTTAGCACAGTTATCTGTTATTTTTTCATGAAGCGCTTGATCCACTACACCTTCACCGCACCCCTACTCTAATCCACCCTCCTCTTTTGTTTAAGTGAGACTGCAGTCATGACGGAGATCGATTGTTAAAAGTGCTTTCTCTGCTGCCGCTTGACATATTTATGATGGCTTCACTTGCCAAAACATCCAACATCCCAAAGTCTGCGAAAACACATTAGCGCACAGACACATAGACACCCACCGCCCTTTGGATGATTTCTATTATTAGCCCCTGTTGTGCATTTTAGTGATCCATCGAGTCTAGAGGCCGATTTGTTTTCATGAAGGGTGAGGTTAAGAACACAGTGACATACATCTAACTGGTGACATGCAGATGCTGTTTAGTGTGCCACCAGGAGCAACAGCAGGGGAGTGTCTCCATAACTGACAGCAGCAGCCATTACTAAAAGACGGACTTGTCAGTGTGACTTTCATGAACAGCAGGACAACATCTGATGCATTATACACAAGCGAAAGAACGTCCTTGGTCCTCATATCAAGAGGAACTGGCCATAAAATTATTATATTTTCTGCCACAGGGGTGTTTTGTGTGTTACAAACAGTGCTTTTATTCTCAGTGATTCATCACAATGTTCAGGATATCGTTAAACTTTTAGGTTAAACAACTGTTTGGTTGAGTAAGTTTGAGTAATGACTCACTCAGCCTGGTTTTTGTTATCTATTTTTATAGTCATTCCTTTTATTATTTCTGTCTGCAACACTCATGACAGTGCCAATAATGGAGCTGACGATCCATCCTCCTCTCCCTCCCCTTCTTCCAGATCATTTACATATCCTTAAAAGCCTGCTGCAAAACAAACTGCTGCATTTCCTTTACAGTGATAAATCCAATCGGGAAGAAAGACTCTTAACGACGTGTCACTCAACTCCCCCCCCTACCCCACCCCTATGTTAGCATACAAGTCAGTCCTGATAGATAGAGAGGCCCTAACAGAGATGGAGTGGTTGAATCACTGCCTTTGTGTCTCACGTTAATCAGCCTCACTGGCACAGTGGTAGTTGTTTGTACTTGTGTGTGTGCATGAGAGAGAGAGAGATTAAATGGAGTATTCACACTGAATACATTTAGCTGCCTCTAAAGATACCTCTATCGTTGACCTCCTTTAAACCACACTCACTGTACATGCTGTTTCTTCGAACCTCGCCTGCATGCAAGGGAACATTTTGCTCATCTTGCTGTAAGAGTATGCACCATAGGAGCACAGTATTAACTACTGGTTCTCAAGCTTTTCCTATCAAGCCAACTTTAGGAGCTGAAAAATATCTCAATCTACATATGTCCCCCGAGGGAAGTTACCGTCACAGCCCACTCCCTGCTGTCATGAGCTTGTTGTGACCAGGTCAGACACTGGATGCCAAATATCAAACCTGTACATATTCTACAATCACAGTCAAGTGACTGACTGAATTGAATTCAGTTTTGTCATATTTCAAACTTGACAAACATATCTTTTTTTTCAAACTTTACGTGTTGTTTTACTGTCCGAATAAACTGACCTGAACCTTGATAGCTGTACTTGTTTGGCTATTGTTCTGTCAAGAATAAATGAATTATTGATCAATCTGATAAATCTAATTCATTTTCATGTTTTTCCCAAGTCATGTGTGCTCCCCTTGAAGAGGTGATATAAAATATAAATATATATAAAATAAAATCTTGATCATAACTCAGAGAGGTTAGGTAATAACCCCACCTTGCCTGGTTGTTAACCCGTCCTTATGTTCAGTTAAATATGAATGAATAAGTTGTAATTATTAGCTTCAGCTGTGGCTCAAACACCTCGGGCCTTGCACTTCATTTTCATATTCCTGTGCGATCACAGTGAAGCATTTTGTTGATGTCGCTGTAGTGTACATAGCACAGAACATTGCTGCAACCAGATGAGCGAGTGAGTCAAGAGGACAGTAAATGAATGATGATTGGCTGCGTTCACTTCAGATTAAATCTAAATGCTGAGTAATACTGCCAAGATGGGGGCAAGAATTATGGCTCCCCTTTGCACGACTGGCTGGGTAATAATGGCTCTATTTTTGTCCTTCTGCTGAATCATGCCCCCTGAATGGGTCATCTCTTTCCTCCCTTGATCTCTCCTCGTTCCCTGATTTATCCTTGCTCTTCTTCGCACACACACACACACACTCTCTCTCAACCTTTTTTTTACTGTCTTTGCAGATCCACTCACCTCGTCCTGTTCCCTCTCTTACCTCTTTCATCCCTCCCCTCCCCATTTTCCTTGTTCCTCACTAATGCATCTCTTCATCCATGAGAAGTTAATTTTGTGAATGGACAGCAGCATGAGTCATTAAGCCCTCGGAGCAGAACGCTCTTCATAGACCAGACGTCTCTAGCTATTTATAAAACACAGTCAAAATATGGGTGAGAACGAGGCCAAAAGGTGTTTAAGCAGATCTGAGGTGAAACCCTGGATTTCATTCTTACTAAAAATGGTAGCAAACATAAAGAACATCTTTCCTTTGTTGCAGACAACAATGTGTTTGCTCTTTAATTTTGTTGCTCAGGGCACAATGCAAATTGGAAGAAATGCTATTAATTCTACATCACAACTTTTGGAGGCCTGCATGGGGGGGTGCAGCTCATTAAAACTTAAAAAAAGATCAGATTTTGTTCTCATAATGACTTTCTTAATTGTTTTGTGTGATGTAAGTATTTGTAAGACTGAAACAGAAACACAGAGTTTAGCATGGTTTCCCTCTTCGTCAAGGAAAACGATAACCCATAACTTAACCTGCAGCGTGACTCAGTGTTCTTCCTCTTTGCCTCCTTTCTTTCATCTGTTCTTGGCTCCGAGGGAACCTGGCACACTCTCAGCTTTGATCAAAACACACTAAACACAGCTTGTGCTTCAGATGTTTCAGCTCGTAGCTACGCTGAGTGAGCTTTTCTCTCAAAGCCCTGCTTGAAAATAAAGACATGTCAAAATCTAGAAGACGTTCATGACCCCTTCCTCAGTCCGTCTCTCTGTGGATTAAGTCCATATTCTCATTTACACTTGAAAGAAAGTAATCCCTCCTCTCTCTGTCGTGAAATGGACAGAATAAGAGGATACGAGTTGTCAAGCTTCCTTGAGCCGTACCTCCTCGCCAGGATCCTCCACACACGAGTACTGTTGATTACCTACCTGTCTGTGGTTTTTCACCATCATCCATGTTTGATGAGTCTTTGATGTTACTCTTTCGACTTATTCATTGTTGTGTATATATATTCATAACCTTTAAATGGTGGCAACATTTCCAAACATTCTCTGCCTTACTTGAGCACTAAAAGACAGGAGCACAAAAGAGGAGGAAAAAAGGCTTCTGCACCGCTAGAGAGGCAAAAACACCTCTTGGACAGGAAGAGCTGAAGAAGCTCAGCTCGATAAGATGATCAGCAACAACAGAAAAGTACAAACATAAAATATAAAAAGTTAGCAAGTAAAGCAAATAGTGCTGCTACCTAATGTCCCATCATAATCACCGTGATATATTAGCTCACCACATTTGCTAAGGAGGTCATTAAGTAATGAAAGTAAGTTAATTACGCAATAATACTAATTGCCAATACGTTGAAAGATACTTGCCTTAATCACCTTGTTGTCATATAACAAATGGGCAGGAATATGTGGTGTCTGCATGATTCCGATGCGATATTTTGATCTTGAGATGTTGTGCTGAGAGGAATGTCAATAACCTACTATTCACCATGTTGCAGTGAAATAAATATTTGACACATTGACTTGTAAGGGTGGAGTCAACGGAACAATCAAACACTAGTACGAGGAAAATAACAATCAGCAATCAGGAGGTTAGAGGAATAGAATTTGAAAGGAAAAGTCTGGTGATGTTTTCTGATTTTTACAGATACAGCCTGATATACAGTACCTCTGTGCTGTAGAGCTCAGTTGTTGTTAAATTGTATTATATTACACGAACGAACAACACTGTTGCACTGGCTGACACGTTCCTTCATACATCGTTGAGTTGATCCCACATACACCGTTATGTTTTCAAAGATACTTATTATAGTTCTAAATGAGTATTAAAGTGTGTTTACTGCTATTTGAGTAAAGTATCATAAAACCAAGAGTGTGCAGCTTTTTTAAAATTAAATTTGAAATTTGAAAAACTGGAATGTGTGATTGGAGGACGTTTTCAGTGTTATTTTATATTCTAAAGGATGGTGTCAAACACTAGAGGGAAAATTTATTTACAGACTTTTTACTTTCATTTTATTTAATTTTTATAAGCCAAAGCCTGACAGCTTTATAAAATGACATTTTGTTGAGCTTTAATGTGAATTTTAAGATTAAAAAAAATAAAAAATAGCTTATGCAGCTGCATTTATAAAGCACATATAGAATTCCATATTGATAATGCAGCATGTAAATAATTATCTTGAACTAATTATGTTTTTTCACCTTTTCCAGCCATCACCTATACACCCAACTACAAGAAGACTCCTCCACCGGTCCCACCCCGCACCACCTCCAAACCCCTCATCTCCATCACGGCCCAGAGCAGCACAGAGTCCACCCAGGACGCCTACCACGAGGGGAGGCACCCTCATGGTGGGATGTGGGCCCCTGATGGCCTCAGCCTGGGGCTGAGCCCAGGCAGGGCCCTTTATAACTCCACCGACAGCCTGGACAGCACCAAGGCTGTGACCATAGCCATGGAGGCAGCCGGAGTCATGTCTGGGAAAAGACACCCGTCCACAGACAGCCACAGCTCGGTGCTCACCTGTGACAAGGCCATCCTGGTGTCCAAGGCTGAGGAGTACTTGAAGACACCTCGATCCTCTATAGGGATACAGGTCAGTCTTGTCTCACAGAGGATCAAAAGAGTATTCAAATGTTTACAACTCGCACAGAAACAGTGCTCTCTTTAAAGCAGCTAAAAATAGCAATAGAGTGAGTCATCTTACCGCAATCCATCACTTAAGATTCAACTCATGCTGGAGCACGTTTTAGTGAATGGTAGTTCACTCCATGATTCATTCATTCCCTCTCCACTTACTGTATCTGTTTCTCTTTCTCTCCACTCTCACCATCTTCATGCTCTCTCTTCCTCTTTTCTTCTCTCTCTTTCTCTCCCTTGTTCTTTCTTTTTCTCTTTGTCTCTCTCCAACTCCGTGTGATCGTATCTTGGATTTGTGGGCCTCATTCTCTAACATTAGGTGAGGTTCTGGTGTTGTTGATCTCCAGTTGCAGTCTAAGGACTGCAATTACTGCAGGGTAATGATGCTCACTTTCGACTTGTCAACGACACGTGAAGCGCCAGAGTGTCAACGCCTAGCCTAAGTCCCGCCCCGCCCTACTTCTGATTGGTTAGTAGGCCTAGAATGAAAGCTGCGCTTCTACTGGATTCAGAGAAATGTCTAGATAAATCTGGCCGAACCGAAGGGCGCGCACTCTTTCCTTTTTTTTTTGCAGTCAACGGCGGCACGCCGGAGATCCGGAACGCAGTCATGCCGATAAGCTTTATCGAAGCACATTATCAAAGTCACAGGGTGTATCTGAGAATTTAAAAAAGTCATTATCTGTGTTTTCTCTTGCTCTGTGCATAGGGACTAATAATTTTGCTTCTCTCTATTCTTCTTGGTTCATATAATTCAGTTCTCAACACCTCTTTATCGCCCTTATTTCCTCTCTTCCACATTTACTTTCTTCTATTAATCTTTCTCCCATATATTTAGTATTTTATGCAATTTACTCAATTTCTATCACCTTTCCCACACATAAATCTGTAAATTCACACATGTACACTCTTGTCTGTTGACAGGGCAAAGTTGAACTCGAAAACTTTTCAAATATTTGAAGGAGAAAAAAAAGTACATCACTTCATTAATCTACTTCTGCGGGTGTTTGAATGTCATTGGGTGATATTCAAGTTTCTTTCGAAAATAAATCCAGCACAACTTAAAGGGTAATTGCTGTAATTTTTTTTTTTTAGGTGATATTAACAAAGTCCTTTGGCTAACACCTAAATTACACCAAAGCCATTGACTGTCAGATGTTGCTATCGGGGGAGTCAGCCAGCGAATAAATGATCCCTTCAAAGTCAATTGATCCTGATACACTCGCTGCGTTGTGTCACATCCAAACTTCTAGACTATCCAGCAGAAAGTTTTTCTCAGACATTACATTTCATTGTAATGTGTAAATGTAGGAAATTAACCTACCTGGTACCTGGTTAGGTACACACATAACTATAATTCTTACAGGGTTTTTTAACATGTGTACATGTGAAAATATAATATTATTTGTTGTCACTGCATGAAAAGAGTCAAATCTGGAAGAAAACTCAACCACAGACTGTGACAGACGCTGTGTGTGCAAAACAAATGTCTTATGTCTTTTATGTCTTATTATAGTGATATTAAAAGCCCCTCTGTTGGTCACTAGATTCAAACTTTGATTAATTTACTTTTACACTATGGCCCTCCACCCCAAGCTGTAAAATTATTTTTGTGTATGATTTTGTTTTGATCCGATTACCTCTACTTAAACTTACCCCTCGCCTAAATAATTAAAAGAATCAACATAAAAAGATTGTTAAATTTAAATTATTGTCTCAGCTGAACTGTAGACTACTTGTACAGCAGAGCCTGTCAGTATAGTCTGTATCTGACCCATCAGCAATAATCACAAATATATGTAAAATGCCAGCCTTGCCTCAAATGTACAGTAGATGCTGCTACAAATATCACTTGAGTGTACATGCAGGTTGTATTAGTTTCCTGCCTCATGTAAATGTAATGTACTGTGCACTTTTCATTGTCGATGCATGTGCAATAAAAGTCTGCATTTTCATAAACTTCCAAGAGGGATAAAAATGTAAAGAGGGCTTTTCTTTATCCCAGGGAGTCTCTTTAGATGCACTATAGCCCTTTAACATCAACCCACCACCACTATAATGTCTGTTTGATTGTCAGAACATCACACATGTTGATATTGACACTGACGTCATGGCTTCAGTATTTATTCGGGGGAATTGGGGTTATTTATCAACCTGACAGATGAGGATAAAGTAAAAAACTGACGTGGTGGATTTTTTTTGTACCCAGAAATTCTCAATATATTTAATTTTGACAACTTTTAGATCAACAGAAATAAATACATTTATAAATGAGTAATTCTACACCAGAACCCTCTTCACTGCAGTATGGAGGATTTTGACACTTCATGTTGGGAAATAAAACTGTAATGCTTTAATTAACTGGGACAAATTTCCCAGGAAGTTTTCTTAAAGTAACTATTAATTCTGCTGCTAATCCAGAGTAATTTAGATTTGAGTTAGTTGAGCTTGTAAGCAGCTGTTGATTTCCAGAGAGATTTACTTGAGAAGATCTTCTCCATTTAGATAAAACGAAAAATATGATTAAAATTCTAGTCAAGTCAGTAAATAGCCTCAAAAAATCCAAATAATTAAAAAATGTTGGAGACTTTCTTCACAGTGTCTGGAGTGGGTTCAGTGTGACTAAACTCCTGGCTCATGCAGCTCTCATACGGTGTACATACAAGTCACCTGGTGCGTTTATATGCTCCTGTATATAACTACAAGGACATATTGTTGCCTGTCAGCTTTTTAATAGCTACCATTTCAGTCGACTGTCGTGAGGTAATGACAATAATGTCTTGGGGCTTTACAAATATTGATTTATCAATATTTGAGACAGCTTCAGTTGCATGGACATCATATCATATGGTGAGTCAGTCTACTTCACCCACTACTGGAAGTATAATTAACCTGAATTACCCTGCCTCTGTATTGATTTGCGTTTTCCCTTTTGTCACCCCTATCTTAGAGGAGGTCAACATATTTTTAATCTTTAACCTTTGTGGACGTGGTCTTGACTTCCTGTAGCCCTTAAGGACCACTTTATTGCCGCCTGAGATAACCTTTTTTAACCCCAAAGCTGAGACATGTTTTGTGTTCTAAAGTACTGATTGATTTATTTACAAAAATAGTTTTAATTGGAGCCATAATGAGGTTGCATAAAGAGGAAGTCAAAGCTTTTAACCTTAAACAAAGTCAGTGGCTGTGAAAAGTCACCAGGTGGTGTTTGTGTGTGTTTTGGATGAAAGGCAAAGTGGTTCACCTTTTTGCTGATGCTCACAGTTTCCACACCTGTGCTGACGTCGTGACTGTGATTACAGATGCAGTGTGTGTGTGTGTTTATATGTGTGTGTTCGCACCGGCGTATCTCTATAGCAAAACATCTTCAGGTTAGTTAAGCCTGTTGGCCATAAATCTCACAGCCTCCTGGATGTTTTGTCTTTCTTCTGTCCTCATCCATCACAGACATGAAACTCATTCTCTTTTCATTCGGTGGACTTTGCTCTGCTTCTAACACAAGTAATGGAGGTCACCTCGGCAAGCTGCTCCACATTCATTTCCTCCCTGCTAACAGCTTCTCCCAAACGGCCTGACAGGATACAAAATGGCTCTCCAAAAATGTCAGTCCCCAGTTTTAATACTGACCACTCTTCACCAAAGCGATTGTTGACATTTCCCCACGACTGAGGCATGTCTTATTTTGAACCATCGCCTATGACTCACTTTCACAGTCATGATATTACATTGAGCTGAAGATTTATGAATGTCAGATGCTCTGGAAGCGTCATATGGACATTTCTGGATGGCTCTTGCAGTCATTTTGGTGGTGGAAAAGGCATGGATTATATTCCTGGTATTAGAGGAATATACACAGATTTATCTTTTAGCCACACTAGCAGCTCTTTGAAGCTGTACTTAGGCTCAGCAGTGCTAACATCAGCAGGTTAACATTTTCACAGTGATAACGCTAACATGCTGATGTGTAGCAGGTATAATGTTTACAATTTGTGTGTTTTGTTAGCATGCTAACAATTGATAACTACCATAAAACACATAAGTACATTTGAGGCTGATTGGAATGTCGTTCATTGTGCAGGTATTTGGTGATAAAGCAGTATTGGACAGCGATCATACGTCTCTCTCTGTACCATCAAAATTTCTGGTACAGTCCCAGTGAAAAAAAAAGTCTCAGTGGGCACTGAAAAAGAAATACTGAAATGACAAAGAAAGGCTTAAGACAGCAAAAGAAAGAAAAAGATTGTGACAGTAAGCCAGCAGGAAAACTGTGACAACAAGTGAAAGTGAAAAAAAAGAAATTAAACAAACAAAAAAAAAAAGATGAGCAATTGAAGAAACAAGGAATAAGTGACAGATGGAAAAGCGGAGCAAAAGTGGTGAGCACTGACAGGGTTTCCATAAACCCAGTAAAACATGGGGCTCCAGGGAGTGGTGCAGGATCAGAGATAAAGAGTCTCTGAGCCCGGGCAGCTGGATCAGGATCACAGCCATGCAGGGGCAGACAGGATCATCATCAGTCATTCTCCCTTCACATCCCATAATGTCCATTAATGCTGGTCACTTTGTAACTATGGTCACACAGCTGTAAATACATGACAAAGACCAGTCGATAGTAACTTTAACTATTGAGCATTTTTCTTTGCCAGTTATTTGCATTACTTATGAAATAGCAATTGAATAACTGAACAGAAGAACTTGCCTTTATTTTTTTTATTAGTATCATGGCCATTTAGGGGCAGCACAGCAATGTGCAAACACAACATTAATGTATTATCAATGTTGTAAAGTTATATAAAGTAAACTTGTTAGCAAACAGTTGCCTATTTACACATCCAGCAGACATGGAGATATATTAATTTGATTTTAATTTTAAGTCATATTTCTGGTCACCTGAGTCCAACATTCACTCTCTTTTCCACTTTTGTTTTGTCTAAACCAGCTTCTGAGAAAAATATCTGACTCTATAGCTGCTTACGTCTGTCTCATGTTTAGTTGCGCGACAGGTAGCATACAGTGGGTGTATGAGAGCTGTGCTCAAAAAGGATGTTGATCAGAGTGGTGTGACTGAACCAAAACAGTAAAGTTGGCAGTGTTGGTCATCTTACTTTAAAAAAGTAATTAGTTACAGTTACAAATTACTTCTGCCAAAAAGTAATTGAGTTAGTAACTCAGTTACCACACTGTAAAAGTAATTAGTTACTCAGCAAAGTAACTGTGACGTTATTTTTTATGTTCTATAACACTATTATGTTCTATAACATCTTTAACGTCAAAGATGTTTTTATTAACTGATTGAAGAATAAAAACACTATATACAGTATTTGCTCGTTGCTTGTTGTATTAACAGAGTGGCTCCGTCTCCTTTGCTGGAGCTCACACTAGCTGCATTTGGGCTTGGGGTTGGGTTAGCAGCAGCAACATAAGGTTAGAGTTGCTTGCGGCAGACGTGGATAAGATCTTTTTTCCTGGGTATAGCTTGCATGATACATACACATTCTTGCCTTTAATTTCAACGAGGGAGAAGTAGTGCTGGTGTCGTGCCAAAAAGTGATTGTCTGCCAGAATCTGATTTCCGGCCGCGGGAGCGCGCACAGCAGCCCGTTGAGTGGTAGTGCAAAAACGTCTGCTTTTCTCTGGATTAAACGGTCATAATATGCAGATACACACAGCATTATACAATTATATAATTATATACCTTTGTACGTACCGAAGTACCTGAATGGAAATCTGAATTTTAGTTGTAATGGTCCTTTAAAAGAATTCCAAGCTGTCCTGTGAGCTCTAGTGTTTATATTATGAAGCTCAAGAATGAGATTAAGTCATATCTAGGCAGAAATCACCTTTCATTAACTGTATTTGGCCTTCAATCAATTTTTGGCAGGTGAAAATGCCAAAATTTAGTTGTAATGGTCCTTTAAAAGAATTCCAAGCTGTCTTGTGAGCGCAGATCTTTATATTATGAAGCTCAAGAATGAGATCAAGTCATATCTAGGCAGAAATCACCTTTCATTAACTGTATTTGGCTTTTAATCAATTTTTGGCAGGTGAAAAGACCCATTTTGTGTTGTAATGGTCCTTTAAAAGAATTCCAAGCTGTCCTGTGAGCTCTAGTGTTTATATTATGAAGCTCAAGAATGAGATCAAGTCATATTTAGGCAGAAATAACCTCTCAGTAACTATACTATGCCTTCAGTCAGTTTTTGACAGGTGAAAACTGATTGAAAACTGCAAAACACATCCAAACATGGGAAGTAAATGCTATGTAGGGCCCAGATCAGCTAAGAAACAATGCAGAGGATCATTGCAAAAGTTATCATATCTTTACTGAAAACCCACCAATAAATCATATTCATTATAGTCTAATTTCCAAAGACAGGGCTAAACAAAGTCATCAGACATACCAAGCACACAGAGACATGTCTATCACGTAATTGCCATGTCTGATTTCGCTACAAAATACACTTCTTTTGGCCACAACAATTACGTACAAAAAACGTTAAACTTTCGAAGACACGTACCTTTGCTATAATTACATTATAATACAGTTGTGTGTATCTGCATATTATGACCGCTTAATCCAGAGAAAAGCAGATGTATTTGCGCTACCGTTCAACGGGCTGCTGTGCGCGCTCCCGCGGCCGGAAATCAGATTCTGGCAGACAATCACTTTTTGGCACGACACCGGTACTTCCAGTTGGAGAACGCTACCTTTGAATTTCCCTGGCTCGTCGCCATTGTAGCTGTCCTGTGTGTTCAGAGGTATTCATAGGTGGAAGTCAGAGCGTGCAGTGAGACAGCTTGAGCAGGGCATCCGCCCACCCAGCCAATCATCATCGCATTTACAATGGTGTCATCATCATGCCCACTCCTGCTCTCTCCAGGCAGCTGATGTAGCCAAAGCTTGACACCTCGCGCTTCATTCAACCAATTTGTAGTAACGCGCCACTTTACATTCTCAGTAACGATAACGGCGTTGCAACGCTGGGAAAAGTAATTAATTAGATTACTCCGTTACTGAAAAAATAACGCTGTTAGTAACGCTGTTAGTAACGCCGTTATACTTAAACGCTGTTACTCCCAACACTGAAAGTTGGTGGCTGTAAAACCAAAACTATGAGCTGAAAGACACTAAAAAGCTCCAAGCTGAGGGCAACTACACAGTGATAAGTGATGATTCTCTGTGGGTTTGTTATTATAAGTCTTCCCTTCCCATCAAACACAGTCATTTAACACGTTGTTTGTATAAAACTATTGATTAATGCAGCTTTAAAGTAACAGAGACCTGTTTACTGGGGAAAACCATTTCATAATTAAACATAATTAAATGTTATAGCACAACAAAATATTACATACCTTCCCTTTTTTGCTTGATGTATTCTATATTTGATACGATAAATCATACAACCTGAATTTGAGAATTACAACATCATTATGTGGTGCTCAGGTGATACTTAATCATTTTCAGCACAACACTGTAGCTCAACAGCTTAAAGAGCCGATTAAACATTATAAATATTACAAAAAACAGTTAACATTTATAACTAAAATGAACTTGTTTAGACATTATATAGTGTGCAATATAACATACAGCACATCTTCCTTCATCTTTTAGATCAATTTCCGCAGAAACCTAAAATCCTCTGCAGGAAACCTCTTCAGTCTTGTTGCCTTTGCTACTTCCATAAATCATACAATGTTTACTTTCTGACAGGCCGTGTACAGTTAAGGTGCTCTGTCCAGTCCCAGACCAATAAACCCAGAAGCACCGGGGAATGGTTGCTCACATAATGAGAAGCACTTTTGGTTTGTATCATTTCTTCGCATTAGGTGGAGGCAGCCACAGACTCTGAATCTGAAAGCAAAGGCTTGCGGGAGTATCACTCTGTTGGGATCCAGGTGGAGGACAACAAGAAAGGGTGAGATAATGGTTTGAGGATTTAAAGCTCATTAGAAAACCTCAATATCCGATGTTTGCTCTCACTATTATGAACAATAGTCCCATTTGCTATGCCCTTATTTGCCATTGTGGCCTATGTGCATTCATCTATGTCTCTCTACTTCAGACAGGGCAGGTTCAAACGCTCAAACAGTGTGACTGCAGCGGTGCAGGCTGACATGGAGTTAGAGGGCTTCCCTCTCATGGAGGACAAGGGTCTTCAGTTCGGTGGGGGCTTTCAGCGTCATTCAGAGCCCAGCACACCCACCCAGTACGGGGCTGTACGAACCGTACGTACCCAGGGGCTCTTTAGCTACCGTGAGGATTACCGCACCCCTGCTGAACCCCCCAGCCCTCGGGAGACTAGCAGCGAGACCACCTGGCAGCTGGAACCCCCCTCCCAACGGGAGAGCACGGCCTCATCGGGGGAGTCAGGCAGGGCCTCTCCCTCCCTGAGGAGGGATGGGAGCTGGTTCATGCAACTGCTCCACACAGAGACCAAGAGGATTGAGGGCTGGTGTAAAGAGATGGAGGCAGAAGCTGAAGAGAATGACCTGTCAGAGGAAAGTGAGTGTTGTATTCTTAAAGCTTCATGACTGATCTGAGGTTGCTTTTGTGCAGGAAGAGATGGATTGGAAGGATTGAAAGGGATGTATTTTTTTTAAAGTACTGTGCTGTATGTGTTGTACTTAATATGCTGTGTGTGTGTGTGTGTGTGTGTGTGTGTGTGTGTGTGTGTGTGTGTTTTAGTCCTAGGTAAAATCCGGAGTGCAGTGGGAAGCGCTCAGCTGCTCATGTCTCAGAAATTCCAGCAATTTTACTGGCTGTGTCAGCAAAACCTGGTAAGAAATCTATCAAAGAGAGGGAGTCTCTCTGTGTGTGTGTGTGTGTGTGTGTGTGTGTGTGTGTGCGTGCATGCGTGCGTGCGTGCGTGTGTGTCTTCCACATTTGAATTGCTCTTCATGCTCTTCAACACTAGCTTAGCTAAGTTGTGCTATGGTCAAAATTACTGTATGTCATATGTGTTATGTGAAAATCTGCTTCCTTTTTATATTCGCAGTAAATGTGATCATCAGATTATCTTTCATACATGTCAATAACAACAAAGTAAACATATATCAATATAATTACACACGGGCCCTCTTTATGCAGCGCTACATATTTGTGTATGATCATCTATGAGTGGTAAAGCATACAACAAAAACAAAGGGGTGGAAAGCAGTTTAAAAAGGAATAAAGGTGGGAGAAATTAACCAGCTGCTTTTCAGCCAATGTATTCTGCATGCATTTGCATTATGCATTTCTCCATATACCAAGATATAAATCAGTTCTCTGTCTCGGTCGAGATCTTGTTATATTCATGGCAACACAGACAAACTTAAATCAGAAAACATCACATCTGAATCTTAAGTGGGGTCAACAGTATAAGTTTTATCATTAAAAACACTCTTTTATCTGTCCTCACAACTTTTGTTTTCCAACCCTCAACACACATTTAACGCTTTAGCATATTATTGAATTTAGAAAGCTGCAACACTGAGAATCAACAGCTATCCAACACATTTACATGTGACCTGGACAAAAACATATGAATGTGTTTTCAGTGATGCAGCTGAGGGCTGAGCCAAACGCAGATTTAAAAAGACCCTAAATATCGCCGGCCGCTCTATTGCTCATCCAGTGCAGGAACACACACAGGGTCAGGGATTTCTGCCTCATATTTTTCTTGCACTGTTCACAACTCATTTTATTGATCTGAGGTAAGTACCCAATATTTCAAATGAAGTTGGTGCAGAGTTATGAGAGATAGTGTTGCTATTTTTGCAGTGTGTAGCAGAAACTGCTCATTCAGGAGGTGTGGGAGTTGCATGGGGAGTACAGTGAACCAGTTTTTTAGAACAAGTCAACTATAACTTTGTCCCACTGAAGGATGCCGTATTATGCGCGTGTGCTTTACAACTTATTACAAAAATCTGCATTTCTCTACATGGAAAAAAGCAGATGGAATATTAACTTTGGCTTCATTGGTTAAATAAATACAATTAAAGAGATTTCTAATTGTCTAATCAGCCTGCTTCTCTCTACCTCATGGATCCACTTCCATATTTAAAATACTATAATAAAAGAGAGACAAACAGTCTGTGTGGAGTACTTGTCTGGGAGGAGCTCCAGGATTAAAAGCACACACTGACACAGCCAAGGCTTAAAATTCACTGGCTCCCCCTAAATCTGTCAGCTCTGGATATGTGAAGGCCACAAGACTTCTGAGACAGAACATCACAAGTTCAGGGGTCAGAATAGAGCTGACAAAGCGCTGAGGCACTCCCTCTGTAATTACAGATAAAAGAAGTGTGTTCTGTTCCCAGCTTACTTTACATGATGGATACCATGATGTTTGAAATGTGGAGTAATTTAGATAAATTCTTTGTACAGAGGAGAATTATGCTAATCTCGTAACACTATACACATATCAAAGCAAGACCTAGACTCTCCATTGGAATATTATGCAAATTTTGAGGAGTCATGCCATGAGAGTTTAAAAAGAATAGGTGTAAAGTAAAATAAGGTTACCATAAACTTTAATCTCTGTATCACTGACACAGTTTAATACACTGATGCACAATTTGAAATTCGAAAGTCATTTGATGATTTGTAACTTAAAGAAAGAGTTGAATATAAGGTCTGCTTTTCATTCACACTATGAGCTTCTTGTGAGGCCATAACGTTTTGCTTTTATAGGATTTACAGAATATAATAGAAATTGAATATGCAAAAGTATATTTTCATTAGTGTATAATCACCTCCAAATAAGAATCATTATGTTTTCATTAGCCTAAAATTACCCTTTTGTATCTAAAAGTGCAGCAGGTCCTCTTCCACAGAGTCCACCATGTTGTGCTGCCATTTTTCTACAGTAGCCCAGAACGGACAAACTAAACACTGGCTCTAGATAGGGCACATTTTTCGTGCATTTCGCTGCCACCATAGTTTTTCCTTTGTGCTAAGAAGGCATGGGTTGAGGTGAGTGGGTTGCAATGCTGCAACGACACCACTAGTGGTCCTTAAAAGTTAAAATCTCTTTGACATACTTCTTGTTAAAACATGGTAGTGTGGCAGGAGAAAATGCAGAAAGAATCGCTGGTAACCAAACAATAAAAAGAAATGCAATGACTCACCCATGACTGTAGCATAGAGAATACTAGGCACTGTTGGCCCATCAGACAGCAGCACCCTTCACCATCCATCTAATCTAAATGTCATAAGGTTTAAAGTGAGTGAGTGTGGGAATGTCTCTGGGGGTTATTGAGTCGACACGTCTCATCACAGACATGCGTTGTTGAAGGTCAGTGATTTCTGAAATTTGGGATTGTGCTGGCCTGAGACAGTCGGAAGGAAATCAAAAACCAAATCTGAAACAGGAGGTTGACTTAAATTTGGCAAAGAATAGATACCACTTCACTCAACCAAAGCAACCATGCTATTTGTAAACAATAATTAAGCTCAATATGGCTCTTAGCTGAATTCGAGTTGCATATCATTTTGAATTACAATTAAATGCACAATTAGTAGAATTTATAATAAAAGCATTATGTTCAAAGTCAACATACAATTGGTGTAAATTTGACAAATTCTTACTCGACTGAAGTCCACAAAAAGGTCTGAAAGGTTTTCATAGCATTCATCTAGAACACACGACTTTACAATTTCCCTGTATGTAATCATAGTGAAAACTCATTCATGTATTCAACATTGCCTTTTAAATGTCCATAGTCCATACAGAAAGCATATCAATGACCATAATATTATGAGCACCATGTTGTTGAAAAGGCTCCAGAATAAATTGTAAAGTGTGGTGTGTAAGGAGCTCATTGTACAACGACATTGTACAACATTGTACCCTTGTTGAATCAAAGCTGTATTTCACACCATGGATTAGTCCAGCTAGAAGGAGTTGGCACGTTGGATTTTTAATAGATAGTTAAAAGTTCAAATTAAATTGAAATAAGTAATGAACAAACATGAATGATATGCACACATATACTTAAAGGTAATTTCCACAAACTAACAATATTTAGTCCTGTTACAGGCACACACACACACACACACACACACACACACACACACAATAAAGCAAAGATTGTACAGTTTTAATATTTAATATTGAGATATTAATCGGTGTAATGTTTGCTTTGGAACAAAATGTAAATCACAGACCTTGTTTTCCACAGCTCAAATATTTTGGCTTACAAATGTTCACACCATATAACTGTTTTCTTAACATTAAGACTATGTGACCCATACAGTTTGCTCCCTTAAGAGCATATAAAGCTACTTGGTAATGTATGTGGGTGTAGTTTTTCTGGCAGCATTCATAGTTCATGTTTTTATTTACTCATCACTCTCATTATTGACTTATTGCATTCCTATGTGTTAGTGTTTTATAGTAAAGAAACAGCTTGTGTCTTTTCTTTTCAAGCATCTCTGTTCACATATATACTCCTAAGTCTGCTAGCAGAACATTTTTTTTAATTTTAATCAATGAACTTGTGAAGCAGCTAAAATTGATTTAACAGCTCAAACCTAACAGAAAGACTTGGACCTACACATTTGAAATGACCTCAGAGTTTTACATCTATTGGCGCATCTCATGACTCATTAAAACCTGCAAGTATTGCAGGCCAGTTGCACAGACAATGAGGCACATCTCAATCTGTTTCATTGTTTCATTCATGTCAGGAATGAAGTGATGAAAAGGGCTGAAATGACAGCGGCAATTTATTATTTCTGAGCTCATTCATGGAAAGACAGGGTTGGTATCTATCACAAGTTGTACCCCTTATTTCAACCACAATTCCTCAAACTACTGTGCTACTGTTTTGAGTCTGATAAGGACATCTAGTGGATCGAAGCTGAAGTGCAGTTACACTTCACAAGTGTGACTCTTTTATAAACATATGTACAGTGCTGTAAGTTCACTGGACTACAGGCACCGAACCAACAATCTCTCACCACAGACATTATTGCTATCTTTGCTGTAACACCTCTCACCTGTGTCCCTTATAGGACCCCAGTGCCATGCCGCGGCCCACCTCTCAGGACCTGGCTGGGTTCTGGGACCTTCTGCAGCTCTCCATTGACGATGTCACAGTGAAGTTTGACCAGCTGCAGCAGATCAAGAACAACAACTGGAGGCCTATAGACAGCCCAGAGAAGAAGGTGAGGGCTGTATTTTGTATAATCATTGTGATAAAAACCAAAACCAACCAACTAGCCTTCATTGTTCTCTCTTCTTCCTAAAGCCACCAGCTCCCGTACCAAAGAAGACAGTTCGACAGAAGAGTATGATGACGAGGGAGAAATCCCTGGACCTCCCAGACCGACACCGGCAGGAGGCTCGTCGGCGGCTCATGGCAGCCAAGCGGGCAGCCTCCTTCCGGCAGAACTCAGCCTCGGAGCGAGCAGACAGCATCGAGATCTATATCCCAGAAGCTCAGACTAGACTTTGAGAAGATAAGGTCCGGGGCCGACACGTCTCCCTGCTACCACGTTCAAACAACTTTAAAACTAGCCTTTTTTCTAGACTGCTACTCTCTCTACTCTTCCTTTCTCCATCTGTTGTCTGATCTCGATAGCCATCCTCAGTGCCCATCGCCAACACCATTGGTCTGTAGGATGTGCCGAGCCTCTTCTCCCATTGCCAGAAAAAGTGCTAGCAGAAATGTATGTCTGACATGGGTCGGTTGGGTTTCTCCTTGGTTTGCTGGTGATCATGATACCCAGCCTACACAAGCTCTCTCATCCAATGTCCTGGATGGGTACGTCTGTAGTTTTTCAACATTTGCAAAGTGCCATTTAAAAAGTGCAGCTTTGAAAACCTACCAGCAACCAGGCCTTTGAGCTAAAAAGAGTAAATGAGAGAAATTATATTTATTTCAAGGTGTTCAAAAATGTTCAAAGTTAGTAACCCTTCAGTATTTTTCAATAATTTAATGTTACATTATGATTATACCTTTTGTTTCTCTAGTCTTTTTTGGGGTAAATGTTAATTACAAGCTAAATATCACAAAATTGTTGTAAGTTCAAAACTTTGAAAAGTGCCAATGCTTGAAATACCTCAACTATGTGCATGTGGCACTGATCACCCATTCAAGGTTATTCAGGCAGCCCTTATAAGCTCTGGACTGGTCAGTGTTGGAAAATGCAGCTTTCTACCCAATCTGGTTGTAGTCAAAACATTTTTCTTGGTCTGGATTGGTGAAAGAATGACATCTGTCAGCTCATTAACATGCACATTTCACAACGACTTTCCTATATATCTCATGTTCCTGTTGCCAACTTTCGAATATTGACATTTACTTGAAGCTGAAAACATGCAAGTCTTGTGCCAACATTTTCATTATGTCAATGCAGTAGAAAAACTATGAAGGTTTGTGTAACTCCTTAGATCAAAATGTGTAGACAAATGCACTTATGCACTTATTACAATTCTCTCTATTTCCAAGGGAAATGTATATACCCAAGTTCACAATAGTACTGTTGTATTTTTGAATTGTGAGCGGGAAGAATATTTATCGTGTATATTTTTTTCCCTCATGTCCACTGCTTGCCTGCCCTCTCTATTGCTTTTGGCAAATCTAGATTTGTTGCATACATACAGTGGCTTGACCACACACACAAAATCATACTGCTGTGTTTTCATCCAATATACTTCTCTTAGGTCCTTTCAAGTAGCACCTTCAGCTACAGTTAATGAGGAGTGAAAGAAAAACTGCCAAAACAAAATATCTGCATACTACTTTCTTTAATCCAGGAATAATCTTCATATTTCTTGAAAAGATTTCCTGAAAGTCTTCTGAAGCAGTATCATAACTGCATTCACTCCCTCTAGGAAAGGCTGAGAAATAATGAAATAAAAGTGGGGCAAAGGCGTTCCAGGGGGATGCAAGCAGCAAGTCCCAAATAACAAAAGATTTGCAAGTCTCCTGTTGAGAGGAAATACATAAGGAATAGGGTAATCACTGTCTGTAACTATGCAGACCAGTTTGTAATATATTATCATTTGCCTTTGCTTGTCATCACAGTGTTGTACCAATTGCACCAGCTCTTTGTAACCACAAACCTAGCCTACTAACTTGTGTTATTAAATGGAGATTTCCACGTTAATTCATTTAAACGGGTTGACCACACAAACAAATTCTATAAGTTAGTTACTAGCACAGCTACCGTTAGCTTGCTAATATATGACCATTTTATGTTGAGGAGTAAAAAAAGTTAATGTGAAATATAGTTGACATTTCTCATGTGATACTTGATCAAAAACAATGATGAACACATTTTAAATTACATTTCATGAAAATAACAAAACACACCTCAAATTACATAACAGTATGCTACATGCAGGCTATGGCTAAATATGCAAGTTAGATCAGCATAAGCAGATATTTTCAGCTATTTCTAAACCACATGAATACTGCTAGCTCTGAAATACATATTTCTAATTTAAATGCTTAAGAGCTGAGACATTTCAAAAACTTTTTTTATGGTGCAACCTGATTTAGAAAATCGGTAGTTGAAACTAGCTAGTATACAATGAACTTAGATAGGACTAACTAACTAACTTAGAGGCCTAATGGATTTACAAATAGCTGGTGCAACCCAACCATGGTACTGTATGTGATGTGAAAGTGGAAAAACCTAAAACGAGTGGTCATAAAATTTACATCCAGGTGGTTATAAGTTATATAAAGTTATAAATTGCTCATAAAGTTAAACTCATCTTGAGCAAAGGTTAAAACTCTGCTACTCTTTATTATCAAGCTTTTGTGCCAGTAACATGAACAACAGTCCTCATTGTATTGCCAATCTTATATTCAAAAGACTGAAAGTCTATTGGTAAAAACTCTGGATAATCAACCAACTAAATGGTGCTGCTTTTTATTTAATAAATACAGTACTAGACAAACAATCAAAGCGCTGTCAGCTGATCGATACATCCCTTAAAAATCTATTTTTATGACTTATACATTTTTGGTTGAGTGATCGTGCCAGTGTGTATTATGGCTAGGACCAGGGAGATTTATCTTATAGCAGTAAGAACAAAGTACATTTCTCTGTATTTGAATATTTTGTGTGTGTGTGTATGTGTGTTTTGTTGATATGTGATATCTGGGGTCAGTGTGGCTTGATTGCCCTATTACTACCCAACTGTGGCCTGACCTGCATCTCTCTCACACACAAACACACACATAAACAGTAACAGTATAAAAACATACTTTACATGCCATAACATAGCATAAAATGTACTTTTTTTGGACAGATTGTATTTTTGATTAAATGCAATTCAAATTGTTTAACACATCATGACTCCAAGTATAGAAAGATATATTATAGATTTGTTTCCAGTGTTTCAAACCTACAGTATATCAAAATACATGATAAATCTCAGAGCTTAGACAATACATTTCAGAGAGATGGGAAGTATTTCCAGTCCAACAAATCACATAAAGTCAGTGTTTCAGACATGCAGTGCCATACTTCAGTTACAGATTGGGCTCTCAACAGCCCTCAGCTGAATGTTAGATGTTTCTTAAAAAGCACACCCATCTATTATTCTGCAGTTTTTTTCACTGCAGAGGCAGGAACCTTTAAGAGTATAACAGTGGGTTTCTGGAAAGCGTCTGGGTGTGCGATGCCAGGCAATTGGCAGAGCAGAGACGTTCCCCTGCTGTTGCCACAGTGGCAGGCAGACGCCAGAGAGACAGACTCGGCCTGACATATGCTGGCTTAGAGAAGATGAGAGCTCCTCACTGAGCCCCAAACTGCTGGTGTTGTATGCTGTTATGTAGCTGGAAGGCTGTTCTGTGAGGTTTGCTAGCCGCTGTGCTGGGTATTTTTCATCCTGCCTTTGACTAAGCAAAGCAGCTTATGTAAGATTTCAGGTCCTTGGTGAGATCAAGCAAACAGCCTCCGGGGCCCTTCAAAGCTTGCGTTGATAAATGTATTGCTGAATAGTGGCCTATACTGTAGAACTTAAGCATCAGCACTACATGTATTTCTATCTGTGCTCGGTTAGTTTCACTGAAGGCTGTCATTGAAACAACAGAGGAGTTTCACCCTTATGCAAATTGATCAGGGCTGTGAAAGTGTATCCACCACCTCGGTTCAGTTTAAAGCATATCTCTTGCTCCTTCGAGAGGCTTTCACATAATAGCAATGAGACCATTTTTCATTCTAAAACCACAAACAAACCATTTCAAATAGTGAAGTGGAATCAGTTGCAGAAGTCACGAGGGAGCAGAAAATGTTGAAGAGGATTTGTTCAGTAGAGACAGAGACTTTACTAAATTTGCTACTACAGTTAGAATTAACAACTGGGCCTGGAAAATAATACATAGAGGTTGAGAAGTATGTCCTTTAGAGAAAAAATGTTATCTCGCTTCTCTCTCAGAGCCATTTTCTAAACTATGAACAAAATCCCTCTGCTGTAACAGCTGGGTCAAGTTTGTGTCCCAGTGAAAATGATTTTCTATCCATTGAAAGTGTTTTTTTTTTAAAAAAAAAACCTTTTCACTCATGTTTTGTCCAAATAGATATAAACACACTCTTAAACAGAGTGATCTTGAATTTCCTTGTTTAAACTTACTTCAGTGGCTGTTTTATGTTGGATTGCTTTGGTTGACGTACACTTGTGTGGTGTGCATTTGATACTGTGAGCATTGGAGGATTCCTCACTTGTCAGAAAGTAACTGTGGTGATGATTCAGTTTTTTTAAATTATGGTAATTTAACACAGCTAGTCACCCACCAAAACCTTGTGCAAACCCCACAGGCTTTCATTGCACTAGTATCATGAGGGCAGCAATTCACTCCAAGTGACATCTTTTTGACGACATCCAACATACTGTAAAATCATTACTCAACACAGTCACGTGTCCTTCTTCAACTTCATGTAAGCAATCATTCCTGCCATTACCTACCCTGTCCCGTTTCCAGTCATGTATTTCTATCATTTCCGCTTGCATCTCGACATCTGTGGCCTCACTTCTGGTACGACTGTCTATCTGCTTTTAACTCTAGAACCCGTGATGTGAAATATTTCAGGGGGATTTTTTCGTAATCATGCCGTGGAAAGAGCGTCAGACTCACTGAGATAGACTGATACAACACTTCCTTGAACTTGGAATGTGAAACCACTCTATAATTACTAGATAAAATGAAAAAGGTAGTTGTTTAGCTAAAACTATTTTCATCTCTTGTATATCATATCTATAGTGAGGATGAATATAATGCCAAATATTCATTATTTGTAAAGAAATATATATAGATATATAAATATATAATATATGCTTCATTGAAACATAACTATTTTCTGCATTTGCTCATGTTTTCTTGTCATTTTTACTTTGTTATGGTTATTTTATAAGCTGATATGATGGCATGCGAAATACTGATTCTGAATGTAGGCTTATTTATTCATTTTATTTAAGTAATTTTTGTTAAAAATTAAGACACTGTCCCACTGATTTGTTATGTATTTATTTAAGTCAATCACATATGCACCTCTCAATGTGTTATTTTAGTGCAAGTTACTGTATCATTGGGTTATTTTTTGTATTATTTGAGTAGTTTGCAATAACATATGCATTTTCCTCCATTCTTTCCTAGCTGAGCTATTGAAAGATTTTGCCTCTTTGAGTAGTTTGATCATTGCTGAGGTCATCCAGTGTAAATAATTCTGCAATTAAATTTTTGGAGAAAAAGTTTGGAAAAGTTTGTCTGTGTGGTGCCTGTTTACTCTGGGAAATCAAACCTTAGTAACGCACTCTCACTACTGTGCCAATTATAGTAAAATGAAATGTTATGGTTTGATTAACAGATTTTTATTTTATATCTTCAGACACCAAACTACATTATACAGCTACTCAGTGCTTGTCCTAAAAACAACAGGATTCCTGATGGTAGTATTTTAGCTCACAGCAGGAAAACCTCAGTGAATTTATCAAAGTGTTCTTGACATTTCATGCATTTTATATCTGTATGCAGGCTGCTAACCAAAAATAACAGCAAGATAAAGCTGAAGGGCACTTTTGAATCACCTCTCAGAGAAAATGCTGTGTTTTACTGTTCTTGGTTAAGTGAGTCACAACAGTCTCCAGTGATCTGGCATTTATATCATTGATAGAATATATTGTCACTTAATATAAGTAACTGTGATCTCTTAAAACCCCCCAAAATATTAAATTTACATTATACAAAATGGAAATTGTCCATAATATTGTCCAATATTCAGATCAGGTCATCCAAACAAAAACAATATTGTTCAAAGACATTTTATCCGGCTGAAGATGTACTACAGTGATTAAAACCTGACATGGTTGTTTGTCTAAGAGGAATTCTAAAACAATACGCATGTAAAAATGCGGCCGGAGTAGCAAAATGTTTGTAGATCAAGGACATGTTGTGATAGAAAGTTGTTTGTGAAGAGTTTTCAATAATATTCTTTGTGTTTATAACATCCTATTGTATTGTAGCATATATGCTATTGTTATCTTAAGCAGCAGGTGTAACGCAGTGTTGCTGTGCATTTCTATACTTGGTGTTCCACACAAATAACTGTTGTGGAGAAATTGCTGAAGTCAATGGTCAATGGTGAGGTCAGGAGGGAAGAAAGTGTTCAGGAGCCTCTGATGTCTTATGCTGTAATATTTATTGAAGCTTGGCAAAGGAGAATTAGAGACACTCTCAAAGTACATCAGAAGTGCCTGAGTCGGTCTCACATTCTGCCAAACTCATGCTGGTGGTTAGACTTTAAACCCAAAGATAACACCACAAATACTATATGCCCAGAATTAGTCAAAGAGAATGTTTTTACGCATGCAGGTGTTATTGTCAACATATTCTAGTCTGGAGACACTGTTGTCTGTTTACGCAGATTGGAATGTCAATGGCAAGCTATCTATTATGTCTAGGAAGGCAGCAATAATCTCCTCGACCCTGGCCACCACAGTGTTGAGATAGGCTGGCACCTACTGTTCCAAATCAAAGCCAAACAATTAATACTGCCAAGGACCTCAAGGCCCACATGTGACCTCATGTAACCTAAGGATAGAAAATTCCATAACAATAACCATGTCTGCTATGAATGTCAATTCAGATTTCCTGTCAGTACATCTATTTATGACCTGTTTTAGGAATGATATCCATTGATCAATACTTAATACTTACACTTCTGTACATTTTTCTACAATTTATCTGGATTACTTTCAAGCGTCTGATCGTCAAAACACTCAAATCCCTTGTATTAAAAGCCCTGCACACTGGTGTTCTCAATTATTCTGGCTGATTTGACCTCTTCTTTGATTTAAAAAGTGCATAGCTATGCTGGGAATTTTATGAGGTCACCAAACACTAGGTACTAATGAGAATGACAGAGGTGCAATTTGTAGGGATAGGTAAGGGTGTCTGCACACTGAAATTTGCAAGCTCCCAAAAGCTTTTATTAATGCAACATTTTAACCTGCAAGGTCTTTGTCAGGCAAAAAGGTGTAATTTGTCCCATCAGGAGAGTCAGGAAGAAAAATTAAACACCTGTTTAATATTTGGTTTTATATATTTTGTAGTTAACATGTTCATTTTTCAGCCATACAGCAGACATCTATTAACAAGGGTTAGGTCATTTCTATTAAAAAAAAAAAAAAACTCACCTTAAACCACTCACCTCACCAATCTCAAATATACAAGGCAAGATCTCCCCCTGATGGATAAAGAGTGAAATTCATGAGATGATACAGCTGGACTTAAATTTTTGGTCAAATGTATTTTTAGGATTATTGTGACATGGTTTAGTTCAGCTAAGACAGCTGCTGATTTCTTTTTTCTCTTTCTTGAAGACTTTTTACTATTCATTCAAGAGTTTTCATCGGTTCTGACTTGTGGGGAGGTCGCCACCCCACCAGTTAGTGATGTGTTCAAAACATTGCTATAGTACTAATAGAATATTTAAACAGCTGTATCAACATATAACTATGACTATTGTTGTTGCGGGTGAGGAAATGCTGTAACTGAATTGCAATACTCACACTATCACTATCACAGCAAGAAGGGTGTGAGTTCCACCTAACCTCTCTCTTTTGTGTGTGGAGTCTGCAGGTCCTTGTGTCTTGGCTGGTTCCCTCCAACAGTTCTGTGGTTATCGGTGTATGTGTGCGTGTGAATGTGTGTTATCACTATGGCACTATGGCTATCTGCCAGTGTGCACCTTGCTTCACCGTCTCCTGCAGTCGTGCACACAACAATTGGAAATTTAATCCAGGCTTTTTTGCACAACCTGTATCTTAAATGATATTTCCACCTTGTAACCACATGTACTGTAAAAATAAAATATTTTACATTGTTAATAGCATCTATATATAATCATATACTTGTAATATGTAGATGAATGCAACATATATAATATATGTATATACTGTATATGTAAAACATGTAACAATAGCCATTTTGTACAGTTTTTATAGTTTTTATCTCTATTTGTAGTTCTATTTCTTATTTCTATAAAACAATTATTTATATTTTTTACTTTTTATATAGTTTTCTATTTGTAAAGATCTTAGCACAGGTCTAATTTTTCTGTACAACTTTAATTTCTTTGCACATGTTTACTTTCTCTGCACATGCCTAATGTCTTAGCACAGGTTTAATTTAAATTCAGATTTATCTTATAGGTTAATTTTAATGTATGTTTAATGTATGTTAACTGTGTCTCGTGCTGCTACTGGATGCTTGAATTTCCCTCAGGATCAATAAAGTATCTATCTATTTTCCTTATTCCATACATGTCCCCTCATTGCAAAACATTAACATATTTGACTTTGCCTCAACAAAATATGACTTTGCATTTACGTTGAACTGAAATATATGCTTTGTTTTGTCTATGCCATAGACCAGGGGTCTTCAATTTTCACCAAAATAATTTGTGAGAATTAAAAATATAACAAAAATGATATTGAGTAAACTGCAAGCATTAATATGCAATAAAATGCTACTTTTGACAAAAACTATTACTATATATATATATATATTATTCATAAATTATTCCATTATGCCTGAACGTTTTATCAATCATTAACACATATAGGCTAATAACCCAGCATATAAATAGGTTAATAGGGTGAGATAAAAGATGAATAAAGTAAATATAGAAGTTATTATAAGCCAGGCTTAAAATGTGACACGTGTGGGGGTCTCTGTTCTGTTTGTCTCTCGTCCAAGGGGTCCTTGGGCTGAAAAAGGTTGACGACCCCTGCCACAGACAAAACAAAGCATACACTTCATACATACAGCATAATCAATGTTTTTCGGGTGTAACCAATAGGATGGCGCGTTACCACAGAGCAGAGCGGCGTTGACCAATGGGGTGCCCGGAAGTTAAAAGTGGGCGTAACTTCCTGTTTGGAGGTCATGTGACCAAATTGAAGTCGTATGATGTGAATTTTCCTGTTGTAGCCTGAAGAAACGACACCGGGACACCGAGTTCAGCTGAAACACTTCAGCACGGTATGTATAATAACCATGTTAACTAGTTTGTGAGGAGAAATACTCACTGCTTTACACTTGTTAGTATTTTGTTTGCGTGTTAGGCGGCCGTAACTTTCATCGTCGTTGTTGTTTTTTGTGCTAACTTTCCCACGCAGTCACTGTAGGCGTGTTTTTTAAAATATAAAACTGGTTTAAATTGATACAATGATGCGTTTAATGGGTGTAGAGGGGTTATCTTGTTTTACTGACTTGATACAAGAATAGTTAGCTCTTAACTGAGGTCCAGACACAAGGTACATTAAAGCTAGACAAGCTGGGAAAGTCGTTTTTTTTAGTTTAATAGAGCCTGGGTGCACCGGCTGTTTGTTTATAGCGTCAGTAATGTAGTTAATGATTATTTAGTGGATGATGTCTGTGCTCTGTTTTCTGCTTTTATAGGTGACTCACATGCCATGCATGTACCAGCCCCTGTTCTCAGTTCCCCACCTGCAGCTGGGCCTCCCCTCATCTAATATCCCCTCTCACACACCATGGATCCGGTCCAGCAGACCAGCCCTCTTCCCCAGCCCAGTGCTGAACACGTTTCATGGGACTATCGCCTCCAGCTTATTGGCCTTGGCTTTGCCTTCTATACAGCAGTATTCCTCCTCTCCCACCTCCTGTCTGGGGCTCTGTCCCGGACTTATAACGCCCTGGTAGCTAAAGAGAAGGTTTTCTGGAACCTCGCAGCGACTCGGGCAGCATTTGGCATCCAGAGTTCTGTAGCTGGCCTCCGGGCCCTGACCGAGGACTCGGCTTTAACTCGAGACAGAGTGAGGGGACAAGAAGACTGGTCGTGGTTCAATGTCCTCACAGCCACAGGTTTCTTTGTGTTTGAGAATGTAGCACTTCACACCTCCAGTGTGGTATTTAGGTCTTTTGACCTCCCACTGGCGACGCACCACTTCTTCGCCCTCTCTGGATATGCAGGGGCAGTGGTGTGGGACACCCATGGCCACTTCCTGCCAATGGTGACACTGCTGCTGGAGATGAGCACACCATTTACATGTATATCCTGGATGTTACTGAAGGTAGGGGCCTTTGAGCAGTACTTGTAGTTACCAAATTATTATTATTATTGTATCTGATGCTGCTGGTTGATCATCTTGTTCTTACAGATTAGATTAGTGGAGAGGTCATCAGCTTTCAGTTCCTCCTTGGTCTTGTGTATCTCTGTCAACAGATAAAGTTTGCATTCTTAGAAAGGAGAAGTTCAATATATATGAATATCTCTGTTCCTCCTTCTCACACCTTTGACTTGAGCACACGTGTTACAAGGATGTGTTGTGGCGTAAAATCAAAAGCAAGAAATAATTTTATCTGTCCACCTTTCTTTTTCTCTGACAGGCTGGCTGGGCGCGCACTCTCTTCTGGAGAGCCAACCAGTGGGTGATGATCCATGCGTTCCACTGCCGCATGGTGCTCACCTATTACATGTGGTGGGTGATCTTGACTCACTGGGGAGAGCTCACCACCCATGTGGCCGTGCCACAACTTGTGCTCTTCTTCACCGGCCTTGCTCTGCTTACATTTATCATCAACCCTATCTGGACGCACAAGAAGACCATGCAGCTGCTTAATCCAGTGGACTGGAACTTTGGCAACAAGCCAACACCTGTAAATGGTGCCATGCAGGGTCAGTCTGAAGTTTCTGTCAAACCCCACTCCAGCTGAGAAGTACCAAAAGGTTATGGTTATATCTGAATGGCAGCATTTTTTTTCTTCCTTTTTTAATGTACTTGTGAAGTCACTTTGAGAGTGATGATACATACACATACACATACTTAGGTTTCCTAGAGCATATTCTTAGCACAGCTAAGAGGTGAGCCTGGAATAACTTACCCACTTTCCATACACACCTTTTTAACCCAGGGCCATGATTCACACTGCCATTCTGCTATCCCTGGGTTAAATATCTGTTAGAACGCGTGACTAATATTTGTTTGAATGTTTACATTTTTTTTACTTTAGGCCCATATCACACTGACAGGTGTTTATCCCTGTGTTCATTTGATCACCAATCTCAAATATACAAGGCAAGATCTCCCCCTGATGGATAAAGAGTGAAATTCATGAGATGATACAGCTGGACTTAAATATTTGGTCAGATGTATTTTTAGGATTATTGTGACATGGTTTAGTTCATCTAAGACAGCTGCTGATTTCTAACTTGGGGCTAACCCTGCGCCTGGGCAGGGCCAGCAAGCCCTAGGCTAAAGTCGGGGGACCTTGATATCCCAGGATTGTGCCAGTGTGAGCGCTTTCATAGCCTGGGCCTAAGACGGTTCTAAGTTAAGTGCAGAGGGAAAAGCCCTACTTTAAGTGAACTTTGCTGTTTTTAAAGAAAGCCCTAACAGGTTACTTGTTACTGTCTTGATAAAGTCTGTTACAAGTCTTTCCATAGGCTTTACTTTCAGGCAATTTTCATGTTGTTGTTGTTGTTGTTGTTGTTGTTTTTTGGGGGGATTTACATTTAGTCATTTAGTCATTTAGCTGACGCTTTTATCCAAAGCGACTTACAGGGAGCAATTTGGGGTTCAGTATCTTGCCCAAGGACACTTCGACATGCAGACTGAAGGAGCTGGGGATCGAACCACCGGTCATCTGATTAGTGTGATCTGTGTTGTGAAATTCCAAGTTCATCAGTCATATGATGGTTATTTATTCACATTTGGAAGAAGTCCATGAGACAGCACTTCTGACATGACATATGCAGAAGCACAAACTTGCATATTAAAATCATCAGCTTATAGAGTTATATCATGAAGTTAAAAGACATGACAAAATGTGAAAGAAAACTGTATATCTACAGTATTTAAAGATTTACATACTGTAATGCTTCTGCTATAATGCATCTACCAACAGCTGTTGGTCTGTTGCTTGATAGTCCAGTCGATCTATCAAATAAAAGAAGGCTCGTAACGTGTGCTTGCTATATATGAGGGCTGCTTTTACAACAGACACTGATTGGTTAGTGTAGGCAGGAAAATTGGTTTAAGACTAAAGAATGAAGTTCTGTAGGTGAACCACTGGCGCTATTAGATTTCTAAGTGGACAATTAGATCAGTCCATTCATGGGTCACAGCGGTGTTTTTGGACTGTGAATGCTCTTTCAGTAGAGAGGGAAATATTTACCGTGGTCATAAAAGAAAAGGCCTTTAACAGAATCTTCTTTGTTGGTGGACGAAAGCGCAGGACTGGTCGACTCTACAAAGGCTTCTTTGTCTGAAAATGGAGATGTAATGTGGCAAAATTGGAGCAGTATTGATAAGAGAACAACCAAACAACATTTTGATCATGATGATTTATTGAATATTATTATGATTATACAGTTTTATTGTAGTATTATTTCTGCTAATGACACAGTAACATTTCAGTATGGTTTTTGTTTTGTGTTTGCACACAGTGATCTATTGTACTGGAAATATTGGCTTGTTTGGTTTGTCTGTTGTCATAAATCTGGCCTAGGTTTTTGTATCATTGTCATTCTGCTGCAAATTTTCAGAGATCTCTTCTCAGCATAACAGCTAATAGCTTCTGCTACTGTGGCTCAAGTTTAATTATATTTATAATTTCAGACATTGTATTGTTTTACCATTAGTATCTCTAAGTTAAAATATTGCATTTTGAGGATATAATGCATCTACTTGAATTGGGCCTTTGGACTGAATCAAAGGTAGCCAGCAAAGTATAAATCATTTAATTGCAGTGGTTATTAAGCAGTTAAAGAAATATTTTTTAAACAAAAGTTTTTGCTGGGCATTTTATTTGCTTGGCGCCTGATGATTTACTGAGTTGTCTGTATAACTTTGCTGAGTCAAATCCAGAACCTCCTCAAATCTGAAACGTGGACTGATGTAAGAAGGATGGTGCTGGGCTTAACTCAACATCATCCAACCTCTGACTGTAATAACACAAAAATGTTTGATGGAAATGTATTTATAACATGTAGAAGTATTTTAATCGGTTTACTTATAAACAAAAATAATTCTTGGTCCTTCTGATTGTAAATCTGATGTCACTAGATCTTTACTAAAACATACTAATATCAGATGGTGTTGTTATAACGGCATAGGATTAACATGATGGGATGGGGAGATGACTCCCTTTAAGTTCTACATCATATGCCAGACTATTCAACATCCTGTTTGCGTTGGAAAATGCGTTAATTTGAGTTCCAAAATAAAAGGTTTCCTCATACAGTGTTGTGTCCATTGGCTCTTTCCTAGAAATTATTATGGGTGTGCAATAGAGCATCTGCCTGTAGGTGGCAGAATAGGAATAATGATCTCTTCAGTAAGTTTCCTTAGTTCTGTTTTTCTCCTATTTGGCCAGACATGAGTTTGACACTCCAGTCCAGATTTGATTGTCTCTAAAAGATTAACACAATCCTTATAATAGATTTCTTTGATAAAGCAGACAAATCAGTTTCAAAACGAAGAGCTGGTTTCTTTAAGAATTTTATAACAAAGAATGATATGAAATCTTAATATGGAGGTTTTTGTGTTTCTATGCAGATTTGATGTGAAAAATTCATAGAAGATCAGAAATTTGCAGTCGGTGTGGAGAAGTAAATGAATAACCTGCTGACCTCAAACACGCTTAAAGGAGGAGCGTGTAGGATTTAGTGGCACAGAGCCCCTCGTCTCATCCTCTCATTCCTAACATGAAGGACAAACTATTGTGGGCACGAAACTCGCAAAATATGCAAGGGGTCCTATCTTGAGCCAGTGTTTGGTGTGTCCATTCTGGGCTATTGTAGAAACATGACATATTTTAAAAGTTTTGGTGAAATATTTTGATTGTGGGTGTGGGGAGAGATGTTCTTTAAAGTGAAGAAAAAAAAAAAAAAAAACTGTTACTCACTTTGGGGCTGAAGGTACATGTATCATTTTGCTCAAAAACAAACACGAAGAAACAAAAATGTAGAGGTATCAGAGTCTTTATGTGTGTTTCAGTTTATATATACTGTATATAGTATATAGTGTATTCATATGTAGCTGTTTATTCTGTGTATAATGTTAACTAAATTTAATCACTTGCATTCACACTCTCACTATTACTGTTAATACTGTTCATACTGTAAATGTATATTTATATATACAGTATTATATTTCATACTGAAACAATACAGCTTCATTAACCTGCACTGTATAATTACACCAATGATTATGTTTATACTGCAATTGCTGCTGCTGCACAAGCTGTAATATCTTAGTGTATTCATTTCACTCTGTCCACACTTAATAATTAATACAGTATGCATTTTATAACATAATTCATATTTACATCTGCTCTATCATTTATATATGCCTGTTCATATGTACATACTCTACACTTTACTGCCTTTTGCTGGTTAGATGCTAAACTGCATTTTGTTGTCTCAGTACTTGACAATAAATCTAATCGAATCAAGTAATTTGACCTAACGTGAGATATTGAGTGTGTTTATTAGGACGCTGTTTCAACGCGTTTTATTTGTTAACAAGACACTGTTGACAGTTAAACAAACTTCAACCCAACATCAGCTCCGGACAGCTGTTTCCAGGGGAGCCACCTCACACTGTCACGTGAGCAGCTTGGAGCAACTCAGCCCGACCCGAGCTCGAGCCGATCCTACCGGAGCAAAGACGTTGGAAGCTTGATTGACGTTCCGCACAGCCAATCACAGCCTGCCCAAGTGGACCGGTCCGCCAATCAGCTACTTAGAGGAGGTGAAAGGGGTTTTTCATGGATGGAGTCAGTTTGCATCGAAGGGAGGGAGTCAAGTTAAAAGCAGGACACTGAGCGAAAACTGGATGTGTTTTGATGTGTTCTAAGTTGTGTTGAAGTCAGAAATGTTTTACGTTTAACACTTGTGTGGTGTTACAGCGAAGGGACAAGGTAATTCTTCTGGGGGAAAAAAAGTCATAAAATGGTGAGTTGAGGACATTTTTCTAAGTTTCTGACAAAGTTTTAAATATCCTTCAACATATTTGTTTTGCTAAGTGTTAGTTCAGGTGAGCAGTGCATAACATTAAGCTAAATGTGTGATATAAAGTCATGTAAAGCGTGTCTTTATAGTGACTTGAGTGTGTTTTAGTTTTTTTAAACAGTGTATTGGGAGATGGCTATAACGTGGCGCCTGAGCTATCTTTGCCAAGTTGCCAACACTGTCAACTTTCTGCTATGAGAAACAAAATAACTGCTCTCCCTCCGAGCATTTTTAATGAATGCGTCCTAATCTTGAAGTTAACTGTTATAAGAACTTGAAATGTCTCTTTTCCTTGTTTTTGTTGAACTTATAAACTGAACAGGATAACATACTCTCATGGAGTCATTCTTCAGGCTATGACTGTGTCATGAAACATGTCAGTAACTGTCTCAGAGTGATCTCAATCTCATACTTTTCTGCCCTGTCCCTCCTTGAAAGTTGCAATTACAGGTGCAAGATAGCTTTTTGCATTCACAAGACTGATTACACAACATGACAAGTTTGCTTTCCTTGATAGCAACCATAACTTTATTCAAACAAAACAGAAATGAATCTCTGTGCATATTAACGCTCACCTAGAAATGATGATTAAGTGAGAATGTCTTCCTGAGCTGCAGCAGTCAACCCAACTACAAATTCAAGTAGTCATGCATAGCATTCCTCAGCGAAAAACCACTGCACAGCTTCAGTCAGCTGGAAGATCCGTCTAAACAGGTAGTAAAACCATGATTTCATGAAACTGTTTCTCTTAGAAGGTGCCTGTCTGCACAACAAAAGACAAGTGCTTTTAGGAATCCTATGAGCTACACCTCCAAAAATAGTTTCTTTCATGTGTTGTCCACTTCAATCGGCCAGTACATGTGTGAGATGGAACATTCAGGGGGGTCACACACACACACACACACACACACTGCATGTACACAAAAAAAAAATCTCCACTGGTGATTTGTTTAGCAAATATCCACAGTGGCCTGGCTGCAAATACTGATGCTTAATACCTCCCCTCACTGTAATAACACCTAGTGAAAGCTTTCCAGGGAGCACAGATCATTTTTTCCTTGCTGAAATTTAGTGCAGTTTCCTAATGTAAGCACTCGTGTGAGGGATGTCCTTCTTTCGTCAGACCGCAGCTGCTTTCACAGTGGATGTTTTCACCTTTGGGACGAAACTATTGGTGTTTTTGAGGAAATGTTGGCTATCAAGGCTAATGCTTTACTATGTGTGTAATGCATGAGGTGACAGTCATTTAGCATCTTAGCATCCCTTTAGTCATTGCCATGAACTGCCAACTGTTATATCCCCTCCTGTCGTCATTGTGGTCTGTGAACACAGGTGCAGTTCAGCAGACAAATGCCAGGAGTTGCTAATTGTTAAAGTAATTGTGACAAGGCACTGGCAGCTCATTGAAATACCTTCTGTTTACCATGACTAAGCTTGTGGTGTCCGAGTACACAGTGGTTTAGGAGAGGAGCATACCATTCATTTTTAGAAATTCAGTTATGGATTCACTGTCCACCCACCATGGATCCTCTGGATTAGCAACATAGTTCAGCAACAGCTGGGAAAGAAAGAAAGAAAGAAAGAAAGGCCACTGTTTTTCTGCAGGTGGATGTGTGAAATTGCTCACATACCACACACTTGTTTAGCAGTTGGGAACATGTCCGAGATAGATTTAGTGCTTAGTGGATATATATTTTTGTATGCATCCTACTATACATTGAATACTCTTTGTATTTGGTGCAGTTTAGCCCTTAGAAATGAGGGGGAGAGGTTTTAACATGTCTCAAAAGTCCTCAGCCAGAAATAAACTATACGTATTGCAGTTATATGGCACATGGTAGGCATCCTAGACCCTCTAATCACCAATGTTTTGCTCTATGAATTGAGCTACAGATGAGGACTGTGCATAGGGATTCCAAAGATGTGTAAAGTCAGAGGTCAGGGGCAATCCTGGCTTCAGAAAGCGTCTCCACCCTTTGAAGTCAGTGACCACGACTTGTACTCTGACGATCAAGAGTACTGCGGTTTTCCTGTTGTCATTTATTGTTATCGGACTGAGTAACTCTATTCATATTAAAAAGCATTCAGAGCTTAAATCCAGCCAGCCAACAAAAGCTCTTTGAAGCAGCCGTGTATCCTCTGCTCACTACGCACTAGATAGTGTTCCTCTGGTGACATGTTGAGGCTCTCAAAGCTTTGGTGTGGCTAACTGGGAGGGTGGAGGCCAGTTAGGAGTGACAGCCAAGACTGTGGTTGCCTCTGTTTTCAAATGGACACCACGCTTTCAAATATTTTACAGCTCCAGTCTTTAATTTTGCCCAGTGATTCCCAGGCCAGGAGGGTCTTGTTGAGAATCTGCCTCCAAGTTAAGGCCATTGTAAAAAAAAAACATTTAGGTTATTTTACAGTAAAGATGCAAGTGTTTAATGGGGTACTGTAAGGTCGTGTCATGCATTATAGTCATTATACTTGTACTGTAATATGACACCATGCAGTAATGAGTCATTGTGGTAGCTTAGCATTGACAACATTTGGTTTATGTTGCCCTTCTGACATCAGACAGAAGTATTGCAGCCCTGCAGGCCTGATTATTGGAGTGTATTCCTGATTATCCACACAGGCATGTAATTATAACTGGTAGCTGATGATTCGTTTTCTGGTTGCGTTGATTGTTCATTGTGTGGAGGGTAGGTTATGTTACACTCAGTGGGGGATTGGGTGGAGGCGTAAACACTCATGCCATTCATGAGGACACTGTTACGGAAACAAAAGGAGATGTAATTATGAAGGAAGATCGCGTACTTAGGTGTGATTTATTTTGATATTTCTATGTATGAACATGCTTCCAATTTATCGTTTACAGATCTAATCAACAGTTTCAACTTGCAGGAGTCAGGATTTCCCACTTTCCAAAGTCAGCTATCCTGTGTCTGTAAGATTCTCCACCCCTTTTGTGGTTAGGGGTGGTGGTGAAGTGTGGCATCAAGGCTGGTTGGCCCAGATACTGTGATACTATATGAATGAGCCACAGAAGTTTTGACTTAAGATTTAGGGAACAGGTCACATGTGCCACTGTGGATGTACATCTTACCACCATTTATAGGGCATTTGTATCAATACTTTTATTGCATCGTGATGAGGCTATAAAGAGGTAACCTTTTTCCCTTTTTAGTATGCTGCAGGTTGCTGTCCTGTCCTCCCCTGAACTTCCACAAAAGTACATTACAGTACTTTGTAAAGCCCGTCCGTCCACTCTTTGTAGGCCCGGGATCTGCTGTTTTTGCTTGGAGCCTGATTACTGTAATCCTGGCAGAAGGAGAAGATTGGGACACACTGCTCAATAAAACATTCAGCCAAAGAGCTGCAAAGCCAAAGACAGACACTCACAGCAGACTACAAGTCTCTCTCTCTCTCTCTCTCTCTCTCTCTCTCTATCTCTATCTCTCTCTCTCTCATACCACCCTCTCCTCCAGGCTTTTGTTTATGACTTTCAGCCCGTGTGTGGAATGCCACTTGTCATTAAGTGCGCTCCAGAAAACTCTACAGAAGAATCAAAACCCTTCACAATCACAAAACCACGGTGTTTGATGTAGAATAGCTCTCAGCAGCACAGACAATTATTTTTCGACTGATCTCTGGTGGCCATCAGAAGTGATGGGTAAAATCTATAATTAAACATATGGAGAAAGGTTTTTATACCATATGCTGTGTCTGTCTGCGAGAGTCATCATTCCATCATTGATTTCTTCTATTGAGATGATTTTATGCATTATTCATAGAAAGGTAAGCACTCGACCCATCCTTTATTTAAATAGTTTAAATCTTTTTAAATAAACTAATCATTTTTTGGCAGTGTGAGATATGGGAAATCTAGTTAATTTATGCTTAATCATTAGGACTCTCATTTTAAATTGGAGAAACCTGAAAGATCTTTGCAGTTGACATTTAAAGTCTCATCCTAGAGACAGCTGTGCAATTTTCTTTGAGTGAACATATTCTCTAGTATGGAGTATGTTGACAGTATGTATAGTACATGCATATTGTCAACATGTTTTTGATCCTTGTCATCGTCCCTTCTTTAACATAGGTTGTTAGGAATACACAGGTGAGCAAATTGTCTGCATTACACCAGCGGGCCAGATGACTGTTTTCCTGTCTACAGCGCACAACTCTGCCTTTCCAGCGTGTAATGACATGCTCAGCTGAGTCTGTCATCAACTATGTGGCTGATTTTACTTCCCTGGTGTCTTCTCCTCTGTCCTCAGTCATTGCTCTCAGATTAGACTGTAATACAGTACCTTTTTAATTAAACACTCAGCAGATTAACAAGCGCGATTCTCAATTAATTACGATGAATATTTTGTTGTCCTCTCCATAAGACACATCTAGTCACCTGCCCGCCTTTGTTGCACAGTGTAAACGTTACCTGTTTACAATGCTGCAGTATAGACAGGTTGCTGACAGATGCTACAGATGTAGGAAGTGCTTTTGTCGAGTTGGTCATCTCCATGTGGGTGAGCCAGGTGCTTCTATGGTGCACACCACATTTGAAGTCATACCACACCACAGGCGATGCAGGATGTAATTTGTGGAAAGGTGCATTTAGTTTTGTTCAAGAAGCAGGTAAAAAAAAAAAGAAGAAGAAAAAACAGAATAATTATAGGAGAGGAGGACTGGGAGATCTGCAAAGAAAGCAGGAGCGAGAAAGGCTGTCTCAACGTTAAGGCAATCAAACAGAGCCATCGTGTTCTGTTACAAATGAGAAAGAATGTAACGTAAGTGCTTTACTAAAGAAACGAGGTCTTTTTTTCTTTTTCTTTTTTTTTTTACTTTCACCGTGGGATTTCTCTCTCCGGCGCCTCTGAGTCAAGAAGTGCACACCTGAATATTTTACCTCTTCTCCCCTCCCTTCCTTCCTTTTCCTGCTGTCCTAGACCTTGAACAATACATCTGAAGGGAGAGATGAGTCATCCCTCAAGGCTCCTGTCAGGGCTAGGCTGTTAGTTGTCGCTCCAAAATCTGCCAGTCACTTTACAACCATGTGTGTCATGTAACTACCTGTTTCGTACATCATCTTACTCAGGCTGTGCAGTATATAAACCTAAAGCGTTCCTCGTCACCAGTGGTACTATATAACATTATAGCTCCTCTCCGTGTCTTTGGATTCTTCCCTATTGTGCAGGCTATTTCTCCTCAGGCTATGTATACTCTACCTACCTGTTAGCGCTAGCATTATCTGTCAGCCGCACTGTATTGAGCACACACTGGCTCTGTGTGTTCACATCCACTGTTCTGGCCTTGTGCCCGGTGAATAGGGTGGAGGACAAAGAAGCAGAGGATTTCACATTATTTGTAGACAAAACAAGCTTTGAGACATGAGTTATCCTTTGGATCTTGTTTGCTACAATGCTGTGGAGTAGGCTTGTCTTAGTCACAAGTAGACTAGTTGTGAACTTGTGTTGTGGCTTGTATTGAACTACAAGAGATCGCATGGATATAATATGGGACACACATACCACAACAATGGCTGCTTTATGCCACAGCATGATGTCATGAACCTGTCTTCTGTTCTTGTGGATACTAGAGAGTTAAAGACGTCTGGAAATAGCACTACTTTTTTTTTCTAGAGGAGGTCTTTGACAGAAGCTGTCACCTCTGGATATGAATTGTACATCTGCAAACAAAGGCTGTGCTGCAGAGGAATGCAATGTCTCTCATGCCCAAGCAGGTCCAAAGGTCTCTCCTGCCTCAGCATGCTAATGACATTTCCCTGGGCCAAAATGTGGGGATGCTATGAAGTTAAAACGTCACATTGACCTCTGCACCCTAAGTGCTCATACATACTGTAGTTGATTTCAAGTCGTGTCAAGAGTCAAGTCTATTAGCAGCATGTTGCCACCTCTGGAAGCCTATAGAGGCATCATAATGTCCTTGGGTTTTGAGTTACTTTCAAGTATTTTTCACAGCCTGGGGCATAATGTGACCTGAGAATAGATGATTCCAGGGCCAAGTAATGGAAGTAGTGGTTGCCTTAAGCGGTACTTAGTTGTCTAATCTACATTTGATTGTATTTGATTGCTTATCTTGAAGAAAATGTGCAAATATAACTACTTGTGGGAAACCAGTTTATTTAAGAGCTCTAGTAAATTTGCTCATTTTGATACAGCCACAGCTGAGTAAACTCACGGAGTGAAGCGTTTGCGATTGACTCCCTTTGAATCATTTAGTACCCGAATTACCACAATAAACAAGAGTTGAAATCTGAATGTGAACCTGATTTGAATAACTTTGTTTTAGTGACAGAAAAACCCCAACACCACTCTTCTTTTCATAATGGTTACTCCACAGGGTATGGCCTATTAATTAAAATGGTGGGCAAGTGTGTTTATACCCATGACATCACACACGCCCACAATTAGCATATGAGAAAGCTGTGTACACTTCAACGCGTGGTATTGTCAACAGTCCCCAGGAGCACTATAAGAGCTTCTTTTGTTTTCATTCACTCATTCATTTGTCTGAATTAGCTTTGGTTCAGATTCTGATGTTGACACAAAACGTACCAGACCGTGACCACAACACAGCCACGCTCCTCTGCTGACAAAGTGCTGCTGTGATTTAGTAACATGGAATAACAAGCGTGGTTGGGCGTTCAGTGACTGACTGGCTATCGTTTGCCGCGCCACAAGTACCTAACTTATGATGTATGAGAACATTCTTCAGTGCTAGTTTCATTCGGAAATACTGTGTGTATCAACCCGCCTATTAGGCCATTTTATGACGTTTGTCTTTTTCCTTTAGGAATGTGTGTCGGCGTAGTCGACCCCCTTCATGCTGCTGACTGAAGAGCTTCTACAGGAGAAGAGCAGCAAGCATGGACGTGGAAGACTTTCCTCCCCCACCTCCTGAAAGTAAAGTCAACAAAGATTTGTCACTCACACTCTATGCACTTTGCCCAAAACTTCACAGAGCAGCTTGCAGAGTACGAATGTGAACTGGTCATGAACGTGGGCCGGTTAGCTCAGTTGGTTAGAGCGTGGTGCTAATAACGCCAAGGTCGCGGGTTCGATCCCCGTACGGGCCACAGCTTTTGAGTTGATCTGTGTAGCTGAATGAGTTTGATGTGTTTCCAGTAAATAGGATATTCATTGGCACGCATGGCAACAAAATCCGTAGACATAGATGGAGCAAAACAAACAAATATCCAAGATCAGGGCTTTTATTGACAGGAAAATATTCTGCATTATTTTATTAATCAATTAATTAAAATAAAAAAATATTGTAGAAATAAATAGTTCAAGCCTCTAAATTGTGAAGACTTAAGGAAATAGTGATAGACTTTTTTCACTGTTTTATAGAACATAAAATGAATAAGCTGCACATTAATTGACAGCTGAGTCTCAAAACATCAGAGATCTACTAGAAAAACTACAGACATCTTTGTGTTGACAGTGTTTCTCGTCACATACGTGTTTGGTCGTCTGTTTTTGGAAAAGAAAAAATCACAGTGTTAGACCAGCAGTGTCACCTGCTGGCTTCTGTAGGTCACCCTGTGGTTGGATCACTTCCTGGAGGGCTAGTGAAACTGGACGGTATGAGTAAACAACACAGATTCCTCTCTCCTCCGCTTCTTCACCGCTGTGGAGTGTGTGGGCAGAAGAGCGAGGGAGTAAGGAGGGTAAAATGTGCTGCGGTGCTGCGAATACCAGACAATGTGCCTCAGTATTAGACTGAATACTGCTGCAGCAGCATGCATGCATACACACACTCACACATACACACACATACACAAACACACACAGCCTCCGGGGATTGACAGAGGCCAGAGAAATGCTTCGTCTCCAGCTGGCCAGTCACTTCCTTTGTTGCCAGGGCGATGCTGGAGCGGATTGTAACCCGGTGACTCATTCGAGCGGACCATTATGTAGAAGAGTGGAGATGTGGCCCACAGAACAGAATCCATATTGTGATTATGAATTGACAATGGACACCTCAGCAAGGATGTGTCTCACTGTCAGCATGCACACACACTTGCATGTACAGTATTTTTCTCCATGATCTTGTACTTTGTGTTAGGGCTTCCCCTGACTAAAGATTTTCCTAGTTGATTAGTAGTCGTTAGTTGAAGTTATTAGTTGACTAGTGGTTGCATGTTTATGTTGCTTCGAGCTAACAGTCTGTGTAAAGTCAGCAAATAGGACAGCTAACTAGCTAATGGCTGCTAGTATAGTTATCAGCAGTGCTAGAGTTAGAAGAGAAGAGGTCTGTCCTCTGATACTTTCATCCTGGTGACATGTGCAACAAATAGAGTTTAATATTTTTTTTCTGAGACTATTCAACTATTTAAAAGTTGGTCAACTACGACTCATCTCATCAACTATAAGGTGGCAGCCCTAGGTCTGCACATGTTTTTTATTTCTAGTTTAGAGTATGAATATTGTTTAGAAGCGCTAAAAGATCCTGACATGACTTATTATGTGTGCGGGTGTGAACAGATATGTAAGGTCAACATCCAGCACAGTCTCTATAATTAAGCTGCAGGGGTGCTACCCATACAGCCAACTATCGATGGTCTCATCTGCACATAGCTGCAGATGCACTATTGAATGGGAAGTTGTCATTTGGCCAAAAGCGGATCAGATCGTGGCCTGTTCTGTTCTGGCACAGTCAAGTGTTTCACATTGACACCACAGAGAGAGCATCTGAGTGCATATTGGGGCAATTATTGGCATATGAATAAACATGTCACATTCCAGGAGTACCGCTGACTATCAGCGAGCTAGCTGTGCCTTATCTCTCTGTCCCACACCATTCATTATCGCACAGATGGAAAAAGTCCGATAGCATCTCCGTTTCCAGGTTTTCTCTTTGCACCTCTCTTCTCGTTCAGCTGAAGTCATGGGTGCAGATGGACACGGGGTCACAATTTTGACCTGGAACATTAGTCACAGACTGTTCCCTCACACACTGACTACAGGGTTGAACGACTACTTGTCAAGCCTAAGGGAATTGTACTGGTGATTTAGAGTTGTGTACACTAGTGGAGGAGGGACTTCAAAGCCATTGGGTTTGCCACAGGGAGTTTCTTTGAGTTAAGATTTACTTGGTCACTATCAGCAGACCGCTCATGCCTGGAGGCATAACACAGCGTGTTGCAACACTGAATGTGGGTCTTTTGTTGGTAATTGTGTGTAAAGAATAACCTTATCAGCTAATGGTTAAATAGCCACATAAATTCTAAAGTTGACTGTCCAACAGGAAGAACGTTGGAAATGTTGGATGGAAGTCTAGGTGTTAGGGTTCGGGTTAGGAAAGGAAACAGGAAAGCTCTATGGAGGATTTGTACAGATTTTTATCTGTGACTATGAGGCGGTGGGGGGAAGGGAGAGGTCAAAATGCCGAAACCCGGGATCGAACCAGGGACCTTTAGATCTTCAGTCTAACGCTCTCCCAACTGAGCTATTTCGGCAGTTGGACCTGCTGGGGGACATGTCGTCGAATTGTGCTGGAAATGAACTCATGCAAACTTGTTTTCTTTGGGAGCACAGGATATGAGAGCAAGACTTTCAACTGTAAGTTAATACAATCAAGCTGTGACCACTGATGAAAGCGCTCACAAAGAATCCACGGTATGCTTGAAAGTAAAACCGTGACAATAGATAGAATATCATTCTGAGAAGTTTAAAGATAGAGTACTTCCTAAAAGTGTAGTGCTGTGCTTTTGGCTCAGTTTATCCTTGTGTGAACCCCGTTGAAATGATTACCTAATATTTTCCACAACATTAAACTTGATTTTGTTTGAATGTCTTTCACTACTACACTGAAAGAAACTTAAAATAATGTCTTAATATATTCAGCTCTTTGGGCCAAAATATGAAGCCAGCTGATGGAAGCTGAGTCTCTGCATTTCTAATCCTTTTACTCTCTCTTGCTCTTAATTGAGCTTCACTAACTCAGACCCACACACTATTCATCAGATCCGAAATAATGTAAAACTGAGGCTGCGCTAGTCACTGGAGGGAGTAACAGCTCTCTTTCCTGCTGGCCTAATTGCAGCGTGGAAACTGGAAAGACATGTTGTTCCTTTACTGTCTGCTGCCAAGTGCCTGCTCTGATGTGAACGTGACGCCTTTGAATGCTAACTATATCTTATAGCTCTGCCCTAGTTTGTTTTTGCTATAAAGTGGAGCAGCTTATGTGCTGTTTTGGTGCAGATCCCTGATGTAAAAAATTCTGTAAGAAAACATACTGCTGCAGTAGACCCCACCCTTAATTATAAGTCTGTATGTGGCTCAGTCCTTAAACTTTAACAGCCCAAGGACTAAGACTACCACCCACAGTGTATCTGTTAATGCTCTCTAAAGGAGTCTTGGAGTGACATGATATGATTATTGAGTTAAATCCTACCTAATTTTAACTTATGTTTAGCCAAATCCCCCAAAGCATACAGTGTGGTATAATGACGCTGTCTGTCATCCAAATGTCATGTATTTTATTAATCTAAGCTCATTTATGTGGTTTTCATGCAGAGGGTTACCTTCTTGACTGTTGACAGGTCTAGAAAACAAAAAAAGGTTTTTAGCAGAGGTTTAGATATTAGTGCTTTGTGTATTGTTCTTATTCAGTCTTTATATTCTGTAACTGAAGCATTCCTCAGTTCCTCATAATCACTGCCCGTTGTTTAAAGTGATGTTTACGGACTTATTTTGCAATTCACTGTTACCCACATAAAAAGGCCCACCTCAAAAACATCAATATATGCTTAAGTACACTACATTAAAAATCTTTTCACGGCTTTATGTTGCCGCCAGACTCTTTTTCTTTGGCAGTAGTGCGACTGCACCGCAGATCAGCTGTTTGGATCATGGTACAAATAGCATCATCAGTACAGTGACTATGCAAGTACCTCAAACAACGCCACTTTAAAATAGCTCAAATATCCCTTTAAATAATATTTGGTACAAGTGCTATCCTTAGTTACTGCAGGACACACTTTTCACATATGTTTTACGTTGGAATAGAATTTGAATTGTGTTATTTAATCTTTATTCTTTATTTATTCAATCTTGCCACCAATGTTGTAATATAACCAGATTTCATGGTGTATATTGTCATACTCTTTTACCTGAGAGTCTCTGGATCATTAATATAACCCAGGACTCTATCTCTGTTTCAAGTGTTGGCAGACAACGCCCCCTTTGGAGATGAAGATGAGGGCGAAGCCTTCGACTTTGACGACAGTGGGGATGACAGCCCTGAAGCTGACCGCCTACCCCCCGCACCTCAGAACCAGGACAAGATTGTGGCCAGTAGCCCAGAGGGCCCTCTCTCCTGCCCGGACCCCCCAGCTCTTTCCAACACGTCCGACACAGCTCCATCATCAGCAGACACAACAATTGCCACAAGCAGATCCTCCACAGCGGGTGGATCAACAACAGAAGCAGAAGGGACATCTGCTGTTGAGGGGACTGATGACAAGGAGGCAGATTTACCACCACCTCCACCCCCTCCTCTTGACGATGATGCAGAGACAGATCCAGGAAGAGCAGGTTTGCAACCCAGAAGTGTTTGTTGGCTTTAATGGGTAGAGAGTATTTGACCCCATTTTAGCATTTCTGTGGGGCAGAAGCTCCTCTGCAGTAGAGTTGGAAATTAATTGATTTTTTTGTCTAACAGCAAAGAAAAATTCTCCACATTCTTCTGCCATGTTTGTTTACATTATCTGGCTCTAATCCAGCCCCTTCACCTCAGACTAAAGTGAAGCAGTAAAGCGGGTCCGTCTGTCTCTCTCATGACACCTTGTATGGCTTTTATCACTGAAAACTGTGACAGCAGCAGCAGGCAGGGTCAGGCTCCTCTCGTTCTCACTCACTCACTCATTCTATAGTGCCGTAGTGAAGAGACATCAACACTGTCCTCATTTTTTTCTCTTATAAAACATACATGATTTGAACACACACACAGCATGTATTTCTATCATCATGAGAAACCCCACATTCATAACTTATTCCCTGATTCTCACCTCTCAGATTTGCTGCTTTAGGACTACTCACTACTGCAAAGTGTCCTTACTGTGAAGCTGTAAAACGGAAACAGTTTTTTTTTTTTTTTTACAAAGACAGAAGCAGAGAGAATCCTCATTGCTTTGTAAATCGGGATATTTGAAGTGTGCCTCCTTTAGGGACATTATTATAGAGCAGTGTCTTTGACACCCAATCTCTGTGGGTCTATGTCTGTAGTTGTCTAGTAAGTATAAATTATTGTTTAATTATGAGTAAACTGATCATATATTTTGTAATAATAATCCAATATCAATGTGCTTTACATAGCATTCTTCCATTATGTGACATATCTTCTTTCCCTCAGCAGGCAGGGAAGGCCAGGAGGCATCCATCGATGACCCTCACCCTCCACACCCGGCCGTCTCCTCCCAGGGCAAAGTCAACCCCTACTCTGTGATTGACATCACTCCTCTCCAAATGCAGCAGCTTGAGCAGCAGCACGGACCTTCTTCCTCTGCCTCCTCGCCAATGGAGCCCAAGGAACGTGAGGGGGAAGCCCAGGATACACACACCAGCCCTGTTGGCATCACTTCAGGATACTCAGTCCCAGTTCCCTGTGGCTATGCGACCCCCTCCGGTGTACCGCTCATCACACCGGCTTACACCACGCCTGTCATCATTCGACACCTCTCCATGGATGAGGATGGTAAAGTAGAGCTTGCAGCAGTGGGGAATTTTGAAAATACTTTTCTAAATGATGGTAATAATAATGAACAGATGTTCACCAGTGTTCATTTTGAAATATCCACAACAACTGAAAATCTTCTGTATATCAGCTCTGATAATTCTTCACTAAGATTGAAATTCTTCTTTCTCGCTGCACTGAGACATAGAGATACAAGGCAATGACACGTAATTGCTGTCTCAGCTGCTTCTGTCCTCTGTCCTTTCTTCTTTCTCTTGTTTTTCCTAAAGCCTTGCCACAAGGAAGTAGGGACTAAATTTAGCCCTCCCCAAAGCTCTGTGTTGGCTGTGAGGATTTTCCGGTTTCCCTGAAATCTAGCAGTAACTGAGTCCAAGCATGTGGCCAGGCACGCTGAGGAGTCTGATTACACTGCAATTATCTTCTGAAGGTTACACCAGATTGAAATACTCAGATGTTTTAGTGAAAGAGATTGTAAAGCCATCGATATGTGTGATGGTGTAGAAAATTCTTTTCTACACTTTATGTGTTTGTGTTCATGGGAGAGTTGTTTTGGCCATGATATTTAGAACAAGGACATTTTGCTGCAGTTATCACTTTTGCCATAGCATGTTCCTTAGAAAAAAAGAAAAGTTCCCTAGAAAACAGGTTTATCTTATCGTGAACTTTCAAATCAGGTACATGTGTCACGTAGGCACATTTACAAGAAAATATCTTTACTAAATAAGAGGTAATCTAGGAGATATGGAATCATCAGTGACATCTTGTGGCAGATGAAAAAAATTACATCAGAGTTTCTAAATCTTGGGAGTTTCTTAACATGCAGTGTGCTGATTTCTTAAACTATTATATTGTAGTTATTATAATTATAGTTTATTTTATTCTAACAAATACTTTCAAAACAAAATATCAAATCATTTGTTATTTTAGAGTTCCATCCATGATCTTAACAATAGCATGCCATGCTCATATTTGCATTTTAGCTTTTGTGCATGGTCATGAGAACTGTTGGACAAGAAAACAGGATTACAGACAAGAATGTGTATCTTGTTTGTGCTTTCTTTGTGTAATGTCTTCTCTTTTTTCCTTCAGTCTCTGTGGTTGGGACTGGCAGCACCTCTGTTGACAGGTATGTGGCATACTATACAGTCAGAGCATGTCTATACCAGTCATTTAGTACAATTAGTGCTATATCTTAAGAGAGGTATGCAAAGTTTACTCCCCACTTCCAGTTAAGTTATAGTTTCTGATCCCTGCCAATATATTATGTATGACTGCTACCCTCATGCCAGAAAAGAACAGAAAAATATATAATTATCGCTTGGTTTACTGACAATAAATATGTTTTCTCAAGTGTTTTCAGTGAAGAGTACCCACCTATTAGAGAAGAAGATGCTTTGGCTAAATGGGCGTCAGATCCTGCCAACACTGCATGGATGGAAAGTAAGGAATAATATCCATGAAAAGAATACTGCTGTTGTTTGAGATCTCTGTACTTGCCTCTGCACATACAGCATGCCTTCAGGGTGCTATTATCTTCTTCTTTTTTTTTCCTTTTTGAAACAAATGAATTCCCAGACACTTCCTTCCCTGTTCTTTTAAGGAAGCAGACCCTTGTGTGTGCTTTTCGTTTAGATCCCTCCACATGACATCCTGTTTGTAGTGTGAACAAGCCTAACTATGTGTTGTGAGAAATCATGCATTGATTATTGTGAACGTATGCTTCAGATCCAGATGAAGTGATTTACGATGACGTGCCCAGAGAGAACTCTGACTCAAACACAGGTTTGTGAAATTTAATTTTCATTCCTACATTTCACCAATTCAGTATTTTAGTTCCTGTCTGTATCCTGTTAGGGCTGCTCACTTTCATTTCTTTGTCCTTTCCACTCATTTACTTGAATTATTCATTTAAAATATAATGCTACTGTTTAGTGTTCTGACTTGCATTCCAATACAATAGGTACTTAATAAATATTACCTTTTGTGAAACTTATGATTTGAGTGAAATAGTTTCATTTTTGTTGAAGGTGGTAACAAAAAAAAAAAAATTGTAAAGTCAGCACTCTTTTGAGTTCTTCTCAGCAAAAAATTGAACAGCTGGAATTTACATTCAGGATGTAGCTAAACTGACGTATATTCTTTACATTTTCTAAGTCTGTGCTGTATGTGTTTTCATACAGATCCAGATGAGATGATCTATGATGACGTAGAGCTTGGTGAGGAGGGTGGCTGCAACAGCTCCCTCGACAACGGCTGGAGCTCTAGCGAGTTCGAAAGCTATGACGAGGCCAGTGACGGGGAAGGTCGCCCTGAGAATGGCCTGCCCCACGCCTTCATGAGAGGAAAGCCACCCCAGAGGAAAACACATGTGTGTATAACAGTCACCCTCCCATTTCCCTGTCAGCATTACAGCCAACAAACAGTCAGTACACTATACATCTGTAGGTGGGCGGAGGACAGCAGTGGATGAAGCAGGAATTCATTTTTCTTGTAATTGTTGATCTTAATAAAGGGCTAATGTTTTCTCTTCTACCCCCCACATATCCGCTTTGATACAGATCTTGATACCGGAGGTTATATGTGTGTTTATATAAAATTGTACTTAAAAATATTGAAACATATCTTCTTATTGAACTTATTCTTAACCTTTGGACAAACTATTTATGGATCAATATTTCAATGTACCGTCCATTTGTGCATATGATGTGGAGTCAACGGTCCATTTGCTTGCAAACCTGAGAGAGATCATTCTAGTCAGCTTGCTTCACTCTGTAATGTTTTGGCTTGTGGTTTTGAGAATTCAACTTCACTTTGTTTTCATCGTACCATGGTCAAAAATAATTATTGCTTCAGGCAAATTGTTATAATAATAATAATAAAATTTAATTAATTAAAAAAAATTATCAAATGCCAATTCTCTTAGAAATAGGTGGTTGAAAACTGCTCCCGATAACCGGACAGGTCTTTTATTTCCATTTTATAATGCATGTTGTACATTTCATGTGTTGATTTGATAAATTTACATCAATTAAACTGTTTGACTGTTTGTCAAAATGAAGGAAAACATTAGAAAATATATTATTGTTGTTGTATATAATTGGTTGGAGGCAATTTTCAGAAACTGGCATTGTTATATTATATTTCAGTCAAATCAGATTTCAGTGATACAACCTAAGTATTAATAAAAGTGCATTTTGCCAGAGACCCTAAAAAAGAAAAAAAAAATCTATGAACTATCAGATCAAAGGAAGGCACTCCTTCAGGGAAAAACGATATCTTCCCCTCATGCACAGTTTAAATGGTTTAAGCAAAAGGTAATATTTGGACGAGGGTAGAGCCAGCAGTCTAGTAACACACATATTAAGATTGAAGTGACCTTGCTGTGGCTCTAAGGTGCAAGTTCATTCCAAAACCATAACCAGTTAACGCCTGCTTTGCTTTTGTTTAGCTCTCTCAAGATCTGACACGCTTGAAAGAACACTATGAGAAAAAGATGAAAGATCTAATGGCAAATACAGTGGGAACGGTAGAGCTGCAGCAGCTAAAACAGAAACACGAGCATAAGGTAAACTACCTGAGGCTCACCTCACCTGTCTGTGCTAGACAAAGTAGTCCCAACCCTTTTACTCTCAGTCTAGCTAACCACTCTGGGTGTCTGTCACTGACTCGGTACCCTCATCCTGCTCTGATGTGAATGACTTGTGGTGGTGGTACTGGTGATGGGTTTGCATACAGTTCATTTGCTCCCTGTCTGCTGCACTGACCTGTCTCATTATATGTGTATGCATTGGAGGCTGTGAAGGCTATATTCTTGAGTAAATTCTACAGTAAACTGAGACACCAGCAAGTTTATTTCGACGGAAAGTAGCCATTGATTTAAGGTTAAATTAGTTGCGAACCATAGCACATTGTGACTAACGTATTTTACAGTCATTTACAGTCTCTCTTATGATGTAAATCAGTTATTATGTTTCTAAGCACTAGTTACTTTTAGCTGATGTCCCAGTTACTGTTTCATTCTCTGGTCAGCTTTGCTCTCCTGTATTGTGTGATCATTACTCTACTCTAACACTGCTCCTGTCCTGCTTAGCTCAGTTCAATAGCTTTTTAACCATAGGTCAAGTTAACTAAGCTTTAAATTCTCGATTGTGAAAATTACCTTCTGTTAAATTTGCTGTACAGTTAATAGTGTATTTTGTTTCACCAAAGATGCAAAAGCTGGTGAAGGCAGCCAAAGAAGGGACCAAAGATGGACTTGAGAAAACCAAAGCTGCAGTAAAGAAGGGACGTTCCTTCATCAAGACCAAGTCATTCTGTAATGGTATGTCATCCTTAAAAGACACTTTGCCTTCATAAGCAGCAGTTCCTTTAGCTATACAGGCTAAAGGAACTGCTGCTTATGACTCACCTTACAGTAGCTCTTCTGCTCATGATGAATCAGTGTTAATGTGAAAGTTTCAGCATTTTATGGACAGGGCAGCATTTTTCTGTCCCTTCAGCATGATGGTGGGTTCGTTTCATGGCAGCCTTTTTTTAACTCCTTCTCCTGCTCTTTCTTTTTAACCTTTTAGAGAGGAAGTCAGCCTGTTTTGAGGATGAGGAGTCAGAACTGTTCATTGAGGTGGACTGTTTCAATGTTGAGCCAGTACTGTGCCCAGCACCAGAGGGTCTTTCACAGCAACAGGTAATAAACATTCAACTCATACATCAATTTATATAACTTGTTACTGCATGAATTTGCTGTGAAAGACCGTTGGTTTGTTATTTTTCCTCTACAGCTGGTGAGAAGATGTATATTGGGATCTATATTGGAGAGTGAGAAGAATTATCTTGATGCACTGAAGAGGATATTAGAGGTATGCAAGTACGCATGCAGTGATTGCCAAATCCACTTTGAAGTGTTTGTTATTACAGTTAACATTGTCTGCTTTATCAGCAATACGAGAAGCCCCTGTCCCAGATTGAGCCGAGGCTGCTGAGCGACAGGAAACTGAAGATGACCTTCTATCGTGTGCGTGAGATCCTACAGTGCCACTTCCTGTTCCAAATTGCCCTGGCGAGCCGTGTGGCCGAGTGGGACAGCCTGGAAATGATTGGGGATGTCTTTGTTGCATCGGTAAGCTGGGGCTGTAGTTTTAAAGCCTTTTCACACAAACTGCAGCAATATATTTAATCTAAATAATCTACATTAGCTGTGATACCCCTGAATTCCCAGAGCGCAGCTGCTCCCTTTCTTACCGTCTTACTTCATGTCAAACACACTTGCCCTCAAGCAGATACAGAAAGCCACTCTGTCCTCTCCACCCTCCTCTTGTCTCTGGCTGCATGGCAACTCATAGGCAAGGATAATCAAAACAAAGGACCATCTCCTAGTGTTGCTCACCACTTTACTTCCTTGTTTTTGTATAAAAATTGACCCCTGGCATGACATCAGAGGAGCAATGAGACCCATTTGAAGTCTGCTCACTGCCCTCTTTCACCTCATAATTCTCATCTCATCACAAAACAACAGGACGCACACGCTAAGAGCAAGTTTTAGGAACAGAATATTCACTATCTCTTAGTGCGTGTATATTTATATAGAATAAAACAAAATGATATAAATATAGAGTAATTTTTTTCAGTCATTTCTTTGTGAATGTAATTAGTCTGACTTATTTGCTTGTTGTTGTCTTAGCACAATGTGATCCTTCAGAAACACTCACATATTTCACAATTTTACTAGTTCTACAAACAACATGTGGTGCAATATGTTCCCACAAGTGGTAAATGTGTTAAAAAACATCTGTGTTTCTCAACAGTTTTCAAAGTCCATGGTCCTGGATGCCTACAGTGAGTATGTGAACAACTTCAGCACTGCAATGGCAGTGGTAAGGAAGACGTGCGCCTCCAAACCTGGCTTCCTGGAATTCCTCAAGGTTTGAGAGAACTGTACAAATGCAGTGTTTAACTTACTATTACAAGTGTTGAACTAACACTAACTACAGTGCAGTGTGTCATCAATATTGTTCTTGTATAGGGATCAATTTCATTTTCTTGAAAAAAGAAAAATTGTTTTAAGAATTCATTAAGTGAAATTTCATGCATTTGCTACCTGTTGATACTAAAGACTGCTAATCCCATCTAATACAAGACAGGTAGAATCATTTCCTTACAAAAAATTGAATCAATAAAATCCTTTAATTTGCCAAATAAACACACCTCTGTTCTGTGCTAGCATACATTTTAGTCGTACTCTTGCATCACTGGCTTCCTATGTAAAATCTTTACACTGCTTCTTCACTACACTGCAGTAACACATCTTCTCACCTACAGCATCGTCAAGAGACCAGCAGTGACCGGATGACTTTATATGGCTTGATGATGAAACCTATCCAGAGATTCCCACAGTTCATTCTGCTCCTTCAGGTATAATATAATCTAAATTCTTCACAGTAATCTGCAATACACAGACAGAAGACAGTGTGGTGCATGCATTCACCAGCAGAGGGAGTACCATACACGTAAATCAAGCCACTTTGTTTTTCAAAGCGCTTACCTCAAAGGGACATGAGGGAAATACTCTGAGGGGAAATGGTTTCCTCAGATCTCTTTTAATCCTGCCCTGGCATATTTACTTTTCCTGTGTCTCTTGCAGAAAACCTCAGACAAAATATGGGACACTGGGTTGATTGTTTTTTAAGTATAAATATGCATAACAACAGTTTAATGACTGCAAATCAAAATAACTTCAGTGTTCATGATACCAGGAATTGTAATCTACATTAATTCTATTTTAAAACACTGATCAGTTATGAGGATGTTTGCTATACAGATACAGAAATATGAATGAGTAGGAGAAAGAATGCTGTATTCAGACTGTGGTGGACACTGTGGTGGTGCAGATTTATACAGAGTTGAACAGGGGCAGGATTTTTTTTATTTAATTAATGAAACTGTCAAAAGGCTCCTTGAAATTGGTCCTCAGTGTGATTAATCTTGACTTCTCTGTTCATCCTCATCAGGACATGTTGAAGAACACACCAGTAGGTCATGCAGACCGTCTGCCCCTGCAGATGGCCTTAACTGAACTGGAAACACTGGCAGAGAAGCTCAATGAAAAGAAGAGAGAAGCTGACCAGCGCTGCGAGATCCGTCACATTGCAAAGGCCATGAACGAACGCTACCTCAACAAGGTGTGTGTGTATTTTAAATCATACAATATCATGTTCAAGCCATTGCTTAGTGGAGTCCAGTTGTGTCCAGTTTTTAATGTGCTTTTTTTTTAATTATGTACTCATTGCTCAGTCAGTGTTCAAATATTTGGCTGATGTTTGATTCCTTTAGCATATGCTGCGGCATTCTCTCTGTCCTAGTGTGGGTGGCCATCAGGCACTTGAGCTTCACATTCTCTCAAGTATTCTCTTGCCTGAATAGCATATTTTTAGCGCATGTGCACAAACACCAGCTTTCACTAAGGTGTAATTATTTGTCTATCTGCAGCCACCCACTGGCATCTGTGTAAAAAAAAATGTGTTTATAGAACTCCCTCCATGGGGCAGAGGAGTCCTCATAGCCATTAACTGTACAGAGTCACTGTTGATAATTATATATTATATGCTGTGACCTAAAGTGGTTTCCCAGTAGAGTGACAGGAAACTTGGGGGGGAAGGAAGAGCAAGATGTCACGAGGCAAAGGTTCCTGGCCAGACTGAATTTTGGGATTTACATTCTCCCGGATACTCTTGATACCCGAATTAAACGAAAAAACATAGCCTGGACTGCATCAGGATTGTTTTCTTGTGTAAGCCAATGAAGCCTAGTGGTATGTGAGTACTCTTGGTATCAGTCTGGGCTACATTCCTTCTCTGAGCTTGGTATTGTTAGCTGAGTAATTTTAATCAGAAATCCAAACTCCTGTTGTCTGTTTCAATAGTTTGCTCTGACATATCATCCCTGTTCCTTAGCTTCTGAGTAATGGCAGCCGCTACCTGATCCGCTCAGACGACATGGTGGAGACAGTCTACAATGAGCGCGGTGAAATCATCAAAACCAAGGAGCGACGCCTCTTCCTGCTCAATGATGTTCTCATGTGTGCCACGCCCAATATCCGGTAGGAGTGACCGCAAACCAGACCTGCTCCAGACCTGTTCTTAATCCCTCCTCTAATTTGCACCTTCTCTCATCCTTGGGTGCAATATCCTCTCATCTCTTAACCATTTTACAATTTTAGAAAGTAATTGTTGTGTGTGTATATTTTTGTTGTGGTGTTGTTTGTGTAGTTGACTTTGCCTACTGTAAGGGAATGCAAGTAGGATTTTCCCGCCAGTAAAAAAAATGATCTTAAAGTGAACTGAAATGAAAGTGGAGTGAAGAGAAAGATGGTAAGCACCGTATATAACTAGCGTCCTTGGGGTGACTTTTGACCACGCTGAGTCTCTGGGTTTGGACTCATATGTACCCACTGTGGCTTGTTATTTAGCCAAGAGTGATGGAGAGCCCCTTTCCTGAGCTTCTATCCTATAATTGGAACATGTCGGTCACCACATACTGCCTCTGGGAAACATGCGCTGACTTGTACCAAAAAATTGGTTTTCTCAATGAGTGACATTTACAAACACGGCATCCCTAGGCCTCCTCCATTGACACTACCTTTACCTTTTCTTGCATTTCTATTTCCTCCTCACACACTGGAGTAGATACATTTATTCTCCATAAACAAGGCGTTAACAGCATAAACCGGAGCCACTCTGTCATAACCTTCGGCTCTTTCTGCTCCCACCAGATGTCAGGATGGCAGTGGGAGCGGCAGTGGCAATGCCCCACTCGACCAGAAGTTCCTTCTGAAGTGGAGCGTACCATTGAGCTTCGTGGAAGTGCTTGAGTTTGGATCCAGCGAGGACATGGCCGACAACAGCCACTACCCGACACCCCATTCTGGGGAGAAGGTGGTCATCAACGCAAAGCCAAGTATGAACCATAGTGTCACATTTAATGCTATCCCACTGACCTTTTATTTCACTAAAGCCCAATTTGGATCTGTTACTTCCCCTATCATTGTGAATGATTGGTAAAGATAAAGTTTGAGAACCACTGTGTCATAGAGTGCCGAGTAGTTTAGGATTGATCCTGTATAGGCCGTGGGGATTTGAGAGTCTGGGACAGGAGCCAGCAACTGCTAGTCAATTAACTGCTTGTGTTTGATGACTGGTTAATGAAGTCTCGGACATGATTGTCAAGAGCTTTTATAATAATCAATAGTACTTGCAGCATTGCGAAAAGAGTAGAGTTTGAGTTATAGACTTCTACCACTTTCATAAACCAACAGCTATTTCTTACATTATAAATACATATAATAAATGGATAGTTGTTTCTTGCTGGCCATTTACAGACATTTCTAAAATGGTGTCAGCCTTGCTCAGACCATCCAGCCACTGAGTGTGTATTTTTTTCCTTCTGCAATCCTTTGGTCTGCTGGCTGCCGAGTCCAATGATTTCAGTCTTTCCACTGGGTTCTCCCCTCTGTCACAAACAGCTGCTCAGCCACTTTAAAAGGCCCAGATCAGACAAACAAGAGGCATACAGAGAGTGTATGTTTTTGTGGTCGCTGCACTGCAGTTTTTATTCTAGGATTTCTTTTTGTGTGTATGTGTTTGTGCCGAGGTAATGGTAGTGCACATTGCTGGGCTGGTGAGTGCTTTGATACCATATTATCTCTAGTCTGTCAAAGGTTGTATGTATTCAAGCTGAGGTCAAAGGCTTACTCTTTCAGTTGCCACTGGTAGCAGGCTAAAATCACTCCCACTGAAATACACACTGCACTCTATAGCTCACTCTCTCTCTCACCGGCAATCTCTCCCTCTATCTCTAATATAATAACTGTAATACAGTTACATAATGTTCAGTCTTTTGCAGCCAGGTGTCACAGTGTCATTCATATTTTATAAATCCATGTGTTGCATCATGTTTGATTCATAAAAGATTACCATGCAGAATACATTTGAACCCTTGTGCACACAGATATAACAATAACAGCCATAAATGGAATTAAGTGGGACAACGCTTATGCTATTGTATTAATCTCCCTGCTGTGTGAGGTTGTTATGCAGATGACAGCATGTGAAGCAGAAGTGTCCATATGGACGCTGCAGATACACCCTCCTGCCATCCCACTGCATCTTCTTATACAGAAAATATCAAAGGCTGAGTTTCACTTTCACTCCCTTTTTTTGTCCCTTTTATACCCTTTACCTCCGCTTATGCAACATTTAGTGCACTCTCCATTGCACCTACAGTATCTCCTGACAGGCCACCTGTCTCCCTCTGATACTTCACTGGGTTATGTGAGTCCAACAATTACATGAGTGTATGGATTTTAACAGATGGCACAGACAGACCTGAGCGGCATCTGCTCTGACTGTAGGCGGCAACTGACAGACAGGTTCACAGCCTCATCGTAACCCGATGCGATGATACAAGTGTGTGTGCACTAAACGTATTGTTTTGTTCTTACATATAACAGTTTATTTAATTAGATGTGATTCGACCACAGTGCTCTAAAAACATGTCAATGTGTAGAACTGTTCATTCTCTTCACTGAATTACTGTATTAGTCAACAGTGACTTGTTGACCTTTGCTCGGTTCCCTCGCTCTGATTTAGTAATTGCCTAAACTAACTTCAGCTCTGTGTGTGTGTGTGTTTGGGAATGCGTGTGTGCATACAAATGTGTGCATTGTCCAAGAACTTTTAACAAGTGGAAACAATTGTTTCTCAGTCTACTGTGTTCAGCCAAAAGCCGCTCGGTGCCTGCTAGAAGGCAATGAAAAGACTCTCCAGTGTATGATGTCACCTCTTTGCGTGTCACTCTGCTTAGTTCATCTCCTCTCTACGCCGCATAGCAATCAGACCACCATGCAGACATTTCAAGCTGCGCTGCTGCTTCTTACAGTCACTATGTAATTTGTAGATATATTGTTTGTTTTTAGGAAGTGTGTAATTGCTGGGATAACTGCCGTGATTCCTGCGATGCTTCCAGGCCTGTTGTTGTTAGAAAACTCGTGGCATTTGGCACTCTCACAAAGAGCCATTCAGGAAGTTGGACCTGGGTTGAAATGGGTTACACAGTGCCTGTTTGTCTGTGGGAATGATCAATTCAGTGATGGCAGAATCCTATTCTTCCTTGCATCTTATTATTTGTACTAGTAACCCTAACCCCCTAACCCTATAGATAATATACAGCAATAACTCTGGATTTATAGATTTATATAAGGACATTTAAGCATTCCCTCTATCCATGTTTCTTTATTTAAGGAGGAGGAAGGAGGAAATATCCTGGAGGGCTAGCACAGCTCTCACACAGATCACGTGGCTTGTTATTAACAGACAGTGGAATAAACAGTTTTGATCAAATCATGTACAGGATGTTGCAACAACATAGCACACCACCTATAAACAAACCAAGGATGTAGTTGCCCTTGCTCCTAGCATGACACACAACAAAGCAAGCGTGAGAGGTTTATTCAGCATTTCTGCCCTGACCTCAATTCAACCCCCTGTGTATCATCCTTCGCAGAGACAGACGAGCCATGAAAATTGCATACAGCCCCATTAGAGAAGAGAAAATGCTCAACACGCTACAACAGTGTTAACTATTAATGATTTAAGCAGATAGACGTGGATGTATTCAGTCCAGTGACATGAATGAAATACAATAAGAGGTCACTGTCCATCAAATCATCAATGAAATCTAAAACCCCTAATACACGGCTGTAGGCCTGCTGTGTTCTGTGTGAAGGGGTGCTCATGCATGTGTGAGGATGACAAAGAATTTCTCAGTCTGCGAGCAGCCTTCTGTTTACAAACTCAGAGGGAGACATTTTAGAGTAATCCTCCCAGAGACCACCTACAAATGCGAATTTTGGCGGTGCGCAAACAGGGGTAAAGTTTCCCCCGAATGGCCAGTCAGCGAGAGCTTCAGGAGAGGACTGGACTGGGTTGCCATGGAGCTGCAGCACAAGGCAGACTCTGGGACTATTGTAGAAGAGGACGAGGAGGAGGAGAAAGAAGAAAAGGAGGAAGAGAAAGTGGAATGGCAGAAGCAAACAAAGTCACTTTGGTGCCAAAGACTCTGTTGCAGTTTAACTCTTTGTTCACAGATACACGACAATGTAGAGCGCACTAAAATGTTTAATTTGAGTCCTGTACTTGAGTTAATTGAGCCATTGAACCACTGGATGAGCTTTTCTGTTGACAGCATTGGTCAACTGACAAGCATTCCCCCAAGCTATTCATCATTATTATCTTTATGATTTTGTGTGTGAGAGAGAGAGAAAGATCGAGAGGGAAAACACTTGCCAGACTTTTGATGAGCTATGATTGTGCTCACACAAAGCAAGCCGTTGATACAGCAGCACAGTAACCGCTCTCATCACAGGCGTGGGATCACAACTGCAAAAACAATGAAATACCTAAATACCTAAGAGGATACATATTGCAACACACATAAAGTAGGCACATGGATAAAGAACATATATACTGTATATGATATGTGGTGACATGCAAGAACAAGAACACAGTGTTTGACCTCTGAAAGCTAACACGAGTTCTTGTGAACAAGCAGTGAGAATGACTGCTATGTTTGCGGAGCTGTCACCGCTCCCTGTGAGAAACTGACTGATTGGCCTTTATTGATCTTTGTCTTTGTCCAACTTGAGCTGCTTCTGTCATCAGACTGGCCTCACTCATTGCTCCTGCCTGTGTATCCAACTTACTATAAGTCTCTGCTCAGCTTCCTTGCTAACATTTTGTTTCATATGATTTTTATATAGGATTGTTGCTGTTAGTTGTTTTTTGAACAGCCAGCATAGCTTCACATCCATTGGTCAAGTTATTTGGTGGTCAGAGTTGTGAAAATCTTTTTTCGTTTTTGTGTGTTTCTGTTTAGACAAGCTGTACATGGGCCCCGGTCAGTTGTACCAAGATCTGCAGAACCTAATCCATGACCTCAGCCTGGTCAACCAGATCTCCAGCATGATCAGCAGCCTCAAAGGCAACTACCAGGTACTGTATGACTGCCATAAAAACTAAAGTCACATCCGCTGAACCGCTGAGTAAAGTGTTTATGACAGTAACATCATATTTCATCTGGTTAAATGCTGAGGTTATCACAAAGATAAAGAAATAATATAAATCTTACTTTTCTATGGTATTTTGGCCCAATATGGGATCATTCAATGGTTGTACTCTCTATTAATATTCTTGGAAGCTTGACAAAAGCTGACATAGACAAATAATCCTTCAATGTACCTCAGGACTCTTAAAATCACATCGCATTTCCCCTCTGAAGTCCATAAGGGCTGGGCTGTTATGTAGCCATATAATGTTTAAGCTGTGGAATGTGCTGGCGTGGGCAATTTGTCTCTTGGAGACTCAGAGTCTCTTAAGTCCTGATTTGCACCATTCAAGTCTGTCGTATCATGTGGCCACACACACATACACACACACACACACACACACACACACACACACACACACACACACAAGCCTGTCTGTGCTGTTGGGGTGAAAGTTTAGTTTGCAGAGCACAGCATGAGTGCGTGAGTCTGTGTTTGTGCTGTGCTGGTAGGTCTGTCAGAGGCTGAGTGGGAGGCAGAGTAACAGAGAAGCTCTCAGAGAGACATGTGTCCCAGAAATGGATGGAGGGGGAGATGGAGAGATTGATGTGAAAGGAAAGAAACAGGACCTAGATGTGTGAGCTCTACACCCTCAAGCATTTTTCCTCAGTGCTGAATTTCATTTTATTGCTAATAGAAAATGACAGGATGCTAATAATAGACCGTGCTGAAATGTTCTTCATCCCTTTTTGGAACATGTACTGGAAGGTCAAGATATCCTCGTTAATGACACTTTAAGGCCTGTTTGGTCAGAAAATACTACTGTAGTGGTGTGTTTTGTGGCTGTAGTTTGGCTTGATTATTCAAGAGCATTTGTGAGCAGCAGTAGAAACCACACACAGGCCAATATAAAGTCACTCAGTGTAAGTGACAGTATAATTAGTATCATTTTTAACTTAAATTATATTAATTAAACTGAATACATGTTGTCTATTGATGGTTAAATGCTCTGAAGCACATTTATTTCCGTCTTTCTCCCATTATTGTGCTCATCTCTGAACCACTCTCTCTTCCTCTTTCACTCTTTTCTTTCTATCCCTCCAATATCCACATGTACAGAATGTAAACCCCACAGTGGCCCAGGACTGGGTATCAGGTCTTCAGAGGCTGATACTGAAGAAGGAGGAGGAGATCAGGGCTGCTGACCGGTGTAGGATCCAACTCCAGCTGCCTGGCAAACAAGACAAGTTTGTGTTTTACAAACATATACACACACATCTTCGTTCATATAGACTGCGCCAAACCTAACACTTTCCAGTCTCAGTCCTTGCTTCCCACCCTTGTCTTGTTTATCCTTGGTTTGTCTTTATCCATTTTTACCCTGCTTTCTCCATCTGTCCTCCAAGCCACCCTGTGTGCCTGTAGCTTAAGGAGCAGGCGTTAGAGAATATTTGGATAAACAATTTTCTCCACCAGCTCTAATCTGAGGCACGAATCTCTGGGGAGGAAATGTACATCAGTGTCTGCAACCAAAGGCTACTCGGTCCTGCAGCTGTTGCTGAGCATAAATGTCACACATTTACACACACTATTATAGTCTACACGTGATCCCCCAAGGGTGCACCTTGTTTGGGCTTTTTCACATTCTCTCTCTCACTCATTCACTTCCTCACTCACTCCATCCCTCATCCCTGCTCCACTTAGCTGGTGAGATAATCCACGGGTATGTTTGGAAACACAGCTGTGCCTCTCTCATTTCTCCCCTGATCCCTCAATCGCAAAACACACAAAACACAGCACTTCTCACCAGCAGCTAGTGACTGGAGTGAGCCTTTCTGACAGGACTCCCCCACACACATGCAACAAACACACATGTCTACATGTGCTCCTGGTTGAAGCGATAATTGACATTGACTTCTATTGCATTTCTGTCACAGTCTGTCCAGCCAGCTGAATAGTTAGACTGATGCTTGCCTTTGGCTGATATTCAACCCAGACAGAGTAATTATGTAACAGACATTCAGGAAAACCCAGAGGCACTAAAAAAGTTTGTCACTAAATATGAAATACATTGATCATATATTTGTGAAAAAGATGTTAAAGTATTAACGGTTGACATTTTAACTTTCTTCCTCTCCATTGCAGGTCGGGTAAACCCACTTACTTCAGTGCAGTGTTCAATACTCTCGGCCCAGCCATCAAACAGTCATGGATCAGTAACTTACAGATGGCGAAGCTGGCTCTAGGTACAGTACACTCCCTGGCTGTACACCTCCACTGTCTCAGTTTCCCTTTTTTTTTTTCATTTGAACTGTGTTTTCATGCATTTATAGTGTACAATAAGACATTTACTTATTGACTTACATTTTTTAATTGATCTGTCTCTTAGTCTATTGCATATGATTATGCAAATTAGTACTGTCAAACATTATTTGCAAGTAGTTGTTCAGTTAACTACATTTGTGACCAAATATAATGAAATGAAAGCTGTGCCAAAATATGTTTTAAAGATGATTATTCTAGTTTCATTATGTGACTTCTGGAGTCTTTTATTCTGAAATCAGATAACTTGTGGTTTAAGAACACAGCATACTGTACATTATTGAATCAAGTGCTATTTGTGTGTGTCTGTGTGTTTTACATCAGAGGAGGACAACCTGCAGGGCTGGTTCTTTGCAGAGGATGATGGGAATCAGATCAAGAAGCAGAAACACCCTCTCTTGCTCAGACAAATGCCTGTAGTCATGTCCAAACTACAGGAGTTCAAGGTGAGACATTTTCCTGTACGACTAATGTCTCAACCAGACATGTTTAAGTGCAGCTTTCAGGCCGGTTAGCTCAGTTGGTTAGAGCGTGGTGCTAATAACGCCAAGGTCGCGGGTTCGATCCCCGTACGGGCCACAAGGTTTTTAGGGAGATTCTGCCCAAGCATGTGACAATATTACTTCAAATATAGTAAATGAGATTCCCTGTGAAAAGGCAATAGAAAACCATCTTAGACTACGTAAATAACCGGGTAGCTCATACATGTGTGAGGTCAGTTAGCTCCTTTGGCTAGAGCATGGTGCCAATAAAGCCAAGGTCACAAGTTTGATCCACATACGTGCACCGACACATGACTGGTTCAAATTAGGTCAACGTTCTTACATTGTTGTCGAGCGTCGTTCAGCTGGAAAACAAATAACAGTTTCTAAATTCTGTCTCCATTAAATACTTATATATAGACTGAATTATTTACTGCACTTCATTACTTAGGTCAGTATTTTACAGTAAGTTAGCGCAGCTGGTGAGCGTGTGCGCTAAGTATGCTATGGGTTCAATCCCTGTATAAGACTGTAGGTTAAGAGATAATGTGCACATGTTATAATACTGGTACATGACCAGTTTAACTCAGGTTGGAATATTATCTGACAATGTAAAGTGGGACATAACTTATGAGACAGTATCAAATGATTTACTGATGAGACAAATAAGAAACCAAGCAAATCATATGTAAGGATCAGTGTGTAAGATTTAGTGGCATCTATTGGTGTAGTCGATGATGGAATTGCCTTGCCTTCCAAGCGTGTAGGAGAAACTTTGCTGGCTTCTATACACCCCATCTATAGTCAGTGTTTGGTTTGTCTGTTCTGGGCTACTGTAGAAATATGCCAGTTCTACATGGTGTACTCTGTGGAAGAGGACCCACTGCGTCTGTTTGCAAATAGAGGACCCTAAATCTTACACACTGGACCTTTTACCACTTTTTAAAGTTGTGTGTGTATTTGGACATCTATTTATTTACTTTTTCTGGATGCTGTCACATGACACTGATTGACTAACTCTGGCAAAAAATAGCTCACACATATATCTATGTGGCCGGTTAGCTCAGTTGGTTAGAGCGTGGTGCTAATAACGCCAAGGTCGCGGGTTCGATCCCCGTACGGGCCATTGATCACATTATACAGTACACCAGTTGTTGTGTCATTGCTGTAAACTTCTGTACTATCAAATAATATTGATATATTCATTCACTGATCTGTGGTATGAACATTGTTCTGTTATCACTCAACAGGACAATAAACTTTGCTCATTTTTACTCCTTTCAGTACAGTAAGAGTACAAGATAAATAGTTTATTTGTTTTATTTTGCCTGTGTTGTTTCTGTTAGTAAATATTTTTCTTGGCTGGACACGACTAAATGATGGTAATATGTGGAACGGGGTATTTATTTGTGTGAGCATCAGACTACAACTCAGGTTGTCACAGCACAGTTAATATACAGTCAACTGTCTGAGTGTCCTTTATCAGTGTCCTGTTTGTGTGTGTATCCTAAACGTCACATTCTTCCCTGTATGTCAGTACAATACTTAGTGTAATATTACACTATTATTTTTTATCACTAAACACTAGACACTAACTAAACACTAGAAACACACTTAATTTATGATGTGAATTCTCACATGGTAACTTGATGCAAGCACTCTGACCTGTTCCTTTATCTTTCTTGACCCTCTCTCATTTCTTCCTTTTCTGCGGCAGGTGGAATGTGCTGTTCATAATCCAGAGCCTCACATCAACACAGAGAGCACAGCAGACACGCCCGTCGTGGGCCATGGCTGCGTCTGGGTGAGACAGTTTTACCTGAATTGCTAGCTTTCATTTCAACAGCTGCACAAAATGGGAGTTTATTTTGAAGTTTATCATGGCTACCATAATAAAGTGGGTTTCTTCCACCCAGACAGGATGTAAAAACACATTCATGCTTGAACTAGAGGATTTAGTTGATTGTGAGTTGCTGAGTTGCTAGCAAGTATGTATTGGCAAATGGTCTCACAGTCCTCTTATTTAAAGCAATTTTTTTATGATTTACCACTTTTCAGTCAGTCAGTCAGTCTAACTCTTAGTTTGGCAGATAGCTGATTTTTTTTTTTTTTTACTGTAATGTGTTAGTAGAGCAGATGGTAAGTTTTTGGTGTTTATTTATTAAAATGTCTAATGTGCCCTTGAGAAAGATAATCAGGGTTTGAAAATTATGGTTTCCATACTCAAGGTTTTCTCAAAATAAATAATGAGCGTCATAATCATGGTAATCGCTCGTGTTTTTGACCATCAGAGAAAACCTCAGCTCTGTTAAAGACACAAACATCACTCTAGTTAGTTATTTTTGTGGTGAGGTAATATATGTACATTTGCTCAACGATAATTAAATAAATTATGAAATGTTAGTTGTTTTAACATAATTGAAAGTCTTAGGAGATAAGTATTGGCCTCATATGATTTTACCTATTATGACATGAATTTGATGTGAAATTATATAATTAAAGATTGCACTGTTGAGGGACTTTTTTTTTTCTTTCTTAGTGCTGTTTGCTTTCTTTTACTTACACCATGTGGCTGGGTAACTAGAAAGATGTTCAGTCTTAACTGGGTTAAATCATTTATAGATTAGATAGTAATACATCTACATAAATGAATGAAAGTATCCTTGAAATAAAAGGTTTCTTTATTTTTGCTCAGGTTGCAAGTTGCACCAACCAGATGGGCCAGATATCCATCGTGGCCATGCAGAACTCCAGCCCTAAGGTGACCGAGTGTTTCAATGTAGAGTCTCGTATCCTCTGCATGGCCTATGTCCCTGCAGAGCAATCCCACGAGAATGGTGAGAAGGTCCCTGAAAACAACCATGTCCCCACAGCGAAGGCCAGTGATACCCCCAGTGTCTGTTTGGGCATGGAAGAGGGCAGGTAAAAAAAATCACTGTGTATTGTGCTGTACACACACACTTTGAACAAAATACTGTGCAAACACTACACTAGAATCTCTCTAATTCTATCTCCTGCCAAACTGTTAGATAACATGCAGATAGAGGTGTGTGTTCTAATTTTATCTCCTGTCTTGTTTAGCATCATTGTGTATAAGAGCAGCCAGCGGTCCAAGAAAGTGCGTCTGCAGCATTTCTTCACCCCAGACAAGTCCACCGTCACCAGCCTGGTCCATACGAAACACTGTCTGTATGCCGGCTTGGTCAGCGGCTCTGTGGCGGTCTACTCCAGAGCACAAGGTGTGTGTTTCATGAGTGGAGGGACTTTGTGTATCTCTTCTGTTTTATTCTCAGAATTCCTCCCTTGTAATGTTTGTTGATACTTTTAAACAGGTATAATTAGGACCAGTACGAGGTTCAATTACTGTCATTGTGGGAAACAGAAATGCATTCATTGAGTTCATTAGATTTGTTTTAAAAACTGTGTAGGTTGACAGTGTTTACTTAAATATTTAGTCTGCACTAGCCCAGAATTTTGAAACCTCAACCATAATTAGCTAGGTATATGAATAAGAGCACTGTTGCTGACTTGGTTACTTAGTTTTAAGACACTTCTGATGACACAATTGACCAATAGACCCAGCACCATATCTGACTTTTTACACTTAAAGGCAGAAAATGTAATGTGCTACAATGCTGCGGAGTTTGATGCTAAATCGTCACAGCCAAACATTTGGCAACACTGAATGAAAGGGTTCATTGTGGGTAAAACATACACAGAGATGTTGTTTTGTCGTCCATCCTTCCAACTGCTGTTTTCTTTCTCTGATTCTCCGGATGGCCGTTAGTGTGTAAGTCAGAGGCTCACTGTGTAGCTCGAGGTCAGGGGTCTCCCCCTGCTCTGCGTTGAGGTTTCCGTTTGTTCAGTTGTCTGGGAGAAGCCGATCTGTTGGCGGTGACCTATTTAATGTATTCCCTCCCAGACGAGCACAGACACATTAGAGGAAAGGATCAGGGCTGCACTCTTCCCACAGTCTTTCACATTCTGTGTTTTGTTCCATCACTTATTGGCTTTCATCACGGCGCAGAACCGAGGCTTTCAAAGCTTCCTCCTCTCTCTGTCTCTGCTTTTTCTCTGCGTCATATAATGTGGGTAAAGATAAGTACATAGTTCAGAGCGCGAGGAAGCTGAATCCTTGTAATTCTTGGCTGTCAAATATAAGTATTGGTATCACTATCATGAGATGCTACCGTTGCTAAAGGCATGTTTTATTAACCTCAGTCACACATATTCATTCCTCTCCGTGCCCTCATATGACTCAAATTAGATTTACAACATCTACAAGGAAGAACTTTTAAGTGTCTCTGCTCAATTTCTAGCTCTGTTGTTCTGTTAACTTGATCTAGAGACAGAAACCGAGACAGAAAGAATATGGATGATGGCCCGAGGACAAAAACGCAGGAGGAAAATTATTCGTGCTCATTCCACAGTTGAGCTACAGTTTGCCTGGAGGAAACATCCTGTCTATATGTGACCGTTCAGGAATTTTTATTGTGCTACACATTACTCATTGTTTTGATGCCCATGTCACCTCTTTTCCCCCTTCCTTCGCCACACACCGCTAGACACTGGTAACCGAATGCTCCAGCAGCTTCAGTATCTGTTTTTTTGTCGCCACTGGTGTGTCGAATGAATTCCCGGAAGGAAATCCTCGATCCTTTGAGTCTGATTTTTTTCCCATCAGCAGCTCTGTCACTGTCACTGGAACATGATGCTAAAAATGATGACTCATCCTGCATAGTTTGATAGGGAAACCGTTCCCCCGTGTCCCCTTTGTTATGCTGCTCAAGTACACTGTCACGTGAAAGCTGTACTCCATTAGCATTTAAAGCAGACTCGTGGTTTACATTGCAGAGAAGGAAGCAAGCAGAACTAGGAGAAACGATCATTATATTATATTCTTTGATGTTGCTGAAACTGTCTGCTGATCAAAGGAGACCCTCACGGCCAATAGTGACGAGACATCAAAAGCAACTGAACAGACGGGAAGGTTGCATGAATCCTGCACAGAAATGTTATCCTGCCGTAGTTGCAAAGTGTCTGAAGCCGGCCAGTCAGCTTCATTCTGCCACGCTTGCTATTTCCTTTGTGACTGACAGTGTGAGAGATGGAGAAAGAGGGAGGCAATGATTCGGCAAAGGTCACACGTCGCAGCCAGACAGCCAGATAATAAATTCCTTTGTCCTCTATTCTGCGATCCTGTGTCATCTGCATTGTGCAACATTTGTCGAAGCTTTAACAAACGAAGAAAAATGATTGGCTTGTTTAATCTGCGTTCACTGCCTGGTCCGTGTGCAACAGTTTTGTGCACGCACACTGTGATGAGAGGTTTGTTGCAGCTGACACTGACATGAAGGAATGCTACAGCTTAAGCAGCGAGAGATGTGGGCAGACTTACATAAGACTGCAAGTTGGCACTCCTGTCATTTTTATCTTCTTTTTTTCTCCACCGCTCCTTTCCTCGTTCATTTTCTCGTGTGCATTCACCTACACGGTGTGATTATTACAATAATATACACACAGGGCATTGCTGGAATGCTAATCCCACCTAGCCACTTTGGTAGGAGATTACCCTCACTTCCCCAGTCATTACTGTACCTCTGAAAGAACATCTATCCCTGCATGGCACCTCTGCCTTCAATAGCCGCCTTTGTGCCTTCTCTTAACAAACACTATTGGTGAGGCCTCAGTCACTTCCTGGCCCAGATTAGCTCAGGGAATGTGGTATCTGGAGGAAATTAAGTTCCTATTCAACACCCTACTAGCTAAAAGCACATACGAGTTCATTTTTACTGATGCACATTCGGTGTAGAATTGATAAAACAGTAACACACGCACATCGACTGAAATCTAAACCAGTGAACATAACGGTCGCAGAAATGTAATGTGTTTATTAATAAGACAACACTGCATGGGGTGTTTCATTGCAGCAGAGCTGGCAGTGTAGGTGCCCGGGCACATGTAGAACAGAGTGTGTAGGAGGTGTGTGTGGGATAGAGCTCAGCTCTGACTAATGCCTCGCAGCCCATCTATATTCATAGTGAAGGCTGTGAAAACCATCAATGGCCACTCCACCAGCATATTAGCAGACTTATAAATGCAGATGGCCTTTTCAGGCGACATTTATAAAGACGGAGTGACTGTTAGTGTGTCTTCTATCTAAACTGTTCTTTAACTGTGGTACATGAAATACTGCTAGAGGCTTACATCGCAGAAGATCATACAATAATCTTAATAGAAGAGAGATATAGTACTGTACTATTTACTATGTTGTAGCTTATGTTTCATTACACTGGAACTTTATTAGATTTCAGATCTGTATTGAATATATATGTATTCTGTGTTTGTATGTAAACTGCATTTTGTTCATAGTGCATTTTATCAAATGCATTTCTTTTATTCACTGAGTACTGAGATGCCTATATTGTGTTTGTTCTTACAGACGGTTTATGGAGTTATGAAAAGCCCAAGGTGCTGAAGCTGGGAGTCCTCCCAGTCAAGGCCATGCTGGCTGTGGAAGAGCACCTCTGGGCTTCATCAGGTGGACAGGTCTTCATCATTAGCGCCCACACACATTGCGTAGAGGTACGTAACCTAACTCTGGTGCTGTTACATACATGTCTGTGTCAAAAACAGCAGGAGAGTCCAATCTGGATATGAAAGATACATTTTTGAATGTAGAGTTTCCCAAGAAGCAACCAGTGAAAACTGCGGTAACTTAAAACTAGAGAGAACGTCTAGTAGATGAAGGCGCCTCATTTCCCTTCCTGGGGTTTCTTATTTCCAAATCCTGAAATATGGATGGTATTCCCCGTGTGTGTGTTCTGGCCTCGTTTAGGGAATTGAAGCACCTGCCATGGGTCCAGGAATAGTAACCTTCCTCTGACATGCACTCACTCATAATCTGTTTAAGCCTCATTAAGCTCATTATGTTGGACCACCTGCCTAACTCGCTCTCTTTTCCTCACTGAGGACTTACAGTTAGTTTAGTTGAGTGGTGACTGTAAGGGAAACCGGAGAGAGAGGTTGTGATGAAGAGGAAAAATTGGATGTATGGCTTCAAAGAAATTGGATATTTGAATAATTATGGAATAAATACTATATATACTTCTACAAAGTAGATCTACAAAGGTAGAAATAATATAAATTGCAATCGTTAAAATGTGTAAAATAAACTTCAGGACATTACATTATTATGTTTTATGTTCCCTCATCACCACATTTTATCAGAGCCCTGTACTGACACACTTGTGAATGGACTCACCTTAACCAAATATAACTCCACCTACATGTAGAGCAATGTGTGGTGAGATTATGTAACCGCTGGTGATGGAAAAAGCCCAGCGTATTGGTCTCCATGCAAAGGGAATTTACACTCTACACGTATTTGAAGCTTTTATTGTTCACACTAATGAAAGAAAGGAAAATCAAGAGTTAGAAAATAACTTTTAAAGTTGATTTAATTTAAGATTGATATAAAATAGTGTATTAAACATCACCCTTCAGAGTGTGTCCTGTTTTGACTACACCTGACAATCTCATTATGTTCTGAAAAAATTGACATCACAACTGAATAAACATTGTTGATACATTTGGCCAAAATGTTGTCTATTGTAGAAATGTGATTCTTTTGCTTCCATTGCGATGGTGAAGTGTAATCACAGGGTCCCAGACGTTACAACCACCAACAATACATGGGCTGCTGTAGTCTAAACAGACTGAAACAGACTTTCTGTGGGTTGATTGGTGTCACAAGATTTTTAAATAGCTTTTTCTGTTGTTTGTAGTCAGACACAATACAGTCAAAAAATTCACAATGTAGCCACTGTTATGTGTGGCCTGCGTTTAAAATATCACTAGCAACAATACTGAGTGTTTTGCAGAGTTATTTTCAGATTTTGTGTCGTAATAAAGCAAACAAAATCACTTGTCCTGTGTCCGGCATTAAGAAAAAAAAGGAAACAGAAATGAGAAGGGGAAAATTCATATTATATATTGTTTGGTTTTATGATGGCACTCCCTATATTTGCATTGTATTTGCATAAATTAAACAATAACATCCTCGTTCTATCATAGGCAATATAACACAAGAGCTACAGAGTTTGAATAACAACCCGGATGGATTTACAACTCCTTCTTATCCATTTTACAAACACGTCTTGTCCTGCACCTTAACTTGTTGAGCAAGCCACCGAACAAACATTCACTGGGGAGAAGTGCACTGCTAATGTCAGTTGGCTGGTTGCGTAGCTGATAAGCTATGCATAAAATTGAACAGCATGTAAATGTTTCTGAAAATATCACTTTGGTCTGGTTAGATGCTGGTGTGGTCTTTACTCCTCAATATAGAGTAAGGACCACACCTTTCAGTTTTTCTGATATTTTTCTGATGAAATTTTGATACACCCACTCTTAATAAAGGTTATTGTCACTTTGACAACAGACATCTTGCCTCAGGCTGAATTTATTATGAATGTGCTATAAGTAATACCTAACTCATGTTACGCTGTTGTGTCTCCCCCCTCCAGAGGCAGCTGGAGGCCCACCAGGAAGAGGGCATGGTGGTGTCCCACATGGTGGTGGCTGGTGTGGGCATCTGGATCGCATTCAGCTCTGGTTCCACTCTACGCCTTTTCCACACCGAGACCCTTGAGCACCTGCAGGACATTAACATTGCCACACCTGTCCACCATACACTGCCTGGTAAGACAAGCGTAACTTTTATTTGCAGACTGACAAATTATAACTGGGAATATACAGCGGCATTGTGTAGAAATCTGTATTTTTGTGATTTTGTGCCCCCAGTCTCAGAGTGGAATACCACTGCCGTAAATATGGACAGTTGTACACGTGTATTTGTTATGACTTTATTACTTATGATCAAAAGCTTTGCTAACAGCCAAACATCAAGCAAGTGCAACAACACAAGACACAGCATCCAGCTAATATTACTTACTAATCTAACAGCAAAAAGCCCATCTCGACGTCTTTCAGACGTTAATTTCACGAAGCTCTCTCCAACAACTACAACGAGCCTCTTGCTCTGTCACTCTCTCCTTCTGCCTTTTAAGCTTCCTCTATATCCACAGAGGTGGTTCAAAACTAAAAGCAGAACTACAGCACTGTAGCATCCAGAGGTTTTTCTCACCTTGTAGAAGTTAGGTTTAAGATTCAGTCATGGTGAATCTGTGGTCTTTCCATCTTTTCCCACTTGGAACAACCACCGCCTCTTTCATTTCTCTTTGCCTGCCCTTGAGTGTCAGTTAGTAATGTGATCTGTGCGCACGAGTCTGAAACCTTTTAGAGAGTGTCAAACGGTCTGACAAAAAACAGCCACAGCATATTTGTTTTCTCTTTTGATATCTGATCTTGTGATTATCTGCACAAATAAACTTATTCAAATACAGCCGCGCATTTGCAGACTGTGATGCAGGTCCCATGACCTCATGTTTTCAGTGCTGTCTTTCTTGGTGCCTGTCAGTAATTAGCTGACATCAGCGTAGGTGCTCATCCAGACAGCTCTTGTTGTGACAGGTTTGTAATGCTCTCGTCCTCGTTCAAAGGCTCCTTTAGTCTAAACAGTGAATCGGGAACCTCTCATTTTATCTCTATTCATAGTTTAGCAGGAACACTTCTGACCTCGTCAAATCATTTTTAAGGAAACTTGGTCTGGGAAAAGAAGGTCAAGCCCAAATTTGAACACTTGTGAAAACAAATAATGGAACATCCTTTTGATAACTGACCATATACAGAATTATGAATTATAACATGTCATTGAAATATACAATGTATTCGCAGCTGAGATACGAGTCGAGCTTATAGAGTCGAGCATAAAATAACATTTCTCAGCTGTCTGAAACATCAATGGTACAAAAGATCAAGTGTTTGTTTGCATAACTTGCGATTACGTGAACAAATTCATCACTTAAAAAGTAGAAACAACACGTTCTCCACCAACACGTAACCTCAATCCATCAGAACTTAACGCAAAGCATGAACTGTACTGACTTGACCTGTGCAAATAAAACCAAAGTTGGAGGTTTTCTTTGTAATTTGGGTTATCTGAAGGTTGACTTTTTCCCCCTTGAACAGATCTAATAAAGCATTACTTACAAGTGCAGTAATTCTGATGAGAACAGTAGTTTGTCTTCGCTTTGAAGATTTAATTTACTTTACTTACATCATTCCACTGTAATGTCTCAACTTTGATCTCTGATCATGTAAGGCACTGCAAATATAAACCTGTCATTAACAGGTTGTAGTAACTGCAAAACAATGACAGGGGCGAGACAAATGAGCCACATCTCACAGACGATTTCATACCAGATAAGTTTAATTGAAGGGGACAAATATTTGTTTTAGAGGCTGAACTTGTATCTGTGTGTGTGGGCCAAAACCAGGGAGGATATTACATTGTAAGAACATGGTCAAGAACTCTTGGATGTTGTTCTTGAGTAGTGGTGACATCAGTTTTGTTACTATGGAAATTGTTGTCATCACAGTAGATGATTTTATATTTAGTGTGCGGCAGTTGATTGTGAAACAGTTTCCTGTCGTCTGTGTTTTAAGCCAAAGGTTGTCGCAGAGGATGTTGGGATCAAATGAAATGACAGTCAGTGACAATCGTCCCAAGCTGAAGTCATTAGAGCTGCCCGCTTTGGATTTCATAATCTGCCGCGTTACATCAGCTTGACCGAAGAACACTCAGCCTAAAAGGATGATTGTAGTCGCTTTTTCTTTTGTTTTTTTTGGTGAGGAGAGATTGCTTCTGTTGGTACAAAGTCAGGATTTGTGCAGTCCAATCGTTGCTACTTTCATGCTGAGTGATACAGACAGCTGTGGTTTGGCGTGCATTTCCTGAAGCATTCTTTGTAATGTTTTCTTGAAGTTTTGCATAAATGTTGTTGAACAATCGGCCCTTCACCCTCCTCTTGAAACTGGATTGTACAGTGTGTTTGATCTGAGTTATATTTTGTGTTGACATCTGCGGTTTAATCTGCACGTGTGTTGTGGTCAGCAGTTAACGACGAGCCTGCAAGTTGTTCTGTGCTATCTCATCCTCAGCATCATTAGCAGCCTGGGAAAAGAAGCATGGACTGTGTGCACTACTAGAGTACTCTGTTATTGCCACAAGATAGTAATAACATTTGCGAAAGGCATCGCAAGTATTTAGCTGACAAAATGACAAAAGTGAACGTGTGGCTCAGCAGAATGTCAGTTCTCATGTAACTAGCAGTTGGGAGATGGTTTTAAATGTCACTTAGCTGTTAGAGTGGCCATGAAGACAGCAGCCAATGCTGCGAAGGCTCTGAAACAAACTGCAAGAGAGAACCATCCACTCACAGCTTCTCGTATCCATGGCTACAAGTTGTTCAGTGTGGCACAGTGATTAACAGCATTTCTGTACCGGCATGCTTCTGACTGCAGAGAATTATGGACAGCAGGAGAAACACTGCATTTAAAAAAAACTCAAGTTTTGTGTGTCAAAATGTAAGAGATGACCAACTGCTGGGAGTCACCACCCTCACTCGATACTGTGGGAGAATCTCCCTCTGATGCCCAGTGTTTAGACTTAGAAGAGGAAGGCCTCTTTCAGACAGATGTGAATGATAAAAGCAGCCTGCTTTGGGACCTCGCTGCCCATATCGGCTAATAGGATCCATGCAACCGCAGAGGAAGCTGGTTCTGAGACAGACCACCACACATGAAAGCTTTCATCCTCTGGGCCTCGCCATTAAGAGCTCACTTCCTCTGATAATAGTATTGGGTCCCTGGACTGTCAGTCAGCATGGAAATCAGAAGTTTTTCACAGAGTTTAAATCTAGAGTTTGTGATTTTAATGAAGCAAGCCACTCTGTTGCGATCTGTACTTTTCCAGAATTCTCCACAGTGGCGTTTTCTCAACGCTGGCTGTTGCTGTGAAACACAATGAGACCAAAAAAATGTGCTGTTTCTGCACAAACTCTGATGTAATTGGAACTGCCAGCCAAACTGTTTGGACAGGAGGGACTGCCTACAATCGATGTGTTAGAGGCAAAGAGTGATGGGTCTTTCTTCTGCAATTCAGTGCTCCATTAATGTACATTTACTGTGACACAGGCTAAAAGTAATATCAGCTTATCAGAAGATGACATGTAATGCTGATGTTTGATCTCTGATTTCTGCAGGAAGTCCACGTTATTACATTACAACTCCTAATGCATTTCTGGCTCGTGTACAGAACACACAATCAGGCTCACAATCGGAGATATGGGGCGTTGTCTTCAGTGTGAATGGCTTTATAAATGGTGCAGTGTTGAAATGCAGGAGGTGCTCTAGGTGGAGTTGTCCTACTCATGTTCATGCATGTTGGAGCAATTCTGCTAACTCTCGTCATCACAGACAGGAGTTCCTTATCCAGGCGCTGCAACAGACAGCAGGCTAATGAGCTATAATAGCAGCAATTTTCACTCTAACTCATAGCTAGTGTTTGTTAAGGAATCCTATGCAGCTCATGTTTTAGAGTAATTTAGTGCTGTTAGTGTTTGATTGAGTGATAATTTAAACACACTACTTTAGTTTGTTTTATTGAACCTCTGGTTCCACTGAATCTTATTTCCAAAGTAAAGTAAGACAAGGGGTCCACATCAGGACAAAAGCTGTTAAATAAGGTAAAGTGTAAGTGTAAATAAAGTTCAAATTTAATAAAAGAGAACATTTTCTTCATAAGTTCTTAATAAGCACTTCAAAAAGAAGTAGTCCTCCATCAAAGCAGACTGTACCATGATGATGTCTCAGAGGAAGGTGGCTGGCTGTGCCGAGGGTCTAGTCTGCCTTTGTCTGCTGCTCTGTGACCTAAATATTCAGCCATGCGTGGCCTAATGGGAGACAAACATCAGAGGGGGGGGCAGTAAATAACACCTCCAGCTCTTCTTTGTTTGTTTTTACACCACCATTGTTGCATGCATCCTAACATGGATAAGACACTTAAGCCTGAGTGAACATCCACTCCCTCACAAGAATTGATAGGATCACATACTGTAGCTATGTGAAGCTGCTCCAGTTAACGTTAATCTAATCTCTTCGGAAAAGTAGACTGAGACATGGAAATGCAGTTGATTGCTCATGATCAGTGAGGTATAGGTATATATATGTCTGACACGTTCAGCCTGTGAGATTAATTACTAACAGTATTTATTCTTATTTTTTATGGCATGGCTCTATGCCAGTCAGGTCAGTCCACCAATTTGGTGCAGACTGAACTATCTCAGCAACTACTGAATAATTTTATACAGACATTAATGATCCTTATGGGATGAAGCCCTCTGACTTCGGTGATCTCTCGAGAGCCACCATGAGGTTGACATTTTAACATTTTTTTTAGTGATTTCTTCACAACTATTTGATGAAGTAATTCTAATCACTTTGGTGACCCTCCAATCCCCCAATGAGCGTTAACGTTACCATGCTAACATTCTAAATTAAAACGTTAAACCTGCTAAACATCAGCATGCCAACTTTGTTATTAGCGTTTAGCTCAAAGCACTGCTGCACTGAAGTATGTCCTCTCAAAGAGAAACTAACATGGCAGCTTTTTAGTGTAGCTAAACTTTACTCATCAATCATGCAATTGCTCAAATTTGCGTTTGTATCATTTAGTATATGAAATTTTAAATCCAAAGCTCAATTACTCACATCGTGTGGATCCAAGGTATTTAAAGACGGATTAAATGGCTGATGTACTGTAGTGTATTATTGTAATGTTTGGGATTTGCTCCTCCCTCCTGCTGTTGGTTGTCAGGACTAAGTGCAGATCAAAGCGGCGTTCTGGTATAGGATCAGGGCTTGGAGTTGGACCGTGTTAACGTTCATTCTGGGTTTATTTTAGTTCACCCTCTGGGTGGGGAACTCCAAATATTATGAAAGGAGGAAGTTGAGCAAGGCCCCCAACCAGCAGTCTGTGCATTTCTGCTAACTCTGGGCCCTCATTGGAAGCACATGTGGTCAGGACTCAGGGCCCAGTCTTCAACTGTACCTGCCTGCCTATCTGGCATTATTCCTGGAAGTGTGGCAGTATGGCGTGTGTGTGCCCGACGCAAGGGGTCAGCTCTAGTGAGGGGGGTCAGGCAGAGAGACTGGCAGTAATTTTTCCTAAAGCCCAAGAGGATTACTTTGAGGGAGGAAATTCAAGTCAAGCTGTTACAGCAGTAATGACTCATGGCAGTCTCGCCTCCCACATCGCAGGACTGAAAAGACTGTTTTTGCAAAACCCCAGATTCTTATTACAATCATAAAAAATGATGATAAAAATGTCCGACTAGTTACCATTCGTTGCACAGCTCGTTCCTGACAAAGCTCCCGTGTGGGGACGGCCTGAAATGAGAGCCAAATTCCACATAATAAGTCACCAAATACGGCAAGCCTGACTTTATTGCCATGATTACTGAAAGGTGGTGTTAACTCAACAATCAGGGCATTTACAGTCCAAAGTGGCATCACAGTGATTTTTCTGACCAGAGCTGAAGGGAAAAGGTCAGGTCAGATTGTCCTGTTGTAACTGCCACAGAGGCAGAGCTCCTTGCTTAATTACAGCATTACGCTTCACTCATTCTGTTACATAACACTTTTGTGTTTGTTTGTTTGACTCGAAGTGGACCATAATGGGGCATTTTTCCGTGTTCAGACACTTGAAAAGAGTTGCTTTTATCCAGGCCTCCTCTTTTACGTTGCCCTGGAGACAAATAACCGTTGTTGCTGCAGAAATGTCCCCACTCATGAAAAAAGATACACCCCCTCCCTCCCACGCATCACACTGTATTCAAGTGGTCCATTAACTGTGCTCTTTTTCTGATTTTTTTATTTATTTATTTTTTTCTTCATTGTTCATGAGCGTGATGCATCTTTTTGAGGTCTGACCAGTCATGCTTGATCTGTAAATCACTCAGGGTAGTAGAATATGTTTGCCAAGAAAACAGTCACCAGCTGTTTCTCTCAATATTTCTAACTGAATTTAATAAAAGCACGATTAAACCAATGTTGTGTTTGTTTTTTGTCCACAGGGAACCAGAGAGTGTCAGTGAGCAGTCTGCTGGTCTGTCATGGTCTGCTGCTGGTAGGGACCAACCTGGGGGTGACTGTGGCCCTCTCTGTCCCCAGACTGCAGGGGATCCCCAAAGTCACAGGTAACACTGAAACCTCTATCCTATATTATATTATATATAATATACTTGCAAACCAATTATTGTCATTATTAATTAGTCTGTGATTATTCATCAGACTGAAATTTAGAATATTATTAATATTACATGTTCATATTATGATGTAAAATGTGGGGAAAAGGGGAAAAGTTTTCTGCTGATCAACCAATTGATGAATCAAATAACTGCTTTATCACTACATACATTGGAATGTAATTAGGGCTGTTATCAATCTATTTATCAATCATCAAAACAGTTGCTAGGACAACTAACACAAAAAAATAATTGGAGAGTTACTTTCAAACATTTAGAAGTGTTGAATGATCAGATATGTATACTGGTAATATATATTTTTTCAATGATATTAAAGTGGCTGTACGTGTTGTCAGGTCGGGGGATGGTGTCCTTACATGCTCACAATGGACCTGTCAAGTTCCTCACCGTGGCTGCTGCGGTGTGTAACCGACCCTCTGCCCTGCCATCATCCACTTCTTCCACCTTAGTCCAGCCAACAGAGACAGATGATGGAGAGAACACGCAGCCACCTTCAGATTCAGCCCTGACTCCCCCTCAGGGACGGGGTGTGTGGTTAGGAGAGGCAGGCTGTACCACCATGGCTCTCCAGGACTCCCTGTCCTCATCCTGTGGCTCCCTAGCTCCATCTCAGGGCTCTTTGGAGCACGGGCCCGAGGACGGAGCCCTTTACGACGTGCTTCATGATCCGGCCCATCACCAGAAGGGCCGCCGGGCCAGCAAGGTGGATGTCAGCTCTTTGCTGGTGGTGTCTGGAGGTCTGGGACACCGCAAGGTCAACAAAAAGACCAAACAGTCTCGCCACGAGGACACCACCTCTACCATCATGATCTGGCAGATCCCGTTACTCAACATGTGACACCAAAAGCACCTTGGTAGGCCTGACATTTCAACAGTCACCAGTAGAAGATTGAATTTCATACCTGAATAAGGATCTTACCTGTATTCTCTGTCTCTTTTCAGGATTAAACAGAAGTGCTGCACATAACTGTCACGGGAGGATCTGTTGATACACTTCACAGAACATTTGGGATCAATAAAAACAACTAAATGTCTTATTGAAACCAGAAGTGCATTAAGCTTCTTCCACAATACTCTGATGATGTTTCTAATGATGTCTCCTACCATAAAAACACGAAGGATCAATATAACCACTCAATCATGATGCATGACAGCACAAAGAGCACCCTACAGACCAATCAAAGGATATATTGTACTTAAAAACACTGAAAGGTCTTTAATTTCACCCTCTGATAAAGTTGGTTGTTCTGTAACATGGTTAATACATTACTCTCCAGTGTTTGTGCCATACCAGCTGACTGTATAGGACTGCAGTATTTAAATCAGTGTTGAGAAGAAGCGAGAAAGGCGTGTAAGGTAACGACTGGGCTTTGAATCTGTTACATAAAAGTTTTTTTTATCAAGATTAGGATTAGGTTTTGGCCACATTTGAGATCATCTGTCAAGGCCAGAGTTGTAAATATGAAGTATGACAACTCAGGATTACATTTGTATGAGTTTTATGGTCAGAGAACGTTTCTGTGTTTATATGGAATCAAATCCTTTTACTATTGAACCATTGAGCTCGTCCGCTGCTCCTACTATTCTGTTAACAGAGAAAAGGGATTAAAAAGGTGAAATATTGATGACTGAATTAGTTTGGGAAGGCTTGATGAGAATACCTGGCTGGCCAGGGTTTCTATTCATAAAGGAATGAAAGAGTTATTATCACCAGGAGAGATTTTTTTCCCCCCTATTGCATTTTTGTGTCTCACATGAGGATATTTAAAAGAAAATAAGACAAACAGCTTTATACTTTTGTCACATTTTGTATGTACTTCTGTTACATGTATTAACAAAATCATAAACTGTTTTACTGAGCAAACCTTGTGTGCTTCATGTGAGCTTCATTTTTCAAAGCATGCATGCATTTCTGTGAGTTTTATCCAGCTTATTAAATTCTCTTTCTGGGAAAAATTGCATCATCTTTGTGGCAACTTTTCTACAGTTTTGACAAATTTCCAGCTAAACAAAATAATTCAAAAGAGTTGACACTTTGGTGAAGCACCAGTTAGTGACCAAAGCTAATAGAATTAAGTCATATTCAAAACATAAAGGATGAAAACACTCAGTGTGCCTATTTTTCTTGACTCAACTATCGTCATACTTGTACTCCGCTCTGCTTGTGTGCAGCCATCAGTTCATGCTGGGACTAGCAATGCGCCTGAGGGGCCGCAGGAACTCAGCCTGATACAGCTCTTCCGGGATTTCAATGCTCATTTCTCCTGCTGCCGAACAGAGAGAGGTCAAGACTTTATCTCTCTTGTAACGCCCACATCTACTGTTGCACAACCATGTTTCACTCCATTATCAGTTCCAACAAAAACAGATGATTTCAAACTGGTGGTCTTCCCAATGCTACAATTCACAGCATCACAAGCTTGTCCCAGATATTACCTGATTTGATTTTTTTGGGGGGGAAGGTTAACTTGAAAGATAATATTTAACTTTTGTAAATGAATACTGGCTTGCATTGATTAACTAAAAGTAAAACACGGCAACGCCTAACTCTGACCGTGCCAACCATGTAATGCAGTTTGTCTGGCTGGGTGTTGCCATTGGTCCCATATCAAGGCAGCTCTGCAACTGGAAGTCTTTTGTTTTCCATCTGACCCTGAGGTATCCATGGAGACCACTCATTTTGTGTATATCGGTCTCCGGCGAGTCTTTGTTCTCAGAATATCTGGCATTAAAACCTCCCAGCTGAATACCCTCTAATCTCACAGCGCTGATAGTTGTGTGATGCCCTTGCAGTGGCTCCCCTCTATTTATATATCTGAAGGCCAGTTGTTAAGACGTGCCGTCTCCACAGTGGAGAGGTTAGGGACCCTGGATAAAAACGTCTGCTGCCCTGTGAGGTTGTGCTATTTCTAATCAGGCTTTTCCACGTGATGAGTTCTTACGCCTTGGGTGCCTCCTTTCTCACAACATTTCCAAATCCAGGGTTCAAGACTAACTTTACTGATCCTTCAATGGGGAAATTCTTTTTTAACTCATTGTTTACATATATGGGCGGCATGGTGATGCAGTGGTTAGCACTGTCGCCTCACAGCAAGAAGGTTCCTGGTTCAAACCTCAGCCGGGGCCTTACTGTGTGGAGTTTGCATGTTTTCCCCGTGTCTGTGTGGGTTCTCTCTGGGTACCCACAGTCCAAAGACATGCACTTAATATGTTAATTGATGACTCTAAATTGGCTGTAGGTGTGAATGTGAGTGTGAATGGTAGTTTGTCTCCATGTGCCCTGCGATAAGCTGGCAACTTGTCCAGGGTGTACCCCGCCTCTCGCCCAAAGTCAGCTGGGATAGGCTCCAGCCCCACCGTGAGCCTGATGAGGATAAGCGGTTACAGATAATGGATGGATGTTTACATATATAGATAAATACAACCCAACACACACAAAGAGCTTATAGACATGCATATGTTGAGGGATGTGGAGAGGGTAACTTGTTCAAAGGCACCTTGGCAGTGCCCAGGAGGTGTTCTAGCACCTCTCCATACTGGACTTGAGTCCCTATGGACTGATACTGGCTGAATACAACTGCTTTCTTCTACTACACAAATACATATGTGTGCTGCGTCTTGACTGGTTCAGGCTGTATCTCTTTGTAGGAGTTGTTGGATCATTTCCAAATGAAAAGTGTTTGACTCATATTTCCTGAGCAGTAGGCCTCCTGTGTACACTTGATCTTGTCAGTCCTACAGATGATGATAAACTGTATCATGCACAAACAGGTGGAGTGTACCAATGAAAGAAATATTTATTGATTTTTAAATAGTGTTGCTGTTATATAAAACTCATCTGATAACTAATAAGTTATTTTACATGCATTTTTCTGATAATAAAATGAGTTTGAGGATATGTGTTATCATGGGAGGGAAGAGAGGTTTCCCACATATCCAGTGCCCCTGACCTCCCCTCTAACCCGTCGTGGTACCCAGGACAGGGATGATGCGTAAAGGAATGTCGCATCTCTCGGATGCGTCCCTCTCGCGCACAACAGATGGGAGCCTCCTCGTGCTCCTGCTGTTGAGTGTAGGGTTAATACCGCCTGGAGGGGGCGTGGTTTAATCAATGATAACCGCCTCACTGTTGTCAACTGTAAAAATAAAAGACAACAAAAATCACAGTCCTGACAGGTCCGAGAGCGAGCGTCTCCTCCGCCAGTCTCCTGGAGGAGGGATAATAATAATTTAAAAAAAAAAAAAAAGGTGCGCAGCAGCTCTCCACACTTCAACCGGAGGAAATCACTTTGCGACGGCTGATCTGAAGGAGGTGCGACCTGAGAGGAGTGTTTTTCATCGTCGCCTCCGCTTCTGATCCCAGACAAGGTTTCTTCAGAGCAGGAGCGGATGAAACAACAGTTGAGAAGAGGGAGAAAGGGGTGAACGGACCTGGATAAAGGTGCTGGGATAGTCGGTGAAGGGGAAGCGCGCACACACACACACACACACAGCCTGGCTGGTTCATCAGGATTGCGATTGCCTTACGTAACTGAGCTTTGTGGAGGGACTGGCAGGGAAACTGCTGGTTTGATCACAGCCAGGAAACGCAGGTAGGTCACAGCACACTGACAATATACATAGATCCATATTTGTTGATTATAAATTGATTAAATTCAGGTGAAATCCTCTCTACTCCTTCTTGATTTAACTGAATGAGTAAACATTTCTCAGCGCTTGTCCGACATTATGTGTCAGACAAGACACAAGAGTAATTCATATAATTAACAAAACGCCCTTTCCTCACTCATATTAGAGATTAATTCCTCCATTGGAGCAACACCATTTGCGCATGCGCTCTCAATACCTCCAGATTACCACAAATAATGGACAGGCAGGGTGATTATTGTAGTAGGTCATGCAGTTTACAGCCACAAGACGCTGCATGTTCCGTTTCTTTAAGCTGTGCATGCAACATAAAACGTTGCAACTGCTTTGACTGAACTAATGACACGTTCATACACGTGTATTACACAGCATAGTTGGCAATGGCAGCACAAAGTAATATTTTCCTTTAAATTTCACGTTTTCCAAGCTGTTTATTAGAGAACGGGCGCCCCTTAGAGAATACAGAAGTATTTGCAGCTTCAAGACTCGTTTTTTCTCCTTGGTTAAATTCCCTCCTTGTTTCCTTCCCCATGTAGGTGAAGGGAGAGAAGTACAGTCACAAGTTTGTCCATCCACTCAGCATGCTCGGTGAAGACAACGTCTCTCATCACCAGTGAGTACGTCAAGATGGACGAGGGCTACAGGCAGGGAGGAGGGGCTATCACTGTGGAGGCTGATGTCATCCTCCACGCCGTGAACCCTGACCTTGTCACGCCTTCTGACAAAGATGGGAAAATATGTCCAGGTTATGTCCAAGGATTCCTGCAGGATGAGCAGGATTTCCGCCCCCCTCCGGTGTTTGAGAAGGAATACCTGTTGGATGGAAGACTGATGGAGAACAACCATGTCGATCAGCAGAAAGGTAATGGCTCGTGCATCCCAAGAGCTGATAAGTTTCAACTCTCCAATGATAAGGGATCTCAGGATCTCCCTCCTCACGCTGGCTCTACTGTGTCCAATCACATTGCTGGCATGCAACAAAATTGTGCAAGCGGTGAAATCCACAATGGCGCCAGAGCTAAAATGTCTTACAATGCAGATTCCTCCGTATGCTTGCCTAGCCAAGCCAAACAGGAAACTGATTGGTCAGTCCTAAAATCGAACCTCGAGCCCAGGGACAGCAGCCAGGAAGCTGAAAATGCACAGTCTAAAAAAGAGCCCGATTTAGTCATCGAAGTCGGTGGGCAGACGATCAACGCTCACAAATCTGTTCTGGCAGAGAAGAGTGACTACTTCAAAGCACGTCTGTCACGAGACATCCTTAAAGTGAAGGGCGTGAGTTACAAGACTTTGTCTACGTTGATAGACTATGTTTACACTTCTAAAATGAATGTTTGCAAGAACAATGTTGTAGATGTCATCACGGGGGCTAAAATCCTCCAGATCCCCTGTGCCGTCCAGGCAGCCATGGACTCCATGTCTGCACAAATCACCGCAGAGAACTGCTACGAGATTCTGACCATCGCCAAAAAGCAGCGACTGAGTGAACTGAAGGAGACTGCCTACGGATTTATGAGCGACAACTTCCTCCAGATCCTCAAAGACCCCGCTGTGTACGGGCGTTTGACCGGATCTGAGCGGGATCTAATCCTGAAGAAGAGAATGGATGGGAGGAAGACTCTGATGGTAGCAGAAATAAACGATGTGTTCGATCGCGTTGGGAGTCGGCCTCCGAGCCGCTGTGGCAGCCGACCACAGAGCCCATTGTCGGTTGGGTCTTTGGAGGAGAATCATATGATTTACAACTTTAACGAAGCAGCAAATGACTGGAGACCTTTGACTGTGATGCCTGAAGACATAAACACTAAAGGGTGCGGGATGTGCACCATGTATAACTACCTGTTTGTGGCTGGGGGAATAAAGGGCTACGGGGACAAAGGCAAGGTTTCAGACAAGGTCTTCTGTTACAATCCCATAACCAACCACTGGGCTGAGGTCAGACCTCTGATCCAAGCTCGTGCCCAGCTAAAGCTTGTGTCTATGGATGGATACTTGTACGCCATTGGAGGAGAATGTTTGTTTACAGTAGAAAAATATGACCCTCGCATGGACCGTTGGACCACGGTGGCCCCCTTGCCCAAGGGAGCCTTCGCAGTGGCACATGAAGCCACAACCTGCAGTGGAGAACTTTACGTTTCAGGAGGCTCGCTCTTCTACCGCCTTCTTAAGTACGACCCCAAGAGGGACGAGTGGCAGGAGTGCCCCTACAACAACAGCAGGAAGAAGTCCACCGACATGGTGGCTTTCAAAAGCTTCATTTACCGATTTGATGTCAACCGCGAGCATGGGATCACCGTGTTCAAGTACAACACCATAGTGAAAATGTGGCATGATTGCGCGTCACAGAGGCTTGGAAGTCATTTACCCTTCAGGTGTGCCGTCATCGGGAACTGCATCTACTGTGTGAACAAAAGCCAGACTCTTCAGTTTGTAGTGGAGGAGGAGAACGCCTACTTTGTTGAGGAGCCGCTGAGGGCACCTCTGGAGGCAAAAGGCATTCTTTTTCCTTTTGTTCTCACTTTGCCTGAAAAGCCTGAAAAAGTTACATAGTGTGTGTGATCCAGAATAAAACTGACAGCAAAACTGGAATAAGCAGAAGACCTTATATACACTCTTCAATGTCAGCTTTCTATCTCTGTGTCTCATTGCCTGCTTGCAATGGAATGTGTTTATTTGCATGGCAATTCAATGTGTCTGCAGGGTTAAGCCTTAAAAGGAATACTTTTTTTTTTTTTTAGTGTTGAATGAATGCAACAATATTTTCACCCCACTGTGGATAATGACATGATGACAGTGACTCTAGGTGATTTTTTGTGTACTTCCTGTGTTCAGTTTGGTTTGGTGCACTTTTGTAGTTAGAATAAATATTACTTAGAACATATTAACTAGGTCACTGGTGACATTGGTAACAAAAACAAGTGCTGAAAATCGTGGAACAAAAAGAATGGAAGAAGTTGTAGTGTGCTTTATGAACGACGCAACACAGGTTCTATGCAAATGAGACAGAATATACAGGTGGGTCTGCTGTAATGCTGTGCTACTTATTAGTTACTATAATGAGAATTTGACTTAGAGGGAATACAGTAATCCTCAAACTAGGGCTGCAACTCATGATTAACTCCATTATTTTTGGGATTAATTTAGTCAATACAATGTCAGATAATGATGAAAAATTGTTATAATTGCCCACACCTCAACAAGATGTATTCACATGTCTTGTTTTATATGACCAAAACCCAAAGAAATCTAATTACTATTCTGTATATTATAAAGGAAAGCCTCGAATCCTTAAGTTTAAGAAACTCAAAGTAGTTTCCAATTATTTTGTCGATCAAGTAATCGACTGATGGGTGCAGCTCTACCTTGAACCCTCGTCGGCACTGCCTTGAATTAAAGATGTGAATCAAACTATCAGTCTTATACCACAAAGTATTTAAACAGCATGTTGTACCTACTAAAGTAAATTCCACATTTTAACTCTGTATCTCCAAGAAGCTAAAAACATTCTTGCCCGAAATATAAAAGAAGAGGCTTTCGATTTAGGTTTAAAAGTACATAAATAACATTTATTTTTAGATCCAGAACACACTATTTTGCTAATGGTCCAAGTGCATACTCACAGGGACTTTTTATTTGCCAAAGACACATAACAATTCAGTCAGGCTAAAATAAATCTATTAAAGGTGACTTCTACGTCTTTTGTTGCTGATAAAAAGCGCTCCTCTGACCTCACCAGTCGAGTTAAAAAACTAAAGCAATATTTGTTTTTGTAAGAGGAAGGCCATCATGTTTGCTGCTAACAGGTACTTTCTGGGAAGTTAAGGGAAACACAGCCATTCACAATAACGCAAGATTCATCTCTTATCTCTCTGTCCCTGCTGTATGTGTTTAAGAAAACAGCAACATACTCATGTTCAACTGTTAGCAGGTTTCTTCACTGACTAGGGCCGGCCATGCTTTAGGTCAAAGGTTAAATCAGATACTACAATGCTGCAGCATGGTCAGGCATGGCCCTTACTGCTTCCACAAACAAGATATCCTGCTGTCATGACACTAATAAACCATGTTCTTCTTGCCTCACTGCACATTAATACCAATTTTGCTATAAATTTCCTTTTTTTTTAGACGTTTCGCAGTATTTGTTTGCTGCTGCAATAACACAGTTGGACTTTTGTATGGAAGCTAACGCTGATATATTCTTGGAACAAATTGCTTTTGATAACGTTTGTAGAAATGTCTCCAAGCAGTCAATGTGACAAGGACAAAATGGATGTGGTTTTGATATTTTGCTGGCTGGCATCTGTATTTTTGTGAATTTTTTGTATGGATTTGGTAGTTTTGGATCTGCTGCTGTGATGGACAGTAAAGTAATGCAATGCTAGGCAATGGCTTCTTGTTCAAGGTATATGGAGTGGGCTAACAAATTAGCTGTTGGATAATGTATATCAGTCAGAACTAAGTGCTTCAAATAAAATATTTTGTGTCTGAAAGTGATCTGGTTTTCTAAATATGTCTTTGTTTTGAGGTGCTGCAGACTGCAGGATAATCTGCCATACCTGGAACAGAGCCGCCATCTGGTGGACACTGAATGTAACAGCATCCAGTAATGCTGCTTGTATGGAAGCCCTAAGTGGTCATGCATTCATACATTTTATGTCCTTCATTTTTCTCCTGATAATGAGTTAATTTTCTTTGTTTTCTCAAGATAACGGGATCATTTTCTCGAGATTTAGTATAACAAGATTTAGTTCCCAGTGTTAACCTTTCCAGTCGGGTAGCACAGAGGAGATGTCGTCCTCCTGATGTGTACCGACTTTGGGGTTAACCCCCTTTCACTTCCCACAGTGGTGAAATGACACACGGGAGCTCTGTTGACTTTGAGACACTTTAGCCTTTTATTTAATCATATACTGCAACATACACTGTACATTTCTTTTTAACCAAACTTCGACCTACTTCAACCTGCTCTGTTGCTCCGAGCGGTTCACTCTCGCTTGACCACTCACACCTTGCGCGCACACAATTTACACACTGCTCTATTCCCCAAGGGAACTACATTACTCTTATAACGCCAGGATAACAGCATAATTCATACGAAACCTCAAAGAATCAAAAGGATATTAGCATATTAAATTGTTGCAGGAAACATCATTCGATGTAGCAATGTCAGAGGAGCAGCAGTATATCTATCAGTGCTTCACATCCATCAGTCAGCATCAGGTCAGCACGGCATGACATCACATGTGATGGAACTCTCAGGCCTATCATATTTGATTCATTATTGCGAGATCCCGAATTAATTATGTCATTATCTTGGGAAAACAAAGTCTAGTTATCTCGAGATCTTGAGAAAATGTTCCCATTATCTCAAGAAAACAAATCAAATTAACTCAGTATCATGAGAAAACGGAAGAAATAAAATGTATAAATGCATGACCGCTTAGGGCTTCCATAGTTTTGCAAACTCATGCCCAGCAAAACATATGTGATTGGTAAGAAATGCACAGTAATAGACCATTTTCAAAGCAGCCATTTTGACATGAAATAGTAGGGTCAAGGCAGGTGTTTCCAAAGATAATACTTACGGTTCAGCAGAGACTTTCCAGTGACCCTGACTCTGTTTGACCTGAATGGAACGGAGCCTTAATTAGTATCACTGGTAACGCCTGCATTGATCCAACTATTTCATGTCAGAATGGCTGCTGTGAAAAAGGTCTATTTTGATATTCTCAGCACTCAATAGGCCAATGTGAACATCAAATCCAGCTTTTGATAAAGTTTTCTAGTTTTAGATATAGTTTTGATAGTTCTCATTGTTATTTAACAGTTATGAGTGTGTTCAGCTCTTAATTACAAGCCTATATATTACTATTATTACTTATTATCTTATAATTATGTTTTACATCATAATTGTGAGATATTTCTCAAGCTTTACTCATAATTATTCTATATTATCTCAGAGCAATAAGCTAATTTAAGATATAAGTCAAAAAATATGAGATGACTCATTAAACAGTTCTTATAATTTTGAAGGTCTATCTATCCATTGATTTTCCATAACCGCTTATCGTTATCAGGGTTGTGGTGGGCTGGAGCCAATCCCACGCGTTTGACTATAACAAATGAATTCCTGATTAATCAGACCAAAATGTTTATTAATTAAGATACTGTATAGTAATTTAAGCAATATGTAATTTGCAAATTCTTCTTCCATCCTTTTATTTAAGCGTTCAACTGCTCCAAACACCCTCATGCAATACTAAACTTTAATCACTGGAGGGTGGTGTTTCCCTGCTATATGAAAGATATCAGCCGCAGTAAAGCTTAAATAGTTCAGAATCACTTCATATTAAGGTCAAAATGAAGGTCTGTCTTCACTTTACAGACAGTAAAAGTTTAATATCTGAAACCTGTCAGCTCATGTTGTCAGGATAACAAAGTTGTCTGATCTGGATTGCAGTGAGCAGTGATCAAGATCAAGAGTGAGATGTCACAAGTTTCAGTAAAACATAAAAAACATAGTACATAATAAAAGCTATAGTATAATTAGGTCTGCAAAAGCTGTGTTATTAGCTGCATTTACTGTATATAAACAGGGAAAGATGTTGGCAGCTGTGTTGAACAAAGTTGTGTGGTGTTGTTATCCCAAAAATGAAACCGTTGACAGTTCAGGGGCTATCCCAGCATTCATGAAAGGTTTATTTATAAGTGAGAGCACTGGAATTTAAATCCAATAACTTTTGCTAAACAGTGTCCACTGTGACTACAGATGGCAACTACAGGATGATGGCACCTTAAATTTTCCTTAATTGGGTCCAAGATCCTCTTGGGTCAGCTGCTTTAAGGATGTCATCATTAGCAAGTGCAAGTGGAAAGACAAGCAGGGAACGACAAACAAGTCTGCACAGTAAGTTCACTTAATTTTTTACTTTTCTGCAAAACAAACAAACAAACAAACAAACAAACAAACTAAACAATCAGTAATGTGAGTGACATCTGTCTAAAGTTTGACATTACAAACAATGCAATGGCCTCATACTACATATAGTACTATATATATATATAAGTATAGTGAGACTGCTCTACTGCTGGAGGACAAAATGGATCTTAAGAATTGTGTTGTATTTTTCTAAACTCTACCACACAAAACCCCCCTGAACAAAAACACTTTTTAAACACAGTACATCAAAACATAATTTCATATTACTACTTCTACTACTACTGCTGCTGCATTGACCTGGGCTCACAAGCTTTAAAAATATGACCTCGCCTTTGTAGTGATGTCATCACAGGAGAACATGACCTCAGTGACCTCAACATGAAAAAGAAAATATATATAGCATAACTATCCATGCATATTTTCTTAAAATAAATGGGCCAACATAGTAAACAGATTTTTGTTTCTGATGCTTTGCATTGAAAATGTTTTGGCTAATCCACTGACGTCACTATGAAGAGTTTTTATTGGAACCTATAGAGTAAGATGTTGGAAATAAATTAATTATAATTTGTGGCCTCAGTGACATAACCCTGTAAAACTTATATTCATTGTACCTACAAATTATATATTTTATAGTTTCATACACAGTTTTTTTGACATGTACAAATCATCAATGTCAAATTTAATTCAAGTATACTGTATATTGACATGTATACATGCTTACACTATCATATCCACCTACTTCATGTATATAAAGTAACCTGTTACATATATAGACACTGTTGTTGTTCTTAGTTGATTTTATGTACATACTTTTGATATATATATATTTGTATATATTTAAATGTTTTGCTCAGCTTTATTGCTCTTGTGTTTATCTATCTCTTTGTACACTGTGTTCACATACTTAATAATAAAGCGTATTCTGATTCGATCACCACAAACTACAGCCTATGAATGATCATAGAGTGAGTATATGCTTCACGAAGACACTGTTGTTTTATTGAATTGGTTTACATACGTTGTTGCTTCTATTGTGTACACTGTTATGGTCTGCCTTTGAACACTGGAGGGCAGTATGAGCATGATGTAAAGAATGAAGACGTTAACAGCTGCACCCTTTTCCATCTATGTTTCTACTGGAGTATGTACAGTACACTTGAGTTCATATATGTATACTGCCATACAATAAACATTTATGGGCCATATATGCAGGTTGAGTTTGGTTCTTATGGGTAAAAAAAAAAGTGTGGTCATTTTGCAGAAAACACAACACTCAAAATGACTAAAACAACATGTATCATTGATTAATCATACATCAGAAATACTGTTGTCTGAGGTGTTATAATCTAGGAAAAATATTAAAAATATGTATTTTATTCTTAATATAAATAGAAATAAAATAGTTTTTTCATTAAAAGTGTAAATGACTTTCAAGACCTTTTTTATTGACTGTCAGATGTGGAGTTTGTAGAATGGAAGAACTAAATTAGGTTTAAATTAAAGGGAAATAATGCAATATAATTAATGATTTCAATCTAGCAGTGTACATTATTATATTACTTCAAATACAGCGAGGTCTAGATTAAAAAGAAAGGAAATATCACGCTTACTAATTGCCCTGATGAGTTGTCACAACAATGCACACAACAGAAAAACCAGGCTCCAGTACTCTCAGCCTGTTGTTGCCATGGAGCTAGACTGATTGACAGCCCCCTGACGGTTAAACCCCGAAGTTCATATCAAAGATACATTGTTGTCACATTAGCTGCAGTAAATTGGAAGAGTTCTTTAACTAATTAGCTAACTAATATTATTTACCAGTTTCCAGCTTACTTAGATATCTTTAAAACCACTCAGAAACCACGCACTAATGCCAGGTGCACTGCTTGATACATGCGAACTGCAGGCCTGTCTGGTCAAAGCCTGATTAAAAAGTTAGCTTGATGTTCAAAAAGCATAATCATTGACATTTGTTATAAAAACTTGCTTAAATATCCTTGGTCGTGATTACAAGTCAACAAAATCCTACTTATTTTATATTATTTATATCACGGCTAAGTTGTGTGCGGGGAAAATATGCATGTTTGTCTTGTCAGTTTTTCACATTGACCTGATAAGGTAAATGCTGTCATCGCATGAACCTGCAACACAAGCTCATACATGTTGAATGTGCTGGGATACTACACACTTGCAAATAAATGTGATTGGGTTTAAATTAGTAAATTTGATGCATCACCTTAAATGATAAAATAATATCCAGCAGCAGCAGGCAATAACCTTACCTGCTGCATAAAAGTTTCACCTTGGAACTCCTAATTTAGGCCAGGGACTCTTTAACTGCTCATTATGACTTACCATTTAAGTGTTTCACATCTTTTTTTATACTGTCTCCCATTTGTCTGCCTTTCAAATACCCACAGGAGGTGTGAAGTTGGAGCAATGATGATCCTGTATCCAACCTGAAACGTGAAAAGCAACCCATTCTTTGTGAATCTTGTTAGGCCATTGAAGCGAGGGAATCCGTTGTCTGTTGTACAGACTGATACATAAAGATCTTGTCTGATTTTTTTTTTTTTTTTTTTTTAGAAAGAGGGGGGTGTTTGGAGGTAAGCAGCTAGCCCCATGCTGCAGCCACATTTAGTTCTCTTATGGAATACTAATTATGTTTGCATAATTGGTTTTAGTCATTTAAATGGGGAGCTTGTTAAATCTTTTCCCCTGTTTTCACCTAAAGCTAAATTTAGCTAACAGGGTCTGTCTGAATCTGAACTGCTTTGTTCAAAGAAAGAGGCATTAGTGGTTTAGACTTCAGAGTGCAGTGTCAATTGATCTTACATCTTGAAAGAATGAAGATAAAATTTGAAATGACTTAAAACCGCTTATGTGATAAGCTGTTGGGAATGTTTTTGTGCTACTGCTGAATAGCTTTGAGCAGCCTCTTTTCGTATAATGGCAAAGAGATGTAAAAAAAAAAAAGTGACATTTTGTTTTAATTTCCAGTTGATTATCCGTGATTATGTACTAAAACAGCAAACTTGCACCCCTTTAAAGAGACAGAGTGGAAACGTAAAAGGCTGGAAATTAGAATCACCAGAAAAAAGTATGGCCTGGGGAAAAGCATCATGTAATGTGCTTTTCCGCATCCACCCCGCACTCTCTCATTTTTGCCATTTGAATATACACAGAATTATTTACACCTTCAAGGCAACTCGACTGAACTGCACATCAGTCAATTAGTAAATCAGAAATTTTCTGTGATTCCAGTTTAGCGTGGAGTCCTTGGCTCCCTCTGGTCCCCCCCCTTTTAGTCTCCCATCCTGACAGTGACAAATTACTCCTCTGCTTGGCGAGATTGAAAATTAAAAGCATTTAAAGTTGCTCATGCATTTATGCTAATGAGAAATTCAGATATGATTTGCATGCGAAAGAGGCTAGTCTGAGAACTCATCATTGCCCCCACCACCTCCAGCCGTGCATTTCTTTAGGCCCTGTTTTTTTTTTTCTTTATATGTGAGCGAAGAAGAACATGTAGTGTGTAAACACTCACAAAATGTGACATTTTATATGGTTGCATTTCATTATATACAAGAAACTGTATTATTGCCTCTAAGAGGGTGTTTGTACAGTATTTATGACGCTACCTACCATTGGCACCCCCCTATAGCCACTCAGGCAAATTGGGTCATTGTGTCTGGCGTTGTCACATCTCTCCACAGGAGGAAACACTACGAACATAATGACATTGTTCAGTTACTGCTCATGCTGTCTCCTGTCGGTATTTGGATAGGGACAATTAGATACAGGGTGTACTTACTAGTATAACATTGGCAAGGCAAAGTTTGAATTATGAGCATTATTGTGTGGATATAAGCTTCTAAAGTCTAATATTAAAATGTTTGTTCAGATGAAAAAGGCTTTGTTTTATGATAAACATGTGCAGAACACTTTGGAGCTGGAGGATTAAAACTCTGGAGCTGATTTGTTTTCCCAGTAAGCTCCATCCACGTCTTCTTCTCAAAATATCAAAGCACACCCTTCTTTGAATTTGTTTGTTCCACGGTTACTAAATGATTGTAACCTTGGAAACAAGATGCATTAATGAAGGTGGAAAATGAAATGGGGCTTTAATTTGTTTCAGTGTTCATAGCTGAGGTGAAATGGATTAGCTTTGATTGAGGTGTGAGATGAAGAAGCAAAGCGCTGACATGACACTTGTATTTGTCATCGTGTCATTTCAAGGAGGATGCTGCAGCAATTATGAATATGGGTACACAGCAATTAAAAGCGGTAGTATTCATTAATAATTTTTATATTAATTTTTCAGTGGCCACTTAAATGATTGCCACTGCACACAGGCTTTCCAATTATGCTGCTTAATTAGAAATGTCAATATTAAGAAATAATTAAACTTGGGAATACATTAAGGTTGTCAGAAATACTTAAAAAGTTATGACCATCACTCAAATGATGTTTTCTTTAATATGTTTTGCAATGATTTGTAAATTAAAGATGAGACGTTGATCAATGTGTGTGGCAGACTGAACTGGCTAGTTCGTAAGTTACATCATCACCTATATATTTTTGTCAGGGGCAATGCTCTCAGACGCAGCATCCATGTGGAAAATTCAGTCTTATTAACATACCTTTAACTCCTTCACCTTTCAGAGCAGTTGCTGCCTATACTCTCTGCAGACTGCTCACTAAATCACTAAATTAGCATTGTATTAAATATAGTTTTACCTGCAGTATATTGTTTTCAAAACTATATCTACATTTAAAACATGATGTAAGATCAGTAAACTGATTAAAAGTCATCTGCAGTTAGTTAGCAATTGAAGTTTTGATATCCACAAGAAGATATATTTGTGGGTTTAACTATCTCAATATAATTTTACGTCTAGCAAGTACAGAGTGTTTTGTCTCATTATTAATGGCAGTTTTAGTTTTATATTTAATTTGTATACACCACATTTATGTGTGTCCACAAATAAATGCCCTTTATTAAATTAAAGAGCTTCATATGTATTTAAAGTATGTACTCTCTTGTGCAGTCTTTCAGATGAATTGAATTGAAAAGATTGTCAGTGAATTGAAATAATTTTCCTTCCTCATGCAAAATAAATTGCATTTATTATTTTATGTGTATCATGGCCTTCAGAAAAACATTAACTCATTAGTTCATTACTATGATCTGAAATGCTTCAAGCCGTATTTGTGAACGAGGGCAATATTATCTTACAAAACAAATCTTATCAGAATATAAAAGTCAGACATGCTCAGCCACTCAGATGATTTTATCTTGTAAACTTCTTCTAATAACTAATATTTTCCAAAGCTGTATCTGTAACATATGCTGTACTGACACACTGACAGTATAAAGAATGGACAGCATATGCGTCTTGAGGTTTCTCAAGAGCCGTTTTAAAGCTCAGAATCTGTGGTTCTTGGTAGACCTGCCTCTTCCACCTCCCGGCTAATCCAAAAATCGGCAAAGACGTGGATCACCGATGGACCTGAGGCGGGCCGAATGAAGCCTGGATGTTCAAACAAGCCACCTGTCAGTCAAAACAGCCATGCTGCTGCTGAATATAATTTGAACGGGTTCAATTCAGACTCAGTACAGTGGTCATGAACAAGGAAGTCTATAAAGACCAAAACTGTTTCTTGTACCAGGCTGTAAACATGTTTATTTCTGCCGTGAAGTTGGACATTTTAACATGGGGCCTTATGGAGGTTCACTTGTTCTGTAGCCAGCCTCAAGTGGACGTTCGAGGAACTGCAGCCACGGAGGTTTCCGCTTGCACCGCCACTGTGTCTGATTCAATATCTGTGGAGTTGTTTTGTTTGTCTCTTGATATTAAATGAAGCCTCAAGAGAGTCTTGACTTGCTTGTTTTTATCTTGAAAGACAAACAAATTTTGGACTGCCTTTTGATCATAGGAATACATTTTAATTCCAATATAGATCTAACAAGTAGCTGTATATTGATACTAATAGATTTAAGGCAGACTTATGATCAGGTAGAGCCATCACCTGTTGACTGCAGCTGACTGAAAGAAAGACTTGAAAGCATTTGTACCTCAAAGTGATGGCAACGTCTAATGATAGGATCAGTTTTGGCACAGTACGTTGGCCGTGTTTCCCTCAAAGCCTTGTGTGACAGCTCTTTAATTGGACGGCTCCATTCCCTCAGTGCTGTAAAATGTTAGTAGCCAGTATTGCTTTGCTGTTATGGAATAATTATTCCACAATATACTGTAATAAAATCAGGCAAGACAAAGTTGATCTCAAGGAATTCTGTACGTCTATTTATGAATACAGGCAATTTCATGTTCATTTGGACCTTGATATCGCTCTCTGAGACTTACTGAATCATTTCTCCCCCTAATCAAGTGCTAACTGAGCGCTCATGCATGTAAGAGAATGAGTAACTCAGACTCTTTGGTGTTGCAGTTAAAGCAATGTTTTGTGCCTCCATCAAAGGATAATTACTAAAACCATGTCCAATTACCTCTGTGTGTTGTTTGTAGTTCTTCAAGTCAGTAGCAAAAATGATTTTGCAGTAGTTGTGAGAATATAATCTCATCATCATCCAGCATGCGTGTAGCACAAATGGAGCTCCATGAGAGGTTGTATCCTTGACCTTGCTACTGTTGACATCTCCCTCTGTCTGTCTCTTACTTGTTGCTCTTGTTTTGCCCCGTAGAACGGAAAGAGTAAAAAGACCCTTGTGAACCAAAGCCTATATCAGTCAGATGAGAGAAAATGGTGTGTGTGTGTGTGTGCGTGTGTCTCCTCTTGCCTGCAGCTTCAGATTAGCCATGAGAGCCAGAGGATCGCCCCCGCTCTCTGACAAATGAGAAAAGCCACAGTGGCCCTGGCCAAAGTGACAGGCCAAATGGAAGCAATTCCTCCCGAGGCGGGGGAGAGCAGCTGTGACCAGGGCCTGCTATGCCACTCTAGACAGGACCCTGTGTGTGTGTGTGTGTGTGTGTGTGTGTGTGTGTGTGTGTGTGTGTGTTTTTATGTCTTGGCTATAGGGACTAAACCCACAAGACAATTGGCATTTCTTTCCTGGCGGTCCTCATGAAGCGGCCTGTGTCGCCGACCTATGGGAAACCCCATCAGTCGCAGATGACTGTGTACCTTTACCTGAGGGTGGGGGGGTGGGGGGAGCGTAACAAAGGGAGGATGTTTGATTTTTTTTTTTACATTAAACAAACAAAGACCCTACACATGGTTTTGGGATCATTCCCTTTAAAGAGCAGTGCCAGGGTAAGCCAACCCAGGCTCACTTCAGAGCCCTGTGGGTGTGTGAGTAATTAACACTGAGCCCTGATGGATTAAATACTACCCTGCTGAGATTGACTCTGTCTGCTGCCGTTGGCATAGTGACCTGCTAGCAACAAGACACTTTCAGGGGCAGGGATGGCAAGAGTGGCAAAGACAGTGATAGGGATGGAAATGTGGAGAGCGTGTATCATCCCAAACCTTCTAAACAAGCAAGACTGGTGGGTCTAAGGTGTTTGAGTGAGTAGGCCTAAAAAATGAGGATCAGGAGATGGATAGCTCAGCGTTGGAGGCTATTCCCTTCAGTGTCTTATATTCTCCCTCCAATTCAGTCAGGCTGTCTATCAAGAGATATATCCAAACCTGTGTCTCCACAGTGTCTTTCCTTGTCTTTAAATCTCTCTGTTCTCCCCTCGCTCTGTCTCCTATCACCCAAGGCCAAGTGGATCAGGCTTCACTTCGACACAGCCATCATAATTACTCCACGCCGGAAGAATCAATTACAGCTAAGCACCATTATTTCCAGAATGGAGCAAAACATTAAAGTTTAAAAATCCCAAATTATTAAAAAGTCATGCTCTCAGGGACACATACAGAATATTTACTGTTAACAAATAACTTAATAACTTCTCTCCGAATTATTAATTCATGGCTCACATTGGCTCGGCAAGACTTGTCTCATGGTTAATTTCTCTGCCTTTTATACATTGTTAAATATGCATCAGTTCTTGACTGTTCTATATGAGCACTTGGCAAATCGGTCAGAGCTTTGTGACTTTATTAGAAAATTTGAGCTGCAGAATCTGAGCAGCAGTTTTGTCTGTTGACACGCTGATTTAAATATTCTAGTCTAAATGAATGCTTTATTTATATCTAGAGAAATGGATGCAGTTTCTTCAGTGCATAATGCTGATATGGGCTCGCTGGTATAGCTTAATAGAGTAGATTTGTTTTTACTTTGAGGAATGGCTGTCATATAAGCAAAATGTCTTGAAGTTGGCCTCGTATGAGCTAATGAGGTGGTTCTGATTGGAGCAACTAACAATACCGCAATCATGGGCCATGTTTTTTATGTTTGAAGGTGAAATTATCAACTGGCTAATCAGTCATGCCACTTGCATTTGAAGTAGAAAATTATATAAAACAAAGGTGGAAAACCTTTGTCTTTGGACATTCATACACTCCGCTCATGAAGTAACAAGAAAAGATATTCTTTCTTGTTCCTTGCTCATAAAATCAATATGGCCAATCCAGACTGTTCTGGGTTTCTTGGTTTTGATGCAGATTTGTAGAGTCTATATCCTGTGCTTAAGCCAATTGCTGCTGATGGCACTTCTCATTCATTTCCTCAGGGTATGCACACAGAATATCACCGATGAGATTTTTGTTTTTATTGCCATTTTATGCTGAATTCAAGTTGCTGGGCCTCCACAAGATTAATGCTTACCTGTTTTAATAGCCTTTGCAACAAGCAGCAAACATTTTCTAATATAGGTTACATATACAGTAGTCCATGAAATGCAAATGTTACGGGAGGTATAGATGGAATTTAACGGACTGCGGGAAGATTGAGAATAAGGAAAGTGAAGGTGTTTGCTCTTTTAGCCCCTTCCAGCTGAGTGAATCAAAAACAATGTGGCAGAACCTGAAATAGTTCGCAGCTTTAGAAAAAAGTCCCCAGGGGCTGTAAATTGGCTCTCAGAAGAGGGAAAAAGAAACAATTGCCCTTTACCTCCGAGGTTGCATGTCATCTCTCTGAAACTCACTACTGGGCAGATTAAGGTCAAGTAGACCAATCCCCGCCCCCTCCCCACCCCAACCTTTTTTTCCTCTCTCGGCTGAAGGGAGCAGAGAGACCGCAAATAAAATGATGACAGCGAGGGATTGAGAAAGCGAGAGAGAGAGAGAGGGTAGAAACTGGGATTTTGAAGGTCTTTGAAATAGGTTTTACACCCATCCCTGGTGGTTTTCCTCTTACTCCAAGAACTGTGTTGATAATGGCTGCTTGTCAAGGAGGATGAGCCCACCTGCTCTTTGTAACTCAGTCCTGCCGGTTCAGCTTATAGCCTCGGCATAAATATGAAAAGAATGCGATTGGGGGTTAGTAAGGGTCTTGCATTTTGGATGTCAGTGACCCCTTAATGTCGCCTTAAAGGGTACAATATTCCATGAAGAGGCACTCAAGGAATACTGAGAGAAGCCATAAGCATTATCTGGCTGGTTCCTGCCCTTAAACCACCTTTCAGTTAAACCGTAGGCCTACTGACATACAATAGGTCATCCTCCTAACAACACAGACTACAATGACACTAACACCATATTATGTCATTAGGTACTCGCTCGTCACAGATGATAAATCAATGAAACTGAAGTGGCAAGCCTGCCAATTGTAATTACAGAATCAATTGACACACAATTAAGTCTTTTGTTTCAGTGGATTGTCCTGTCAATCACACGCATTCAGTAATGTGCGAGTGAATGGCATAACATTTTGCCTTTCCATGTCAAGGGCACAGTTGCAAAGTCTGCCAGCAATTAAGAAATATAATATGCTGAGTCGAGCACGGCAACAAAATAGGCAGCAATTTCTTCTGCTCCTGTTGAAATTATGCTTATCAGGTACTTCGCCTCAGCAAAGGTGAAGGGTCGGCCCAAGCAGGCAGGCAGCATTTCTCCACATAATTGAGAGAAGTTTGGATTTAATTGTATAATTAATCTTGTCAAATTAAGTTACACAGAAGTCCGACCCCTAAATTAGGCAGTCTGGAATATTTTAAATTGCCTTAATGTGAAATCTGGCTCCAGAATGCACTTTGTTCTCTCCTGATGGTATGAGGTAAGTTTTTAGCCATGATGAACACGGCACGCTGTAATAACCTGTTAGCAGTTCTTATCACGTTGTTCCTTTATATGATTAATTTCCTCAGAAAGTAATTGCAATTTCAAAGACAGGCTCATTTTATTGTATAGCTTATTGTCGGCCAGTGAAGTGAAAATATAAAGACAGAATTCACGGTACTGCTCATCAACTCAATTTGAACAGAAAGTCTGCGTTCTTGACGATTGATCTTTTTGATAAGAGCTTAGTTCTACAATTTATTGTTCAGCTCGTGTTGATGGATTACTGATTTTGTCTTTATTATGACCCCATCAATGGATTAACTTGACTTTGGGATTATCCTGAAGTTATCACTGTTGGCAGTGACGGTGTATTGGTGTTTGCGGCTTGTGGCAGCATCAAAGGGAAAGGTTAACATACAGTATTAGCTAGCACTAGGCCCGTGTGGTGGTGAGGCATTTTCTGTGTGACTGGACTCACCTGAACAACCTTCAATTTCCTTGTTCTAATGTGGATTTTATTATCTCATGACTGTCCGTTATTAGCTGTACAGTATGAGCCGTGCTGTTCACATCACTTGATAAAGTCTTACCGCCCCAGTTCCAGTGTAAATGAAGTGACTAGTGCTTACACGATTAGCTGATAAATTGGTCGACAAAATGAATTCATTAAAGGTCCAGTGTGTCAGATTTAGGTGTCAGATCTGGCAGAATATGGCAGAAATGGAATATACTATGCATGACTGTGTTTCCATTAGTGTATAATCACCTGAAAATAAGAACTATTATGTTTTTGTTACCTTAGAATGAGACTTTTACTTGCAGGTCCTCTTCCATGATGTCCATGGTTGGACTGTCATGTTAGCTCACAGCAACCAAACTAAACACTGGCTGTAGATAGGGCCCTTTCGCTTTTTGTTTTTGGTCTGTTTCATGGTCACCATAGTGTCTCCTTTTATGCTAGAGAGGAGAGGGTGAGGTGGGGGCATTGTTTCCAACGTGGTTCCCAGGCAAAGCAAGTACATCCCTAGTCGAGGGTTTTTGATTGATAATTGAGCAACTGTCCTTTTTGCTAACCTCAGTAATAAGATGAAGCACTATTCTGACATTTAATAAATTGAATCAGATTAATCATAAATGACAGTAACCATTTGTTGCTGCCTTGGAAACAGACCCAGGTTTCTTTTCAGTTTTGTGTAAAGGAGCAGAATCTAGTGATCTGAACTAGGATTCAAACCTAGTTTCTTATTTATGCTTCCACAAGGCAGAGAGTGGAGTGAATAGACATAGACCTGTTTTGAAGAGCAAGTTAAGCCTGCATGTAATGCACTCTATATATGCATAGATTAAATCCTTGGACTTACTTTTCATAAATCAATAAATGGCACCTGTAGATAACAAATTTATTCCATAAACCTTAAGGGGTCATATGTGTAATTATGACCTGTTACTAACAGCTTCTGGTCTATCTTATAGAAGGTTGGTAATCTGAGTTGTATGGTGTCCATGTTATGATATTGTAGTATAACCTTGTCATCGCTAAACAAATGAATGCACCTCACAGTATCTCAGCCAGATAATCGTATTGAGGTTAGAAATACTTGAGTGGAGATTGGTTTGGGAGTGAGAAGCCAGTTGAGGACGTCACGCGAGAAGGGATAAGAAGTCAGGAGTATCAGTGACCTGACAGTAATCTGTGAAGTTGATAACAGCAAATGTGCACATCAATAGTATGTGCATCTCTGGCAAAATAGAAATATGTTGACATTCTAGTACACCGTGTGTAGTATTTAGTTTGCTGTATATTTTTATTATTATTTTTCATCTCTGTAGTTGACTCAACTCATGACTAATGACAACATTTCTATTTACTGCAGTATGGAGATGAGAATGCACGTCCGACTGTCTCCTGCCTAGAAAGCAGGAGGACCATGGGGTATTTGCCAGCATAATTCTCTTCTTAACACAACGACCTTCCTCTGCTGTTGTTGTCAGATTTAGTAACAGCAGACGCATGAGAGGAGCTGGTTAGGAAAAAGTCTCCTTCGGCTTGTTCAAATGCCAACTGTGTGTACGAGCTTTCAAAGGGCCCTCTTTTATGCCTGTGACGTATGACTGTTTCTGTGTAGACGGCTTCTCGGGGAGAGAAACGCTACCCCAGCACAACACTGCTGTCACCCAGAATACAGATGGAGAATCTGCCCTTGTGCACTTTCCCTGAAGTACGTACTTACATAGATGGCTCTATTCCGCACTGGTGTGTGTGTGTGTGTGTGTGTGTGTTTCTGCATAGTGTACTTTCTGCAAGTGGAGAGACGTTGGGTTGCTGCAGTGGAGTGTTCTGGAGTGTGATTATTTTTAGTGTCTGAGTTTCTCTCTGTCCCCATCGCTCTCTGTTACCAAATTGAGGCAGGTATCTCGGCGATAAACCCATTTCTGGTTCACAGCAGAATGTAAGACTCGCAAGATGCAAGATGTGGATTTTTGTCACGTGTTTTTTGTCCAGAAGGGTCGTACCTTCTTGTCCCCACAGAGAACATCAGGATAGCATTAATGCTGTATGGGAAAAGTGGTCTCAGACTACAGTCCTGGCCACTCAGACTCAACATGTTTAACCTTTAACCTTGATACTCCCATGATATTTAGCAAAAAGCCATTCTTTTTCTGCTACACTGCGTACTGTTTTGAAATTGAATCTAGCTGCTTTTTTTAGGACTTCCATGCTTTATTTGGCTTCTTCCTCTTTTCCCAATTCGTCTTTGATTGTTCAGGGAAATCTTGTGAAATGCAAATGGGGCCAAACAGAATGTAATTGCTGCTGTGTGATGATTACGAGGGAGAACTAATGATGTCCCAACACCGGGGTCAGGTAGGGTTTAATTAGAGGAGGCACAATCAGTGTCACTCCACTCTTGCGCTCTCCTGTTCCCGGTGCCTGCCTGGTCCTGTGCCAGCTCGCTCTCCAAGAGAGTTTAAAGAAAATGGGCTGCTGATGTGAAAAGGGGGAGGGGGGGCAGAAATTAATGTCGCTAAGTTCCTTTGTTCAGAACTGGGCTGTTTTGGAAATGGAGCCCCATAAGAAGCATTGGCCTGTCTGCAGATAAAGGTAGAGGTTAATGAACGGAGCAGAATGGAAAAGGTCGGCGTTCATGCTCCTGAAAACATTGGTCCGTTGTGGGAGGGGAAAAAAAGCCTTATGATGTGTTTAACTAAACCCATGCACTGTGGCATGTACTCTCATGCTAACCTCAGTGGTAAAAATGAAACATCTCCCATGCCTCTCACTGTGATCATGAATTATTGTTTAGCAGGAATATGTTGTGCAACTGAGCAGATTACTCAAACAAGGAGACCAGATTGGACAGATGAGTGAGACCAGCCAAGGAGAATAACTGTGGCCAACATTCCTGATTATCCAATCAGCGCTCCAAAAACATCAATTCCATCTCGTCAATAGATAATTAAAAGGGATAATTGGCTGGCTGCGCTCTGGGCAGACAAGCACTGCTGGTGAAGTTCCATCCCCTTACCTCAGCATCAAAACGCACACACTCACACAGCATCTGTCCACTGAAGGTCAACATTATATCTAATGTGATCGGAGGAAGTTTAAGATGGAAAGCTGATAGTCTGGCACTTTTAGTGAAACAGCCTTTTTTGACACACATGTTTTATTGTAGAGTAAAAAATTTTGAGCATTTAAAGTATCCTCAATTGAAGAGTGCAGTAAAATTATCTTTTACGATCTTTTATGGTCCATGTGGAGAGACTGGTCAGCTGTTCCACATTAGGATACTTTCCATGCACACTGTTGTTTTTAAACCACTTCTAAGGATTATCTTACTTGGCCCATTTTACCAGGGCACCAACTCACCCTTTAGGTTTTTTTTTTTTTATTGTCAGCCATCTTGCTCAGAGCTGTTCATCCCTTTTAGATCCACGAGTGTGTGAAGTACAGGCCAGCAGATTTAACCGGACAGGGCCAGAGATTTAAAACATTGACCTGCCCGGTCTCAACAGCTGTGTGCTAATCCATTCCATTGCTCTGACTGTCCTCCCCCTTTTTTCCTGCTCTGGTGAATAGCAAGGTCTTTAATGTGTGAGATCAAGAGGAAAATAAGGCTCTCCAAATGGAATCAAATCACACGGAGGGGCTGCCCGGCTCGCTGCCGCAAAAGGCCTCGGCAGCATTAGGGCCAGAATAAGACAGAGCAATTGGACTGTAATTCCTTTTCCAGCTATTAGCCAGTCACAGCTTGGCGTTCTCTCGTTTGCTCGGTTCGCTTCTCGTCAACCCCCCCCCCCCCCCCTTTCCCCTCGTCCGCAACCAACCAGTCTTTGATTAATTCATTAATTCACAAACAGAAGCTGAATCACATCTCAGCACATGGTTGACTCAAATTGGATGCAGGGTAACAATCAGTCCCTTCCACCCCAGACCGATCCGACAAATAAAAAAAATACAGCATTACTGAGTAAATAGATCTCTGTCCATTCAGCCTGATAATTTGTTGCATTTTCATGTTTTATTTATGCTCAGAGAAGCTGCCTGCTCTCGTATATCACAAACCCAACGAGGCAAGGCGGGTAGGGGTGTATTGATTTGGGTTGACTGTGCAACTCTCCGCACAGCCCTACCCCTACAGCCCCTGCTACGCCCCTTGCAGTTTGTATTCGTCTCAAGCTTTTAGCCCTCTAGCCCTTGTACATTGGCTCTCATTCAATGGTCCCCCTTCTTGGCTCACACAAGGCCCAATCCCATTCCCATGCATTCAATATTCCCATTATAAGCTCATTAGTCTAGTCATTGTTTTGGGCTCATTAACAGGATATCCATCGCCTTAGACACCTCTGAATTACCATGTCACAGTGTGGCCCCTTTCAGAGCATCAACAGTGGGTGGATTTGCAGAGTTGTGTGAGCGTGTGCCTGTGCGCGTCTTGCACTTGTGTGTGCCATGTCGACCTTGAGTTTGCTGACATGCCAGCCCCTCTAGAAACCTGCTGACACACTTCATGTAGATACACATGCACCCACACATACACACGCTGAAGTCCTCCCTCCTCAGCCTCAGTTCCCCGCCCACTCGCTCCCTGAGGCTTGTCCGTCAGTGATGCAGGAGACAGCGGAGCGAGCTGGGCAGGGGGGCTGGGGCTGGATCAGGGTTTTTAACATGCGAAGCAGGTTCTCCTGTGCGTACGTATTGATCCTCGGAGGGCTCCCAGGCCCCCTTTTTCCTTTCTTTCCCCGGCAGTGGAGGCCATTCATCACCGAGGCCATGACTGGAGAGCTCAAACAGCCGTTTCTGTCAGAAAATGGGCTGTGGCGGGCTGTGCCGTGCCACACCAAACTGGCCTCTTTCATCAGAAGGGATGAAGCCTTGACACAGTGGCTCATGGCGTGATCTGCTCCTCTTGCTCACAGGAGTCATCCGTAGCATGCTGGTCAATGCACAGTCATGCCTCTATAAAGCCAAGCTTCCCTTAACTGCTCTATTGGATTGCACTGTTCTACTCTCACCTAACATGTTTTTATCGATTTGCAGGCAATAAATCATAAAAAAGAAGATACCAAGCAAGCTGTTTGGCTCTTTGGTAAAAGTAACCTGTCTCATTGACAAGAAAACAATCAAGTATTAAATGATGCCTCCCCTGTAGGACCATTTTTCAATCTGTGCTCAAAGAGGAAATATGAATCTAAATATCCAGGTCATGTTTATGTCTGACATATTTCCCCTGGCTGGTGATTTATGCAAGTCTCCTGCAGTCTCCCTTCCTTCCTGGCTCCTGCCACACCTAGGTCCTCCCCCGCACCCTCATGTTTGATTGATAGTGACTTTCGACGCCATGGGGAGATGTGCATCCCAGCTGAGCTGCCTGAGACTGGAGCTCCATCCTTGGCCTAAGTTTGGGCCACGACAAGGACGTACAGGGAGAAAGACAGATGGTGGGAGGGAGCAGAATGGAGCGTGGCCTCAGCGTCAGATGTGTTTTAAATAACTTTGACAGAGGAGTTTGAACCGTCTCTCTGGGCTGGAGCTAATCTGATGTGAGAGGATGCCACACTGAGGCTGATAGGACACAGAGATAGCGGAGGGGAGGGAATGGCAGAGGGAGGCATGGAGGGAGAGAGAAAGGGTAATAGAGGTGCTCACTCAGCTGGTGGGAAATCTGCCCTCTTCATCTTTTCATCTCTCCAGCCTCTCTCTTTCTCACTTTGCCCCTGCCTCCCTCACCCAGTTATATCCATTTACCACCAAGCTCAAGCTCTCCTCTCTTCATTCTCTTTCACACTTTGCGTCACGCTCCCTCTCGCCTCCCTCCATCTTTCTCCCTGTCGTCCTCTTCGCTCACCGTCTCCCCCACCTCGCCGTCTCTCCCTCCCTCTGTCTTTCACAGACGATTTAGGAAGTCACAGCCTCTCCCTTCCATTTATGAAATTGCTCATGTTATCCCCCCACCCCACTAGTGCCCAGTTCTCCCTCATAAGTCTTAGTGGATGCATCCTTTCTCTGCAGATAGTCCACGAATAGCCCAATCCTCCATCCAGAAAGCACACAGCTCAGTGGCCAATGCTCAAAACAAACAAAAATTCATCCGGAGGGTAATACTCTCAGACAGCACGACTAGCCACTGACACCATGACCTGGCCATAACACTGAGTATCCATTCTTAATCCCCACCCATGGCCTCTTGTTTACCTCATAGCCCTCTGGCCACTGTGAAAAGGCACATGCTGCCCCATTTTTCCCGTGGCTGTGTCTTTTTTTTTTTTATGGCTTATTGCTCTGGGGCCATCGCTGTTATGAGTGTTGTCCGATTGCTGGTATAGTCAGAGAGATTTACAGGGCCGCGAACCTTTTTTTTTTCACATAATGGTGAAGCACTGCACCTGTTTCAGGGCTCTGGAGAAGAGTGGTACTACCAGTATGGAATTATGGAGCACAGACACTTTTTGAATGAGTCACACAAGTACTCACACTTATGAGTCTCATACATGTTTTTGATTTAATGAATGAGGAAAGTCTGAACTGTTATAATCTGAAGAGGCCAGAATAGTGTTTGGGTTTGGATTAAGTCAAACCTGCATTAATACATTGTCTAGCCTCTTGGAGACAGAAGAACACGCTATAAACACTGACATATTATCAGATTTTATCATTTCAGAAGACGTGTTGGCTACCACACTGTTGCCAGTTCACACTTTCATCTGACAGTGAGCAACATCGACATTCAGCTGGAGTCGAGGTTCAGGCTACCTGTTGTATTTAAGTCCAATGACTCCACCAACTATGAATAATATGTGAAATATCTGGCTCTTTAGCAAAAATCAGAGAAGCTTTGAAGCCACTTTAAATCCAAATCTACAATAAACTTCTATCTGTGTAATTTAGGGTCCTTTCTACATGATAGTAAGCATCTAGAATTGTTAGAAATTAGTTTAAAACCAAATTTGATATATTGTCATTTAAGTTTTTAGAAACTTTTCTCATATTTGGTTTGAATTGGGCGTGGTGGTCATGCTCAAACATATATTGCAGTGTTAGATGTTAGCTTGCTAGCTAACAAGATAAAACATGTAAATAAGACAGAAGAGCTTTTTTTTGATGAAGGCTAACTTCTAATCTTTATTCTAAGGTAGGCTAAACACAGGTGTTGTTGACATTTTCTTTAATTCTTGGTAATACGGCAAATATGCAAATTTTCCGAAATGCCAGAACACCAACAATGTTGCGTCATTAGTGAAATCATGTTATTTTAAACCATGTAACCTTCATGAACTGCTACCTTATTCACCGTAATTGGGTGAAGTGAAGTGTGCATAGTGTGCTCGTAACCTTACACAATGGAAAGCTCCCATATGAATAGCAATGTAAGGGGACGTTTGTGCCTAACCTGTGAATGTGTGCATGCAACCACATACAAATGTATTTTTCAAGTTAGAGTGTGATGTGGAGCAGAACAGACAGAGAGTCAGACAGAAGGAAGTAGGGAATGAGTGTCAAATGGTGAAGGAAAAAAAAAAAATCCAGGGGAACCTTGATGGTGCTTGGCTTGCTGTGGGTGGATGAGGGATGGCAGCGTAAGGGAAGGAGAGAGATTGAGTGAAGGGTGTGTGTGAGGTGGGGAGGGAGGGAGAGAGGGTAGAATGTGGCGGCCTGTCCTTGTGCCTCCTACACTCCTCTCCCCTCAGCCTTCTCCTCTCTCCTCTCAGCCTGTTTCTGGCTCATTACCCCCTCCGCCAGCAGACTTCTCCCTGGGCGGCAGTGAAAAGAACTGTCCTCTCTCGCTCTCACCGACAGCCGCAGCCTGAGCACTGCCCTGCCCTCCTGATATTAATCAACACACACATACACACTCACACACACACACTCTCTCTCTTTCAAGCTTGCACACACACTCTCCCCAGCGAGCTCCTCTGATGGACAGGCTTGTGGGCAGCCGTCTCTTCTCCTGGCCCTCACTTGCAAATGAGACATCCAACCCCTTAGAGAAGCAGGCGAGGGACAGGATATTAGAAAAGTTTTATTGGGAGGAAACTTTGTTTTCATTATATGGTCTTATATAGTGTGAGTCACTGTGGGAGTAGACGCTAAATGTGCTTGGTGGTTTTGTATTTCCCTCGCATGTTTCGAAATTAGTTCTAAAATTAAAACGATGATCCAAATGTAAACAAAAGGGACACCCCACCACCATTTAAACATTTTTAAATACAAGAATGGAACCTACTATTACTCTCAAATTGATTTACAGGCTTTTTTAGTGCATGGAGTAACACTAAACCTAGTCCAACGTATTCATTTTCTTGTTATTAATGTTCAATTAATGTTCAGTGTTCAATTTTAAACTTGAATCTATTTTTAAACCAACTGAGAAACGCACAAAGTTCAGATTTTTCATCTGTGTTTCAAGCTGCTCAATTATATACGATTCACATTTATGAGGTTATAGAAGCTATTGGTTGGTGCTTTAAAATAAAAATAAAATAAATCAAGGAAGAAATATGGCAGAGGAAAGTAGGGGTGAGGTCATTTTACAGTTGAAAAATAAACTTCCCATAGCTCTCTAGCAGTGTTGTAGTCAAGACCACCTAAACCAAGATTTCAAGAGTCCAAGAACAGAGTTTATTGAGACTGGACCAAGACTTTGAGGGTTTGAGACCAAGTTAAGACCAAGACCAGAGAGTAGATAGCCTACTTAGGTAGCTAATCTGTAGTTAATAATTACCAAATCTTTTTTGGTGATGCATAGTTGTCTCAGTATGCGTTATATTGAATTTACATACTGCTGTGTTTTTTTTATTTTGGATGCTGCTTTGCAGCCTTTGTGGTTCAGGTAGCCAAATTTTATTACAAAAGATTTGGCTGACGTCTCCTCCCAGACAGCCACAGCTTCTTCTCCTGTCTGCCACATTCACTTACTTAAAGTGTACTTGCAGTGTTGCTAACTCTTTTCCAATGAAGTAAGCTAGCACTATCTTCTGAAGTGGATGAAAGTTGCCAGATGACATCATACCCTAGTTTGCATAATGATCGGATAATTGCAGTGAGAGAGAGAGAGAGATCACTTCAAGCCATTTAAAAGGTAGATAGAGAAATACTTATGATATGAAGTGAAAACCAAAATGAATCTACAAAATAAAAGGGAGATGATCAAACAAACTATTTACACTGTAGGAAAATTCTAATCTAGAGACCTGGAGAGCAAGAGGGAGAGAGAAGCATCTCTGCTCAAACCCGATGCCCAACACACCACACCTACTGCTGCCTGTGAGTGAGCACAGTGCAAGAGGAGAGACCCAGCGCTGTTGGCAGAAGAGCAGTGCAGTGGGCATGGAAATGAATTATGATATAATATATATCATCTCACCTTTTCTCTGGTGATATGAAAAAGCAGCTAAATTTGTGACATCCCTGCAGATGTAGTCTTAACTGGTGTTGAAATATAATCCTCCGTCCTCTCTATCTTTGTCCAACACAGAGACAAAACTGTGTAAAAATATGAACCATTCTGAGACGAGACCAAGACTTTTAGAAAGTGGCCTTGAGACTGATCGGAGTACTACCACACTGCCTACCGGACAAACTATGCAATAGTGACACGGTTTATGTGCCGATACTATAATGAACTAATATCAGCCAATAATACTATACTATAAATATACTATAAACCTTAATGTTTAATTGGGTGATAGAGAAAATAGAGAAATTATATAATGTTTTGGATATGTCCTCAGCATAAAGATCAGTGTTTGAATTACAGGGGAACTGGTGCAGCTTAGCTCCCCCAAAAGAGACCTACGACCCACAGAAGCATTAAAAATCGTGTCTCAAGTCTTGACTGATAAATCACCATTAGCATTTCTGATGCTAATTTCTAATGAACGATATAAGAAACACATCAAATCAAATCAAAATGTCCTGTTGTCTGTCATTTTAAAAATTCAAAAAAAATCATTTTCTGTCTTGGTGCCTTACATGTGTTGTTTGCAGGCCTGTGTATTAGGATTGTTTGGATTTGGTGTCAACGACCAAAATCTTTCACTTAGTTGTCACTATTGTTCACTGTTAGAAGCAGCGATAGCTTCTGTTGATATCTATATCAGTCTTGAAACTACGTCAAAAGACAATTGCAGACAGCTAACCAACTGCGACCAGCTCTCCAAAGCACTGTGGTGTGTTTATTACATACTGTCGTCCCTTACCTAAAGATATCCCAGAGCTCCAGCCCCTCCCTGTCTTACCCTCTTTGCCCTCTCTTAAAATCTGTGCCCGCTGACAGTCTGGCAGGTGTGCCCATACCCAGGAGACGTGCCCAGTGTCACTGAGCAAAGCGGGCTCACAACGGCCGCGAAGAGAAGCGAGATGCCAGCTCGGCCACAGAATAACTTTAGCTGGGGACGGAGAAGATCCCTGATGCTGGTATGTGTGACATTAGCTGGCTGCCTTCCCTCTCCTCTCTGCAAAGCTCGCGGCCCCAGCTCTGCCTTCACACGGTGACTGGGTATGTGACCTGGTGTCCAACTGACATACTCCCTGGCAGGGAGTCAGAATATGAAATGATCATATTATTCGCGTCCTACCTTTGACATTGTCTGTTGACAGATAGAGCTGCAATCTGGCACCACCGTCCACCCAAGGTAGTGTGTCTAAACATCAAGTGGGGGAAAACCCAGCATCGGCTTGCACGTGTCTCTAATGTGTTGTTGCACAGCATCACTCAAAACAATGAGTATCCAGTGTGTCTCTCTCCTGGTTTGATGCTGTGCTAATAGCTTAGCTTCCACTATTGTAGTGCTGTCTCCTGGGTGTTCCTCGAGTCTTCCTGTTCTGATGAGAGCAGCTGGACACCGGGGAGTCTTCGTCTCCTTTCTCAGGCAGACTATGCAATTTAAACCTGCCTCGGGCATGTAGATATTACTCCCCGGCGAGATGGCTGAAAATTAATGGAAATTGTTTTAGAGGAATCATTATTAACATTCTCCTTTGGATGCCCTTTTGTCATCTCAGCCTTGTCGCCTCTCCTGTTTTATTCTCACGCTAATTTATGCAGCCGTTGACATTCCTGTCGGTGTGTGAATGTGCTGGGAAATGTGAATAATCAGACTAATAATTAGTAATTGCTCCGTCACTTCAGTGGGCATATATTTTGGCATTAGAAGAATATCAATCATGCATTTATTATCTTATTTAGCTGTTGTTTTCCCTCTTGTCTTGACTGCCATGATTTCTATATTTTAGCATCCAGTATGTGATGCTTAGGATTTTTCTGCCACTGTTGAAATCTGCAGGCACCACTAATGCGCAGGGAAGAATGTATTACAGTTTTTCTCCTCATGTTTTTCCCCTGGTGAAGAAGACTTGGTTGTAGTGAAGTATAACATAGCAGATATACTCCAGGAAATCACATTCCCTCACACATACGACTCAATTTCACACCACAAGCTGGATTAAGAGGACTCTTCACTCCGGGGCTGTGCAGGAAAAAGGGTAAATATCACCCTTGTTCCCGGTGCCGGAAAATCCGCTATTTAAATGGGGAGTAATATAACTGACATTTTCCAGTTCATTATGCAGCCCCTGACCTTCATGATGTACGACTTGGATACTTCTCTGGCAAAAGGCAAGGCCTGGTTCTCCCTAATGGGAGATGTTTGACCTTGTCAGGAACTAAGGGGAGGTCAGGGATGAAGGAGGCTGTAAGCGGCCCAAGAGAGATGGGACACAGTGGAGGAACACCTACAACAATGACTAAGAACGCTCTCAACAACCAGAGTTATGGTGGCAGAGTCAGATCTGTAGTTCAGCACTAGAACTTTAAAATCCAACAATTTCTTGGCAGAAACGAGTAAATAATATATTTGTGTATTTTGGAGAGCAATAGCGCCTTTGATACATTATGTACAATTCTGATCTGCAAGGATAATCTATAGCTGTTGAATGTGTATTACATCATCTGGTCTTCAGATTTGTGTTTATCTCTGTTTGTGGCCAAACTGCTGAAGCTTATCACAGATGGATTCAACTAATCTTCAACTGGCTTTTTGCCTTCATGTCCAACTGTACTTTAAAGACTCCTCAGGATTCCAGATAAATCCATCGCACTCAGTCACCAAACGTAATAGAAAGTAATCATATCGGGAGTCTTTCACGGATTATGCTGTTTTGAATGTGACTTATAATCTCTTCCATTTGTGTGAACTACAATGATGTGCACTGGGCGCCTGGCAGAGATAATCTTATTACCCAGTTGGCTTTTGTTTTCTGCTGCCTTGCTTTTATTCTTTATTAAAACATTTTGCTGCATTAAACATGCTAATTTGTGGCTGGGCATAATTGGGGTCTTGCTTTAAAAACCTCTCCCCTGTTTGGTAGAAGATTAGGAATTTCATCTTCAGGATTATGTATAGAGTACAGTGAAAGCCCATGAAATAGTCTTGCTTTCCATTATGTTTAAAGCCACTCAAGCTTATTAATGTGAAAGGAAAATGTATTATTCGCCACATAGTACCATTGTCATATGACAAAAAGATGTCAGATGGCAGCTATTTTGATTGATGGGATTGGTTGGCTGATTAGTTCTTTTCCAATCAGTATGCTTCAGGCATCAAATTCATCAAGACAATCAGCTTTCAAACAGACAGGAAAAATCCTGGTAATTGTAGTTCAGTGTATTTTCAGGATTGTTAGAAATATCCCAACATTCACTGTCAGAGCTGCAACAGCAAAGCTGTCAAATCTTCCACACTACTATAATCAGAAATGGAACCGCAGCAAACCGAGCTTTGGACACCAGAAGGGAGAATGTGAGGCAGATAAAACCCAGCAGCTCACGCAGGAATCCTCATTGATCATCGGTGGCTTTTCATGAGCCTCAGATGCGGAGAGATCAGAGCTTCAATCTTACTATGAAATGATATCTCACATTGTGAAATGATTCCCAGATCTGCTTAAAAAAAATGTCAAAGAAAGCGCAAAGAGAATATTCAGGTGTCAGTATATCTGCCTCGTTCACCTAGGGGTCTAATAAGTGATCACACAGAAAACGGGGAATCTCTCCCCTATAATGGTGAGCAACTTTTGATTTTGTGTCAAAACATATTTAAAATTTGAACAGTGCCGTCATTCCTGTGGCGTGCTGCTCTCTCCGTGGGGCTTGTCACAGGAGGCGTCACGGCATGCAGCTCCAATACACGAGGCTCCTTTCATTTTTCTGTCTGACATGTTAAGTGTGATGGTACAAAGAGGTTCCATTTTAATTGTTTGGACAGATCACTCAAGGGAGAGGGGTTTTGATTTTGGGTGTTGACAGAATAGGCACAGGCTTGCTGAGTTGCTTTGGTGTCTGTCTTACCAATTCTGGCACTGCACTGTATTGATCGTGATAGCCTGTTTACCTCAGGCCGCACTTAAGCTAAAGGTTGTCCAACCTTTCGCAGTAGCTATTGTTCAGGGAATTAGGTTACTAGGAAGTGCTATGATGCAGAGATGACTTGTTATTGCTGTACCCTTTTGGATTTGTACGCAAAAATCCATTCAATCAAATCTTGACTGTCAATCAATTTTTATTGGATAATCTTTCGGGAAAGTTATGCAGCGAGCTTAGTGACAAACAAGCCATTGATCTGTAAGCATGGGTCAACTGTATGTGTAATATCTGTATTAAATAAGATGAATAGGCACTTGAGCTGTGCCGTGCAGGCACTTCATGAAATAGGAATATACTTGGATGAAGCCTAGTGAGTGGTGAGAAATCACCTGTTGATGGCCCATAATGTAATAGAACATTCCTTTTGAATGGGCGGGAACCATAATGTCACACAGTCCATTAATATTCTCCTGCTGTGCCCACGTCTTGGCTCTCTGCTGTGGGGGAATGATTAGGGTGACGGACGACGGGGCGATGACACAAGAAAACAACTTCCCCACCTCCCTTTTTCTCCTCGCCGCCCCCCTCCCTTTCTCTTCGTCTCCCCTCAACCCTTCAACACAACAGCCACAAATTACCCACTTTGCTTGCAATATTATCAGGGCTGATCGTTGGTGTCCATAATTAGAGTCTTAGTGTCGTCTAGCCTCCATTAGGCTAACAATAGAGCCTTGGAACAAGGCCACTTTGGGCAAATAACATGTTGAGAACACTTGACTTTTGTGAAGAGATAGTGAAAAGCATCTGAGGCCATTACTGATCCAAACAGCCTTGCATAGTTCTGTGGCGACTGACTGTGAAAGGCAGACTGTGGAATCATCTCCATTGCAGAAAACACACATATATATGTACGGCCAGAGACGGGATAGGAAGCAATCACGAGCAGAAACACAGACACACGCGTCTTTATGCTGAAACGAACGGTGACAGTGTTTTGCCTTTCTGTGCCTATATTCCTTTGACAGAGACACAAATACAAATATCATCAGACTGCACGCTGCAGCCTAGTGGAGCTTGTATTTCAATCACACAGCGTTAGATAGCTTGCCACTGAGTTTCCTCTCAGGCTACGGAGAGAGAGAGCACACTCTGTATTCTGAGCCCAGGCCCCGTTTGATCTCCGTCATCGCCCCTCTAAGACATCATTGTGTAACACTGTAAAAGCGGACGGCTTCATGGAGCGAAGGAAATATCAAGGAAGTTATTCATAAATATTAGATAAGATCAAAACAGCCAGTTGCTCTCAGACTCCGAGCTCCTGGGTCAAGCCATCCACATCCCTTTGATTTTTCCTCTTCCACTCAGGCTGAGCAGGGAGGATTGAGCATGCATTGAAATTGAAGCCCCCCCCCCCTCCTCCCCCTTAAAGAGCTGGAAAACAGGAAAAAACCACAATGAGTCCAATCCTATTACTAATAAGCCGCTAATAAAGCACAAATCTACTGTTTTGTTTCATTTCTGATCAACACTTTTCATTATTCATAATTTTCTTGTTTTGATTACCGTCCCTAACGCACAGCGCACCGAACCTGAGGAGATTAATAGGCTGCATTCTCCAAACTCTTCCTCCTCTCCTCCGGAGCTGACACAAATTGGTGAAATATCACTTTGATCATGCCTCCTGAACAACAAACAAAACACAAACCTAATTAGCCTAATTCAAAATCGTTCCAAATGCCTGTGTTTTTTATGAAAGCCTTCCTTCTCTGTGCTGTTGTTAAAGACAAAACTAAGTTGGATGGGTGTCAGTGTTTCACCTCTGCACATGTGTGTGTGTGAGTGCGAGTTCATGGACAACTGAGCAAATGAGTCCCCAAATGTGTCATCTGACCTTTGACCTTTCAATCGACAGACAACAGGGGGTGCCAGTTGCTCTGATGCTTCAAGATCAAGACCTCAAGACCGCTTATACCATAAAGCAGAACAAAGAAAACCTGCTTTAAGCAGACATAGAGGCTGTACCGGGTTTTTTTTCGATGTGGGAGAGCTCGCTCTGCTGA